>OX463224.1:114491088-115091088 GCA_949820135.1 Sylvilagus floridanus | reverse complement strand
AGAACCTTGGTAGCTGCTGCCAGGTGGCCACAGTGTGTGACTCACTGTGAGATATTGCTGCAGGATGGATAGTCACTGTGCGTTTGGATTTTGGTTGGGCAGATGGAAGGCAGACTCCAGCAACCTAGAGCACTTTACCCCTGCCATGGCCTGGAGATTTGTGGAGCTCATGTGACTAGAGGAAGGAGGAGGCTGTGGAAGAGATGCTAAAAGAGAATTGAGCAACTGTGTCCCTTCTCCCCACTTCCTCCATTCAGCACTGAGCATGGCTGAGTTTCCCAGGCACCACTCCCATTATGCACATATGGCTTAACCCTTGAGTGTGTGTGACAGCTCTGCCACATCCTCCCTGCACTGCCTGTTAGATTTCTTGTGTGATCTCTGAGATCCATACTGTTAGAGTGAGCTTGCATTGGGAACTTCCCTGTGGTCCCCAAGTCCTTGGAAACAGGCTCAAAGCCCAGGCAGTGTGAGGGTGCATAGCCCCCAAGTGCTCACTTTCACGGTGTCGTATCCCAGGAAGCCTGTCATGCTGCCAGTGCCATAGGTGATGGAGAGAGACTCGCTGGTGGCCTGGAAGGTGGAGGAGTCCTCAGGGTTGAACTGGTTATGGACACCTGCAAAGGTAAAGAGTGACATCCTTAACTTCCAGAAGGCAAACAAGGGTGGTGGAATGGACATGTCTTCCTGGGATGGGATTTCTTGGCTTGGGTGGGACTATGGAGGATAAAGATGACCTTTGCTGCAGGATGACCTTTAAGGTGGCCTTTGGAGGGCAGAAATTCCAGGTTGCAATCACAAGTTTTTGGCAGTCAGCACCATCTCACTGGTGGATGATCCCAGCCTACCCTGATTCCTCCCAGGGCACCCAGGCAAGCACTGAGCACATCAGTGTGGCTGTTCATGGTGCTGAGTGCCTTCACAACCAGGGCCATTGTTAGGGCACCCCTGATTCTCCTGACACCTCTTCTTAAAACTCGACCAGAAAGCAGGAAGACTTTGGAACTTTAAACATTGTGGTGACTTCCAACGACAATGTCTCCTTCATTACCAAAGCAGTGATTTGTCTCTGTGTATTTAATTGAGTTCCACACTCATCTCAAGAGTGTCTCAGTCCAGCCACTGTGTCACATGGGACTCGGCATGGCTGGCCAACATGCAGCACTTCATCCCTTCCTTGCTTTAAAATTCTATAGGCTTTCCAGTAGAATATGGCCCAAGTGCTTGGGCCCCTGCACCTATGGGAGACCAGGAAGAAACACCTGGCTCCTGGCTTCATAATGGTGCAGCTCCTACAATAGTGGCCATTTGGGAAGTGAATCAATGGAAGGGAGACCTTTCTCTCTGTTTCTCCCTCTCACTGTCTGTAACTCTACCTCTCAAATAAATAAATGAAATAAAAAATCTTTAAAAAAATTCTACAGGCTTTATCCTCCAGGATTCCAACTCTTCCCTTTATGCCCTGAGCACCTGTGCCTACTGCTAGCTCCTAGAAGCTGCCTGGGGAAACCTGTCCCTTGAAGCCCTGAGTGACTCCTTCAGGCTTGAAGTGGGAGCTGTGAGAAGTCTCTGAGTGGTCAGGGAAAGTATGAGAAAACAGGGCTGGGCATGCAGCACTCACTGCAGGCAGCACTGGAGCAGTAGACGGAGGGCACCCACAGGTTGGAGGAGCCGGTGTCAAAGATGACGGTGAAGTCCTGAGCGGGGGTTCCGATGCCGATGGTGCCAAAGTACTCGGTCTGCAGGGACCAGGACAGCCCAGTTCAAAGACCTGCAACTCCCCATCTGAGCCTCCCTCCAGAGCAGCTCCTTATCCAAGTCTCCATCGTCTCATCTTCTCTTCTCACTTCCTCGTGAAGTGCACACTCCTTCAAATCCCAGCCCTGCTCAGACCTCCTTGATATCTTCTCTGCTCCCTGGTTGCCTCTGATGTTCTCTGCTAAGAACGTTCATTCCCCAGGCAGATCTGCTGTCCTCTCTCAGCCAGTGCCCTGCCCATGTCAGTCTCACCCTCCTGGGGAGCACACCTTCTCAGAGGAGAGGGTGTAAGCTATGGCACCCAACCAGCTAGGCCTCGCCTAGGGTGCTTGTTCACTAACTTGCTGATCTGGAGACATGCAAGTCAGTCAAACAAGGAACCCATGGGAATCTCTCATTCCCAAACCTCAGTGTGGACAGCAGATTTTCAGAAAGGAAACTCAGTGTTTTTATTCTCAATGCCAACACTTTCCCCTTGGTAGATCGTCCCCAGTTTCTATATTTCTATACAATTCTTGGACAATGACAAGCTCCATCCCACCCCAGGGCCTTTTCTCTGGTTGTTTGTTGTGCTGTGGAAATGTATGTTCCTGGACCATCCCTTGGCTGACTCCTTCATCATTCAGAGCTCTTGTCCAGTGTCACTTTTGCCAAGCACTTCCTGACCACTTTAAGCAAAGTGTCCCAAATCTTCTTTTCCTCTTCCCACAATTATTAATTAAATAATTATGCTTTATGTCCCCTCTCATGATCATAATTCATCTCACATGCTGGTTTGTTTGTCTTCCTTTCTTGAATATAATCCCTCAAACTTTGGCTTTCTTTCCACATCAAATGTCAAGCCTCTGGCACTTAGTATGTCTTCATAAATATTTGTGCAATGAATAAATGGGATGGTGTTTCTGAGTTCACCAAGAGCCAGCTGGGGCCTGTGGGAAGCACACCCAGAAGCTCTATGGTGGTAATGACTTGCAACCTAAATGGATGGTGACTGTGAGTGGGTCAGGAAGGGAGACTGCAGTACATGAACGACTTACCCAAGATCACCAGGTCTGTATGGACTAGAGCCCCCTTTTGTAGTGGATCTTATGTATCTCAGAAGGGCAGCCCTTGACCACAGGGAAGGCAATGTCTATGGTAGACCAGAGTATGTCACTGGTTCCAAGTAGGAGTCTGAGTGTACCCCTCCAGTGATTTGGGTCCATCTGTGGCGATTAGAGTCTCGGCTATGTCAGTGCCTGGCCTGTGTGACCGGTCCCACTCAAGCCCCTAACCTGACTTGGAACACCGTCCTTCCTTCTGCACTGTTCTCACACACTCTTATTCCTTCCTCACATGCACATAGCTCACTATGGGAACAGGCTGAGCACAAGCCCTCCTGCTCCAGAATTTCCTTCCTCCTCCTGGAGATACCTGTTATTCGTTGGCAGCTCCCAGGAGGACTTTGTCTCCTCTAGGAACCAGTCACTCAACAAGTAACTCCTCCTTTGGTGGACCTCTTCCTAATCGTGATTGTCACTAGGTGTTGATGCTCAGTGAGTTCATCTTTCTCCCACTATGGAACTGTGACTTTGCTCACTGCTGCCCCCTGGACCAGGTACAAGGCCTGACACCTATCAGGGCATTCAGGATAAATAAACATTGAAAGAACAAATGAATGAATGATGAACAGATGACAGCAACAGTTATGATTGTGAGTTTCCTCGACTGCCATGGGGTGCTGAGATCCAGGGAGCAGGACCTGGCTGTCATTCATGTCTTCCAGACACCCTCTCTGTTGCTGGCTCAGTTCTTGGGGCTGCCCCTTCCCCCTGCCCATGCACTCACATCCAGGTAGTTCTCCAGGCTCTCAGTGGACACTGAGTCACTCACTCAGCAAATGAACCCTCACTTGGTGCCTTTCATCCTAGTTTCATTTCTCACTAGGTAGTGAGGTTCTGTGAGGCTCAGTGAGGCCGTCTTTCTTTCCTACTGTATTACGTTTCTCAGTGCTGCCTTCTGGTCCCAACACAAGGCCTGACACATAACAGAGCACTCAGTATAAATAAGCATTTGAAGAATAAACAATTGAATGAAGAACAAGTGAGAGTGAAAATTGTGATTGGAGTTTTTCTGGCAGCTCTGGGCTGTTGAGATCCAGGGAGCAGTCGTTGGCTGTCCTCCATTTCCCCTAGAAACCCTCTCTCCTCCTGGCTCAGTCCTTGTGGCTGCCCCTTCCCCCTGCCCATGCACTCACATCCAGGTAGTTCTCCAGGCTCTCAGTGGGCACTGAGTCGAAGGCAGCTTTAGGCAAGTACTTGGTGGCCAGGTTGGGGGTGTGAGTCTTCAGGTAGTCCTTCAGCAGCCCCTTCTCAATAAGGTTCTTCCTCAAGGACTTCTTTCTGACCAGGGGGACCCTGGGGCAGAGCATTGGTGCATGCATGGTTAGAGGAGGATGAGTAACTGGGCAAGGATCCTACTAAGGGGTGCTACAGAATCTGGAGGACAAGGAAATTGGTCAGAGAGAGAAGGAAGGAGGAGGCCAGAAGCTCCCATCTGTTAGCCGACAGTGCATGGAGATGAGGTGACTACTGGCCAGTGATGGAGCTGAAACCAAACTCTGGCTGCACTCAGAGCCTGGGCTGTAAACCACGACTGCAATGTGGCCTCCCCAGAGGGGCAGAAAGAGATACCAGGAAGGAAGACTCAGATATGGAAGACTGGGAGGAAGGGAAGGAGGAAACTAGGAGAGGAAAGAAAGGACACATGGGAGGCAGCAGAGGACTGGGAATTTGCCTCTGGAGTTTCTCTTCTGGTTTCCTGATGATGCCACACTCACTTGTGGACAATGCACTCAGAGAGTGCCAGCAGGCCGAGGAGCAGCAGCCACTTCATGGTTCTTCCTGGCTCCCAAGTCAGTGAGGAAAGCAGGACGAGTGGAAGATGTACAGCAGAAGGCAAGAGCTACTGCTTATATATGTGCGGGCCAACTCATGACTGTATTAACGCTTATCTGTCTCTAAATGCCACCTGTTATCACACTCCCAAACAGAACAGCCTCTGATAAGGCAGCCCTGCCTGCAGTCATGTTCTGAAAAGGTACCTGTACAGTAGCTGTCCACTAACACTGCATCCCATGATTAGAGTGCACCTGCCCAGAGGCCGCCAGCCATTGAATCGTGGCTATGAATTACAGTATGAGCAGGGTCCAGGTTATAGTCTCCAAGCTTGCTGTTTAAATTGGTTAGATGTGTACTGAACACAACACTGAACTGGTGTTGAAGGAGATCAAGTACCCCAATTTGTCCCAGGGGACAGATACAGGATTCCTAGAGAGCATCTGCCCAACTTAGTGATGGGTGTTGTGGCTGTATCTGCCACCCCAGAGGGTGTGGCCAGTGTGTAGTTTAGGGATCAAGACACACTTCTCTGTATAGATGGCTGCATATGGTTATGACATTATGGAATGTGTATATATGGGGATAGTTTTGGATTCTCTCACTGGTTCTTTGCTCATCACTCCTTCCTCAAACTAGAATTCTCTTCTCCTAGGAGGGTCACAGAAACTCTAATCTTTACTGCCTTTATCCAGCCATGATGGAATTCTGTGCTGTATGATTGTCCACAGTATGATCTAAGGCCATATCCCTTACCCCAGAGGGATCCTGCCATAGCCATGGGAGGTAGGTAGGCTGAAGTGTCCATGCTTGGACCCCCTCCCAATCTATAAGCAATCATTCCTATGAAATGAACTCCTCACAAACCTCCCCCAAAACCAGGATCACAGGGCTTCCAGACAGTAGGGCACAATGGGTGAGAACCAAGTCCATTTAAATGTGTGGATGTCCAGCTGGTGTTAGTGGCTACAGAGTTGGTTGTTTGGAGTGCAGGGAAAGTCCTATACATCTGGTGTCTGCTGTGAGCTGTGTTGGAATGGGGTTGTAGGAGTAACTGAGTCTGAGACTGAGTCTACACAGTGTTGGTTCAGTGAGGTGGGATCTGCTGGAATGGCTGAGACTCAAGAAGCTTGGGGTTTGAGAGGAGAGTCAGAAGGTGGTGGAAGGAACTTGTGGTCCCTGGATGGCTGCACGGTCATTTCTGGTGTGTCCAGTTCTTCTGCAGTCAATTACTAGAGGTCAAAGCCCCAACCTATGGGGAGGTAATTCACTGGACAGAGAAAGAAGTGCAGACATAAAAGAAATAAAGAAAAATGCACCATATCATGGTTATTGCATTCTGTAGTGGCTCAAATGAAAGGAAAAGGGGCTGTTGGTTCCACACATCCACTTGGTTCCTGTGGAGCAAGACAGTGCACCTTAGCGACTGCCCCAATATCCTTGGAAGGGTGTCCCCTAGAGAAACATGCTGGACCAGAATGTCCTTATCTACTTCCTCTGAACCGGAGTCAACTGTTAAGAAGAGCAACATACCTGTGTTCCTTGTAGATGTCAAGGCCAACATGCTGCAGATCAAACAAGCTGGGCTCTGGGACACGATGTCAACCCCCTGATGAAGTCTGGTAGAGGGAATGAGGTCCAGGTTCCACTGGCTCTTGATTTTGATTGTTTGATGTCACCAACACAATTGGTATCATCTCAGTTGAGTCCTGCAGGCTCATTATAATTTTTTTTACCACAAAATAAAAAACCAAAGAACCTCACCAGGTTTTAATACAACACTGGAAGGTTGCAAGGGAGCTCCTGTTGGTTACCTAGCATTAAACAAGTCCAAACAAGTTTGCTGCACTTAGCACCATTGGGGGAAGTTTCAAAAGTCCTAAGATGAAGATTCCAGTGAGAAATCTGGTCCAACATGGTCTGGTGCAACAGTCAGGCTATTCATCAAGACAACAGTGGACAAAAGGGCCCAGGCTGCTTGATTCATGCTGGGGGTGGGGAAGACCCTGGAACTGAAACTTAACGAATGTGGGCATGGACAGGATATGGAAGTTGGAGTGGTGTGACAGGCTTTATGTGTACAAGTTGTGTTTCCTGTACCTAAAGTCTGCTTGGGAACAGACATGGTGTTTGACTGAGTAACTGATACTTCCTTTACTCAGTGTTGTAAACCGAACCTGGCGGTAAAGTCCTACTAGAGGCTGCAGTAATGAGAGTGAAAGTTGATGACATACAATACAAGATATGGGACATGAAGACAGGCTGCCTGTGAAGCAGTCACCTGCCTTTCACCTGAAGCTGTTATGGATGGATGTTGGATTGGGGCATGTCTCTTATTACAAGTTGTGAATCTTGAAGCAGGTGAATCTGTTCTGTGATTTCAACTGGACCTGCCACGTGGCAGCCAAGGTCTTTTCCCAATAGCTCAAAGTGTGGAGTGGAAGCTTCAGTACTGGGAGGGACACCAGCTCTGTGTGGTAGTCCATGTGGAGTCTAGACTAGGGCTGGGGGAGCAGTCAGTGAACACTTCCCAGCAAAGCCTGCTGGGAGTTTGGACTGGAGAATTCCCTCTCGAGGGGCATTGCCTTCCTTGTGGATCCTTTACTGCAGCTACCACTGTGAACGAAGGACTGAAATGATCTTGGCCCCTGAGATAGCCCTTCCCCCATGTCAGAGAGACTCTCTAATGGGGAGGCTGATACCAAGAAGAGTCCAAGTAACATGGAAATGGTTTGTACAGTGTCAAGCTGTCACAGAAATGCAAGGAACAGTATAAATAGGGTAATTCTTTCTTCCTAAAGCTGATTCTGGGACTGTATGGGGAGTCCCTGGGTTCTCCAGTGTCCCATAAACATCTCATAAGACAAGGGAAAGGAGAGAGAACACATGGAGGAGCTCTGGATCACCTTGAACGCAGCTTTGGATTGGGAGAAACAATTCTTCCTGCGTGAGGGATTTTTTCTTTTTTTTTTTCTTTCTTTTTTTTTTTTTTTTTTTTACAGGCAGAGTGGACAGTGAGAGAGAGACAGAGAGAAAGGTCTTCCTTTGCCGATGGTTCACCCTCCAATGGCCGCCGCAGCCGGCGCGCTGCGGCCGGCGCACCGCGCTCGTCCGATGGCAGGAGCCAGGAGCCAGGTGCTTTTCCTGGTCTCCCCATGGGGTGCAGGGCCCAAGCACCTGGGCCATCCTCCACTGCACTCCTGGGCCACAGCAGAGGGCTGGCCTGGAAGAGGGGCAACCGGGACAGAATCCGGTGCCCCGACCGGGACTAGAACCCGGTGTGCCGGCGCCGCAAGGCGGAGGATTAGCCTGTTGAGCCACGGCGCCGGCCCTGCGTGAGGGATTTTAACACCCACAGGTAGGCTGACATGCTTAGGTACAGACTTCAGGGAGCAGGGCAGACAGTCGCTAGGATGATCCTGCTATGGTTTGAGTATCAGTTTGGATGCTGCACTTCCCACAAAGGCCATGTGTCAAAGGCTTGGTCCCCAGTGTGGTGTTTGGAGGACGTGGAACCACTAAGAGGTGAGGCCTCGAGGCAGGCCCTTGGATCTGTAGGTCAAATGTGCCCCTAGACATCAGTTCTCGTGTGAAGGCTGCTATGAAAGCCTGAGTCTTGTGGGCTTGCTATGTGATCCTTTTTCTGCACATGCTTCCCCATCCACCATGGGCCCCTTACCAGAACCTGCTCCTGCACTATGTATTTGGATTTTGTCTATTAACACTATGAGATGAATAAATCTCTTTGCCTCAAAAGTAGCTTGGCTCAGGAATTTCATTTTTGTAATGAATAATACAGCTCCCAGCTATCTTTGCCCATGGATATTCTTGCATTTTGGTACTCTATTCCTAGGTAGTGTGGCAGGAACCATGACTTGTTTCCAGCCAATAAGTTAGAGCAGAGCAGATGGGACATCACTGTTGTGGTTGCATTGTATAGGATTGGGGCTTCTGCCCTCCTTGTCGACTCTGTATGGACTCTGTTCCTGCCTGCTCTGAAGAAGCAAGTTGCTCCATGGAGAGGCCTGTACAGGAAAGCATGGAGTGTGGCCTCAGCCAACAGCTAGACTGTGGGCTCCTGTCTGACAATCCACTAGGAACTGAATCTTTCCCAGACCTGGTGGATGTGGAAACAGATCATTCCACCATTGAGCCTCAGATGAGACCACAGCCCTGGCTGACCTATGGTCAGCAGCCCTGTGAAATCCTGACACAGAGAACCCTCAAGAGCTGACCCTGGGTTCATGACCACCCAGAAACCATGACCTTAAAAAATAGGTGCTGAGAGTTAAATATGTATTAATTTGTCATCACCAATAGAAAACAGGCCTAGAAACATCCTGAGAAGTCTACCAGACCCCACTGGGAAGCCTTGCACTCTTCCCTGCTTGGGGCCACTTCCAGACAATGTGAGTGATTTAAGGGGGGAAACTGGCATCATTGGAAGGGTTTTCCACAAAGCTTCATCAATACCATGCTTGAATTTCATTGACTTTTTATACTCTTCTGAATACATTGTGATACATGATCTTTTTTGTTTTAAATCACTATTTCTGCTTTATCCCCATTGATGTAGAAAGTTGGCTTAAGTGGTCAGTGCAGGCTCTCGTAACCAAGGGTGGCACTGGCAGGACTGGACTCTGAATCTCAGAACAGCTCTGGTCTGGGAGACTGCCTCACCTGCTGCCTCCCAGGGTGTACACTGGCAGGAAGCTGCAATTGTAGCAGAACTAGGACTCAAACTCAGGGACTGCAATAAAGGATGTGGACACTCCAAGCAGAAATGTAACCACTGAACCAGATACTTGCACTTAAAATTTTTTTTTTTTGACAGGCAGAGTGGACAGTGAGAGAGAGAGACAGAGAGAAAGGTCTTCCTTTGCCGTTGGTTCACCCTCCAATGGCCGCCGCGGTCGGCGCGCTGCGGCCGGCGCACCGCGCTCATCCGATGGCAGGAGCCAGGAGCTAGGTGCTTTTCCTGGTCTCCCCATGGGGTGCAGGGCCCAAGCACCTGGGCCATCCTCCACTGCACTCCCGGGCCACAGCAGAGGGCTGGCCTGGAAGAGGGGCAACCGGGACAGAATCCGGTGCCCCAACCGGGACTAGAACCCGGTGTGCCGGCGCCGCAAGGCGGAGGATTAGCCTGTTGAGCCACGGCGCCGGCCAAAATTTTTATTTACCTATAAATACTCTACACTAACCATTCATGAGGGGCTGGCATTGTGGTGTAGCAAGTGGTTTCTGTCCATGGCTTATTGTGAAAGTAGACATTCTATGATGACCATCTTAGAAGTGCTCAGAGAAGCCATCTCCATGGCCCCCTTTATCTGAACTTTTAGAAGGCAGAGGAGGAATCCCAATTCCGGGCTGTCTGGTCATCAGGGTTGAACCTGGGCTGCCAGTTAGGAATCTGTGTAATCTCACTGTGCTGGGCTGGTCCAGCAGAAAGTTTAGACAATGAGATCTACCTTGCGGTTAGCCCTGCCTGGCACTCACTGTGGCAGTGCCTGGCTTTGAGGAGCACTGGGCATAGAGTCTATAATTCAGGCCGCTGTTGCCAAGATCCCAGGTGTTCAGCAGTCTTCTGTGAACATAGCAGATAAAGCAATGGAATGAGGTTGAATAAACAAATTCCTGGCAAGGCAGAGATGGAGAATGTAAGAATGATAGGTGCTGGCTGGCGGCGTGGCTCAATAGGCTAATCCTCTGCCTTGCGGCGCTGGCACCCCGGGTTCTAGTCCTGGTTGGGGTGCCAGATTCTGTCCTGGTTGCCCCTCTTCCAGCCCAGCTCTCTGCTGTGGCCTGGGAGTGCAGTGGAGGATGGCCCAAGTGCTTGGGCCCTGCACTCGATGGGAGACCAGGAGAAGCACCTGGCTCCTGGCTTCGGATTAGCGCGGTGCGCTGGCCACAGCGCACTGGCCGTGGCAGCCATTGGAGGGTGAACTAATGGTAAAGAAAGACCTTTCTCTCTCTCTCTCTCTCTCTCTCTCACTGTCTACTCTGCCTGTCAAAAAAAAAAAAAAAAAAAAAGAATGATAGGTGCTAAGGAGTTGATTATCCCTGAGAGAGCTGGTCTCCCAGAAGCTCTCCATCAAGGTCTCAGTCCAGGGCATGGTCTTCCCATCACACAGGAGCACCTTGCTCTCTATTTCTGAGCCCAGACCCAGCTGCTCTTCCAGAGATGCAGGCAGGTATAACATTTCATTTATTCTTGGTTCACATTTGCCTGTAGCATGAGGAGACAGCAAGTTCATGGAAAATGTAATTAAAAGATAAGTTTATCCTGATGCACAAAGGTCTTGACATCTGTGCATAATTATTAGCAAAACATATTTTCAATGAACATGATGATGTATTCTCATACATGATTTTATTAAAATATGTTTATTAATTTATTTGAAAATCAGAGTTACAGAGAAAGATTTTTTTTATTTGACAGGTAGAGTTATAGACAGTGAGAGAGACAGAGAGAAAGGTCTTCCTTCCATTGGTTCACTCTCCAAATGGCTGCCATGGCCGGTGTTGCGCTGATCTGAAGCCAGGGGCCAGGTGCTTCCTCCTGGTCTCCCACGTGGGTGCAGGGGCCCAAGGACTTGGGCCATCTTCCACTGCCCTCCCAGGCCATAGCAGAGAGCTGAACTGGAAGAGGAGCAACTGGGACTAGAACTGGTGCCCATATGGGATGCTGGCGCTGCAGGTGGAGGATTAACCAAGTGAACCATGGTGCCGGCCCCCAGAGAAAGATCTTGACTACTGCTTTACTCCCCAGTTGGCCGCATTGGCCAGGACTGTGTCAAGCTGAAGCCAGGAGCCAGGAGCTTCATCCAGGTCTCCATGTGGGTAGTGGAGGTCATGTGGTCCCTTGCTGCCTTTCTTAGGCCATAAGCAGGGAGCTGGATTGGAAGTGGAGCTGCTGAGACATGAACCTGTGCTCATATGGGATGCTGGCATCCCAGGTTGTGGCTTTACTTGCTACACCACAATGCCAGCCCCTCATGAATGGTTAGTGTAGAGTATTTATAGGTAAATAAAAATTTTAAGTGCAAGTATCTGGTTCAGTGGTTACATCTCTGCTTGGAGTGTCCACATCCTATATTGCAGTCCCTGAGTTTGAGTCCTAGTTCTGCTACAGTTGCAGCTTCCTGCCAGTGTACACCCTGGGAGGCAGCAGGTGATGGCTCATGAACTTGGGCTCTTGTTGCCCAAATTGGAGACTCACAGAGAGTTCTGGGCCCCTGATTTCAGCCTGGCCCAGACACATGTGTTGCACACATTTGGAGAATATCACTGTTTCTCTCTCAGATAAAGAAAAATGGAAATATTTTAAAAATGATTCATATCCCCATTATTCATAACTAACCAAAACTAATATTATAAATGAATATGTTTATTTATTTACAAATATGGGACCAAATTGTATAGAACACATACTTGCTTTTACAAGAAAAATGAAATGTTTATGTATTTTCCAAGTGATTTCTTTAAGTCTACATAACTTTTAAGCAAAGATATTTGTTACTTGTTTGAGTGACAGAGTGATAGAGAGGGAAAGAGCAGAAGAAAGAGAGTGATCTTCAATCCACTGGTTTACTCTTCAGGTGTCCCCGTTGGGGCTCTGGATTCTGTCCCGGTTGCCCCTCTTCCAGTCCAGCTCTCTGCTGTGGCCCGGGAGTGCAGTGGAGGATGGCGCAAGTGCTTGGGCCCTGCACCCCATGGGAGACCAGGAGGAAGCACCTGGCTCCTGGCTTCGGATCGGTGCAGGTGCTGGCTGCAGCGTGCCTGCCTTAGTGGCCATTTGTGGGGTGAACCAACGGAAAGAAGACCTTTCTCTCTGTCTCTCTCTCTCTCACTGTCTAACTCTGCCTGTCAAAAAAAAAAAAAAAAGAATATCTGATGGATTTTTACAAACTGAGCACATCCATGAGTCAGATTGCTATTATGATAGAAAGATTTCAGGGGAATGCACATTTTCACAAAGAAAAGAGATTTATTTTGGCTTATGGTTCTAGATGGTTCCCACTGGTACAGCCCAGGTGATGGAATACTCACTGGCTGAGGCCTGAGGTGGTCCAGGGCATTACAAGCCTAGGGGAGGGAGTGCGCGTGGCTGCGTCTTTCTCCTCTCCTTATGAAGTCACCAGAATTCAGTCATGGGGGTGCCACTCTAATGACCTAATCTAGTCCATCACTTTCCAGAGGCCTTACCCATAAACACTGGAGGTAGATGAAGTTTCCACCCAGTTAATATCATTAATTTAAGAGCGTAGGGACTAAAAATCCTGAGTGGTTTCAGAGGGACAACCATGTTCAAACCACAGCACCAGCAACCACAATCTAGATGGAGACACAGAGCATTGCAGGTATCCCCAAAGTTACCACAGGCTCTGGCCAGTTGCCAGAGGCCCCCTAGACAAAAAACATCACTGCTCTAACAGCATGTGTTCACTTTGCCTGGTTTTGTACTTTAGATAAATGGCTCTGTATAACATGTGCTTTGTGTCTCACTTCTTTGCTCAGAATCATGTTTGTGAGATCCATCTGTGGTGTGTCTAGTTGTAAGTTGGTTATTTTTCTTGTGGTGTGTTATTCCACTATGATGATATGTATTTTATTGATCGCTTCTTCAACTGATAGACAGTTGGGGAGGCTTCAGTTGGTGTTCATATGAGCAGTGGTCCTTGAAGACTCTCTACATGTCTTATGGAGCACATGTCTGTGCTTTTGTTTGGAATATATATAAGTGGAGTTGTTGAGTCGTAGTGAGGCGTTTGTGTAACTTTAGTAGAAAGTGCTACACGATAAAAAGTGATTGTATCATTTAATTATGTCACCTGTAATGTATGGGAGTTTCCAGTTGCTCCATGACCTTGTCAACACTTGGTGTATCATCCATTTTAATTTTAGCCATTCCTGTAGGTGTAAGGAGAAATGTTATCATTTTTATTGTTTATTTATTTGAGAAGCACACACATACAAATGCACACAAAGACAGAGGTAGAGATTGAGACTGAGAGAGAGAAGTATCCTATGCTCTCACTGCTGGTGAAGTGAGTGCTGAAGTGGAAGCTGATTGCTATCCGGGTCTCCCACATCGGTGACTAGGCTCAAGCATTTGGGACGTCATCTGCTGCTTTCCCATGAGGCTTAATCAGAAGTGAAACATTCAGGACTTGAATGGGCACTCCATCCCATGAACTTGTAGAAGTCCAATCATGCATTTCTGACCCTTAAGTCAGACTTCTTTTTGGAGCAAAAAGGCATGTTAGGGATCAGTATAATTTTGAATTGGAAAAATGAAAACAGATCCTTGCTCCTTGCTGTGGTGAAACTGGGAGTGCAGATGGCATACCTCTCCTGGTACAAGGAGTGTGTGGAAAGGGACCAGGTCTAAAGAGAGACCAAGAAACTTGGGGTGCACATGTGCGTGGCCTATGAGGGACCCACTGCATGTTGACACTGTTTGAATGCTTTGGGCTGTTCTTTCTCCTGGGTGTTTGGTGCCCACCTTTCCTGCTGGCCTATGAGGGACCCACTGCATGTTGACACTGTTTGAATGCTTTGGGCTGTTCTTTCTCCTGGGTGTTTGGTGCCCACCTTTCCTGCTGGCCTATGAGGGACCCACTGCATGTTGACACTGTTTGAATGCTTTGGGCTGTTCTTTCTCCTGGGTGTTTGGTGCCCACCTTTCCTGCTGGCCTATGAGGGACCCACTGCATGTTGACACTGTTTGAATGCTTTGGGTTGTTCTTTCTCCCGGGTGTTTGGTGCTCACCTTTCCTGCGCAGTGCTTACGTTTGTTCCGCAGGCACCTGCAGACAGGGGCTCGCAGCCAAGGCTAGATCTCCATCCTTGTGGGGCCCGTGTGCCTGCGAGATGATGACCTGCTCTGACTGGTACCCTCCCCGCTGCACAGCTGTTTCCTGTGTTGTTGGCTGTTCTGACAGGTATCCAGTGGCTCTGTGACCCGTGTTTTTCTGAGTGCCCATCAGTTGCCACGATCAAGGGCCTTGTGGATTTTCTGTGTCCTGCAGCTGGTCTTCGTGGACTGCCCCATCACCTGTCCCTACCCTTTCTATACCAGCAGGCAGTGCTACCCAGTGTGCTGGGGTGAGTTAGACCAGCTGCCATCATCCAAGGCTTCCGGGGAGGCCATGGCTCTTGGGGGCTGCTGTGTCCTGCCCCTCTGCAGACTGCAGCTGTGAGGAAGGAAGGTGGTGAACGGCCAGGTGTTCACCTGGACTGTGTGGCTAGAGGGCAGTGGCTGGGTCGTGGGCGTCAGGAGAAGTTCCTTGAGCCCACATCAGTGTCCCAGATGGGGTCCTAAGGAAGGAGACACTCCTTCCCCATGTGCCCACCATACTGTACACTTAGGGTTTTATCTTTCCCAGTTTACTCTAAGTATAAAGTACCTTCCAAGGGGCTGATTTCACAGTTTCTAATCCTTTAGGAAAATGGTGAATTTTTAAATTGATTCGTGGCTAGAATTTCCTCTTAGGAAATTTGTCTGTTAAACTCCTTTTACCTTTGCAAGGTACGGTCTGTCTGTGGGCAACTCGGCAGCTCTGTGGGTGATGGACTCCTGCTAGTGCTGTTGGGCTGGGGAGCCCCACTGAGCCCAGAAGTCCATTAGGTTAAGAAGGTTGGAAGCTTCATAGATTTTATTTCATTTTGACCAGTGCACACTCCTCTGCAAGCTGTTCACTGTCCATGCTCCTGAGTTCTGAGACAGTCTGGTAGCCGATGTGCTGAGTCTCTTGAGCATTTTAGCCGTGTTATCTCACTCACAAGCTCACAGCAGTGTTTGGCTATAGTTCTTGCTGCTCTCTCAGTTCTGCAGGTGGGCAAATAGAGGCTCTGATAAGTTCAGTTTCTGGTGGGGACTACTGGACTGAAGCCCGGGTCTCTCTCTCTGTTATCTTGACCCTGTGCTCTTTTGTGCTGTGCTCTCCTGCCTCTAGGTGGGAAACTGAGACCAAAGAGAGGATGGACAGAGCCCGTCCCCTCCTCCTGGCACACATGACTCAGGCTGTGTTTATGCATGGCTCCTCCTAACAAGAGCTCCCCTAAAGGAAAAACAACTTTTTATTGAAGTAGAATCAGAACTGTTTACTTCTGATTAATTTAAGAGAACATGCGTGTGTGAGAGAGAGAACAGGTTTCCTTAGATAGAATTCCTATGCCACACCATTTATGCATTGGAGTGTATGATTCTGTGTTATTAGCCTCTTTATGGAATTTGCAACCAGCCTTACAATGTGTGTTTTAATTTTTAACATAGAATCCTTCTAGCTTTTGAATGCACCGACGGCATCCGTCTCGTGCTTACACCTTTGATGTTTTCTCTTCTCACCCTGCCTCCCCCTCTGATTGCTTCTTATGTAGCCTCTTCCTACCTGTGCACTAGGCTCTGAAAATGCCCAAGACTCCTCAGACTTTAACATGCTTTTCACTAAACTGTACTTTTTAGAGCAGTGTTAGGTTCATAGGAAAAGCCAGGTGGAAATCAGAGAGTTCCCATACACTCAGAGGAGCTACATGCCCTGTACAAGGAGACACCGTGAGATACAGGCAGAGGCATTTTGCTAAGCTGCCTTCCTCCTTTTGTGGTTCCTTCTGGATCCTGTCCCCTGGAGGCAGGTGCAGGTGCTGGCCCAGGGTACTGCAGCCCTTGGTGTCTGCTCCCAGCAGCTTGTCCAGAGCCACCTTGGCCACCAGGGGGCACCACCATGCATCAGTCCCTGTCTCTCAAGTTCCCGTTTGCTGTAGAGGAACTGCAGGGGCCTGCCTCTCGTGGTGATGTGTATTTGGGCAAAGCTCCTGGGGATCTCTGGGCAGACAGCACAGTCCTGTCAACTGCAGCTCCTGCTTGGAGCCCCGACCTGCATCACCTGCCAGGCCTCAGCACTCTCCTGCAACTCCTCTTGAGCATGAGCTTGTGTGACATATAAACTCTTCCTGCTGGCTCCCAGGATCCCCATGTTTGGGATTTGAGGGTACATCCCAAGGAGAGCCCAGATCCTCCCAGTAAGTCACCTGTCATCAGGTGCCTCCAGGCTCTTCCAGCCCCTCCGGGGGCTAATTGGCCACCCCCTGTCATCCAGAGTGCTCCTTCTCGTCCTATGCTACCTGGACGGTTTCCAGGTGGCCTTCAGCGCCTATCATGCACTTGCCTGGACCTCAGCACTTCCCATGCTGCAGCCTGTCCTCTCAGAGACCCCTTTGTAATTCCTTCAGGCCTCATAGATCCTCTCCCTCTACCTCCAGACTCCACGCGGCCCCTAATACCACCGTCCGCCCTGGCTCCCAGCAGCACCCTGGGGAGACCCCAAGGGAGGAAGAGGCCACCATGCAAGCAGGGCCTGTGCTTGGGAGACTAGATAGAGGATGTTGTGCTGGAGACCCAGGTGAGAAGGCCGGTTCTGGGGCAGACCAGGGGCATTATGCCACAGGCTCTCTCCCACAGCTTCTTGGTGGGGATGCACACCCCCGTGGCTGGATAGAAGAAGTTCCCTTAAGGCGTTTCCTAGTGCTGTGGAATTAAGCAGTT
This sequence comes from Sylvilagus floridanus, assembly GCA_949820135.1. Classification (NCBI taxonomy): domain Eukaryota; kingdom Metazoa; phylum Chordata; class Mammalia; order Lagomorpha; family Leporidae; genus Sylvilagus; species Sylvilagus floridanus. The sequence continues at coordinate 115,073,907 of OX463224.1, read as the reverse complement.
GTGTACTCCAGGATCATCCCTGGACCCCAAAACTGCCTGTGACCTATGTGGAGGCAGCCTACAGAGGAGGCGGCACGTTGGAGTCTGGGGCTCCCCTGGGACTGTGCCTCCTGTTGCCTCCTGTGGCGTCCTGGTAAAAGGTGATCTCAGTTTCCCCAGGCTGCCCTGCTCTTGCCCTTCCTCACCTGTGGGAAGAGGGAATCCAGTGAACCCCTTGCTGGCAGAGAAGCCTGTACCAGGCCAGGGCTGGGCTGGGTGGGGTCTCCTGTGATCCCCTGGTGGCTGGTGGCATTGGGAGACAAAGTGAGAAGGGCAGATGCTAGAGAGGGCTCTGCAAGTTGGAGGCCCTGGGAAGGAGCCTCTGCAATGAATCCCTGGGCTGGTAGGCAGAGTTATAGGCCTGTCCTCAGCATAAACACCTGTGGGCGGGAAGGAAGCAAAAGGTGAGGGAGGGTCAGGCTGCAGCAATCAAGGTGGAGGCTCCAAGGGAGGGACCGACAGTTAATCCTGTGGGAGTCTCCTTTTTTCATGAGGTGCCTTTCTCCGATTGGTTCCTTTCTGAAAACCAGACCTAGATTTAACCAATCGGAGTATGAGCACAATAATAGCTTATCAGAAGGGAGTGTCTATCCTTGGTAAAACCAGGCACATTTAATGGACCTAACTGCATTCCAGCGGACCTAACTAATGGCCCATTAGCCAATCTAGCTTCACATTCCACCCCCTCAGAAGAATGGGCCCTAACTACTGTTAGGGGTCCGGGGTGCCTACTGCCCAGGATGCTTCGTGATGAAAAGGGGTGTCATTGAGGGATGGAGTGGAGCATTCCTCTGCGGGATGACCTAAAGGTCCCTGGTAGAATGCAGATTTTCCTGGGGCCTCATCGGATGTACTGCCTGGAGTATGATGGCTTCTAGTTGTGTAGTCCTCTGGAAGACAACTTTCTCTGTCCTCTGTTTTGTAACCAGGCCAGACAGTGGTACAGAAAAATATCAGGCATTTTTCTTGGCTACAGTTTATCATGGTGATTATCTTTTCTTATCATGCCTATAGGAATTCTATGTACTTCTTGTACTGGGATATAGCTATTTTTTTCTCCAAATTAGGGAAGTTTTCTGCTATTATTTCACTGAATGTGTCTTCTGATCCATTATCTCTTTTCACACCTCAGGAACTCCCAGGACATGATGTTTGGTCATTTCATTGTATCCCATAAATCTTGAATACTACTTTCGGTTTTTCTAATTTTCTTCCTTTCTTTAGATCTGAGATATTTCTGAAGATTTGTCTTCTATCGTGAATATTCGTTCTTCTCCCTCACCAAGTCTGTTGTTAAGGCTTTGCACTGTTGACATATTAGTAGATAGGTCTCCTAGCACAGAGGAAAATCTGACATCATGTTAAGGAGAGTTAAAATGAAACAGATTGTGCCAAAATTTCTCAGAGTCTGATTGGCATCTATGTCTTATAAACCTTGAATAATGGCCTAGAACATAGTATGTTCCATACTTAGTTTGAAGCTGTGTTTTTAATGAAACATTTTGCTATCAAAGCCCATTGGAGAAACGTTGCTCCAAATCCTTCCTATTGTAGTCTCTGGCACAAGAGAGAGGTCTCCATTCAATCATTGGCCTCTTTTATGAGTTCTGAGGTAATACCTCTAAGGGCATTAAGCCACATGGGAGTTTTATGATACATCCAAATAATTTCAGGTGGAGCTCAGTATACATATCCTCATGGCACCCCCCCCCCCATCATCCTGGATGAAACATGAATCTTGTGTGTGTGTGTGTGTGTGTGTGTCTGGTGATTGACAAGTAGGAGGATATTATGTCACATGGGATAGGGTCTTGTGAATTCCACATACTTCCAGCTCAGCAGATCCTTCCCTAGCTGTCTGTCTATCCCATATCATTACCTGCTCAGAGATTTCCAACTCTTAGTCTTAAGGGGATGCTGAGTAATTATGATTCATCTTCTGTATCTTCTTTTTTTAAAAAAGGATTTATTTATTTATTTGAAAGGCAGAGTTACAGAGAAAGGTCTTCCATCTGCTGGTTCACTCCCCAGATGGCTTCAATGGCTGGAGCTGTGCCAATCTGAAGCCAGGAGCCAGGAGCTTCTTCTGGGCCTCCCACGTGGGTGCAGGGGCCATTTTTCTGCTTTCCCAGGCCATAGTAGAGAGCTGGATTGGAAGTGGAGTAGCCGGGTCTTGAACTGGCACCCATATGGGTTACTGGCCAGGGGGTTAACTTGCTGTGCCACAGCGCCAGCCCCTAATAGGCAGATTTTAAAATGGTATCATGAGGCATAGCAGGATCTTTTGCTATTATGATAGAAAAACTCAATAAGGAGTTTTCCTGCCAGTGGCAACTTCTAGAGAGAATCAGAAGAGGGAGGTAAAACGTGTCTGCCATAAAGTGCAACAGCCTTAATATGACAAAAAAATCAAGATTTTACTTATCTTTTTGCTTTTTCAAGAGGTATTTGAGATCTTCCATTGGTCCACAAAAAAAGGAAGAGTTGTTTTCTGTGTGCACCCGAGAAGACTCAAGTGGTAGAAGAATCTGAGCTTACACTGAGGACTGCACAGATCCTTTGTGTGGTCCTTGGAACAGAGGAGACAAATATTATACCCACAGGGGCTAGCGCTCAGGCACTAATTGCCATCAAGGAGAAGAGCTCAGTTGAGTGGAATTACTTCCCTTCTGAATAAAAAAGAGACAGAGAAGATTTACCATGCCAAACCTTTGGCACACCCTTAACCCTGAAGAACTGTACAGAGCTCTCTGGCCACACCCACCACAAGCCTCTAGAGATTCACCAAAAGCAGACAGTCCACTTAATCTAGAGTCATAGTATAACGAGAAAAGCCACCACAGTGAGGAAAAATAAAAGAAGAAACCAAAGAATATCTCCACAATGCCAGACAACAAACACAGAAACAGAGGAAACAAGAACAAGGAAGACATTGTGACACTCCCAAATGAACATGACACTCCAATAGAAGACTATGAAGGTGATGAGATAGAAGAAATGCAAGATACAGATTTCAAAAAGTTTATAAGAACATTTAGAAGTTATCAAAAACAAATGCATGAACTACAGAAATCCATATAGGACAGGACAGAAAATCTCTCTCATGAAAATGAAATACCTTGAGAATTAATTTAGATGGGTGTAGCCAAAGAGCCTGCTATTTAGTGAGGCATCCTCTTGTTAGTCATTGATGTCCTTTAGTTTATGAAAATCTTGCACCTGGTGTGGAGTTTGAACTTAACATAGCTGCCCCAAAGTCAGCTTGATGGTTTGCACCACCAAAAGTGCTGTAGCAGCAGTGGTCCTTAAGCTTGCAGGGCATCCTGCAGCCACTGGAACTATCTGTTTAGAAAAGCATGCCAGTGGTCATGGATGTGGACCTAGTTTCTGAGTCAGTAACCTAGAGCACCCCCTCTTTCTCTGCTACAATCATAGTGACTGACTTGTACATAGTACAGATTCCTAGTGCTGCAGCCTTCCTTTGGAAGGCTTCTGCCATTCCTTTGTCCACTAAAGTGAGTCTATATCAGGACACATAAAGCCCCCTAACAGTGTTTGGCTATCAATCCCAATCATGGAATCCATGTTCTCCAAGAGCCCCATTAGCTTGTGTGTGTGTGTGTGTGTGTGTGTGTATCTGTGTACCTGTGATGGCCCTCTGCATAATAAATCCTCCATTCTCTTAAGTGAATCACACTTTTCTGGGGGTCAGAATATGTCCTAAGTATTCACCTCTTGTTTAGAAATTTGAGCGTTAGTTGGGGAAACTCTGTATCCTTGTTTCTCTAAAACGTTTAAGACCTGGATGGGACTTTCATCTGAGTCCTCCTGGAGGAACTGCAAATGAGAATATGAGAATATCATCTACACATTTCTAGAATTCTGTCATTCTTTTTTCCCCAAATAAATCTTTATTTAATGAGTATAAATTTCCTAAGTACAACTTAGGGAATACAGTGGTTCTTCCCACCATACCCACCCTCTCACCCCACCTCCTCTTCTCTCTCCCATTTCTGGTCCCATTCTCCATTGAGATTCACTTTCAGTTAACTTTGTACGCAGAAGACCAACTCTATACTAAGTAAAGATTTCAACAATTTCACACACACACACACAACTGAGAACACATTTTACAGTTAATTCTCATAATACAACTCATTGAGAATAGAAGTCCTGCATGGGAAGTAAGTGCACAGTGACTCCTGTTGTTAATTTAACAATTAACACTGTTATGTATGACGTTGGTGATCACCTGAAGCTCTTGCCATGCGCTGCCAAGGCTGTAGAAGCCCTTTGAGTCTACAAACTCCAAAAGTAATTAGACAGGACCATAAGAAAGTGGAAGTTCTCTCCTCCCTTCAGAGAAAAGTACATTCTTCTTTCCACTGGGGTCTCCCTCACAGAGATCCTTCATTTAGGAATTTTATTTTTTGCCACTGTGTCTTGGCTTTCCAAGCCTGAAATGCTCTCATGAGCTATTAGCCAATTCAGAGTGCCTTAAAGGCTGATTCTGAGGTCAGAGTGCTGATTAGAGCATTTGTCATTCTATCAGTCTCTGTGTATCCTGCTTCCCATGTTGGAACATTTTCTCCTTTTTAATTCTATTTTAATTACCAAACACTTGGTCTTATTTATGTGATCCTTTTGACATTTAATCCTATCTATATGATCAATTGAACACTTAATATGATCACTTTAATATGTAAAATGGCATTATTACCACTCAGCTTAATGGGATTCAGAATTCCAAGGCAAGTTTTTAGCTTTACCCTTAGGGTTAAATCCGTGCCCAACCCAACTTTAAATCTACTGTGTCACATGGGGCTCAGCATGGATGGCCAGCCTGGAGCCCTTTGGCGAAGCCTCACTTCCGACCCCCACAGGCTTTTTGCTCCATGAATCTATCTGACCATGTTTGATTCCTCTCTTATCCCCCAGAGACAGAGCACTATGTCCTGTGCTTGAGTTTTAGTAGCTGCCTGGGCAAGGCCTGGAGTGAGAGCTGTGAGAAGTCTGAGTGGTCAGGGTTCCCAGCATTAGCTGGTGCTGGGCATCAAGGGGAGGGCAAAGTACTCATCGCATGCAAGACTGGAGCAGTAGGTGGAGGGCACCCACAGGTTGGAGGAGCCGGTGTCAAAGATGACTGAATTCCTGAGGGGGGGTTCCGATGCTGATGGTGCCAAAGGACTCAGCCTGCCAGGACCAGGACCGCACAGCTCAAGGACCTGGGATATCCCATTCAGTCCTTCCTAGAGACCAGCTCCTCAGTTCACCTCTCCATCTTCTCCTTCCCTCTTCTCTCCTCCCCTCCCAGGGCAACCTCCTTCAAAACCCTGCCCTTGTCTCCACTCCCCATTGATGTCTTCTCTGATTACTCCGTGATTGCCTCTGTTCTAATCAATTAATTAAATAGTTATGCCTTTTGGCTTTTCTAATTACTTGACTTCACCTCACAAGCTGATTTGTTTGTCTTCCTCTCTCAAATGTAAGCCCAGGACTTTGGCTTGCTTATTGTTGTGACCTCAGCATGTGCAGGGCTCCTGGCATTTGCAGGTGTTTTGTAAGTATTTTTGAAATGAATAAATGCTCTGCCAAGGGTCTATGCTAAGCACTCCAAGAAGCCCTGTGGTACTAATGCCTTGGTCCTCCCATGGATGGTCACCAAGAGTGGGTCAAGTCTATAGGCCTGTATGCTGTGAATTAGAGAATGTAAATCACTTGCCCAAGATCACCAGACCTGGAGGTATTATAGTGCCCATTTGCAGCAGGTCTGGTGGATCTCAGAGGCCTCCCCTTGACCACAGGCAAGGCTGCTCTGTGCCCTTGGCCATGTGCTATTTACATGGAGTACACATGGTGTGTACTGAAGTCCAGGGCATGCCATTGCGTCCCAAATAAAAGAATCATATAGTGTTTGAGGCTCATATTTGATAATACCACCCAATTGATTGAGATCAACCTTCAGTAATTAAGGTTCATGCTTTGTTGTCCTCTGGACTTAGGGTGGTCTGCCCCACTCCTGAGCCCACAGCCTATCTTGGCACCACTGCCCTTCTGTCTCCACCTTTCCCCTGCGCTCTGTTTTTCCTTCCTTACATGTGCTTGGCTCCCTGTGCCCACATATTGAGAATGAACTCCTGCTCTCTGGAAGTCTCTCCCCACCTGGAAACTCCTGTTCTTTCTTCACTGCTCCCAGGAGGCCTCCCTGCCTTGCAGGAGCTAATTACTCCCTGATTGACATCTTCAATTGGTGGCTCTCATCCTAGTCTGCCTTTTTATTGGGTACTGAGGCTCAGTGAGATCATCTTTGTTCCACTACCCAACTGTGAGTTTTCTCACTATTGTCCTCTTGGGCCCAGCACATAACCTGACATGTAACAGGGAATTCAGTATAAATAAATGTTGAAAGAATGAATGAGTGATGAATCTGATTATGAGTTTTCACAACTATCGTAGGGCTAGTGATATCAGAGCATGGTCCCAGCCTGTTATCTAGGCTCCTTGTTCACCCTCTCTGCTCCTGGCTCAGTCCTTGTGGCTGCCCCTTCCCCCTGCCCATGCACTTGCTTCCAGGTAGTTCTCCAGGCTCTCAGTGGACACTGAGGCGTAGGCCGCATTGGGGAAGTACTTGGTGGCCAGGTTGGGGGTGTGAGTCTTCAGGTAGTCCTTCAGCAACCCCTTCTCAATAAGGTTCTTCCTCAAAGACTTCTTTCTGACCAGGGGGACCCTGGGGCAGAGCGTTGGTGCCTGCATGGTTACAGGAGGAGTGGCCACTGGGCATGGATCATGTTTGGGGGGATGCTACAGAAGCCAGAGAAGGATGAGGAAATTGGTCTGAGAGAGAAGGTGGAGGGGAGAAGCTCTTATCTAGTTACCCCACAGTGCATGGAGGGGAGGTGACTGCTGGCCATTTATAGGGCTGAAGCCAAACTCCGGTTGCATCAGGGGCCTGGGCTGTTAACCACATGCATTGTGGCCACCCAAAAAGGGCAGAATGAGAGTCGGTGAAGGAAGACTCAAGATGTTGGAACAAAGGGAGGAAGGGAAGGGGGGATGAGAGGCAGCAGAGTGCTGTAAGTTGCCTCTTGAAGTTGCTCTTTCCACAGCCTGACTCTAGGCTCACTTGTGGATGATGCACTCTGAGCCAGCAGGCTGAGTAGCAGCCACTTCATGGATCTTCTGGCTCCCAAGTCAGTGGGGAAGGCAGGATGAGTAGAAGGTGTAGAGCAGCAAGGATGAACTGCTGTTATATATGTATGGGCCAAGTCATGGCTGTAATGGTCCTTACCAGTCTTTAAATGCTGCCTGCTATCACACTCCCAAACAGAACAGCTTTGGATAAAGGCAGTCACACCTGGAGTTAGGTTCTGAGAAGTTGCTAGTTGAATACTTTCCACTAACACCACATCCCACAGATGGAATGCACCTGCTGAGGACCCACCAGCTGTAGAATATTGGCTATGACTTTCAGAATGAGAAAAGTCTGTGTACAACTTTCCAGGATTGGTGTTTTGAAAGAATTAGTCAGAATTTCACAGAACACAGTATTGAACCGATGTAGGATGAATGGGCTGTGTACTCTGATATGCCCAGTGGGATGGATGGTTCTGGTAGTTTGAGAGCAGCTGCCCAATTCATCAGTGATACCACTGCTGAATCTGCCACCCAGAGCATGTGGGCAGTCAGTTGTTTTGGGGGAGCAGGACCTGCTTCCCTGTGTAGATGGATTCATGTAGTTGAGACATTATGGGATCTGTGTATACGGAGGTAGATTTGGTTTCTATCCCTTATTCCTGGATCATCATTCCCTCCTCAAAGGACAGAATTCTCTTCTCCAAGATGAGTCACAGAAACTCCCTGCCTTTAGACAGCTGTATTGAAATTCTCTGCTATGTGATTGCCCCATAGTAGGTCCAAGGACCCTTCTCACACAAAAGGGGTCCTTCCATACCTGTGGGAGGAAGGGAGGCTGAAGAATTCATAATGGGACCCCCACATAGTTTATCAGCAATCGTGCCCATGAAGTGAGGTCCCCCCTTACCTCCCCCAAACACAGGGATTTCAGAGCTTCCAGACAGTGGGGCACAAGGACATTGTATGAAGGCAGGCAGTTATCCATATGCTGGGAAGGGGCACCCCAACTCCACAGCATGAAGCCTGTGGGCTCAGAGCCCTTCCTGTCCTTCCCCTCCACATCTTATCTGGGTACTTATTAAAATATACTGCAAACTGTGTTTCCCTGAATTTAATGAGACACTCAGAAAATTAACTAAACCTGAAGATGGGGCTGTGGGAACCCGTTTGAAGCCATCAGTCTTGCACTTGACTCTGAAGTGGGGCAGAGCTGGGGATTGGGCCCTATTTATGGGATCTTGTGCTTTCTTCATGTTGGGGTCAGCAGTTGCTGAGTGGAGAAAATCCCTGCACATCTGGCATCAGCTGTTTACTATGTTGGGAGGGGGTTGTGGGAGGTACCAAGTGTGAGACTGAGTGATGGTCTGTGTGGACATATCTACAAGGAGTTGCTGTCAGTGGAGTGGGATCTACCAGAATGGCCTTGATGAAAAGGCATGGGGTTTGGGAGAAGAAAGAGCCAGAAGGTGGAGAGCTTGTGATTCCTTGGTGGCCATGTGGTCATCTCAGGTGGGGGCAGCAGTTCTCTGCAGTCAGTTACTGGAGGCAAAGTCCCACTGGAATTCCTGGGTAGATCTAACCCCTGGGGAAGTGGTTCACTGGGTTAAGAATGGGGTGCCAACTTACAGGAACAAAGGCAATTTGTTTTTTTTTGAAAGCTTTTATTCCATAAGTACAGCTTTTAAGATATAGCCGTTCTTCCCCTGCACCCGCCCTCCCACCCCTACTCCTGTGCTACCTCCTACTCCCTCTCCCATCTCATTCTTTATTATGATTAAATTTCAATTATCTGACGAAAGCAATTTGCACCATCCCATGGTTACTGCTCTCTGTAGAAGCTCAGATAAAAGAGAAAGTGGCTGCTGGCTCCACACATCACTCACATTCCTGTGGCCCAAGAAACTTCCCTTCTGGAGATCACACAAGAATTCTTGGAGGACTGCCTCCCTGGAGAAGTAACCTAGGCATAGTTCAAGTTCCTCATCAAGTTCCCTCTGACCCTGAGTCAGCTGTGATAAAGATAGAGAACACCTGTGTTTATTCTGGATGTAAAGGCCAACAAGCACCAGATTGAAGAGGGTGTGGATATGGGGAACCACAGGCCAGGCTGGCCACCTGTGGGGACCTCCTCATTGCAATCTGCCTTAACCTGCTGAGCAAAACAAAGTCAAGGAAGCTCTGACTGCAAGACATGCAAGGGATACACCTTCAGCCTGAGGATATGCATGCCCTTTGATCTGATCCATGGACTGCTCGCCCTAGGGGACTGGGAATGGATAAGAGACCGGGATGGGGCGGGAAGTCGGGCAGCTTCTTCAGTCTCTCTCCTTCTTTCTCGTGGCTGCTTCTCTTTCCTCTCTTTCTTTCTCTCCTTTCCTTCTGCTATCACTAAAAATAAAAGTTCCTTGAGAACTGATCAACAGCGGTCGTGTCGTGACTCCATTGGACCCTTGCTGGCGAGGGTTCGACATGTGGAGAAGCTGCTCTGTTTCACTGATGCACCTAGGTCAATTCCCTGATCTGATGGAGGGAAGAGGGCTCAGTTTTCATTGGCTCCTGATTGTGATAATTTGACGTTGCTAACACAATTGGCATCATCTACTGCAGGTTCAGCTGGCTTATTATTTTTTTGAAGATTTATTTATTTATTTATTTGATAGAGTTACAGAGAGGCAAAGGCTGCAGGGGAGGGGGGAGGTCTTTCATTCACTGGTTCACTCCCCAAATGGGTGCAATGGCCCAATCTGAGCTGATCTGAAGCCAGGAGCCAGGATCTTCTTCTGGGTTTCCCATGTGGGTGCAAGGGCCCAAGGACTTGGGCCATTTTTTGCTGCTTTTCCAGGCCATAGCAGAGAGCTGAATCAGAAGTGGAGCAGCTGGGACTTGAACCGGTGCGCTTATGGGATGCTGGCACTGCAGGCAGCGGCTTTACCTGCTATGCCACAGTGCTGGCCCTGACTTATTCTAAATACACATTCTTTACATAAATCAATGATTTTAATAATAGTAGAAGGCTGAAGGGACCCAAAGGAACTTTTGCATGAAACCTAACATTAGACAACTCCAAAAAGTTGGCTGCATGTACTCCATTTGGGGAGGTTTAAAAAGTCAGAAGATGATGATTACAATGAGAAATGTGGACTGACATGAGCTGGTGCAACCATCAGGCTGAATCATCAAGACAAGATGAACAGAAGTGCTAAGGTCTCTTGGCTCTCAGTGAAGATGGAGAAGCCCATGGGACTGGAACAGACAAATGTGAGTGTGGATAGGACATGGAAAGTGGAGTGTTCAGGCAGGCGTTAGGTGAAGAAGATATGTTTCCTTTACCTCCAGACCTGGTGGGAACAGATATGATGTCTGGCTGGGGAACATGTACTTCTGTTACTCAATGTTGTAACCCAGAACCTCATGATGAAGCCCTGCTGGAGCCTGCAGTAAGGAAAGTGTGGGTTGATGATGTCAGGTAAAAATGTATGGGTACATTAGGACAGGCTGCTTGTGAAGCAGTCACATGATTTCCCCCTGACTGTGTTATAGAAAGGACATTGGATCTGAGTGAGGAATGTTCTACCCCCCAGTGGTTTAAAGAAGGCAGGAAAATCTTCTCGTCCAGTGATTTCAACTGGATATGCTACCCATGAGATGGGAACTTTGCCCAAGTCCACAGAGTGAGGCTGCAGTGCTGTGGGGTGGGAGGGCACCTTCTCTGTGTTGTGTCCTCATGCGGACACTAGACTGGGGCAAGGGGCGACATCTGTGAGCCCCTCCCATAAAGTCTACTGGGCACTTGGACTGGAGAATCCGCCTTCCCCACCCCCCTCCAAGTTGCATTTACTACCTTGTTGTGGAACCTTGACTGGAGTTACCACTGTAACTGGAGGACATGAAATGATCTCGACTTCTGAAATACCCCAGATGTCTTAGATGATGTCAAGGGAACTGTCTAATGCAGAGACCAGGCACAGAAGGGTTCATAGTAATGTGGAAATGGCTTGTTCAGGGTCAGGCTATCATGAGGATGCAAGGAAGAGATGAGTACTGACTCTCAGACTCTGTGGGAAGCCTTGGATTCTAAAGTGCATTCAGAACAGCTCAGGAGAGGGTGGTGGGGGTTAGGGAGGAGGGCCTCCTGCGTTCTACCTGGAGGGGCTCTAGATCACACTGAAGGAAGCTCTTGGATTGGGAAAAACAATTAAATCTTCCCACATGAGAGATTTTGACTCCCAGAGGGAGGCTGGCATACTCAGGGACACAATTCTTGGAGCAGGGCAGACTTTCTCTAGGATGGCCCTGGTATGATTTGAATATTCCTTTGGATGTTGAATACCCCCTAAGTCCCGTGGATTCTAGGCTGGTCCCCAGTTGGTGCTTTTGGGAATAGCTGGAACCATGAGGCGGTGAGGCCTAGTGGGAGGTCTCTGGGTCATTCTGTTATACCCATGGAAGTGATTTCTCAGGAGAGGGCTGCTCTAAGCCTGAGTTTTGACCCAGCCACTGTTTCTGGAATCTGGCTCTTTTTATCCTGCACACATTCCACCATCCACTGTGGGTCCCTCACTAGAATCAAATCCTACCCCATGCCATTGGACTTTGAATATCTAACACATGAGCTAAACAAATATCTTTGCTTTTAAGTGTCTTGGCTCATGTATTTCATTGTAATAATGAGAAACAGACTGATACAACCAGTTATTCTTGCCCATGAGTATTTATGCATCTGTGGAATCCACTCCCATTGAAATTGGTGGGGCCCATGACTTGCTTGTAACCGGAAGGATACAGCAAATCAGATGAGACACCCCTGTTGGGTTTGCATACTTAGGATTAGAAGTTCTGCCTTGCTGGCCCGTTTTCTATGTGGACTCTCTCCCTGCTGGTTCTGATAAAGCAAGCTGCCCTGTGGAGATGCCCACACAGCCAGGATTGAGGGTGGCCTCCGGCAGTAGCAGATAGACTATGGGCCCCTGTCTGACATCCCAGAAAGAATTGAATCCTCCCCACACCTGGTGAGCATGGACGCAGATCTGTCTCCAGTTGAGCCTCAGATGAGATCACAGCCCTGGCTGACCCAGAGTTGGCAGGTCTGTGAGATCCTGAAACTGAGAGCCCCCTAGCTGGGTCTGGATTCCTGACTATAGGAATTTTGAGATTATAAGTGTGAGTGAAATGTGTGTTAATTTGCAATAGCAAGAGGAAACAGGGCTGGGAACCTGCTGAGAAGTCTGCCAAGACCTGCCTGGATGCCTCATGCTCTTCCCTGCTTTGGACCATTTCCAGAGCATGTGAGTGATCTATAAATGAGGTGACTGATGTCATTGGAAGGGTTATTTGCAAACCTACATCAACAGGATACTTGAATTTCATTGATTCTTTCTGCTCTTCTGAATATTTTTTTTTTATAAAGCTTTTATTTAAAGAATATAAATTTCCAAAGAACAGCTCATGGACCACAATGGCTCCCCCCCCACACAACTTCCCTCCCTCCCCCCACCCTCCCCTTTCCCGCTCCCTCTCCCCTTCTGTTCACATCAAGATTCATTTTCAATTCTCTTCATACACAGAAGATCAATTTAGTACATATTACGTAAAGATTTCAACGGTTTGCCCTCGCATAGAGACACAAAATGATAATACTGTTGGAGTACTAGTTATAGTATTAATTCACAATGTACAGCACATTAAGGACAGAGATCCTACATGATTTTTTTTTAAAAAAATTGATTAATTGTCTATGCAATTTCCAGTTTAACACCAAGATTTTTTAATCATTTGCAATTATCTTTATATAAAGAAGATCGATTCAATATATACTATGTAAGGATTTCATCAGTTTGCACCCACTCAGAAACACAAAGTGTAAAAATACTGTTTCAGTACTAGTAATAGCATCACTTCACATTGGATAACACATTAAGGACAGATCCCTCATGAGACGTAAGTACACAGTGACTCCTGATGTTGATTTAACAATTTGACACTCTTGTTTATGGCGTCAGTAATCTCCCTAGGCTCTGGTCATGAGTTGCCGAGGCTATGGAAGCCTTTAGGGTTCGCCGACTTCGATCTTATTCCCACAGGGCCATAGTCAAAGTGGAAGTTCCCTCCTCCCTTCAGAGAAAGGTACCTCCTTCTTTGATGGCCCCGTTCTTTCCACTGGGATCTCACTCGCAGAGATCTTTCATTTAGGTCTTCTGTTTTTTCCAGAGTGTCTTAGCTTTCCATGCCTAAAATATTCTCATGGGCTCTTGAGCCAGATCCGAATGCCTTAAGGGCTGATTCTGAGGCCAGAGTGCTATTTAGGACATCTGCCATTCTATGAGTCTGCTGTGTATCCTGCTTCCCATGTTGGATCATTCTCTCCCTTTTTCATTCTATCAGTTAGTATTAGCAGACACTAGTCTTGTTTGTGTGATCCCTTTGACTCTTAGACCTATCAGTGTGATCAATTGTGAGCTGAAATTGATCATTTGGACTAATGAGATGGCCTTGGTACATGCCACCTTGATGGGATTGTATTGGAAACCCCTGGCACAATTCTAACTCCATCATTTGGGGCCGTTCCGATTGAGCATGTCCCAAATTTTACATCTCCTCCCTCTCTTATTCCCACTCTTATATTTCACAGAGATCACTTTTCAGTTAAAATTTAAACACCTAAGAATAATTGTGTGTTAATTACAGAGTTCAACCACTAGTACTAGGATAAAGAAAAAAAAATACTACCATGGATAAAGTATTACATTGTACAACAACAGTCAGCACAAGAGCTGATCGAGTCACTGTTTCTCATAGTGTCCATTTCACTTCTACAGGTTTCCCCTTTGGTGCTCAGTTAGTCATCGCCAATCAAGGGAAACAAATGATATTTGTCTCTTTGGGACTGACTTAATTCACTCAGCATGATGTTTTCCAGATTCCTCCATTTTGTTGCAAGTGACCGGATTTCATTGTTTTTGACTGCTGTATAGTATTCTGTAGAGTACATGTCCCATAATTTCCTAATCCAGTCTACTGTTGAAGGGCATTTGGGTTGGTTCCAAGTCTTAGCTATTGTGAATTGAGCCGCAATAAACATTGCTGTGCAGACGGCTTTTTTGTTTGCCAATTTAATTTCCTTTGGGTAAATTCCAAGGAGTGGGATGGCTGGGTTGAATGGTAGGGTTATATTCAGGTTTCTGAGGAATCTCCAGACTGACTTCCATAGTGGCTTCACCAGTTTGCATTCCCACCAACAGTGGATTAGTGTCCCTTTTTCCCCACATCCTCTCCAGCATCTATTGTTGGTGGATTTCTGAATGTGAGCCATTCTCACCGGGGTGAGGTGAAACCTCATTGTGGTTTTGATTTGCATTTCCCTGATTGCTAGGGATCTTGAACATTTTTTCATGTGTCTGTTGGCCATTTGGATTTCCTCTTTGGAAAAATGTCTGTTGAGGTCCTTGGCCCATCTCTTAAGTGGGTTGTTTGTTTTGATGTTGTGGAGTTTCTTAATTTCTTTGTAGATTCTGGTTATCAACCCTTTATCTGTTGCATAGTTTGAAAATATATTTTCCCATTCTGTCGGTTGCCTATTCACTTTCCTGACTGTTTCTTTTGCAGTACAGAAACTTTTCAATTTGATGCAATCCCAGTAGTTAATTTTGGTTTTCAGTGCCTGTGCTTCTGGGGTCTTTTCCAAGAAGTCTTTGCCAGTACCTATGTCTTGCAGGGTTTCTCCTATGCTCTCCAGTAATTTGATGGTGTCGGGTCGTAGGTTTAAATTTTTAATCCATGTTGAATGAATTTTTGTGTAAGGTGAAAGGTAGGGGTCTTGCTTCATGGTTCTGCATGTGGAAATCCAGTTTTCCCAGCACCATTTATTAAACAGACTGACCTTACTCCAGGGACTGGTTTTGGATCGTTGATCAAATATAAGTTGGCTGTAGGTGTTTGGATTGATTTCTGGTGTTTCTATTCTGTTCCATTGGTCTATCCATCTGTTTCTGTACCAGTACCATGCTGTTTTGATAACAACTGCCCTGTAGTATGTCCTGAAATCTGGTATTGTGATGCCTCCGGCTTTGTTTTTGTTGTACAAGATTGCTTTAGCTATTCGAGGTCTCCTGTGTCTCCATATGAATTTCAGCATCATTTTTTCCAGATCTGAGAAGAATGTCCTCGGTATCTTGATTGGTATTGCGTTGAATCTGTAAATTGCTTTTGGGAGAATGGACATTTTGATGATATTGATTCTTCCAATCCATGAGCATGGGAGATTTCTCCATTTTTTGGTATCCTCTTCTATTTCTTTCTTTAAGGTTTTGTAATTTTCATTGTAGAGATCTTTAATGTCCTTAGTTAAATTTATTCCAAGGTATTTGATTGTTTTTGTAGCTATTGTGAATGGGATTGATCTTAGCAGTTCTTCCTCAGCCGTGGCATTGTTTGTGTATACAAAGGCTGTTGATTTTTGTGCATTGATTTTATATCCTGTACTTTGCCAAACTCTTCTATGAGTTCCAATAGTCTCTTAGTAGAGTTCTTTGGGTCCCCTAAATAAAGAATCATGTCGTCTGCAAAGAGGGATAGTTTGAGTTCTTCCTTCCCAACTTGTATCCCTTTAATTTCTTTTTCTTGCCTAATAGCTCTGGCTAAGACTTCCAGCACTATATTGAATAGCAGTGGTGAGAGTGGGCATCCCTGTCTGGTACCAGATCTCAGTGGAAATGCTTCCAACTTTTCCGCATTCAATAGGATATTGGCCATGGGTTTTTCATAAATTGCTTTGATTGTATTGAGGAATGTGCCTTCTATACCCAGTTTGCTTAGGGTTTTCATCATGAAAGGGTGTTGAATTTTATCGAATGCTTTCTCTGCGTCTAGTGAGATAATCATATGGTTTTTCTTCTGCAGTCTGTTAATGTGGTGTATCACGTTGATTGTTTTGCGAATATTGAACCATCCCTGCATACCAGGGATGAATCCCACTTGGTCTGGGTGGATGATCTTTCTGATGTGTTGTTGCAGTCTATTGGCCAGAATTTTGTTGAGGATTTTTGCATCTATGTTCATGAGGGATATTGGTCTGTAATTCTCTTTCAATGCTGCATCTTTTTCTGGCTTAGGAATTAAGGTGATGCTGGCTTCATAGAAGGAATTTGGGAGAATTCCCTCTTTTTCGATTGTTCTGAATAGTTTGAGGAGAATTGGGGTTAGTTCTTCTTTAAATGTCTGGTAGAATTCAGCAGTGAATCCATCTGGTCCTGGGCTTTTCTTTGTTGGGAGGGCCTTTATTACTGATTCAATTTCTGACTCACTTATGGGTCTGTTTAGGTTTTCTATGTCTTCCTGGTTCAATTTAGGAAGGTTGCATGTGTCCAGGAATCTATCCATTTCTGATAGGTTTCCCTGTTTGCTGGCATACAAGTCCTTGTAGTAATTTCTGATGATTCTTTTGATTTCTGTGGTGTCTGTTGTTATATTTCCTTTTTCATCTCTGATTTTACTGATTTGGGTCTTTTCTCTTCTTTTTTTAGTTAGTTGGGCCAATGGGGTGTCAATCTTGTTTATTTTCTCAAAAAACCAGCTCCTCGTTTGGCTGATTTTTTGTAATGTTTTTTTGGATTCAATCCTGTTGATTTCTTCTCTGATTTTGATTATTTCTCTTTTTCTACTAGATTTGGGTCTAGTTTGCTGTTGTTTTTCTAGATCCTTGAGATGAACTGAAAGCTCATCTATTTGGTGCCTTTCCAGTTTCTTGATGTAGGCACCTATTGATATAAACTTTCCTCTTAACACTGCTTTTGCTGTATCCCATAAGTTTTGGTATGTTGTGCTGTTATCCTCATTTACTTCCAGAAAATTTTTGATTTCTCTTTTGATTTCTTCAGTGACCCATTGTTGATTCAGGAGCATGTTGTTCAATCTCCATGTGTTTGCATATGCTCTAGAGATTCCTGAGTTGCTAATTTCCAACTTCACTCCCTCATGGTCTGAGAAGTTGCATGGTATGATTCTAATTCTTTTGAATTTGCTGAGACTTGCTTTATGGCCTAATATGTGATCAATCCTAGAGTAGGTTCCATGTACTGCTGAGAAGAATGTGAATGCATTACTTGTAGGATGAAAAGTTCTGTAGATATCTGTTAGATCCATTTGGGCTATAGTGTTGTTTAAATCTACTGTCTCCTTGTTGATCTTCTGTCCTGTCAATCTGTCAATATCTGTGAGTGAAGTATTGAAGTCCCCCAGTACTATTGTGTTGGGGTCTAAGTCTCCCTTTAAGTTTCTTAACAAATTTTTTAAATAAACCTGTGGCCTGTAATTAGGTGCATATACATTGAGAATTGTTATATCTTCCTGTAGTATTGATCCCTTAATCATTATATAGTGCCCCTCTTTGTCTCTCTTAACAGTTTTTGTGTTAAAGTTTATGTAGTCCGATATTAAGATGGTTACACCCGCTCTTTTTTCATTTCTGTTGGCGTGGTATATCTTGTTCCATCCTTTTATTTTCAGTCTGTATAGATCTTCGTTGGAAAGATGTGTTTCTTGTAGGCAGCAAATAGATGGTTTTTGTTCCTTAACCCAATCAGCCAATCTCTGTCTTTTAACAGGACAGTTTAGACCTTTAACGTTCAATGTGACTATTGATAAGTGGTAAGTTTGCCCTGCCATTTGCCAGATATTTTCTAATGTATGCTTTGAATTCCCTGTGATCTTTTGCCGTGAGGTTCCCTTCGTTTACCTTCTTTCATGTTGATGGTCGTGTTTCTGTGTTTCTGTGTGTAACACGTCTTTAAGTATCTTTTGCAGGGCTGGACGAGTGGCAACAAATTCTTTCAATTTTTGTTTGTTATGAAAGGTCTTTATTTCACCTTCATTCACAAATGAGAGCTTTGCAGGGTATAATATTCTGGGCTGGCAGTTTTTCTCTCTAAGTACCTGGGCTATGTCTCGCCATTCCCTTCTAGCTTGTAGGGTTTCTGTTGAGAAGTCAGCTGTAAGTCTAATTGGAGATCCTCTGAGAGTAATCTGACGTTTCTCTCTTGCACATTTTAGGATCTTTTCTTTTTGCTTCACTGTGGTGAGTTTAATTACAATATGTCGTGCAGAGGATCTCTTTTGGTCATGTTTATTAGGGGTTCTATGAGCTTCCTGGATTAGGATTTCTCTGTCTTTCTCCAAGCCTGGAAAGTTTTCTGCTAGTATCTCCCTAAAAAGGCCTTCTAATCCTTTCTCCCTCTCCATACCTTCAGGAACACCTAGAACCCGAATGTTGGGTTTTTTAATAGTATCCTGTAAATTCCCGACAGTATCTTTTAGTTTTCTAATTTCCTCTTCTTGTCTTTGGTTTGACTGTTTCCTCTCCTGTTCTCTGTCTTCTAGGTCCGATATTCTCTCTTCTGCTTCACCCATTCTGGTTTTAAGGCCCTCAAGATTGCTTGTCACTTGATCTATTGAATTCTTCAATTCATTAAGATTTTTTGTCACTATCGTAGCTTCTTGTTCTACTAGTTGTTTCATTTCGTTTTGATTTCTCCGTAGTACTTCATTCTCGCGCGAGAGATTTTCTATCTTATCCATTAAGGATTTCTGTAGTTCAAGAATTTGTTTTTGAGAACTTCTTAATGTTCTTATCAATTCTTTGAGATCTGCTTCTTGCATTTCTTCTATCTCATTATCTTCATAATCCTGACTTGGGGTGTCTTTTCCGTTTGGGGTCATCATAGCGTCTTCCTTGATCTTGCTCCCTCGGAATCTGTTTTTATTTGGCATTTTTTTTTTTCCCCACACTCTTTCTCTGGGTTGTCAAGGTAACGGAGTTTGTGTGCGCGGTGTGTTCCCAGTTTTTGGATCCCCTTCAGGTTTCTACAGCCTCGGGTTTTTGGTTCCGTCTGCCTCAGTGATGGGCGGGCGGGCGGGCGGGCGGGCGCGCCTTGTCCCACTGCGTTTAATCTAGCTCGAATTAGCAGGGTGGGTGACGAGAGAGACTAGTGTCCGTGCAGGCTCGCCTCAATTGTGCTGTTTCCCCCGTGGGGGGTCTGCTTCCCCCCGCCAGTGTCTCGGGATCCCTGTATCGGCCCCCGTTCAAGCGCTCAGTTCCAATGGCGACTGTGTTCCGCCCGGCTTCCGGTTCAGCCGGCGGGCGCGCGCCGTCCCACTGTGTTCAGTCTAGCTCGAGTGAGCAGGGTGGGCAATGAAAGAGGCTAGTGTCCATGTGGGCTCGCCTCAATTGTGCTGTTTCCCCCGTGGGGGGTCTGCTTCCCCCCGCCAGTGTCTCGGGATCCCTGTATCGGCACCCGTTCAAGCGCTCAGTTCCAATGGCGACTGTGTTCCGCCCGGCTTCCGGTTCAGCCGGCGGGCGCGCGCCGTCCCACTGCGTTCAGTCCAGTTTCCCCTAGGTCCTCTGCATCTCATTCACTGGGTCCGGAAGAATTTCCACTGCATTTTTTTCCGTGAGATTTTTCCTGAGGCTACAGTAACTCTGTTTTTATTAAACTATCTTTTTGCGGACTGCTAGTGCGCGTCCTCACTATTCCGCCATCTTGGCTCCGCCCCCCTGAATATTTTTTGATACACAGTATTTGTCTTTTCTTTTTTCTCTTCTATTCTCCTCTCCTCTCTTTTCTCTTCTCCTCTCCTCTCCTCTCCTCTCTTTGTTTCTTTACCCTCCCTCCCTCCCACTCTCCCTCCCTCCCACTCTCCCTCCCTCCCTCTCTCTCTCCCTCCTTCCTTCCCTCCCTTCCTTCCTTCTCTCCCTCCATTCCTCTCTCCCTCCCTCCTCCTTTCCTTCCTTATGTGAGAGTTACAGGGAGAGACAGAGAGATCTTCCATCTGTTGGTTCATTCCCCAAATGGCTGCAATGGCGGGAGTTAGGCCAGTCTGACTTCCAGGTCTCCATGTGGATACAGGGGCCCTGGTACTTGAGCCATCTCCGCTTTTCTCTCAGGCACATTAGCAGGGCTCTAGATTGGAAGTGGAGCAGCCAGAACTCAAACTGACACCCATTTGGGATGCCAGTGTCTCAGGTTGCAGCTGTATCCATTCTACCACATTGCTGGCCTTTTTTTCTTTAAATAGCTCTTTCTGCTTTATTCCCATTGATGTAGTCGAGGGGTTAGGTGGTCAGTGCAGGTTCTCATAACCAAGTAGTGGCACTGGCAAGACTGGACCCTGGGTCTCAGGAGAGCTCTGGCCTTGGAAGGCTCTTGTCCCACTTGGTTTCTGTCCCTGTTTTAGAGTATAATGGGCATTCTGTGATGGCCACCCCAGGGGTGCTCAG
The DNA here is from genome assembly GCA_949820135.1 of Sylvilagus floridanus. Classification (NCBI taxonomy): domain Eukaryota; kingdom Metazoa; phylum Chordata; class Mammalia; order Lagomorpha; family Leporidae; genus Sylvilagus; species Sylvilagus floridanus. The sequence continues at coordinate 115,053,467 of OX463224.1, read as the reverse complement.
AGAAGCTGTCTCCATGGCCTCCTTTACCTGAGCTCTTGGGAGACAGAGGGGAATCCTGATACTGGGGCTATCTTATCAGCAGCCAGGTCTGATCTGGACAGGCAACAAAGAAGCCACATAATCTCACTGTGCCAGGCTGGCCCAGCAGAAAGATTAGACAATGTTTACTTTGCCATTAGCCCTGTCTGGCACTTAGTGGGGCAGTGCCTGGCCTTTAGAGGCACTGGGGTAGAGTCTCTAATGCAGGCCACCCCTGCCAGCTTCCCAGGTGTTCAGCAATGTTCCATGAACATATCAGATTTAGCAATGGAATGAGGTTGAACAAACCATTCCTGGCAAGGAGAAGAAGGAGCACTTACATGTAACAGGGGCTGTGGAACTGATAGGCCTTGAGATAGCTGGTCCCCAGAGCTTTCCATCAAGGTGTCAGCTCAGGGCACGGTCTTCCATCCACACAGGAACACAGTGTTCTCCACTTCTCAGCTCCAGACCTGGCTGCTTTTTGGATGCAGGCAGGTTTAGACATTTCATTTATAGGCATGTTTGTTTTGATTCAAGTGTGCATTTCACATGAGGAGATTTCAACAAGTCTATGGAAAGTGGAATTAAAAGAAGTTTATCGAGAGAGAGCGGCAAGATGGCAGAATAGGAAGGGAGCACACCGATAGTCTGGGGAGAGACAGTTTAATAAAAGTGGAGATACTGCAGGTTCAAGGAAGAGTAGGGGAAGAAACAGCAGAGAAAACCCTTCCGGAACTGGAGATTCACAGTGGACCTGCGTGGAGAGCGTGGGAGCCCGCAGTTTGGGACACCAGCAGCAGATTCAACACACCAGCGCTGGAACGCGAGGTGAGCCGAACCTCAATAGCCCGAGATACCAGAAGGGAAGCGGAAAAGGGAGCCTAGAGCGAACAAGGCTTGAAACCCTGCGGGGAAAAGTTCACCAGGCTAACTAGAAGAGAGAGAGAGAGAGGGAAAAAAAAAAAAAGTGACCCATACGGACACGAGCTTCTCTCTCTCCGCTCACCTCTCAAAGGTGAGCAAGACAAAGAGCAGGCGCCATTTTGGAATACGTCATAAGCAGGGTGACTCGGGTCGGCACCGGCCCCAAGCCTAGCAGAAAAACCTGACTCTGGGTGGGAGGGGTGAAATAATAGGAGATTAGAACCTAATGAATGTGTGGTGCTAATGAACTGAGACTGTGAAAAAAGAGACGGTGGGGGAGAGAACTCACGGAAATCACGAATTCATGTGAGTACTCTCCAGAGACGCTACAGTTCAGAAGCCTGGCAGCCCAGTGGGAGACTACAGGAGAATCTCAGCCCACACAAAGGGCCGCAAAGATTCCTTCTCTGGTCCTTGGGAAAGAGCTTCCGAACTCTGGCTCCTGTGGGTATATCATTCACCTGCTAACCACCCCCAATTCCATTCAGCTGTGTGGAATTACTTCCCTTTTGAACCAAAAAAAAAAAAAAAGTAACAGAGAGATTTACCACGCCTAACCTGGGAGTGTCTCCTTTGACACACCCTCAACCCTGAGGAACCAAACAGAGCTCGCAGGCCACACCCATCTCAAGCCTCTAAGGCTCCATCAAAAGCAGGCAGTCCACTTAATCTAGAGTCATAGTATAACAAGAAAAAAACACCACAGTGAAGAAACCAATATGCCAAACAACAAACGCAAAAACCGAGGTAATAAGAACAAGGAAGACACTATGGCATCCCCAAATGAAAAAGACACCCCAATTCAAGATTACAAAGATGATGAGATAGAAGAGATGCAAGAAGCAGATCTCAAAAAATTGATAAGAACACTAAGAAGTACTCAAAAACAAATTCTTGAACTACAGAAATCCTTAATGGACAAGGTAGAAAATCTCTCTCGTGAAAATGAAATATTAAGGAGAAATCAAGCTGAAATGAAACAACTAGTAGAACATGAAACTGTGATAGTGACGAGAAATCATAATGAAGTGAAGAATTCAATAGATCAAATGAAAAACACATTAGAGAGCCTTACAAACAGAATGGGTGAGGCAGAAGAGAGAATATCGAACTTAGAAGACAGAGCACAGGAAACTATACAGTCAAACCAAAGAAAAGAAGAGGAAATTGGAAATCTAAAAAATATTGTTGGGAATCTACAGGATACTATTGAAAAACCCAACATTCGAGTTCTAGGAGTTCCTGAGGCATGGAGAGGGAGAAAGGATTAGAATGCCTTTTTAGTGAGATAATACCAGAAAATTTCCCAGTTTTGGAGAAGGACAGAGACATCCTAGTACAGGAAGCACATAGAACCCCTAGTAAACATGACCAAAAGAGGACCTCACCACGACACGTTGTAATTAAACTCACCACAGTGAAACAGAAAGAAAAGATCCTAAAATGCGCAAGAGAGAAACGTCAAATTACACTCAGAGGATCTCCAATTAGACTCACAGCAGACTTCTCATCAGAAACCCTACAAGCTAGAAGGGAATGGCGAGACATAGCCCAGGTACTTAGAGAGAAAAACTGCCAGCCCAGAATATTATATCCTGCCAAGCTCTCATTTGTGAATGAAGGTGAAATAAAGACCTTTCATAACAAACAAAAATTGAAAGAATTTGTTGCCACTCGTCCAGCCCTGCAAAAGTTACTTAAAGATGTGTTACACACAGAAACACAGAAACACGGCCATCAACATGAAAGAAGGTAAACGAAGGGAACCTCACAGCAAAAGATCACAGGGAATTCAAAGCATACATTTGGATAAAGAAATTATGGGACATGTACTCTATAGAATACTATACAGCAGTCAAAAACAATGAAATCCGGTCATTTGCAACAAGATGGAGGAATCTGGAAAACATCATTCTGAGTGAATTAAGCCAGTCCCAAAGGGACAAATATCATATGTTCTCCCGATCGGTGACAACTAATTGAGCACCAAAGGTGAAACCTATTGAAGTGAAATGGACACTATGAGAAACAGTAACTTGATCAGCTCTTGTGCTGACTGTTGTTGTACAATGTAATACTTTATCCATTTTAGTAATTTTTTTATTCCAGTACTATTGGTTGAACTCTGTAATTAACACACAATTATTCTTAGGTGTTTAAATTTTAACTGAAAAGTGATCCCTGTGAAATATAAGAGTGGGAATAAGAGAGGGAGGAGATGTACAATTTGGGACATGCTCAATCGGAACTGCCCCAAATGATGGAGTTAGAATTGTGCCAGGGAATTCCAATACAATCCCATCAAGGTGGCATGTACCAAGGCCATCTCACTAGTCCAAGTGATCAATTTCAGTTCACAATTGATCACACTGATAGGTCTAAGAGTCAAAGGGATCACACAAACAAGACTAGTGTCTGCTAATACTAACTGATAGAATGAAAAAGGGAGAGAATGATCCAACATGGGAAGCGAGATACACAGCAGACTCATAGAATGGCAGATGTCCTAAATAGCACTCTGGCCTCAGAATCAGCCCTTAAGGCATTCAGATCTGGCTCAAGAGCCCATGAGAATATTTTAGGCATGGAAAGCCAAGACACTCTGGAAAAAAAAAGAAGACCTAAATGAAAGATCTCTGTGAGTGAGATCCCAGTGGAATGAATGGGGCCATCAAAGAAGGAGGTACCTTTCTCTGAAGGGAGGAGAGAAACTCCACTTTGACTATGACCCTGTCGGAATAAGATTGAAGTCAGCGAACCCTAAAGGCTTCCATAGCCTTGGCAACTCATGACTAGAGCCTAGGGAGATTACTGAGGCCATAAACAAGAGTGTCAAATTGTTAAATCAACTTCAGGAGTCACTGTGTACTTACATCTCATGTGGGATTTGTCCTTAATGTGTTGTCCAATGTGAAGTAATGCTATAACTAGCACTGAAACAGTATTTTACACTTTGTGTTTCTGTGTGGGTGCAAACTGATGAAATCTTTACTTAGTATATACTGAATCAATCTTCTGTATATAGATAATTAAAAATGAAAAAAAATCTTGGTGTTAAATTGGAAATTGCCTAGAAAATTAATCAATTTTTTAAAAAAATATATCATGTAGGATCTCTGTCCTTAATGTGCTATACATTGTGAATTAATACTATAACTAGTACTCCAACAGTATTTTTCACTTTGTGTTGCTATGTGAGGGCAAACTGTTGAAATCTTTACTTAATATATAGTAAACTGATCTTCTGTATATAAAGAGAATTGAAAATGAATCTTGATGTGAAGCAATGGGAGAGGGAGTGGGAAAGGGGAGGGTTGCGGGTGGGGGGGAAGTTATGGGGGGGAAGCCATTGTAATCTATAAGCTGTATTTTGGAAATTTATATTCTTTAAATGAAAGCATTAGAAAAAAAAATGAAAAAAAATCTTGGTGTTAAATTGGAAATTGCCTAGAAAATTAATCAATTTTTAAAAAAAAATATATCATGTAGGATCTCTGTCCTTAATGTGCTATACATTGTGAATTGATACTATAACTAGTACTCCAACAGTATTTTTCAGTTTATGTTGCTATGTGAGGGCAAACTGTTGAAATCTTTACTTAATATATAGTAAACTGATCTTCTGTATATAAAGAGAATTGAAAATGAATCTTGATGTGAAGCAAGGGGAGAGGGAGTGGGAAAGGGGAGGGTTGCGGATGGGGGGGGAAGATATGGGGGGGGGAAGCCATTGTAATCTATAAGCTGTATTTTGGAAATTTATATTCTTTAAATAAAAGCGTTATAAAAAAAATAAAAAAATAAAAAAAGAAGTTTATCTTGATGCAAAAGGTTTTGAAATCTGTGCATAAGTTTTCATAATACACAGTTTCTATGAAAAGGGTGATTTACTCTCATGCATGATTAACATAGATTATTTATAGGTAAATAAAAATTCTAAGCACAGGGGTTTGTTGCATTATGTTGCTGCTTGGGATACCTGCGTCCCATGTTGGGGTGCCTGGGCTTGAGTCCCAGTTATGTTCCCAGTTGCACTTTTCTGCCTGTGCGCGGGAGGTGCAGCAGGTGACGGTTCAATCCCGTGTGTTCTTGCTCCTCCCCATGTGAGAGACTCAGAGGAGTTCCTGGCTTCAGCCTGGCTCAGCCACAACTGTTGCAGGCATTTGGATGGTGTTTCTGTTTCTGTTTCTCAGTCTTTCACATAAATAAAAGTAAATAAAAATATATATATTATATATTTTAAAGATTTGTTTTATTTTATTTTTTTTTAATTTTTGACAGAGTGGACAGTGTGAGAGGGACAGAGAGAAAGGTCTTCCTTTGCCGTTAGTTCACCCTCCAATGGCCGCTGCGGCCGGCGCACCGCGCTGATCCAATGGCAGGAGCCAGGTGCTTCTCCTGGTCTCCCATGGGGTGCAGGGCCCAAGCACTTGGGCCATCCTCCACTGCACTCCCGGGCCACAGCAGAGGGCTGGCCTGGAAGAGGGGCAACCGGGACAGAATCCGGTGCCCCGACCGGGACTAGAACCCGGTGTGCCGGCGCCGCAAGGCGGAGGATTAGCCTGTTGAGCCACGGCGCCGGCCTTAATATATTTTTTGACAGGTAGAGTGGACAGTGAGAGAGAGAGAGAGAGACAGAGAGAAAGGTCTTCCTTTTGCTGTTGGTTCACCCTCCAATGGCCGTAATGGCTGGCGCGCTGAGGCGACATGTCGCACTGATCCGAAGCCAGGAGCCAGGTGCTTCTCCTGGTCTCCTATGCAGGTGCAGGGCCCAAGCACTTGGGCCATCCTCCACTGCACTCCCGGGCCACAGCAGAGGGCTGGCCTGGAAGAGGGGCAACCGGGACAGAATCTGGCGCCCCAACCGGGACTAGAACCTGGTGTGCCGGCGCCGCAAGGCAGAGGATTAGCCTGTTGAGCCGCGGCGCCGGCCATTTTAAAGATTTTATTTGTTTATTTATTTATTTGAGAGGTAGAGTTACAGACAGTGAGAGGGAGAGACAGAGAGAAAGGTCTTTCGTCTGCTGTTTCATTTCCCAAATGGCTGCAGCGGCTTGAGCTGGGCTGATCTAAAGCCAGGAGCCAGGAGCTTCTTCCAGATCTCCTACATGGGTGTAGGGGCCCAAGCGCTTGGGCTATCTTCTACTGCTTTCCTAGGCCATAACATAGAGCTGGACAGGAGGAGGAGCAACTGGGACTCGAACCAGCGCCCATGTGAGATGCTGGTGCTGCAAGTGGAGGATTAACCTACTGCATCACAACGCTGGCCCCAAATTAAAATATTTTAAAACTGATTCATACACATTCACCCATAATTAACCACTACTAATATTGTGGTGGTTTATATTTATTTACTTACAAATATGGGACACAGTGTAGAACACACTCTCCTGCCATCTGCTCTTAAAGTGAAGAGTATGTATTTCCAAGGGATTTCTCATAAGTTTACATCATTTAATCTTTAGTTATGTTTTTTTAAAATTTTAGTTATTAATTTTAATGGCAGAGTCATGGAGAGAAAGGGAATGAGGGAATATATATATATATATATATATATATATATATATAGAGAGAGAGAGAGAGAGAGAGAGAGAGAGATTGATTGATTGATTTCCCATCCACACATTATTGCAGGCTGGTCACATTACTCCAGAATGGTCCATACTGAAGCCAGGAGGCAGAAACTCCACTTGGGTCTCCCACATGGGTGCCAAGGGGCCCAAATATTTCATCCATCTGCTACTGTTTTACCAAGAGCATCAGAGCAGAGCAGCTAGACTTGAGCCGATGCTCAAATATGGCATTCTGGTGTCTCAGGCAGCGGCTTAGCCTGCTGTGCCATATACACACAGAGAAGGGTGCACATCATAAAGGAATGACGATGGATTTTCATGGACTGAGCATATCCATGAGTCAGATTTGCTATTATTATACAAACATATCAAGGAAAGGCAAATTTTGTACAGAAAAAGAGATTGATGTTGGCTCATGCTCTGGAGAATCAGTCTAAGTTGGGGCGGTTTCCACTGGTACAGCCTTTGGTGATGGCTGGCAGAGGCCTGAGGTGGCCTGGGGCATTACACATCTAGGGCAGGGAGTGCACGTGTCTGCGTCTTTCTCCTCTTCTTATGAAGTCATCAGGATTCAGTTATAGGGGCTCCACTCTAATGACCCAGTCTAGTCCGTCACTTCCCGCAGGCCACTCTGTAAGCTCCAGATTTGGGTGAAGTTTCCACCCATCTAATATCACTAATTTATATGTTTTGGGACTAAACTGCTTGGGCTTAGAGGGACAACCCTGTTCAAACCATAGCACCAGCAACCATGTCCAGAGGGAAACACAGAGCATTTCAAGTGGCCCCAAAACTCCCTCAGGCTCTTGCCAGTCATCAACTGCCCCCTGGACCAAGAATATCACTGCTCTAACTTCACACAGCATGCATTCACTTTGCCTGGTTCTTTACTTTAGATAAATGGGACTGTACCACACATGCACTTATATCTTGCTTCTCTTTTCAAAATCTTGTTTGTGAGATTCATCTGTGATCTGCGGTGTGTGCGGTTGCAAGTTTTTTCCCCATGTAGTATGTTATTCCCTTGTGTTAGTATGACGTTGGCGCTCTGATGGGCACCCAGAAGCTCCCTGATCTGTGCCTCCATGAGGAGCTGCTGTGAGCATGGACTTCATGCAGACTTTGCATTTTCTGTGTCCTGCAGCTGCGTGCAGTGGCCTGTTCACCCACGGCCTTCCCCATCACCTGTCCCTACCCTTTTCATCCTGACAAGCAGCGCTGCCTAGTGTGCCCGAGTGAGTGAGACCAGCTGCGTCCATCCAAGTCTCCCCAGTAGGCCTTGGCTGTCATGGGCCTGTGTCTTGTGCCTCTGCAGATGGCAGCTGCAAGGGCAGGAAGGTGGTGAACAGCCAGGTGCTCCCCTGGACCATGTGGGTATAGTTCAGTGGCTGTGTCAGGGGCAGTGCAGTCCCAGATGGGCTCCTAGGAAACTATTGGGTTGATGCTTCTTTCCCATTGCCCACTTAGGCTTTTAACTTCTCCAATTTACTGGATGCATAAAATGCCTTCAGTGTGACTGATTTTACACTTTGTAAACTGTTAGGAAAATGGTGATTTTTTTCATTGATTCATGACTGGCATTTCCTCTTAGAAAATTTATCCCTTATATTCCTTTGACTTCTGCAGGCTCTGTCCTGTCTGTGGTTCGCTCTGTAGCTCTGTGGGTGATGGACACCTGCTAGAGCTATTGGGGCTGAAGACCACCCCCCGGCCCCCCGAGCCCGGAAGTCCATTAGGTTAAGAAGGTTGAGTACTTTATGGATTTTACTTCATTTTAACTGTGCAAACTCCTCTGCAAGTGGTCACAGCCATTGCCCCAGAGTTCTTGAGGTGATCTGGTGGCCAATGTGCTGGGTGTCCCGAGGTTTCTCCTGTGCTGTCCACTCACTAGGTCACAGCAGTGTCTGGTCACACCTGCTGTTGCTCTCTCCGTTTAGCAGGTAGGCTAATAGAGGCTCTGGTAAGTTCAGTTTCTGGTGGGCAGTGTTGGACTGACGACTGGGTCTCTGGGTCTCTCTCTTTCTTATTTCTGATCCTGTACTCTTTTGTTCTCTGCTCTCCTGCCTCTACGCGGGGAAACTGAGGCTCACAGAGGGGACTGACAGAGCCCAGCTCCTCCTGGCACGCACTGCTTAGACTGTGTTTGCTGCATGCCTCCTCCTAACAAGAGCTCCCATAAGGAAAATCAACTTTTTATTGACATAGAATCTGAACTGTTTACTTCTGATTAATTAAAAAAGTTATATATAAAGAGGAACAGCTGCAACATTTACACATTGGAGTATGGATTCTGTCTGGTTTAGTCTATTTACAGAATTTGCAGCCCGCCTTTGTTTGGAGTCATTCTGGCTTTTGAATCACCCAACAGCATCTGTCTCTGGCTCACCCCTTCAGTGTTTTCTCTTCTCATCCTGCCTCTCTTTCTGATGGCTTCTTACATGGCCTCTTCTTTCCTTTATCTGAACTCTGTGCACTGTGTCCTGAAGATGCTCAAGGCTCCTGACGGAGACTATAATGCATTTCTTACTAGACTGTGTTTTTTAGAGCAGCGCTAGATTCATAGCAAAATCAAGTGGAGATTAAGACTTCCCATAGTGTCAGAGGAGCGATCTGCTCTGCTCAAGCTCACACTGTGAGTCTCTGGTAGAGCCACTTTGCTAAGCTGTGTGCCTCTTTTTGTGGTTCCTTTTGGGGTCTTTTCTCTCTGGAGGCTGGGGCAGGTCTCTTCCAGGGTACTGTGGCCTCTCAGATTAACAGCACTTGGGGTTTGCTCCCAGCAACTTGTCCAGAGCCACATCGGCCACCAGGGGGCACTACCGGCATGTTTGCCTCAATTTCTAGTTTTTGTTGGCTGTGGAGGAACGGCAGGGGGCTGATCCTCAAGGTGATGTGGAGCTGGGTAAAGCTGCTAGGAGGCCCTGGGAAGAAGCCATGGGTCCCGCCAGCCACCTCCAGCCCCCCCAGGGGCTCCTTGGCCACCCCTGTCGTTGCTGAGGGCCGCGTCTCAGCCTCTGGGACCCATTCCTCTTCCAGGTGTCCTTGTGTGCTTGTCACGCTCCTGACTGAAACCTCAGCCCTTCCCACGCCACACTCCAGCCCTTCTGAGACCCCCACGCTTCCCTGCCCCTTTCGCTCTGCCTCCAGACTCCCAGCAGGCTCTGCTGCCACTGCCTGCCCCCGCTCCCAGCAGCCTCTGTGGCTGCAGGCAGCTCTAGCTCCAAGCATCCCAAGAGGAGAACCCAAGGGGGGAAGAAGCCGTCTTGTGAACACGGCCTGTGCACGAGAGTCTCTGCACAGAGGATGCTGTGTCAACAGCCCAGGGAGGCAGCAGGCCATCTCCTGGGCAGCACCGGGGGGCAATGCCAGGCACTCACTCCTGCGGGCTCTTGGCAGGGGTGGACACCCCCAAAGCTGGACAGAAGCCAATCCCCGGAGGCATTTTTACCATGCTATGGAATTAAGCACATATGGGCTCCTGGATCCTCCCTGGAACCCACAGCTGCCTGTGTCCTGCGCAAGGGCAGCTTGGGGAGGAGGCGCAGCAGGGCCTGGAGTTCCCATGGGACTGTGTGACCTGTCTCCTGAGGTTTCCTGATTAGAGGTGGTCTCAGTTTCCCCAGGCCCCCTGCTCACTCCCTTCTCACCTGTGGAGAAGGGGAATCCTCACTCCAAACCACAGGTAGAGAAGGAGCTCCCCAGTTAACCCCTTGCTGGTGAGAAAAGTCTGCAGCTGGTCTGGGCAGGTTCCGGAAGCCCTGCTGACCTCTGACTTTGGGAGACCTCTGCAGTGAGGTGGGAGGATGCTGGGAGGGCTTTGCAGGCTGGGAAAGAGCCTCTGTGACGCATCCCTGGGCGGGCAGGCAGCATTTTAGGCCTGTGTTCAGCATGAACACCTGTGGGCAAGAAGGAAGCAAAGGGCAAGCGAGAATCAGGTTGGCAGGCCCAAAGCCATAGCCAAACCTCTCTGGCACTTAGAAGTGGGGGTGAGCTGGTGCAGGGACATAGGGCTTGTGTCCCCATCCTGAGGAGGACAGTTGTCTCTCTGTATCCTGGATGTCCCCATCTTCACATGCAGCCAACCACGGTTCAAAACCACTTGAAAGAAAAAATGTGCACCTGTACTGAATGTGTATAGATATATTTTCCTTGTCATTTCCCTTATCAGTATGCTCTAACAACTGTTGGCACAGCCTTTACACTGTAATAGGGTCCTTCAAATTTTGGTCACAATAGAATTAAAAGATAGTTTGTGTGTGTGTGTGTATGTGTAAAAAATTGAAATTCATGATTAGTTTTTTAAAAAAATTGTTTTAAAGGCAGAGAGACACAGAGAGATTGAGAGTGAGATTCAGGGAGGCAGGGAGGGAGGGAGGGAAGGAGAGAGAGGAGGGAGAGAAGACAGGAAGAGCAAGTAAGAGAAAAATATCTGTCATTTGCTGGCTCACTTATTAAATACTCACAATGGTTGGGGGCTGGCACTGTGTCGCAGTGGGTTAAGGCGCCGGCATCCCAAATGGGCGCCGGTTCTAGTCCGGGCTGTTTCACTTCCAATCCAGCTCTCTGCTATGGCCTGGGAAGGCAGTACAAGATGGCCCAAGTCCTTGGGCCCCTGCATGCACGTGGGAGACCAGGAAGAAGCTCCTGGCTCTTGGCTTCGGATCGGTGCAGCTCCGGCCATTGAGGCCAATTGGGGAGTGAACCAGCGGATCAAAGATCTCTTTCTCGCTCTTTCTCTCTCTGCCTCTCCTCCTCTCTCTGTGTAACTCTTTCAAATAAATAAATAAAAAACACAGTGGTTGGCCCAGATGCTTGAGCTATCATTTGCTGCAACCCAGGCATCAACAGGCAGCTGAAATTAAGAGCTGTGATGTACTCTGGTATGAGGTTGGATGTTCTAGTGTCTTAAACGCTGTGCCAAATGCACTCTTGTTTTTTCATAATACACATTTTCCTCAAACTTTTTGAAGACCTCTTGCATGTGTAAATGTCAAACTTTAAAAAAAAATTCATAATTTAAAAAAGATTTTTATTTGTTGAAATGACCACAACAACCTGGGTCAGGTTGAAGCCAGGAAACAGAGCTCCATCTTGGTCTCCCACATGAGTGGCAGTGGCCTAAGCACCTCGGCCATGTGCTGCTGCCTTCCCCGGGTGCCTGAGTGGGGTGCTGGATTGGAAGTGGAGCAGCTGGGATTCAAGCTGGCTCAGTTCTGGTAGGGACTTTCTTCTTGGTAGGGTCCTGAGGGGGTGCATGGTATCAAATGGCAAAGACAGGGCACATGCATTCTGAGTCTGTCTGGTGTCTGTCCCTCTTCTTGCAAATCCCCAGGAATTAATCATGAACACTGCGCTCAGTGACCTTATCCAAACACAATCACTGCCCGTAAGGTCACTTCTGAACACTGCAGAGTCTGTGTGCACTTTCTTCATAGCTTGTACGTGTGACTTTGGAGATGAATCTGCTGTGTGAGTGGGCAGTAGGAGGAAGAAACATAAACTGCAGGGCCGTCTCCTGGGCTGCTGGCTTTTCAGGAGTGCAGCTGGCTCCACTCAGGATCCCACCTGCTTCCTTTCTGCCTGCTCCCGCCTCCCATGGAGGTGGTGCAGGAGCCATCTGCAGAGGATATTTTGTCGGGCAAGGGCCTTCAAGGGGCATGAAAGACACACCTTACCCCTGGGATGCCCCCTCTTGTGCAGGAGTCCCTACCCTGGGCAGGCTGCCATCAGACTGTGGAGGTGGGAAAAAGCTTAAACTATGTGCAGAGTAGTGAGATCACCAGTGTGGCAGGGGCTTTGGAGCAAGAGGGGCAGTGTGGTGGGGAAGGTACAGAGGAACCAAAAAGTCCAAGCCAAAAATGTGTTGTTTTATTCCAAATGCAATACAAATGCACTCACTGAAGTTTTACGGAAGGTAAGGAGGGGATCACATTTATGTTTCTAAACTGTCATGCAGCTGTGGCAAATGGGTAGAGAGGGTGAGACTGACCCTGGGGAGGCCTGGGCGCTGGGAAGTAGAATTCCACCTTACCCTTCCGAGAGGCCAGCACCAGCCCTCAAGCCAATGTCTCCAGAAGACAGCCTGGGACGAACAGTGGTGGCAGAGGCAGGAGCTGGAGAAACTTTCCACTGTGCTGGCTGAGGAGCACAGGACTTATACACCAGTTTCCTAGCACAGGAAAAAGAACTGACATGAGGTGAAGGAAAGTTAGCACAAGACATCACAGCAGAGCTCCCCAGAATCTGAACCTTGAAGAGAGGCCTAGATGTACTGTGTTCCATACTTATTTTTTGTAAAGATTCATTTGAAACAGCTAGCTTGGTGTTCCAGGCAGATGAGGGAAGTTCAAGTCCATAAGGAATTTTGATGTGGGCCCAGGTTGGGATGGCACACGACCTTGGCACTCTTACCTGTCCACGGTGATCTGCCAGTAGCCCTCATAGGAAACAGGCACCCAAGTTCAGACTTCCAGTGTAGTAAGAAGAATCAATGCCACCAAACATCACCATGGCGCTGCCCTGCTCATTGCTGTGGGATGTAAGGAATTCATTCATTCTTGTATCTATTCTTATCCCATATCTGCTACATACAGCCCAAGAGCTGCACTTGATGGGGAACTTATTAGTTCCAGGAGCTGTGCTGAACATGTGACCAGTGTGAGTTCTTTTCATCTTCTACCATGCCCACACAGTGGTCAGTATTATTTTTTTCACTAGACAAAGGCACTGAAGCAGAGAGGTAAGTCCTTTCACTCAAGTCACTCAGCTGGCGAGTGGCAGTCAGGAATGGACCCTAAAACTTTGGGTTCCCAGCTGAGTGATTTGCACCCTGATACTCACTATAGATGCATGGGGACCACAAGAGAAGTGAACATGGGCCAGTGTTGGATCTTCATGACTTGATGGCGTACTTTGCTGGTCAGCAGGGAAGGTAGTTGCCAATGTTTGGAGACATTTCTGATTGATTTGGTAAGGGGCAGGGCTGCTACTGAGGTCAAGAATTAATGGTCAGGCATCAGCTTAGTGCATGGGATGGTCCTGAAGTCACCAAACTGCCCCACTGAAAATGTCCATGGTACTTAACTGGAGTAACCTTTGTCTATCTTGGGAGATACAATGACCCACAAGAGATACTTGAGTACTCGCCAAGAGATGATGCTTAAAAGTCCCCTAATATTGAAAGGTCAAGAAACACAAAGAATGTTAAAAGAGCCTTTTGTTGGGACATTTGTGATCACAGAATCCATTTTCTAAATCTCTGCTGCTTCAGGTTAGATAGTAATGTAAATATAGATGGTGACAAGAAAGTAGTCACCAATGGACTAGCCTGACACACAACAAGGCCCTCAGGCTAAATAAACATTGAAGAGTGAATGAATGAATGATGAACCTATGAGAGCAACAGTTGTGATTGTGAGTTTTCTTGACTACCCTGGACTACCAATGAGTGGCTTCCGCATGTCATCCATTCCTCAGGACACCTTCTCTGCTGCTGATTCAGTCTTTGGAGCTATACCATAAAGCTTCCCCTGCATTCACATCCAGGTCGTTCTCCAGGCTCTCAGTGAGCACCAAGGCGAAGGTCTCTTTGGGGAAGTCCTTGGTGGCCTGGTTTAGGGTGCGAGTCTTCAGGTTGTCCTCAGCAAGCCCTTCTCTATCAGATTCTTCATCAAGGATTTCTTTCTCACCAGTGGGACGCTGGGGCCAAGCTTTGGCGCATGCATGGTTAGGGTAAGCGAGGTAACTGGGCAAAGATCCTGCTCAAGGAATTCTACAGAAGCCTGAGAAAGTTGAAGAAAGTGGTTCAGTGGAGTGAAGCAGAGAAGGGGTGAAACTCCCATCTACTACCAGTAGTGCACAGAGGGAAGGCAATTCTTGTCCAGTGATGGGGCTGAAACCAAACCCCAGTTTCATTCACGTCCTGGATTGTAAATTACGCCCCAGTGTGGCCTCTTCAGAAAAGTGGAAAGATAGAAAAGGGAGGAAGACTCCAGATAGTGGAGGACTGGGAGGAAGAGGAGGAACGTAGGACAGGACAGATGGGGGCATGGGAGTAGCTGAGGGCTGGGGAATTCCTCCTTGGGAATTCTTCCAGCTGCCTGACCCCACACTCACTGTGGACACTGTGCTCAGAGAACACCAGCAGGTCAACCAGCAGCCATTCTTCCAGCTGCCTGACCCCAGGCTCACTGTGGACACCTTGCTCAGAGAACACTAGCAGGTCAACCAGCAGCAGCCACTTCCATGGTTCTTTCTGGCTCCCAAGTCAGTGGGGAAGGCAGGATGATAGAGAATGTACAGCAGCAGATAAGAGCCCACGTCTTGACTGTAATAGACCTTATCAGTCTGTAAATGCCACCTGCTATCACACTACCACATAGAACATTTTCTGATTAGATTTCCTGCCCAGGGTCATGTTCTGGGAAATTGCTTATTGAGTAGCTTTCTACTAACACAGCACCCCATGGTTGGAGTGCACCTGCTATTTCTTAAGAAATGAGAATGGCCCATGTTATAACTTCCAAGCTCACTATTTTGAAAGGGTTGTTTAGTGGTACCCTAAGGATAACATTGAAGTGTTGTTGTATGAACTCATTGTGTCCCAATGAGACAGATCTCTAGGGTCTTGAGAGCAGCTGCCCAACATAGATGTGGGTGATGTTGCTGTATGTGCAACCCCACATGCAGTGGGGTGACATGGACACTGAGTGGTTTGGGAACAGCACTCACTTCCCTGTGTAGATGGACTCATGTGGGTTTGTTATTATGGGACTTGGTTTCTGTTCCAGGTGTTTAGCTCACTGCCTCTATAAGGCACAGGAACTAGAATTCTCTTCTCTGAGGTGTGGCACTGTAGCTCTAATCTTCCAGACTTTAGCCAGATATGAAATTCTCTGCCTTATGATTGCCCCATAGTAGGTGCTTAGACCCACCTCATGCATGAGGGATCCTGTGGCCCCAGTGGGAGGAAGGGAGTCTAGAGAATCCCTGCTGAGACCCACACCAGTCTATCAGCAATCATGCCTGCCCATGAAGTCGCCAATACATCCCAACTACAGTGCTTGCAGGGTTCTTGACAGTGGATGTATAGAATCAGGTAAGTGCAAACAGGAAGTCATCCCGTGCTGGGAGGGGGTTCCCCAATCCACGGGACACAGCCCATGGCCATGGACCCTTCCAGCCTTCATCCTCTGTGTCTCCTCATCTGGCTGCCTATTTGCGCCCTTTAAATTATGCAGCTTAGTGTCTTTCCCTGTGTCCCATGAACCACTGAGCAAATTAACTGAACCTGAAGACAGGGCTTTGAGAACCTAAATTTGTAGCCCATAACTCCTGTGCCTGGCTCTGTAGTGAGGCAGGACTGGGAACTGAGCCCTGCTTGTAAGCTCCTGTGCTCTCCCCTGGAAGATGGGCAGAACTGAATTCAGTTGAATGGGAGATCACTCAGCTGGTGTTGGCTGCGCAGCCTTGGTTATTGGGGTGTGGAGAGCATCCTTGCACATCTGGTGTCAGCTGTGAGCCATGTCAGGGGGATGTGTAGGAGACCTATTTGAGGGTCTCTGAGACCTTATGAGGTTCTCTGTGGGCATTGTCTACAAACTGTTGAGAATGGCCCTGACTCAAGAAGCTCATGGGGTTAGGGAAGGGAAGGAGTGAGAAGACAGGGGTGAGGAGGAAGTTGTGATTTCTGGGTGGCAGAGTGTTATTTCTGGTGTGGGCAGCAGTTCTGCCTCAGCCAGTTACTGGAGTTCCACATGCTGTTGGAATTTTGGGGTGAATCCAACTCCTGGGGAGCTGGCTCACTGGATGTGGAGGGAAATGCAACCTTACAAGGCAAAAAAAAAATGGCTGTTTTTCTCAGTAGTGGTTCAAATAAAATAAAAAGAGCTCTTGCCTCCACACATCACCCACATTCCTGAGACACTGTGCCTTAGCCACTGTACTAATATCCTTGGAAGAGCTCCCCCTAGAGAAACAAGCTGGAACCCGATGACCTCGGCAAGTTCCTGTGACCCTCAGTCAGCAATGCATAAGACAGAGAAACCCCAACCTGTGTGAATGTGGGTGTCAAGGCCAGCAAGCTCCTGATGAAACTGATGTGAAGAATCTGCTTTGATGTGGCAGGGTCAACTCCCTGTTGATGTCTGATGGAGAAAATAGGGCCCAGGTCTCACCAACTCCTGATTGTGCTACTTTGATGTCACCATCTCAACTAATATTATCTAAAACAAGTCCTGATGGCTCATTGTAAATGCATGTTCTTTCCCCAAGGTCATGGTTTTAACAACACTGGAAGGCCAATGGGACTCAAGGGAACTCACATTAGACGACTCCAAACACATTTGCTGCACCAATCCCAGTTGGGGGAGGTTTAAGAAGTCAGAGATGATTTCAATGAGATACTTGATCTGACATGGTCTGGTGGAGCCATCAGGCAGATTCATTAAGAAAACAATGGACAGAAGTGCCAGTGTCATAAAAAAGAACTTGGTGATAAATTCCTACTTCAATCAAGAAAGTGAGAGTTGATGGCATAATATAAAATTTTATGGATATATTGGTGCATGCTGCCTGTGAAGCAGTTGCATGGCTTTTCCTTGGTTGTGTTATAGGATGGCTGTTGGATCTGACTTCGGAATGTTCCTCCACCTTATGTTGTAATACAGGATGCATGGGAATCTTCTCTTCCAGTGATTTCAATTGGACATGCTACCTGGAAGCCGGGAACTTTCCCTGAGCCCACATAGTGTGGAATAGAGGCTGCAGCAGTGGACAGGACACCTGTCTGTGCTGGCCACACATGCAGCCAGGACTGGGGCTGGGAGCAACACGGTGTGAGCCTCTCCCAGCACCTTTTTGTTGGTTCTTGACTGAAGCTACCACTGTGACTGTGACTGAGAGACCTGGAGTCATCTTGACCCTGTAATTGCTCTTCTGTCTAGGATGATGCCAGAGAAACTTTCTAAGGGAGAGGAAGGTCCAGTTACATACATGAAAACGGTTTCGTCATGGTCAGGCTACCCAAGGATTTCACGTGTGGCATTCTTTTCCCCAGCACTAACTATGGGACTGTGTGTGGGAGCTTCTGGATTCTACATGGCCTCCAAGACAGCTCCAGAGAAGAGGGTGAAGTTGAAAGTGGGAGGGGGCATGTCTCTTGCCTTTCATCTGGAGGGCCACTGAATCACATTGAGGGAATCTCTTGGGTTGTAGAGCAATTAATTCTTCCCCTCTGAGAGACTTGCTACCAAGAGGGAGGCTGACATACTTAGGGACAGATTTCAGGGGGCAGGGGAGACTGTCTCTAGCATGTTACTGATATGGTTAGGATATTATTTTGGATGTTGAACTTCTTCCTGATGCCCATGTGTTGTCCCCAGGATGGTGCAGTTGGGAGTGGTGAGGCCTAGTGGATGTCCTTGTGTCATTGGGTTCATGCCCGTTTGAGTTAGTTTTCACACCTGAGCTTGTTTTCATCCACTCTCTCCAGTGTCTTGCTTGCATGTTTCTTCCTCTGCACATGCTACCCCATCCACCATGGGTCTCTCACCAGAACAAAATCCTGTGCCACGCCACTAGGGCTTGAATATATAACACATGAGCTAAATAATTCTCTTTCCTTTGTAAGTGGCTTGGCACAAATATTTGGCTTCCGTATTGAGGAGCTGACTAATACAGGCTTGTCCGTGGGTATTCATATATCTATGCAATCTGCCTCTGTTGAAGTGGGTAGGGCCTGTGATTTGCTTTTAACAAACAGGATACAACAAAGCAGATCAAATATCATTATTGGTGTTGCATTGTATAGGACTGGAACTTGTATTCTGTTGTCCAAGTCTCTGTGTGGACTCCCTTCCTGCTGGCTCTGATGAAGCAAGCTGCCGTAGGGAGAGGCCTGGCAGCAAGGCATTGATGGGGCCTCAGACAATAGTTTGAGGAACTGAGGGCCCGTCTATGACAATCCACAAGGAATTGAATCCTGGAAACCCTCTGTTAGCATGGAAACATATCATTGCCCATTTGAGAGCCTCCTATGGGACCCTGACCCTAGATGACCCATGGTTGGTAGCCTGAACCAAGAACCCACTCCAGCTGAGCCTGGATTCTGAACCACAGAGACCGTGAGATCATAAATGTGAGGTGTTGTGAGTGAAATGTGTTAATTTATTATCAGCAAGAGAAAACAGGGCTGTGAACCTCCTGGAGGGTCTACCAAGACCCACCTGGATGCCTTGTAGTCTTACCCACTTGGGGCCACGTCCAGAGTATGTGAGTGATCTGAGAAGGGGGAGGTTGACATCATTGGTTGGGTTGTCTGCAAACCTTCATGAACACAGTACTTGAATTGCATTAGCTCTTTCTCCTTTTCTGAATACTTCCAGTTGAGTGCTCTCTTTTTCCTTTTAAATCACTATTTCAGCTGTATCACTATTGTCTCAATCAAGGTGTTAGGTGGTCAGTGTAGGCTCATAGCCAAGTAGTTACAAGGTCAGGACTAAACCCTGGATCTCTGAAGAGCACTGGCCTTGGAAGGCTCTTCTCCCACCTTGTTTCTGTCCATGGATAGGATGTACATAGGCGTTCTGTGATGGCCACCTCAGGTGTACTCAGAGAAGCCTCTGCCTGAACCCTTTACCAGAAATCTTGGGAGACAGAGGGGAATACAAGCGGAGCTATCTGGTCAGCAGCCTGAAATGATCAGGACTGCCAGCAAAGAAAGCCATGTAATTTCATTGTGCCAGCCTGATGCAGAAGGAAAATTGGACAACAGTGTTTACATTGCCATTATCCCTGCTTGGTACTCAGTGTGGTAGTGTGTGGCTTTGACAGGCACTGGGGATCGAGTATCTAATACAGGCTGCTCCCTGCCATAGCCCAGGTGTTCATGATTGATCCCTGAACATATCAGATTAAGCAATTGAATGAGGTTGAACAAACCATTCCTGGCATGGCAGTAATGGAGCACTTAGAAATGACAGGTGCCATGGAGCTGGGCTAATCAGCATTGAGGCACCTGGTCCTGTAGCGCTCTCCATTAAGGTGTCATCCCAGAGCATGGTCTTCCATCCATACAGGAACACTGTGTTCTCCACTTTTCAGCCCCTGACCAGGCTGCTTTCCAAAGATGCAAATGGGTTGTTAACATTACATTTTTGGCCCATTTGTTTTGGTTCAGGAATGCCCATAGCATGACAGGACTTCAAAATTTCATGGGGAAATGGAATTTAAAAAATAGATTTATTTTAGGGCAAAATGTTTTTCAGTCTGCGCATATTATTTTTCTTTTTTTTTTTTTTTTGACAGGCAGAGTGGACAGTGAGAGAGAGAGACAGAGAGAAAGGTCTTTTCTTTTCCGTTGGTTCACCCTCCAATGGCCCCTGTGGCCGGTGCACTGTGCTGATCCGATGGCAGGAGGCCAGGTGCTTCTCCTGGTCTCCCATGTGGGTGCAGGGCTCAAGATCTTGGGCCATCCTCCACTGCACTCCCGGGCCACAGCAGAGAGCTGGACTGGAAGAGAGGCAACAGGGACATAATCTTGTGCCCCAACTGGGAGTAGAACCCGGTGTGCCGGCGCCGCAGGCGGAGGATTAGCCTAGTGAGCTGCGGCGCCAGCCATTAAGTCTGTGCATATTATTTTTCATAATACCCATTTTCCACAAATGTGTTGAAGTATTCCCATGCATAATTAGTGTAGATATTTTAGGTAAATAGGTAAATACATGTTTTAGGAGCATATGTTTGAAGCAGTGTTAAGATGCTTCTTGGCATCAACGTGTCCCATGTGGCAGTGCCAGGGTTCTAGCTCAGATTCTCCTCCCCATTCTGGATTCCTGCAAATGCTACCCTGGAAGGCAGCAGGTGGTGCAGAGCACTAGGGATCTTTCCATCCATACAGAGTCTCAGAATGATTTCTGGGCTCCTGGCTTCATCATGTCCCACACTGCTATTGTGTTCATTTGGGTAGTGTATCAATGGAATAAAGGTCTCTCTTTGTCTCTCTCTCTTTCAAGTAATGAAAAATATTAAAAATGTTTAAAAACTTGTGGCGCCGGCACACCGGGTTCTAGTCCCGGTTGGGGCGCCGGATTCTGTCTCGGTTGCCCCTCTTCCAGGCCAGCTCTCTGCTATGGCCCGGGAGTGCAGTGGAGGATGGCCCAAGTGCTTGGGCCCTGCACCCCATGGGAGACCAGGAAAAGCACCTGGCACCTGGCTCCTGCCATCGGATGAGCACGGTGCGCCGGCCGCAGCGCGCCGGCCGTGGCGGCCATTGGAAGGTGAACCAATGGCAAAGGAAGACCTTTCTCTCTGTCTCTCTCTCTCACTGTCCACTCTGCCTGTCAAAAATAATAAAAAAAAGTTTAAAAAATGAACCATAACTCCATTATCCAGTACTAACCACCATTAATGTTGTAAATGAATGCATTTATTTACTTATAAATATGAGACCATACAATATAAGACACACTGTCTTGTCATCTGCTTTTTTAATTTTATTTTATTATTTTATTTTAATTTTTTGACAGGCAGAGTTAGACAGTGAGAGAGAGAGGCAGAGAGAAAGGTTTTACTTCCATTGGTTCACCCCCCAAATGGCTGCTATGCCCGGCGCACAGCGCCAATCTGAAGCCAGGAGCCAGGTGCTTCCTCCTGGTCTCCCATGTGGGTGCAGGGCCCAAGATCTTGGGCCATCCTCCACTGCCTTCCCAGGCCACAGCAGAGAGCTGGACTGGAAAAGGAGCAACCGGGACAGAATCTGGTACCCCGACTGGGACTAGAACCTGAGGTGTTGGCACCGCAGGTGGAGGATTAGCCTAGTGAGCTGCAGCGCCAGCCTGCCTTTTTTTATTTTTAATGTTTGTCACTTGCTTTTAAAAAAAATTATTGTTCATGTATTTTCCATGTGATTTCTTATAAGTCTACAACATCATTGGAACGTATTTATTTTTAAAATTATAGATATATATATTTATATTTCAAAGCAGTGGGACAGGAGAGAAAGAGCTCAAGTATTGATGTGCTTGTTTACTCCCCACATGGCCGCAATGACGTGAACTGGTCCACAATGAAGCCAAGAGATCAAAACACCATGTGAGTCTACCACGTTGGTAGCAGGGTCCCAAGTCTTGTGTCATCTTCCACTGACTTCCCATGTTCATTAGTAGGGAGTGAAATCAAAGCGGAGAACCAGAGGCTTGAATTTGTGTTCCAATATGAGATACCAGTGTTGACAGGCTGTGGATTAACCTGCTTTGTCACAATGCCAACCTCTAGACTTCTTGAGACAAAACATGCATGCAGAGATGTGCATGTTGTAAGCTTTACGGATTTCCACAAACTGAGCACATCCAGGAGTATAAGATTTCCATCACCATAACAAAATAGCTGAGGCAGACTAATGGTGTAAGGGAAAGAGATGTATTTGGGCTCCTGTTCTGTAGATTCACAGGCTAATGCTAGATGACATTTTCTCATCCCCTGGTGATGGAGTACTTGCTGGCTGATGTCATGAGGCTGCCCAGGCACTACACGACTAGGGACAGGAAGTTCGTGTGTCCTCATCATTCTCCTCTTATGAAGTCATAAGCATTCAGTCATGGGATCTTCACTCTAATGACTCAATCTAGTCCTCAGCTCCCAAAGGCCCGACCATAAACATCCATTCTGATGAAATTTCCACACTTTCAATATCATTAACTTCCGAGTTTGGGGATTAAACTTTTCCTTGTGTTTAGAGGGACAACCGTGTTCAAACCTGGCACCTGTAACCACAATCTAGGTAGAGACACAGAGTATTTTAAGTGGCCCAAAGCTCCCTCAGGCTCTTGCCAGTCACTGCTGTAACTTCAAACAGCTGGGTTCACTTTACCTATTTTTGTACATTAGATAAATGGCACATGTAACACGTGCTCTTGTTACTTGCTTCTTTTCTGATTATGACATTATTGGGATTTATCTGTGGTATGTGTAGTTGTAAGTTTTTTTCCCCTTGTGCTGTTAATACACTGTGGGTTTTTTTTTGCCACACAAAACTCAAACCTTTATTAGTACTATTCTTTAGTAACATGTAGTAGGTTGATTTAAAAAACATATATGACAAAGCAAAATGCTGAGAATACCCTCTGTATTCACGAAGAACAAACAATGTCAATTAGACTTAATATTATAAGAAGAAATCTCATTTTAGAGTTAAAGTAATTGGGGTAGCAAGACTTCTTGCTCATAGATAAGTAAACAGACTAATGGAAGGAAATAGAGGGCTCAGAGTGAGAAGTCCATTTTAGACATTGGACATTTGGATTAGGAAAAGTTAATAATGAAGAACTTTGACTAGAATTCTAGTTTTGTAACATTCACAAACACTCCAAATAACCTGTATTATTTAGAAATGTATAAGAATTTAGTAATAATATATGCAAAAACAAGGGATTTGATATGTGTCATAAATGGTTACTTTCCAAGGATGAGAGTTTATGAATGGGAGGCGAATGATGCATGCTTCTGAGACACTGTCTAATTTTTCAAGGTTGATGGTTAAATTGGATAATTTTTTCTTAGATAATTCAAGTTTTACACTATTGTTTCATGAAATTTTCTATATATACTTACATATTCTACTTTGAATTATAAAGATCATACACCAAAACCCAGGAGCTTCAATCTCATAATCAATTAGATGGTAATTGCTGCTTCTTTCCATTTTGCCTGTGTGTCTTCTTTTAACTTTTATTTAGTAGATATGAATTTCCAAAGTACAGTTTATGGATTACAATGGCTCCCCCCCATAATTTCCCTCCCACCCGCAACCCTCCCCTCTCCCATCCCATTCACATCAAGATTCTTTTTCAATTATCTTTATATACAGAAGATAAATTTAGTATATATTAAGTAAAGATTTCAACAGTTTGCACCCACACAGAACATAAAGTGTAAAATACTGTTTGAGTACTAGTTATAGCGTTAATTCACATTGTATAGCACATTAAGGACCGAGATCCCACATGAGGAGTAAGTGCACAGTGACTCCTATTGTTGACTTAGCAAATTGATTATGGCATCAGTAATCACCCTAGGCTCTAGTCATGAGTTTCCAAGGCTATGGAAACCTTTTGAGTTCACTGACTCCGATCTTAATTAAACGAGGCCATAGTCAAAGTGGAAGTTCTCTCCTCCCTTCAGAGAAAGGTACCTCCTTCTTTGATGGCCCCGTTCTTTTTACTGGCATCTCACTCACAGAGATCTTTCATATAGGTTTTTTTTTTTTTCAGAATGTCTTGGCTTTCCATGCCTAAAATACACTCATGGGCATCTGCCATTCTATGAGTCTGCTGTGTATCCTGCTTCCCATGTTGGATCATTCTCTCCTTTTTAATTCTATCAGTATTAGCAGACACCAGCTGCATTTCCTGCCTCACGTTGTTAGGCTGTGTTTACTGCATGCCTCTTCCTTAAGAGCTCTGTTTAAGGAAAAGGAACTTCTTATTGAAGTAGAATCTGAACTGTTCACTTAGGATTAATTTAAAAACATATGTGGAGAGAGCATCTTACTGTGATCAAATTCCTATACCATGCCATTGACACGTTGGAGTACATGATTCTCTGGTGTTTAGCCTATTTACAGAAGTTGCGATCAGCTTGTCAATTGTTTCTTACATAATTTTTCTGGCTTTTGAATGCACATGATAGTATCTGTCTCCTGCACACCCCTCAGTGTTCTCTCTTCTTGTGCTGCCTTCTGCAATTCTTTTTAAAAAAGATTTATTTTATTTGAAAGGCAGCATTAGAGAGAGAATGAGGAGGAGGAGGGAGGGAGGGAGAGAGGGAGAAATTTCCATAAGCTGGTTCACTTCCTAAATGGCTCTAATTGCAAAGCCAGGATCCAGGAGTTTCTTCCATATCTCTCATGTGGGTGCAGGGGCCCAAGCACTTGGCCATCTTCCGCCACTTCCTAGGTACGTTAGCAGGGAACTGGATCAGAAGTGTCAAACCGGCACCAAATGGGAAGCCAGTGCTGCAGGCAGTGGCTCAATCTGCTATGTTACAGCGCCAGCCTCTCTGATAGCTCCTTCCTTAGTATTTTCCTTCCATATTTGTCCTCTGTCACTGCACTCTGGCCATACCCAAGACACCTGACTGAGACTATAACACTTTTTTTGTTTTCATTCTTTTTTCTTTTATTTTTTTCCAGAGAAAAAATTATTTAGTGAGTATAAATTTCAGAAGTATAGCTTTAGGAATATAGTGATTCTTCCCATCATACCTGCCCTCCCACACCTACTCCCACTCCACCTCCTCATCCCTCTCCCATTTCCAGTCCCATTCTCCATTAAGAAAAAAAAACCTGTTCCTCCACAGTCAAGACAAGGGCTGTCGGCGCGCTGTGGCCGGCGCACTGCGCTCATCTGATGGCAGGAGCCAGGTGCCAGGTGCTTTTTCCTGGTCTCCCATGGGGTGCAGGGCCCAAGCACTTGGGCCATCCTCCACTGCACTCCTGGGCCACAGCAGAGGGCTGGCCTGGAAGAGGGGCAACCGGGACAGAATCTGGTGCCCCGACCGGGACTAGAACCCGGTGTGCCGGCGCCGCAAGGCGGAGGATTAGCCTGTTGAGCCACGGCGCCGGCCTTATAGGTTCTTATATATTCTTATTCTAGATTTTTCTTTTGTTCTTTGGCATTTATATTTGGCTTAATTTTCAAGTTGCTTTCCCTCTGCTATGGGCTGCTGTGGGTCTGTGCCCACAGCCAGTGTAAGCAGGCAGCTCCACTTTCTAGTGTTTATTTCTGGTAACTTGAGTAGGCTGGTGCTAGGGCTTTGAGGTGCCAAGCTCCACCTTTTGGGGCCGGTTTGCCTGTTCCTTTGTTCACCCTAAAGTGCCTGGGCCTCGTTGTTCAGCTGCACATCACTGCGACCCTGCGCAATGAGTGGGGAGTCGTTCCAAACTGCTGTGGTCCCTGCCACTGAAGTTCCCTCGTTCAGAGGGCGAAAGCAGAGCCCTCCCTCTTTCACACCCAAATGTAAACAAACAAGATGGCTGCTCTCCACCCACTGCAGCTCTGATTGGGGGGAGTGGAGAGACTGAGGTATCTTGGGGTCTTCAGTCTCTCAGTTCGTGCCCCTGCATTGTGCCCTCTTCCCGTGGCCACTATTCACTTTGCTTTGATCTCCTTCCCAGCTCAACTGTGCGTGTGTCTCATCTGTCCTTCCCAGGGTGGGTTGGAGGTGGTGGTGGCAGCAGTATGGTGGTAGAAGCCTCTGCATTAGTTTCCCTGCTGGTTCTTTTTTTTTTTTTTCATTCTCTTTCTGCAGTTCTGGGCCCCTTCACTTGCCCTGGGGTGGACCCCTACACTCTCTGGCATACTCCCATGCCACTTTGGCCAATCTTTTGTGGTTCCGTCACCTGACTGTCCCTTCTATTCATCAATTTCTCTCTGCATGACTCTGCACACCTTGCCCTACCGCCATCTTGACCCACCCCGAAAATTATTTTCCATTACTATCTTTAATTTTACTGGTTTGCGTTTTCTCTCTCCATTTTTTGGTTAGTTGGGTCAATGGTGTGTCGATTTTGTTTATTTTTTCAAACAAAAATCAGCTCTTCATTTTGCTGATTTTTGTATTTTTTTGTTTCCATTTTGATTTCTTCTCTAATTTTAATCATTTATTTTCTTCTGGTGGATTTGGGTTTGGTTTGCTGCTGTTTTTCTAGATCCTTGAGGTGCATAGAGAGATAATTTATTTGGTACTTTTTCAGTTTCTTGATGTAGGCACCAATAGCTATAAACTTTCCTCTTAGCACTGCTTTTGCTGTATCCCACAAATTTTGATAAGTTGTATTGTCATTTTCATTTGTTTCTAGAAATTTTTTGATTTCTCTTTTGATTTCTTCTATGACTCACTGTTCATTCAGGAGCATGTTGTTCAGTCTCCATGTGTTTGCGTATGATGCAGGGATTCTTGAATTGTTGATTTCAAGCTTCCTTGAATTGTGATCTGAGAAGATGCATGGTATAATTATTTTTTCTCTTTTTTAAAAACTTTTATTTAATAAATATAAATTTCCAGTGTACAACTTTTGGATTATAGCAGCTTTTGCCACCCATAACCACCATCCCACCTGCAACCATCCCATCTCCCACTTTCTCTCCCATCCCATTCACATCAAGATTCATTTTCAATTATTTTTATATGCAGAAGATCATTTTAGTATATACTAAGTAAAGATTTCAACAGTTTGCACCCACACAGAAACACAAAGTGTAAAGTACTGTTTGAGTACTAGTACCGAAAAATTCACATAGACAACACATTGACAGAGATCCTACATGGTGAGTAAGTGCACAGTGACTCCTGTTGTTGATTTAACAATTGACATTCTTGTTTATGACATCAGTAATCACCCTAGGCTCTTGTCATGAGTTGCCAAGGCTATGGAAGCCTTTTGAGTTCACCAACTCTGATCTTATTTAGACAAGGCCATAGTCAAAGTGGAAGTTCTCTCCTCCCTTCAGAGAAAGGTACCTCCTTCTTTGATGACCCGTTATTTCCGCTGGGATCTCACTCACAAAGATCCTTCATTTAGGTCATTTTTTTTGCCAGGGTGTCTTGGATTTCCATGCCTGAAATACTCTCATGGGCTTTTCAGCCAAATCCAAATGCCTTAAGGGCTGATTCTGAGGCCAGAGTGCTATTTAGGACATCTGCCATTCTATGAGTCTGCTGTGTATCCCGCTTCCCATGTTGGATCATTCTCTCCTTTTAAAATCTATATGTTAGTATTAGCAGAGACTAGTCTTGTTTATGTGATCCCTTTGACTCTTAATCCTATCATTATGATCAATTATGAACTGAAACTGATAACTTGGACTAGTGAGATGGCATTGGTACATGCCACCTTCTGATTGCTTTTAAGTAATCTGATTATGAATTTTCTGAATTCTTTTTCAAGCATGACTTCAATATCTTCTTCTTCAGCCTCTATTATTGAAGGTTTAGATTGCTCCAATAGTGAGTTCATAGGTTCTTCCATATTCTTATTCAGGATTTTTCCTTTGTTCTTCAGCATTCTGTTTGGTTTCAGTTCGGTTTAATTTTTAAATTGATTTCCCTCTGCTATGGGCTGCTATGGGTCTGTGCCGATTGCCAGTGTAAGCAAGTAGCTCCACCTCCTAGGGCTTTGCTTATTTCTTGGAGCTGAAGGAGGCAGGTACTTAAGGAGGTAGGTACCCAGGCTTTTTATTTTTTTTAAGATAGAGTTAGACAGTGAGAGAGAGAGAGAGAGAGACAGAGAAAGGTATTCTTTCCGTTGGTTCACCCCCCAAATGGCCATACGGCCTTCACTGTGCCGATCTGAAGCCAGGAGCCAGGTGCTTTCTCCTGGTCTCCCATGTGGGTGCAGGGCCCAAGCACTTGGGCCATCCTCCACTGCCCTCCCTGGCCACAGCAGAGAGCTAGACTGGATGAGGAGCATCTGGGACAAGTACCCAGTGCCCATATGAGATGCCAGCACCACAGGTGTAGGATTAACCAAGTGAGCCAGGGTGCTGACCCGGTACCCAGACTTTGATGTACTGCCCACTGGGGCCAATCTTCTGTTCCTTTGTTCACCCAAAAGCTTTTGGGCCTCTGTTTTTCAGCCTTCCCCATTGCTGTGCCCCCTGAGCAACGAGGGGGCAGTCACTCTGAACTGTTGTGATCCTTGTTCCCGGGTGGGGTAGCCCCTGCAACTGATGTTTGTGTGCAGGATGTGAAAGCACAGCCTGTCCGCCTGCACTCGAGAATGTAAACAAACAAGATTGCTGCTCTCTGCCCGCTGCAGCCCCAGTTGCGGGGGAAGACACTGAGGTATCATGGCATGTTCAGCATCTCTATGCATCCCTCAGAATCTCACCCTCTTCCCCCTTATAGCACCAAGCGCTGTTCACTTCGTTTTCCCACTCATCCGTGTCTGCATCTCCAAGGGCTCACACTGTCTCACCTGGTTCCCCAGGGTGCAGCGGCGGTTGCCCTCTCACTGGTTCGCCGTTCTGTTCTCTTTCTACATATTTATTTTTAAGACAGGGTGAGAGTTGGAGAGAGAAAGATAGAGAGGTATGGTGGAAGGGAGGGAGGGAAGAAGGGAAGGAAGGAAGGATGGGGGAGGGAAGGGGAGAGAGGAGAGAGGGAGAGAGAGAGAGAGAGAGAGAGAGAGAGAGAGAGAGAGAGAGAGAGAGAGAGAATCATTGTTCTGCTTGTTCAGTCTGACATGGCCGCAATGACCTGAGCTGGTTCAGATTGAAGTCTGGAAAGCGGAGCACATCTAGGTCTCCCAAGTGAGTGGCAGGGCCCTAAGTACTTCTGTCACCTTTCACTGACTTCTCAGGCACATTAGTAGAGTCTAAATCAGAAGCAAAGAAGGAGGAACTCAAAACCGTGTTCCAGTATGAGACACCATGTGACAGCTTGTGGCTGAACACACTGTGCCACAATGCCAGACCCTAAACTTTTCCTGAAACACAATGTGCACAGAGAAAGGTGCATGGTGTAAGCTTGATGGATTTTTATAATCTGAGTACATCCATGAGGTTCAGTAAGATTTCCATTACTATCACAGAATAACTGAGGCAGGCTAACGTTATAATGAAATGAAGCATATTTTGGCTTGTGTTTCTGGAGAGTCACAGGCTAAGGTCAGGCAGGCTGTATTTTCATAGCTCCTGGTGATGGAATACTTGATGGACGAGGCATGAGATGGCCCAGTGCATTACATGACTAGGGACAGGGAGAGCATGTATCTGTGTCTTTCTCCTCTTTATGAAGCTGCCAGGATTCAATCATGGGGCTTCCCCGTTTTAGCCCATCTAGCTCATTTGTTCCCAGAGGCCCACCTGTAGACTGCATCTTGGTCTCCCATGTGTGTGGCAGGGGCCCAAGGTTGTGGGTCATATTCAGCCTTTTCTCAAAGCACATTAGCTGGGAGCTAGATTGGAATGGAACGGTCAACTTGAGCCTATGCCCATTTGGGATGGCAGCCTCACAGACTGTGGCTAAATCCCTGCACCTCCATGCTGGCCCTTTGTTAAAATATTTTTGATGATGGATGTTTGGATGCCCAGATGGCAGGAGCCACAGGTGCTTGCAAATCCTGAGTGTTCATCAAGTGTTGTTCTAGCTCATGTGTCCACATCCCATCTCACATCAGCCCTTATAGATCGGGGTTGTTATCATCCTGCTCTGCCCGGTGAGGTGACTGCTTCAGGTCACCTCAGAGAGTGTTGGATGAAGTCTCTTTTTAATTGTTTTTAAGGTGAGCCAATTTCATATATTTCACATATACAATTTAGGACTGTAGTAACACTTCTCACCCTACTCTCTACTGCCCATGCTCCTCCCTCCTTAATCCTTCCTTCCACACCTTTACTATTAATTTATGAATTTGGGGACTAACCTTCTGCACAGGTTAATGATGGTGCCAGTGATCACAATCTAGATAAAGACAGAACATTTCAAGTGGTACAGAGCTCCTTCCAGCTTTTGCCAGGCTCCAATTGGCTTCTAGAGCAAGAATATCCCTGCTGTACGTTCAGATGCATGGATTCTCTTTGCCTGCTTTATTTATTTATTTTTGACAGACAGAGTGGACAGTGAGAGAGAGAGAGAGAAAGGTCTTCCTTTGCCGTTGGTTCACCCTCCAATGGCTGCTGCGGCCAGCACACCGTGCTGATCTGAAGGCAGGAGCCAGGTGCCTCTCCTGGTCTCCCATAGGGTGCAGGGCCCAAACACTTGGGCCATCCTCCGCTGCACTCCCTGGCCACAGCAGAGAACTGGCCTGGAAGAGGGGCAACCGGGACAGAATCCGGCGCCCTGACCGGGACTAGAACCCGGTGTGCTGGCGCTGCAAGGCGGAGGATTAGCCTAGTGAGCTGTGGTGCCAGCCTACGGGGTTTGGCGTTGTGGCTTTGCAGGTAAAGCCTCCACATGTAATGCTGGCATCATATATGGGCTCAGATTGTTGTCCAGCTGCTGCACTTATGATCCAGCTCCCTGCTAATGAACTGGAAAAATCAGGGAAGATGGATCGAGTTTTTGAGACCCTGAACCCATGTGGGAGACTCGGATGAAGCTCCTGACTCTAGCCTCTGCAGCTTAGTTCCAGCTCTGGCCCTTGCAGCCATCTGGGGAGTGAACCAGTGAATGAATGGAAGATTCATGCTCGCTCTCTCTCTCTCTCTCTCTCTCTCTCTCTCTCTCTCTCTCTCTCTCACACACACACACACACACACACACATTCTCTCTCTCCCTCATTTTCAAATAAATAAATAAATAAATAAATCTTTAATATAAAAAATGAACAGCTCTGGGCCACACTAGGGCCTCAGAGCTGTGTGATATATAATGGCTTTTCATGTCCTTTTTGCTCTCTGCAAAAACAGCCACTCAGACATACTCAATGAAGAAGGACAAAGAATTATCAGGAATCTGGGCTAGGATTATGGTACAGCAGATTAAGCAGCTGCCTGCAATGCAGCCATCTCATATGGGCAGCAGTTCAGGTCTCAACTGCCCTGGTATCAATCCATCTCTCTTCCCCTGCACCAGGGAAGTCAACAGAATATGGCCCAGGTTCCTGGGCCCTTGCCATCCACGTGAGAGACCCAGATGGAGTTCCTGGCTCCTGGCTTTGGTCTGGCCCAGCCCTGACATTTACAACCATTGGGAGAGTAAACCAGTAGATGGAAAATCTCTCTCTGCCCCCACATCTCTATCTCTGTCACACAGTCTTTCAACTAAGTATTTTAAAAGAAAAAAAATAAATTTTCAGGGATCAATACACAGAAGCAGTTAAAAGAATGTAATCTGGATGTGAATCCAGGCTCCACAAACAGCCGTGCTGTGACCTGAAGCAGTCACCTCACCGGGCAGAGCAGGATGATAACAACCCCGATCTATAAGGGCTGATGTGAGATGGGATGTGGACACATGAGCTAGAACAACACTTGATGAACACTCAGGATTTGCAAGCACCTGTGGCTCCTGCCATCTGGGCATCCAAACATCCATCATCAAAAATATTTTAACAAAGGGCCAGCATGGAGGTGCAGGGATTTAGCCACAGTCTGTGAGGCTGCCATCCCAAATGGGCATAGGCTCAAGTTGACTGTTCCATTCCAATGTAGCTCCCAGCTAATGTGCTTTGAGAAAAGGCTGAAGATGACCCACAGCCTTGGGCCCCTGCCACCCACATGGGAGACCAAGATGCAGTTCCAGGCTCCTGGTTTTGACCCAGCCCAGCTTGGGTCATATTGGTCATGTCTGCTGATAGATGTCTCTCTCTTATTCTCCTTCTCTCTCTGTAACTCTGCCTTTCAAATAAATAAAATAAATAAGATCTATCTTAAACAAAATTAGAAAGAAAAAGTTGCGTTTGTACACAAAATGTATCCAGAATGATTGTTGCTATAGCACTTATATAGGCATTATAAGTAATCCAGTTTTCATTTAAAGGCTAACATGTGGGAGGATATGCATATGTTCTATGCAAATATAATCTCTTATAGACACAGTGGGATGACTGTGCTGTTCTGCAAAACTGATCCAGGCCCTAAGCTGTGATTTAAACGGATCCGGGCCCTAAGCTGGCATTTTGGCACAGTGGATTGGGCCATCCCTTGCAATACCGGAATCCCATATCAGAGCTCCAGGATGAGACCTGGCTGCCCTGCTTCCAATCCATTTTCCTGCCAACGCATCTGGGAACATGGTGGAAGATGGCTGAAGTAATTATGGCCTCGGGGCTTCAGAGTGGCCCAGCCTCATCTGTTGCAGGTATCCATATATTGAACCAGCAGAGAGTAGAGCTCTGTCTGTCATCGCCCCTTTCTGCCTCTCAAATAAATAATAATAAATCCTGCCTTTTTTAAAAAGAAGAGGAAGAGGTTCCAGAAGGTGGGGAAATTGAGGCTCAAAGAGGGTATTTGCAGAGCCCAGCACCTTTTCCTGGTACACACTCTTAGGGTCGTTACTGCATGCTTCCTGCTAACGAGAGCTCCCTTGAAAGAAAACCAACTTTTTGTTGAAGGAGAATCTGAACTGTTTACTTCCAAGTAGTTGTGTGTGTGTGTGTGTGTGTGTGTGTGTGTGTGTGTCTTTCCCCAAATAGAATTCCTATGCCATGGCACTTACACTTTGGAGTAGATGATTCTGTGGGGTATGGCTATTGACAGAATTTGCTACCAGCAATTCCATGGATTTCAATAGAATGATTGCAATTTTGGATGTGCCCGACAGCTTCAGTCCCCACTCACCCCTTGTTTGTTCTCATGCTGCCTCCTTCTGCAGTTGCTTCCTGCATAGCCCCTTCTTTTGTTTGTCCTCTATGCACTGCTCCCTTGGGATGCCCTAGGCACCTCACTGAGACTATAACATGTTTTTGATTAGACTTTATTTTCAAGGCACTGTTAAGTTCATGGCAAAAATCAGATGGAAATTAGTTTCCATAGCCTCAGAGTAGCTGTTTGTCTGGCACAAGGTCACACCGTGAGACCCTGGTAGCCTCTTTGCTAAGCTGTATTCGCCATTTCGGAGATCCTTGTTGGTCCTCTCTCTGGAGGCAGGGGCTGGTGCCTGCCCAGGGTGTTTTGGCTCCTCAGATTACAGAACTCCCTGTGGGCTCCCAGCAGCTTGTCCAGATCCACATGGGCCACTAGATAGCACCATTTTGCACCCATCTGTGTCTTTCTAGAGTCCCTGTATATGGAGTAATGGAGATGTGGAGTTGAGCAAAGCTGCTAGTAGGCTCTGGGACAGAAGCCATGGGTCCTGTAAACAAGTCTTGCCAGAAATCCGCCGGCAAGGTAGCGTGGTCTGCAGTCCCTGTCCTGGAGCTTCTCCAGAGCATGAACTTGTGTGACACGCAGACCTCAGAAAGCAGGTGCCCACCTCACCCTCTCTGGGACACGAGGGCAGGACTCCAGTGGAGACCAGGGGCTCCCAGGCACTCCTGTCTCACCAGGGTCTTGAGTGCTCCAGTCAAGCCCCTCTGGACCTTAGAAGAGGGGGTGGCCTGAGCTGGGGAAGGACACAGGGCTGTGTCCCTGTGCTGAAAAGGACAGTTGTCTTTGCACATCCTTGGTGTCTCCATCACCACATGCAACCAACCACAGATCAAAAATACTTGAATGGGCCGCTGCCATGGCTCACTAGGCTAATCCTCCACCTGCGGTGCTGGTACTCCAGGTTCTAGTCCCGGTTGGGGTGCTGGTTCTGTCCCAGTTGCTCCTCTTCCAGTCCAGCTCTCTGCTGTGGCCCAGGAGTGCAGTGGAGGATGGCCCACTGCACCTGCATCGGAGACCAGGAGGAAGCACCTGGCTCCTGGCTTCGGATCAGCATAGCTCTGTCTGTAGTGGCCATTTAGGGGGTGAACCAACAGAAGGAAGACCTTTCTCTCTGTCTCTCTCTCTCACTGTCTATAACTCTGCCTGTCAACAAAAAAATACTTGAAAGAAGAGCTGCACTCATACTGATTGTGTACAGACTGTTTTCCTTGTCATTGAATACCTAAACAGTATGCTCTAACAATTTTGCATAGCATTTACATTGTATTAGGGTCCTTCACAGTTTGGTCAAAATGGAAGTAAAAGATAGTGTTTTTTGTGTAAAAAGTTGAAATTTATTAATAATTTTTCAAATAATTTGATTTTCTTTGTTCAAAAAGCAGAGATACAGAAAGAGACAGAGAGAGTGAGAATAAGAGAGAGAGAGAGAGAGATAAAGAGAGAGAGAGAGAGATAAAGAGAGAGTAAGAGAGTAAGAGTGAGAGTAAGAGAGAGAGAGAGAGAGAGGGAGAGAGAGAAAGAGAGAGGGAGAGAGAGACATTTCCCAACTGCTGGTTCATTTGCTAAAAGCAGTTGCAGCCTGTCCAGGCAGAAGCCAAGAGATAGGTACTCACTCTGGGTCTTCAGCATGGATAGCAGGGACCCAAGACTTGAGCCATCACCTCATGCTGCCTCCAAGTGTGAAATTAGCAGGAAGGTAGAATCAGGAGCAGAAGCCAGACTTGAAGCCAGGTATTCCCATATGTGATACTAGTGTCCCAGGAGGTGGCTTAACTGCAATGTCAAATTCCAACAAGTATGATGTATTTTTTTATTACCTTTATTTATTGAGAAGACAGAGAAAAAGAAAGAAGGAGAAAAATATCTTTCACTTGCTGGCTAACTCACTAAAGGTCTACAATGGTTGCACCAGGCTGAAGCCAGCACCCAAATCTCAGCCTGTCAACCACGTGGGGCAGGGACCCAGCTACTTGAGCTCTCTCCTCTACTCTGTCCCAGGCATCAACAGGAAGCTGAAATGAGGAGCTGAGTTGCACTCTGGTATGGAGTGTGTGTGTCCCAAGGAGTGTCTCAAATGCTGTGCCAAATGCAGTTTTGGTTTTTCATAATACACATTTTCCTCAAACTCTTTAAAGACCCTTGTATGGATAAATTTCAAAATTTCTAAGCTTTATTTATTTAATGAAAGTCAAAATGACAGCAAGAGGGGAAGAGAGAGAGAGAGAACTTCAATTTATGTTTCAATCCAAAAAGGCAGCGAAACCCAGGTCTGGGCCAGGTAGAATCCAGGAACCTGGAAAATGCATCTTGGTCTCCCATGTGGGTGGCAGTGGCTACAGCACGTGGGCCAAATTCCACTGCCCTCTGAAGCACATTATCAGGCAGCCACACTGGAAGCAGAGTAGCTGGGACTTGTCTTGGCTCAGTTGTGGTGGGGACTTGGTGGCAGAGTCCAGAGGAGGTGCATGGCATCACATGACTGGAAACAGGGCACATGCAGTCTGTGGAGGTTGGTTTGGTGTCTGTCTCTCTTCTAACAAGTCCCCCTGAATTTGATCATGGGCAATACCCTTCAATTACCTTATCTGAATCTAATCACTGACCAGAGGGTCAAATCTCAACACCATAGTCAGAGGCTGTGTCCACATTCTATACCATGGACATAGAACTTTCGAGATTAAATTGCTGCATGAGTAGGCAGTGCAAACAGGGACCATAAAACCCTACTCTGGCTCCTGGGCTGCTGGCTCTCCCCGAGTGCAGGTCCCACTCAAGGACTCCACCAGTTCCTTTCTATTGCTTCCAAAAAGATGGCTCTTGGGGAAGTGGTCAGGAGTCATTTTTAGAGAATCTTTGTTGGGCAAAGGACTCCGTATCAAATGAAAGACATGCTGTAACCAAGGGAAGCCCCTATCGTGCAGGGTCCTCTGACCAGGGCTGGCCGTCGCTGCAGGTCTGTAGACCATGTTAAGACCAAAGCTGGGTGGAAGTTGCTTTCCCAGGGTTGTGCTGAATCCTGCGCATGCTGTGATGCAACAGACATGATGGTAGTGTTCTTGGATGCAG
The DNA here is from genome assembly GCA_949820135.1 of Sylvilagus floridanus. Classification (NCBI taxonomy): domain Eukaryota; kingdom Metazoa; phylum Chordata; class Mammalia; order Lagomorpha; family Leporidae; genus Sylvilagus; species Sylvilagus floridanus. The sequence continues at coordinate 115,017,577 of OX463224.1, read as the reverse complement.
ATACCCCGCATTTTCCTGACCTCAGATGGCACTTTTAGGGTTCTGGGCACAGTATGAGATCAGGAGATGGTGCCAGAAACCTGCAACAAAGTGTCAGTTTCTGTGGCTCTGGGTGCTGCCCCAAGGCCAAGTGATCTGAGCCATTTCAGAAGTGATTGCAGGGCACTTAAGGTACCTGCATCTATCCTACATCGGAGGACCTCAGTTTGATTCCCAGCGCCTGAATGCAGTTTCCTGCTAATACGATCCCAGGACGCAGTGGTGATTGCAGCATAGGGAAGGGGGTTGAGGTGGGAAAAGCTAAAGCTGCTTCAGACTGAGGAGATGACCAGAGTGGCAGGTGCTGGGGGCAAGGGGATTGGGCTCCGGGAAGGTTTGGAGGAACCCAAACTCCACACTGAAATGTGTTGTTTTATTCCAAATGCAATGCCAAAGCACTTGTTGGAGTTTTAAGGAGGGAGGGTGGGAATCAAATTTACATTTCGAAACCATCATGCAGCTGTGGCCAGTGGGTAGGGAGGGTGACGCAGACACTGGGGAGGCCTGGTGCAATGTGTTATGGAGCTTAGCCTAAATATTCCTAGAGGCCAGCATCTCCGGCAGAGAGTCAGGCAGCGGCAGGAGCTGGAGGGATTTTTCCAGTGCCCTGCCTGAGAAGCACAGGACTAATGAATGAGCCTCCTAGCACAGGAGGAAGAACTGACCTTGAGTGAAGGGGAGTCAACACGAAACAGATCACAGCAGAGCATCTCAGAGTCTAATTGGCATCTGTGCCTTCTGATCCTTGAAGAAAAGCCTAGAATGAGTATGTTCCATGGGTAGTTTGAGGCTGTGCTTTTTATGAAACATTTTGCTGTCAAACCTGTTTGAAGGAATATTCCTGTAAGTGCTTTCAGTTTGTGTCTTCAATATATGTATCTATGCTAATGTGCTTAAATTTAAACTCAAACTGCCAACTCTGGGAAGTGGAAAATCATCTACCTTCCTTCCTTCTTTCCTTCTTTCTCTCTTGCTTATTTGAAAGTCATGGAGACAGTATGTATTGTAACTAGGGACACAGACACAGAGAGACAGAGACCTTCCATCCCTGGTTCAGTCCCCAAATGCCCGCAATAGGTGTGGCTGGGCCAGGCCAAATCCTGGAGCCTGGAACTCAGTCTGGGTCTCCACATTTGATGGCTGGGGCACAAGCTCTGGACATCACCAGCTGTCTCCCAGGGTGTGCATTAGGAGGAAAGTGGGCCTGAGAGCAGAGCTGGCTTTTAGCCCAAACAGTATTAAAAGGGATGCATTTGTCACATGAGGCATCTTAATTAATGCACCCAAGGCCACCCTAAATCATGGGTGGGGAAAAAGCATTGGTTGGTGTTTTCACACCCAGATTTTGGAGGTTCTGAAAGATCAGCTCATTACAAAATGTAGCCTGGAAGGTCTTGAGTGACAGCTTCTGTCCCTCCCCTGTCTGTGTCTAGCAGACAGCAAAGCTTCCTCCTGCCCACTCAGGAACACCGCCATCATAGCCCCTCCTCTTGACTTTCTCCCTTTGTTTATTATGTCCTATGGCTCTGGGAGAAATAGCAGGTTGACTCCCTCAACCCCAGGCTTGGGTGCCCCATAGAACATGGAATCTCGAGCCCAGTGTTTCTGGTGTCCAGGTGTTTTGTGATGCTTCCAGCTCCTGCTATGAAATGTCACTGCCTGTTGATGTCCAAGTGGAAGAGTTCGTTTCTGCATGTTTGCCTGGTGTTTTGCCCTACATGATGTTTAGGAGAAATACTAGTGAGGAGAAGGAGCTGCACACCCATTTTCATCAGCTGTTTTTATTCTACACTTTTGGTATGACTGGGAACAGGATCAGGCATCTACTTCAACTAGAAGGTGACTTTGTTTTAGGAAGTTCAATCAGGAGAATTCTATGCACTTAAGGGGGAGCAGGACTGAGGCCAGATATCTCTGGAAGTGGTTTGAAAGCTACAGGTTTAAGCTGCGGCAGCCAGGCCAAGCTGGTTGTTGGCCCGGTCAAAGACGGTGAAGTACTGGCGGATGAAGACGTCACCCAGGATCCAGAGCTCGCCGGTGGAGGTGTCAACGTCCATGCCCTCGAAGCCACTTGTGCAGACAGAATCTTCCTGCATAATAGAGAATAGCATTTGAGATAGGAAACAGGGTTTTTTACAGGTGCTGGGTGATAACCATCCTGGGTGTCCTTTCTGGCTGCAAGGCCCATGCAAAGAAGGGCTGGAATGTGACTTTTGCAGGACTGGAGTCAGTCAATACCTGGTGTGCATGTATTCTGAACATTTTCTGCTGTTGTTGGCAGACCCAGGAACCCCGACCTCAGCACTGGGATTCAGTTAGCTCATGTTCTGGGAAGATGTTCCATACCCTGGTGGTAAGACCTCTTCTCCTTATTCTCAAACTGACCAAGAGCACAGTGGGCAGCCATGGGTTCTTACCCTTCTTGGGTTACTTGGCTGCATGTTACACTTGCCTTGCGAGAGCCCCAGGTGTGAACACTCCTGACTGAGGAAAGTCAGCCCAGTGTGAAAAACTGGTTTTGTACATCACAGATTAGTAGGAGGCGAGGAGCACTCCTGTGGCTCATTGGACTCAGAAGGTGGTCACTTTCAAATATTCCCTGTAACTATACTCTGGGGATCTGATAAACTGACACCTGTTGTATTTAGATAAATTAGGAAACAGAGGGTGAGAAAATCTGCACCTTGCTCAGAAATGATGGGCAGGACATTGAGACTCAGGTCTCTGATGAGGGTGTCTAGAGAGACCCCTTATCACACCATCATACTTTGCCTCACTTTTCCCTTCAGGGCTTCATCCAGATACTCATTCATCCATCCCTTGTGAATATACTTTTTTTTTTCTCTGAAGGCCGTGCAGAGCAGCTGTCAGTCTGCCTCTTGGATTTGGTGGGTAAAAATTTCTTTTCCTTGTGCAGGGGAAAGTGTGTGGCCACCTTGTGTTTGGGCCCATCCTGTGACTGGCCGAGTGCTCCCTTACCTCCAGGATGTAGGCACTGGCGGGCACAGGGTACTGGACTCCATTGATGGTGAAGACAATGTTGGGCAGGGAGTACATGGATGAGCAGCTGACGATCATCTGGAAGGTGTGAGTGTGGGGGTTAGAAGGGGTTCATTCCTTGTGCATGGTACTCCTCCCACCTGAGGCTAGAAAGGGCGTTTGGGACTGGACTTGCCTCGCCCTCATAATTCTCAGAGGCTCCAATGTAGCTCTGGATGTTGGAAATGGCGCTGGTGGGGCCAGCCAGCAGAGAGGTGCCCGTGTCCACGATGGCCTGGCAGCCATAAGCACAAGCGATGGTCTCTCCATCCATGGTGATGCTGAGTGGGAGATGCAAGGAAGGGTTTCCTGAGTCCAGATGGGTAACACCTGGGGCCCCAGATGGCTCCTCCTCAGAGGATGAATTGCTGAGATGTCAGTCTGGAACAGGCTGGGGCCGGCGTGTCCTGAGACATTTTCTCAGTCATTTCCTTGTAATCCTAGACTGCTAGTGACTTTGTTCCTCGAGAAGGAAGTTGTGTGGTGTTTTCCAACTCCCCTAAATGCTGAGAGTCATGGACAGGAGTGTGTGCTACCACTCCTAGGGTGTGCTGGGATGTGGTCCTGCCTCCTGGGCCACATGAAGTGGTGGTCCCACCTAGCAGAGGGGCTGGGTTCCTGAAAGCTGTCTGTCTTCCCCGCTTTCAGTGGAGCAGTTTGCTGGGCTGTCTTTGCCTTGCTGGGTTACAGCTTCCCCCTGGCTTGGTGTTCCAGGTAGATGAGGGAAGTTCAAGTTGATAACGAATTGGGATTAGTGCTCAGGTCTGGACACCACACAAGCATGGCACTCTTACCTGTCCATGGTGATCTGCCAGTAGCCCTCATAAGAAACAGGCACCCAGTTCAGACTTCCAGTGTAGTAAGAAGAATCAATGCCACCAAACATCACCAGGCTGCCACTCTCCTCATCACTGCGGAACGTTAGGGGAAGAGACATTCATTCATTCATTAATTCTTGTGTTGCACATCTGCTATTTACAGCCAAAGAACTCTGCTTGATAGTGCAAGGAGCTGTGCTGAATGTGTGACCGATGTAGATTCTTTCATCTTATACCAGTGCCCACACAGGGGTCAGTATTATTTTTTCACTAGACACTGAAACAGAGAAATAACTACATTGCTTAAGTCTCACAGCTGGCAAGTGGCAGTCAAGAGTGGACCCTTCACTTTTAGTTCCCTACTGTGTGATTATCACACTGATGCTTTAGATGCCATGGGGGCTACAAGAACATTGAACTGGGACAGCGATGGATCTTAATAGTTTGGTGGTTATCTTGCTGATTCTCAGCCAGGGCTGGTGTTGCCCATGTCTTGAAACATTTCTGATTATCTATTCTGGTGTCTTCCTTTCCATTCTTAGAAATAATTCACCACAACCTAGATCCTACATTTTGTTGAATAAATCACCTTGCTTTCATTATCTTAAAGTTTCTTTGTTCAAGATATATGAGGTTACTTCATCAAAAGAATTTTATTTTCCTAAAAAATAAAATTATATGTTTTATATTGGTACAATAATATTTTAGAATGTGTGCATCCAAGAATATGCCAAATGTTCATGGAAAATTGGTGTTTTAAAAATTATGCAAAGTTTCAAGAGTTTTACAGCAAAGTCAACTTTTTCTTTTTTTAAATTTGAAAGACAGACTACTAGAGAGACAGGGACACACAGAGATCTTGCATCCATTGGTTCACTCCCTAAATATCCTTAAGAGCCATGGAAGGCCAAGGATGAATCTTGGATCACAGAACACAATGTGTGTCTTCCATATGGGTGACAGTGATCCCAGCACCTCAGTGTATCCATGCTGCCTCCTAGGGTGGGCAGTATGTGTAAGCTGAATCAGAAGCACAAGAACCAGGATTCAAAATAGACCCTTGATATTGGCTGTGGGCAGCACACAGTGGCTTAACCACTGCACCAAGCATCCAGTGCATGCATGTATGTTTTAATTTCATTTTCAATGAAATTTTTAAAGTGTCCCCTCAGTCTCAAGCATATCTTCTTTTTTGCTGTGAAACTTGACCCTGTTTTAAGGGGATGCACTTTTAATTGTGTCTTTTGAGGGTTAGAGATGAGGGAATCAGTTCTGGAGACCAAATAGCTATGACACTGCAGTTGAGCAAGTCACTGGACAAGACTTCAGCTGGTAAATAACAATGAATGCTGACAGCTTGTCAGAGAAAGAGAGAGAGAGAGAGAGAGAGAGAGAGAGAGGAAGCTTTACTGCCCAAAGACACCCTTCTCCAGACTTGGAAAAATCTCATTCTTCTAAGATCCTGCACGATCCACCCCTCCCTGGATAAATCCCTTGCTGGGCTAGGTGAAATGGTCTGTGTGGGAGGAGCCCTTAAACTATGCAACCTACGAGCTCAGGTAGACGGAGAAGAGGTCCTGGGACACCAGGCCCTCGTTCCACATGTTGTCAAAGACGGGCGTGGCATCAGAGGAGGAAATGCTGGGGTAGGCCAGACCCAGGATGCCATCGAAGGGAGCATAGTACAGGAAGGAACCGGGTTCCGTCTCGCTCAGGCCAAAGATCTGGTTGGTGTCCTCGATGCTTCCAACCTGTGTTGGGGGTGGTGGTGAAAGAGATGATGTCCACCATGAGCACCTATTTATGGAGCATTGCTGGGATCCAGCCCTGAACTCAGAGTGATCCTTCTTGATTTTTTGTAGGGGTCAGCTTCCCAGACATGAAGCTAAAATACAGGGAGGAGGATTGTCCCCTAGAATGTCTGTGGCTCACCATTGGACAGACCTTGGCAGTGGCTGTCTGCATGGGCACAGTGTGTGACTCATTGTAAGATTTTGGCTACAGGACGGAAGGTCACTCTGCATTTACATTTCAGATGAGCAGATGTAAAACAGACCCCAGCAAATCAGAGCACTTTCTCCCTCCCTTACTTGGAGCTCATCTGACTAGAGGGAGGCAGAGCAAGCTCTTGGGTCTCTTCTCACTGCTTCCTCCATGACATTCAGCACTGAGTTTGGTGGAGGCTCCCAGCACCACTCCCCTGTGCCGATATGGCTCAGCTCCTAGAGGGTATATGACAGCTCTACCATATCACTCCCTCCACTGCCTAGTTAGGTCGCTTGTGTGATCTTTGAGATCCACACTGTTGGAATGAGCTTGCTGTGGGGCATTCCCTGTGGTCCACAGTGTCCCTAGACCCTATCCTGATGACTAGGCTGTGAGGGGGCACAGCTGCCTGGTGCGCACATTCACAGTGTCGTATCCCAGGATGCCTGTCATGCTGCCGGTGCCATAGGTGATGGAGAGCGTCTCGCTGGTGGCCTGGAAGGTGGAGGAGTCATCAGGGTTGAATCGGTTATGGACGGCTGCAAAGGCAAGGAGTGACATCATTAACCTCCAAAGTGCTGGCAATGGTCATGGGCTATGAATAATTCCTAGGATGGGGCCTTGGGTGGGAATATGGAAGAGAAAGATGGCATTTGCTCCAAGATGACCTTTGGAGTTCTAGAGACACAGTTCTCCTCCCTCTTGTTGGGCAGTTGGCAATTTCTCATTGGTGGTCCCGGCCGACCCCATGTTCTTCCCAGGACCCCCAGGCAGGCACTGAGCACAGTGGCCTGCTGCCTATGGTGCGGAGCACAGCAGCGGCCTCCTGCACAGCCAAGTGTTAGGGCATGGACAGTGTCACAGGTCCCTTGTCCTAATTAAAATCAGGTCAAGATGCCTGGAGAGGATGGAGCTTGAAACCTTGTGCTGACTCTAACGACAAAGTCTCTTTCATTAGCAAGGCGATGATCTCTCTCTCTCTCTCTCTCTCTGTATTTATTGAACTGCTCACTCATTTACAGCAAGTCCAAGTCCACCTTTAAATCCACTGTGTTGCATGGGACTCAGTGTGGCTTACCAGGCTGTAGCCCTTCATCACTGCCTTGCTTTGGACCCCTATAGGCCTTCTCCTCTGTGAGTCCATCAGCCTACTCCCAAGTGCTCCCTTTATTCCCCAGAGCACCTTTGTCTGGTGCTTTTCCCCTAGTAGTTGCTTGGGCAAGGCCTGTCGCTTGAATCCCTGAGTGACTCCTATAGGCTTGAGTCATGAGTTGTAAGAAGTCTCTGATTGGTCAGAGTTCCTAGCATCAGCTGTTGCTGGGCAGCAAGGGACAAATTGGACTGGGCATGGAAGCACTCACTGCAGGCAGCACTGGAGCAGTAGGTGGAGGGCACCCACAGGTTGGAGGAGCCGGTGTCAAAGATGACGGTGAAGTCCTGAGGGGGGGTTCCGATGCTGATGGTGCCAAAGTACGAGGTCTGCAGGGGCCAGGACAACACAGCTGAAGGACCTGGGACTCCCAATATGGCCTCCCTCACAGCAGCTCTCAGTCTCTGTCTGCCTCCTCTCCTTTCCTCTTTTCACCGTCCCATTCATTACACCCTCATGTAAAGCGCAGTCCTGGTCTCTGCCCTCTTTGAAGTCCTCTCTGATTCCTCACTAACTGCCATCCTCTAAGGGGTTTGCTGTCCTCTCTAGCTGCTACCCTGCTGGTCTCAGTCTCACCGTCCTGGAGAGTGCACCTTCTCAGGAGATGGGGTGTAACCTGTGGCACCCAGCAAGTGAAACCTCGAGGTGTGTTCATTCACTTGCTGATGGGCACAGGCACTAACACAGGGAGCTCATGGAAATATCTGATTTCTAGACCTTGGTATGAACAACAGTTCTTAAGAAAAGTGCTGTCGGTGACTGTGTTCTCAGCGGCAGCACTTTCCCCCTTGCCATCTCTGCTCCAGTTGCCCTAGTGTTCGTTCCCACCCAGGGCCTTTGCGCTGGCTATTCCTTTGAGGTATAAAATGTTTGTCTGGATTTTTTTGGCTGACTCTTCTTCTTTATCATTCAGAGAGCTCTTTTCCAATGACACCTCTGCAAAGAAGCCTTCCCTGACTGCTTTATCCCAAGTAGCCCGTTCCCTTCCATTTCTTCTTGCCATTTGGCAGTTAGATAATTAGTTATGCTTTGCAGCATCTCTCATGACATGCGCTGGTTTCTTAGTCTTCCTCTCTTGAATGTAAGTCCCAAGAGCTTCCCTTGCTCTCTGTTGTGTCCTCACCATGCAAGCCTCAGGAACTTAGGAAGCATTTCTGAAATGTTTGTGCAATGAATGAATGGGCTGATGTTTCTGAGCGCTACCACAGGGCTGCCAGGCCCTCTGCTGGCACTCCCAGAAGACCTGTGGTTTTAATGAATTGGAGGAACCCAAGGACAGAGGCCGTGTGTGGGTCAGTTCTGTAGATCAGGATGCTGAGGCTCAGAGAATGTGAACGACTTGCCAAAGATTACCAGGCCTGGAGGCATTAGAGCCCCCATTTGCAGCGGGTCTGTTGGATCTTGGGACCCTAGTCCTGGACCACAGCCAAGGCTGCTTTATAAACTTGGCTGTGTGCTATTCACACAGTGGCACATGGCATCTGCTGAACTCCAGAGCATGCTGGTGAGTTCCAAATAAAAGTGTCACTGAGGCCCTGAGACTCAAATCTGCGTGCACTGCTCCAGTGATTCAGATCAATCTGTGGCAGTTAAGTTCTGGGCCTTGTCAGTCCCTGGCCTCTCTGTGGTCTTCCCCACCTGTGCCCCATTGCCTCACTCAGCAGCAGCCTTCCTCCCTCTCTTCTTTTCTCACACACTGTTTTCTTCTTCCCTCAAATGTACTTGGCGCCCTATGAGGACAGGCAGAGCCATGAGCTCTCTGGGTGTCAGGAATTCCCTCCCAGCACTTGGAAACTGCTATTTTTCCTTCACTGCTCCCAGGAGTCCTCCCTGTCCTCCAGAAACTCCTCACTTATCGAGTGACACCCTCACTTGATGGCCCTCATCCTATTGTTTCTAAATTAGTGAAGTCATCTTTCTCTGCTAGGCAACTTTGCTGAATGCTGCCCCTGGGCCCAGCACAAGACCTGAGACATAACCAGGCTTCAGGATAAATAACCCTTGACTGAAAGAAAGAATGAATGATGAACATATGAGAGCAACAGTTATGACTGTGAGTCCCCTTGATTGGCCCTGGCTGCTGCAATCCAGGAAGCAGTCCCTGGTTGTATTCCGTTTCCCCCAGGCACCCTCTCTGTTGTTGGTGAAGTTGCAGGGGGCTGCCCCTCCACCTGCCCATGCACTCACGTCCAGGTAGTTCTCCAGGCTCTCAGTGGACACCGAGGCCAAGGTCTCTTTGGGGAAGTACTTGGTGGCCAGGTTGGGGGTGTGAGTCTTCAGGTATTCCTTCAGCAAGCCCTTCTCAATCAGGTTCTTCCTCAAGGACTTCTTTCTGACCAGGGGGACCCTGGGGCAGAGCATTGGTGCAGGCATGGTTAGAGGAAGTGAGGTTAATGGGCAAGCATCCAGCTCAGGGGATGCTACAGATGCCTGTGAGATACAAGCAGACTGGTTCAAGAGAAGTTAAAGAAGGAAAGGGAGAAAATCCCATTGTTCCCCAATAGTGCACAAGGGGGGGGGGCACTGTTAATGGAGCTGAAACAAAATCCAAGCTGCACTCAGAAAGCTGAAGTCAAACATACCAGAGTGTGGCCTCACGAAAAGTGCAGAGAGAAAAGGAAGGAGGATTCCAGATGGTGGAAACTGGGGCGAAAGAAGGCATGAAATAGGAATGGACAGAGAGGGGGTTTGGGAGGCTTCCAAGGACTCAGAAGCTCTCCCTTGGAGCTGCTCCTTCTGCTGTCTGACCCCAGACTCACTTGTGGATGACGCACTCAGAGAGTGCCAGCAGGCTGAGCAGCAGCAGCCACTTCATGGTTCTTCCTGGCTCCCAAATCAAAGAGGAAGGCAGGATGAGTGGAAGGTGTACAGCAACAGGCAAGAACTGCTGCTTATATATGGCCCAGGTCCTGACTATAATAGCCCTTATCAGTGTGTAAATGCAGACTGTTATCACAGTACCACACCGAACATTTTCTGATTAGATTACCTGCCCAGGGTCAGCTTCTAAGAGTAGCTTTGCACCAACACTGCTTTCCATGTTTGCAATGTACCTGCCAAGTGTTTCCAGCTGTAGTCATGGCTATGACTTAAGAAATGAGAATGGTGCGTGTTATGACTTCCAAGCTTGGTTATTTGAATGAGTTATTCAGGAATGTCTGAGCATAAGATTGAAATGATGTTGCAGGACTCATTTTACCCTGATTTTTCCCAGTGGGGTAGATGGTTGGGGTTCTTAGTGAGCAACTGCCCAACTTAGCAATGGGTGGCATTCCTGTATGTGCCACCCCAAGTGATGTGGGCAGCTTGGTTTGGGGAGCGGGACTCACTTCCCTGTGTAGGATTCATGTGGGTTTGACATTATGGGATATATCTGTATTTTGGTAGATTTGGTTTCTGTCCCTGGTTCCTGACTCATCACTTCCTCCACAAGGCACGGAAACTAGATTTCTTTTCTCCAAGGTGGGACATACCAACTCTAATCCTCCAGCCCTCATCCAGCTGTAATGAAGTTTCTCCTGTGTGACTGTCCCACAGTAGCTACTAAGACCCACCTCACCCCAGAGGATTTTGCAGCATGGGAAGAAAGGAGTCTGAAGAATCCATTCTGGGACTCCCACCAAGTCTATCAACAATCATGCATGTTAAGTCTCCATTATTTCTCCAAATACCATGCTGGGAGGGGACTCCCCAACCCATGGCCTTGGGGCCTTCCAGGCCTTGCCTTCTGCATGTCCTCTTCTGGTTTCCCATTTCCATATTTTAAATTGTGCACTGAAGTGTCTTTCCTTGAGTCCCACGAGCCACTGAGCAAATTAAATGAACCTGAGGAAGGTGCTGTGAGAAACCAAATTTGTAAGTCCTGGGCCTGGCTCTGAAGTGGGTCAGGGATGAGGACTCTGTCCCTACTTGTGGGATCCTGTTCACTTCTCTGGCATATAGGGGCAAGACTGAATCCATTTGAATGGGAGGTCCCCGATGTATGGAGAACATCCCTACATATCTGGCATCAATTGTGAGCTGTGTTGGGAGGGAGGGAGGGAATTGTGGGAGAAACTGATTTTGAGAACTTACGATGGTCTGTGTGGGCATTGTCTACACAAGTTCAGAATGGTCCTGAATCAGGAAGCTTGAGGTTTGGGATGGAAGGAGTCAAAAGGTGAGGGGTGTGGAACTTTTTTTGTTTAATTTTTTTTTTTGACAGGCAGAGTGGACAGTGAGAGAGAGACAGAGATTAAGGTCTTCCTTTGCTGTTGGTTCACCCTCCAATGGCTGCTGTGGCCAGCGCACCGCGCTCATCTGATGGCAGGAGCCAGGTGCTAGGTGCTTTTTCCTGGTCTCCCATGGGGTGCAGGGCCCAAGCACTTGGGCCATCCTCCACTGCACTCCCGGGCCACAGCAGAGGGCTGGCCTGGAAGAGGGGCAACCGGGACAGAATCTGGCGCCCTGACCGGGACTAGAACCCAGTGTGCCGGCGCCACAAGGCAGAGGATTAGCCTGTTGAGCCACGGCGCCGGCATCAGGGGTGTGGAACTTTTGATTCCAAGTTGGCCACATGGTCGTCTCTGGTGTGGGCAGCCATTCTACCTCAATAAGTTAGTGGAGTTCCATATCCCATTGGATTTTGGGGTGGATCAAACTCCTGGGGAACTAGTTCAGTGCAAATGGAAGGAAATGCAATATTTTTTTAAAAAATTTATATTTATTTATTTATTTATTTTTTGACAGGCAGAGTGGACAGTGAGAGAGAGAGACAGAGAGAAAGGTCCTCCTCTGCCGTTGGTTCACCCTCCAATGGCCGCCGTGGTTGGCGCGCTGCGGCCGGCGCACCGCGCTGATCCGATGGCAGGAGCCAGGTGCCAGGTGCTTTTTCCTGGTCTCCCATGGGGTGCAGGGCCCAAGCACCTGGGCCATCCTCCACTGCACTCCTGGGCCACAGCAGAGGGCTGGCCTGGAAGAGGGGCAACCGGGACAGAATCCGGCGCCCCGACCGGGACTAGAACCCGGTGTGCCGGCGCCGCAAGGTGGAGGATTAGCCTGTTGAGCCACGGCGCCGGCCAAAAAACAATTTATATTTAATGAAAATAAATTTCCAAAGTACAGCTTATGGATTACAATGGCTCCCCCCCATAACTTCCCTCCTACCCACAATCCTCCCCTCTCCTGACCCCTCTCACCTTCCATTCACATCAAGATTCATTTTCAATTATCTTTATATACAGAAGATCAATTCAGCATATATTAAGTAAAGCTTTCAACAGTTTGCACTCACACAGAAACACAAAGTGTAAAATACTGTTTGAGTACTAGTTATAGCATTAATCACAATGTACAGGGAAATGCAATCTTACAAAGAAAAAAGAAAAATTTGCCATCTGGTGGTTATTGTTCCCTGTAGTGGCTCAAATGAAGGGAAAAGGGGCAGTTGGCTCCATAAATCACCCACATTCCTGAGGCTCAAGACACTGTGCTTTAGAGTTTGCCCCAATATCCTTAGACCAGCGCCCTCTGGAAAAACATGCTGGAACTGATGGCCTCAGCAAGTTCCCTCTTACCCTGAGTCAACTACGAAGAATATAAAGAAAGATGAACCTGTGTGCATTGTGGATGTCAAGGCCATCTCACTCCAGATCAAACAGGATGTGAAAAAGCTGCTCTGCGAACTGAGAGGTCTGATGGAGAAAATGGGGCTCAGGTCCCACTGACTCCCGATAATGACACTTTGATGTCCCCAACAAAAGCAACATCATCTAAGCATAGTCCAGATGGGTCACTTCAAATGCATGTTCCTTCCCCAAGGTCGTGTTTTTAACAACACTGGATTCTGGAGGGACTCAAGGGAACTCTTGCAGGTCATCTAACATTAGATAAACACCAAACAGGTTTCCCTCACACGCCCCAGTTGGGATAGTTTTACGAAGTCAGAAGTTCAAGATTACAGTGAGATACCTGGTCTGGTGTGGTTTGGTGCAGCGGTCAAGCAAATTCATTAAGACAAGAATGGCCAAAGGTCTCAGGGTCTCTTGGTTGTTTGTGAAGGTTGGGATGTCCATGAGTTTGTAACATAAACATGAGTGTTAATAGCACATGGCAGATGGAGTGTTCAGATGGGGCTTTATGTGAAAAAGTTTTGTTTCCTTTACTGTAAGATAAGGAGTAGATATGATGTTGGGGAACAACCCTTTCCCTTACTCAGTGTTGTATACCAAAAGCTGGTGATAAAATCTTGCAGTCTGGAAAGTAAGGGATGATGGCATAACATAAAATTTTATGGGTATATTGGTACATGCTTCCTGGGAAGCAATGGCCTGGCTTTCTTTTCATTGTGTTATATGATAGATATCGAATCTGACTGTGAAATGTTGTTCCACCTTATGTTGTAGTACAGGAAGTGTGGGAATCCTCTCTTCCAGTGATTTCAACTGAATCTGATACTTGGAAGCCAGGAACTTCCCCTGAGCCCTCAGAGTGTGGCAATCAGGCTGTGGCACTGGACAGAACACTTTCTCTGTGTGGTGACCACATGTGCAACCAGGAGTGGTACTGGGGTAACATGGTGTATACCCCTCCCAGCAGCTTGTTGTGGGTCCTTGATTTAAGCTACCACTGTGACTGTGGCTGAAGGAACTGAAATGGTTTTGAAAATGATATAACCCTTGTGTGTAGTGGAATGTCAGAGAAATTTTCTAATTGAGAGGAAGCTTCCAGTTACATGGAAGTGGTTTGTATAAGTCAGTCAATCCCAGGAATTCAAGGGTGAGACACAAGGAGGGTGTTTTTTTTTTGTTTTTTTTTTTCTACCGAGACGCACTGTTGGTCTTTATGGCAACCTACTGGATTCTACATTTCATCCAAAAGAACTCTAGGGAGGATTGTGTGAGAGAATGATGAGGGAGTCTTTCGACTGCCTACCTGAAAGGCCACTGGATCACACTGAGGGAATCTCTTGGGTTGTAAGAACAATTAATTCTTCCCACATGAGAGATTGACACCCAGAGGGAAGCTTACATGGTTAGTGGAAGACATCAGAGAGTGGGGCAGACTATCTCTAACATATTATTGATATGGTTAAGTTATTAGTTTGGGTGTTGAACTGCCCCCTGATGCCCATGTGTTGAAGGCTTGGACTCTATGGTGGTGCTGAGGGCTAATGAGAAATTCTTGTATCATTGGGTTCATGTCAAAGGGAGTTAGTTCTCATGCCAGTGGTGATATAATCCTGAGCTTGGGTCCATATCCTGTCTTTGGGTGTCTTGCTTTGCATATGTCTTCCTCTGCACATGTTACCCTATCTACCATGGGCTATCATCAGAATGAAATTCTGGGCCATGCCATTTGGATTTGAGTAACACATGAGCTATGTAACTCTCCTCTTCATAAGTAGTAAGGCACAGGTATTTGCTTTCAGTATTGAAAAGTTGACTATTACAGCCTCCAGTTGTCCTTATTTTTTTAAATATTTATTTTATTTATTTGAACGATAGAGTTACAGAGAGAGGTAGAGACAGAGAGAGAGATAGGTCTTCCATCTGCTGGTTCACTCCCCAGAATGGCCAGAGCTGTGCCAATCTGAAGCCAGGAGCCAGGAACTTCTTCTGGGTCTGCCACGCGGGTGCAGGGGCCCAAGGACTTGGGCCATCTTCTACTGCTATCCAAGGCCATAGCAGAGAGCTGGATCGGAAGAGGAGAACTGGCACCCATATGGGATGCCAGCGCTTCAGGCCAGGGTGTTAACCTGCTGCACCACAGCGCCGGCCCTGTCCTTATTTATGGGTCATTATGCATCTATGCAATCTGCTCTTGTTGAATTGGGTAGGGTCTGCGATTTGCTTTTTTTTTTTTTTTAAAAGATTTATTTGTTTACCTGAAAAGCAAAGTTACAGAGAGGCAGAGGCAGAGGTAGAGAGGTAGAGAGACAGAGGTCTTCCAACCACTGATTCACTCCCCAAATGGCCACAATGGCTGGAGCTTGGCCAATCCAAAGCCAGGAGCCAGGAGCTTCCTCTGGGTCTCCCCTGTGTTTTCAGGGGCCTACTGACTTGGGCCATCCTCCGCTGCCTTCCCAGGCACATTAACAGGGAGGTGGATTGCAAGTGGACCAGCCGGGATTCAAACTGTCACCGATATGGGATGTGGGCACTCACACGACAGCTTTATCCACTGCACCACAGCTCTTGTTCAACTATTTGTTTTTAACCAATAGCATACAACAAAATGGATGAGATGTCATTCTTGGTGTTGTACTGTATAGGACCGGAACTTGTATTCTGCTGTCCAAGTCTCTCCCCGCTGGCTCTGATGAAGCAAGTTGCCCTATACAGAGTCCCAACAGCTAGATATTGAAGACATTGAGGGTGGCTTCAGCCTATAGCCAGGGGAACTGGTGGCCCTCGTGACAATCCACAGTGAACTGAATCCTGACTACCCACAGACCATTGCCCATTTGCAAGCTTCCAATGAGACCTCAACCCTGGCTTACCCATGGTCAGCAGACTTGTGAGAATCTGACTCTGAGAACCCTCCCCAGCTGAGCTTGGATTCTGGACCACAGAGACAGTGAGATCATAAGTGTTGTGGGTGAAACGTGTGTTAATTTGTCAGCAGCAAGAGAAGACAAGGCTAGAAACCTACTGAGAAGTCTACCAAAACCCACCTGGGTGCCTCATAGTCTTCCCCACCTTGGGCAATTTACAGAGTATGTGAGTGATCTGAGAAGGGGCAGGTTAACCTTAGTTGTTGGTTTATCTGCACACTTTCATGAACACAATGCTTGAATTTCACTGGCTCTTTCTCCTTTTCTTAATACTTTGAGATATATGCTCTTTTTTACTTTTTCTTTTTTAAATTTTATTTAAAGTATACAAGTTTCATGCATTTCATATTTACAGACTAGGAACATAATGTTAGCTGGTCCAGGCAGATTCTCATAAAGAACCAGTGACACTCAGGACTAGATCCTGGGTTTCAGATTAGCAGTGTCCTTGGAGACCTTGTAGGTCTCTTGTCTAGCCTTATTCCCATAGGGGGACTCAGAGAAGCCTCTGCCTACCCCATTTACCAGATCGCTTTGAGACAGAGGAGAATCCTGTATCTGGGGCTGTCTAGTCAGCAGCCAGGATTGATCTGGACTGCAGCAAGGAAGCCATGTTATCTCACTGTGCCAGCCTGGCTCAGAAGGAAGATTGGACAACAGTGTTTATCTTGCCATTAACCCTGATCGGATCTCAGTGTGGCAATGTGACTTTGAGGTACTCTGGGGATAAGTCTCTAAGGCAGGCCACCTCCTGCCAGGATCCTAGGTATTCGGTAATGATCCGTGGATGTATCAGATTAGCAATGGAATGAGATTGAACAAACCATTCCTAGTGATGCGAAAATGTTCTATGTTGCTGGGATAATTGGCATTGAGACACCTGGTCCCGCATCAAGATATAAGCTCAGGCCATGGTCTTTCATCCACACAGGAGCACTGTGTACTCCACTTCTCAGCACTAGACCTGGCTGCTCTCCAGAGATGCATGCAGGTTGTTAACATTCCATTTATAGGTCCATTTGCTTTGATTCGGTAATGTATGTAACTTGAGTGAACTTAAGTTTATGGGGACATGGAATTAAAAATGGGTTTATTAAGACCAAGTGTCTGGTAATAACAATAGATAGAATTAAAAAGGAGAGAAAGATACAACATGGGAAGCAGTCCACATAGCAGACTCATAGAATGACAAATGCCCTAAATAGCCCTCTGGCCTCAGAATCAGCCCTTAAGGTATTTGGAGCTGGTTGAAAATCCCTTGAGAGCATTTCGGGCATGGAAAGCCAAGACAATGTGGCAAAAAAGTGATCTACATGAAGTATCTCTGTGAGTGAGATCCCAGTGGAAAGAAGGAACCATCAAAGAAGGAGGTACCTTTCTTTGAAGGAAGGAGAGAACTTTCACTTTACTTGTGACCCTTTCTAAATACTGACAGAGTTTGTGGACTCAAAAATCTTCCATAGCCTTGGCAGCTCATGACAAGAGCCTCAGGTGATCACTGATGTCATAAATGAGAGTGTCAATTGTTAAATCAACAACAGGAGTCACTGTGTACTAGCCCCACATGTAGGATCTGTCTTTAATGAGTTGTACTATGAGAATTAATGGTAAAACTTGTCTTCAAACAGTGCTTTATACTTTGTGTGTTTATGTGGGTGCAAACTGTTGAAATCTTTACTTAGTATAGAGTTGATCTTCTGTAAGATAATTAAAAATGAATCTTAGTGAAGAATGGGATGGGAGAGGGAGAAAGAGGTTGGATGGTTTGGGGGTGAGAGGGCAGGTATGGGGGGAAGAACTGCTATATTCCAAAAGTTGTACCTATGAAATTTATATTTATTAAATAAAAGCTTTCTAAAAATAGATTTATTTTGGTGCCAAAGGTTTTTGAAGTCTGTGCATAAGTTTTCATTATGTATATTTTCCATAAATGGGTTGAAGTACTCCCCTGCATAATTAGTGTGGATATTTTATAGGTAAATAAAAGTTTTAGGAGCAGATGTTGGAAGCAATGGTTAAATGTTCTTGGGATGTCCATGACCCTTATATCAGTGCCTGGGGTCCACTCCAGGTTCTCCTTCCCATTCTGGCTTCCTGCTATTCCACACCCTTGAAAGCAGCTGGTGATTCATCTAGCACTTGAATTCTTTCCACCCATATGGAGTCTCAGAATGAATACTGGGTTCCTTCCATGTGACAAGTCACAAATGTATTGGTCATTTGGGGAATGGCCCAGTGGAAGAGAGCTCTTTGCTCTTTGTCTTTCTGTCTTCAAATAACTAAAATATATTCAAAATCTTTAAAAAAATGACTGATAAGCCCATTATCCAGTACTAACCACCATTAAGGTTGTAAATTAATATATTTGTTTACTTACAAATATGAGACCATACAGTGTAGGGCACACTGTCTTGCCACCTGGTTATTCTTTATTTTTGTTGTTTGTTAATTGATTTTAAAAGAAAAATTAATTGTTCATGTATTTTCCAAGTGATTTCTAATAAGTCTATAATATCACTGGAATGGTTATTTATTTAAAAAATTATTTAAGTCACTCTATAGAGAGAGCCAGATCATTGATGTGCTTGTTCACTCCCCACATGGTCACAATGGCTGAAAAGTCCATGTCGTAGGCAAGAGACCAGAACACCATCTGGGTCCTCCAGGTGCTTGGCAGGGGCCCAGTAACTTGTGTCATCTTTCACTGAGTTACCAAGTACAGCACTGGGAAGCTAAATCAAAAGTGGAGAACCAGGGACTTTAACCTGTGCTCTGAGACTCCACTGTGACAGTCTGTGGCTTAACCCACTGAACATTTTTGATACACAACATGGATGAAGAACGGTGCATGTTGTAAGATTCATTAATGTCTATAAACTTAGCACATCCATGAGTATTAGTCAGATTTCCATTTTTATAACCAAATTCTTGAGGCCGGCTAATGTTATAAGAAAAAGAGATGTATTTTTGCTCATGGTTCTAGAGATACAGGCTAAGGTAGACAGACTGTATTTTTTCAGCCCCTGGTAATGGGCTACTTGCTGGCTGATGCCATGAGGAATGTCCACGTCTTTCTCCCCAGTATTCAATCAGGGAGGGCTCCGTCTTTGACCCAATCTAATCCATTACTTCCCAAAGGTCCTACCTGTAAACATCACTTTTAATATCATTGGTTTAGGAGTCTGGGGACTGGATTCCTCCTTGTATCAGAGGGACAAGCATGTTCACATCATGGCACCCATACCCACGATCTAGATAGAGACACAGAGCATTGCAAAGTGCCTCAGGCTCTTGCCAGTCACCAAGTGCCTACTGGACCAAGACTATCATTAGTCTACCTTCAAACAAAATGGGTTCCCATTGCCTAGCTTTGTATGTCAGGTAAATGGCACTGGGTAAAACATGCTCTTATTTCTGGCTTCTTTTCTGAGAATGACGTTCCTGAGATTCACCTGTGGTCTGTGTAAGTTGTTTTTTTCCCTTGTGCTATGTTATTCCACTGTGTTATTACTAATCTTATTGATTTTTTTGCAATTGATGAGCTTCATATGAACAGTAGTCTATGAACATTCTAATATACTTACACCCAAGAGTGGAGTTGCTGACTCATAGTTACAGTCATTAGTGCAGCTTTAGTAGAAAATGCTTCACGGTTTTCCAAAGTGATTGTATCATTTAATTCTGGGACCTGCCCTTTATGGAGGTTCCAGCTGTTCCATGGCCTCATCAACACTTGGTGTGGCATCCATTTTCTTTTTAATCGTTCTAGTAGGTGTGAGGAGAAACCACGTAGTTTGTATTTGCTTATCTGAGAGACAGACAGACACATGCAGATTGGAGAGGTATGCCATCCACTTGTGTTTTGGGGCCTGTACAAAGGGGGATCCTAGTGCTCTGTAGGTCTCCCACATGGGTGACAGTGTCCCAAGCCCTTTGTCTACCATCTGCTGCTTTCCAAGGGCATATGCATGAAGCTGAATCAGAAGTTCAACACTCAGACTTGAACTGGCGCTCCATCCTGTGAACTTATGGAAGTCCCATCATGCATTTCTGAACCTAAAACCAGGCTGCCTCTCAGTATGGTTTAGAATTGGAAAAATGAAAACACATTCTTGTTCCCCGCTATGGTGAATCTTAAATGCAGTTGCTGTACTTCTCTGGGTATCAGTGAGACTCAGCTGTGTACGTGCATAGAAAGTTACCAAGTCCCAAAGTTACCAAGTTACCAAGTCCCAAAGAGACTGAGAAACTCAGGACACACATGCATGTGGCCTTTGCGGGACCTGCTTCATGGATGCTCAGTTTTTCACAGTTGAGTATTTTGGGAAGCTTTGCTTCTGGGCCCTTCTTTCTCTTGGGTGTTTGGTGCTCACCTTTCCTGGCAGTTCATGCATTTGTTCCATAGAAACCTGCTGACAGGTGGCCTTGCAGACTTGGACGGGCACCTACCCTTTGATACACATGTGCCTCACTTTGATTAATATATTCCACCCTGCAGGGACGTCTTCCATGCATTGGCTGTTGTAATGGGAGAGTCTTTCAGCTGCAATGAGCAAGGTCCTTGTGCATTTTATGTGTCCTGCAGCTGGACTCATTGGTCTGTTCACCCATGGACTACCCTGTCATCTGTCCCTACCCTTTCCAACCTGAAAGGAAGTGCTGCCCAGTGTGCCAGCTACCCTATCCAAGGCTCCTGGGAAGACTTTGGCACTCTTGTCTTGTGTCTGTGTGGGCTTTAACCATGAAGGCATGAAGTTGGTGAGTGGCCAGGTGCTCACCAGGAGCATGTGGGTATAGGGCTGTGACTGTGCCAGGGGTGTCAGAAGCAGTTCCTTTTGCCCACAGATGCTAAGGAGAGAAAAAAATCCCAGGTGGACACCATGTCCCCACGTGCCCACCATGCTATATATGTAGGATTTTAATTTTTGCCATTTAGTATGTATATAAAGTACCTTCAATGTGGCTGATTCAATGTACCTTCAAAATGGTAAATTCTTTCATTGACTCATGGCTGGAATTTCCCCTTAGAAAATTTGTGCATTAAACTCCTTTGACATCTGCAACGTGCATTCTGTCTGTGTGCAACTCTGCAGCTTTGTGGGTGATGGACTCCTGCTAACGCTTTTAGCTGTGGGACCCCATCGAGCCCAGGTATCCTTAATAGATTTTACTTCATTTGAGCTGGTGCACACTCCTTTGCAAGCCATTGCTCTCATTGCCCCAGAGTTATTGAAACAGTCTGGTAGCCAATGTTTGGGTGCTCTGATGATTTTACCTGTGTTATCTCACTCAAAAAGTCAAGTCTCAGCAGTGTCTGGCCGTGGCTGCTGCTGTTGTCTCAGGTTTGCAGGTGAGCAAATAGAAGCTCTGATAAGTTACCTCTCTGTGATGCCTGTTGGACTGAAACCCGAGCCTCTCTCTTTCTTATTCCTGACCTTGTGCTCTTTTGTACTCTGCTCTCCTACCACCAAGTAGGGAAACTGAGGCACAAAGAGGGAATGTACAAATCCCAGCTGCATTTTCTGGCACATACCATTAGGCTATGTTCACTACATGCCTCCTCCTCATGAGCTTCTTTTAAGGAAAAGAAACGTTTTGTTGAAGTAGAAATGAACAGTTCACCTATGATTGATTAAAATAAGGAGAAAGAACATCTTTCCCGAGATAGAACTCATATGCCGTACCATTTACATGTCAGAGTGTGTGGATCTGTTGTTCAGCCTTTTTTCAGAATTTTTAACCAGGTTTCCAATGGTTTCTTACAAGATTCCTTCTGGATTTTGCATGTGCCTGACGACATCTGTCTCCTGCTCACCCCTCCAGAGTTCTCTCTTCTCATACTGGTGCCTTCTGCATTGGCTTCTCATTGAGCATTTTCCCTCCATTATTTGTCCTCTGTCACTGCACCCTGGGCATACCCATGGTCTTGAATGAGACTATAACATATTCTAGTACTTGTTTATTATTTTAATTTCTTCCCCAAAGAAACCTTATGAATATAATTATTCTTCCCCTGTACCCACCCTCCCACCCAAACTCCCACCCCTCCTCTTCCTCCCTCTCCCTTTCCAGTCCCATTCTCCATTGAGATTCATTTTCAATTAACTTTGTGCACAGAAGACCAACTCTATACTAAGTAAAGATTTCAACAATTTGTGCCCCAAACAAAAACTGTTTGAGAACAAGTTTTACAGTTAACTCTCATAATACAACTCATTGAGGACAGAGGTCCTGCATAGGAATTTAGTGCACAATGACGCCCCTATTGTTAATTTAACAATTAACACTCTAATGTATGATGTCAGTGATCCCCTGAGGCTCGGCTGTTGTTTCCTTAACCCTTCCCTGAGACTACACTGTCTCCACTTTTTTTTTTTTTTTTGACAGGCAGAGTGGACAGTGAGAGAGAGAGACAGAGAGAAAGGTCTTCCTTTTGCCGTTGGTTCACCCTCCAATGGCCGCCGTGGCCGGCACGCTGTGGCCGGCGCACCGCGCTCATCCGATGGCAGGTGCCAGGTGCTAGGTGCTTTTTCCTGGTCTCCCATGGGATGCAGGGCCCAAGCACTTGGGCCATCCTCCACTGCACTCCCGGGCCACAGCAGAGGGCTGGCCTGGAAGAGGGGCAACCGGGACAGAATCCGGCGCCCCGACCGGGACTAGAACCCGGTGTGCCGGCGCTGCAAGGCGGAGGATTAGCCTGTTGAGCCACGGCACTCGCTGGCCTGTCTACACTTTTTAAAAACTATCTTCTCCTAGACTAGAGCAGTAAGCTCCCTCATACTCTGCCATCTTTGAAGCTGCTCCTACATTTTTAACTAGTCTTTTTTTTTAAAAGCAGTGTTAGGTTCTTAGCAAATCAAGTGGAAATCAGAGTTCCCATAGCCTCAGAGGGGCTATGTGCCGTGCACAAGGCACACCGTGAGATCCTGGCTGAGCCACTTTCTTAAGGTGCTTGTCTGTTCATCATTCCTTTTAGGGGCAGGTGCTCATCCAGGGTGTTGAAGCCCCTCAGGTTATAGCACTTGGTGTCTATTCCTAGCAGCTTGTCCAGAGCCATGTAGGGCACCAGGGGGCACCACTGTACAGCCATCCCTTTGTAGAATCCCTGTTTGCTGTGCAGGAATGGCAGAGGCCTGATCCTCATGGAGTTGTGGAGTTGGGCAAAGCTGCTTTGAGTCCCTGGGGAGAAGCCATAGGTCCTGTCAACTGCAACTCCTACCCCAGGCACCCACTGGTATCATCTTCCAGGCCTGCGCTCCCTCTCTTACAGTTCCTCTTGATCATGAACTAGTCTGATATGCAGACTTCACTCACCAGCCCCTCTGGAACCCCGGCATCCACCTCACCCCATCTTAGACCTGAGGGATTGTTCCTAAGAGGTGCTAGGATTTCCCACCCCTTAGTGCTCACCAGGGCCTTTGGCACCTCCAAGAGCCTACGTGCCATGGCCAGCCTTTCCCGGGGCTCCTTGGCTACTTCCTATCACTCCAGAGGGGCCCTTCTCAGCTTCTGCTGCCCAGACAGTGTCTAGTTGGTCTAGTGTGCCTGATATGCTCTTGCCTGAAGTGTCAGTACTTTGAATATTCTACTCCGGCCCTGAGGAGATTCCCATGTGCCACTCAGGCCTAGCTGATGCATCTACCTCTGTACTCCCAGCTACCACCCATTTCCCAGCAGTTACTGTGGCTGCAGCTGTCTCGGGACCCAGGCGTTTGTCACTGGAGACACATATGAATGGATAGGCCTCCTTGTGAGCTGGGTCCTTGCCTGGGAGACTCCAGTCAGATGAGGCTGTGCCTGCAGGCCAAGGAGGGAGCAGGTTGGCTCTTGGGCAGCCTGTTGGATGATTCCGGGGACTCACACCTGCGGACTCCTGCCTGGGATGGAAGGTACTCTGATATGGGATCTGGGTATCCCAGGTGATGCCTTATCTAAGATATTAAATGTCTGCCTTCAGGATATATTTTATCTTGTTTGTATTCATTTGAAAAGCAAAGAGGAATGGGTGGAGAGGGTAAAAGGAGACAGAAAGATATTTCCTATCCACTGGTTCACTTCCTAAATGCCCAATAGCTGGGCCCAGGCAGAGGCCAGGAACTAATCTGGGTCTTCTGTGTGTATGTGGCAGGGACCCAACTATTTGAGCAGGTTCTTCTGCTGGAGTTCAGGGCTACAGTTGACAGCCACAATCATGATGGGTGCCATGACTACCTAAGCTCTGTTTGGGTTCTCCAAGATCAGATGTGGAGATAAATGCTAGGGTGAGAGGCAGGGGAAGAAGGCCAATCAAGGTGTATTAATGAGTCACATTTATGCACTGTCAGTCCTATTGTGACCAACTGGGGCTGCATCACCCAACCTCAGAACCCTCCCCAAGGCTGTGAGATGCACTTGTGCCTACTTCTGTTCTTCATTCTTTGATGACTGCAGTACTCATCAAATTTTATTGCTATTAGTAAATCCCTGAGGAAAGGTAAGTTCATAGAGAAAAGAGGTTTATTGGGTTCATAGTTTGCAGCTCAAGGCATGACCAATGAATGATATTAGTTCTGCTGGGGGCTTTCCTTCTGGAACAAACCTGGGGCAGTGCAGGCATGGCATGCCTGAGAAAGGTCACAGGCAGTTCTTTATCTCTGTTTGGTGTCTGCCCTTCTTTATGAGCACCCAGGATTCAAGCATAGGTGCTCCTCCATTGACCTCGTGTAAACCCAATCACATCCCATGGGTCATCTCTGAACACCAAGTCTTTCATGTCTTGGATATATGTCTTTGGGGATGAAACTGAACCCCACTACTCAATGAAGTAGAAAGCCATCTTCTTTCCTTTTTTCCTCCCTCTCTTCTTCCCTCCCTCCCTTCCTCCCTCCCTCCCTTCCTCCCTTCCTCCCTTCCTCCCTTCCTTTTTTTCTTCCTTTCTTCATTCTTTCCTTTGTTTTTTTTTTTTTTCTGAAATACTTGGAGACAAGGAGAGATAGCCAGAGACCTTCCATCCACTGGTTCACTCCCCAAATGCCCACAATAGCTGGGGAATGGGTCAAGCAGAATAATGGAGCCTGAAACTCAATCTGGGTTTCCCATTTGTGTGGCTGGAACCCAAGCACTGGAACTGGAAGCAGAGCTGGGTTTTGAGCTGAGACACTCTGTTATGGGATGCAGTTATCTCAAGAGTTGTCTTAACTAGTGCACCAAATGCCCACCCCTAAACTATCTTCTTTGAATCACAGCTGAGCAATATGACCAGTTTGTGGTCTTACACCACGAGTCTTGGAGGTTCTCAATTGTCAGCTCATCACAGTGTGTTGGCTGGAAAGTCTTCAGTGTCAGCTTCTGCTAGTTTCATGTCTAGGTCACTCAGACAGCCTGGCTTCTTCCTACCTACTCAGAAACATCACCATTGTGGCTCCTCTCCTTGACTTTCCCCCTTTCCTTTTTATGTTTTGGTGGCTATGGGAGAAGGAAGGAACTGACCCTGTCAACCACAGGCCTAGTGGGTTCACACTGTCCTCTTTTGCATCACTTTTCTCATGGGACACCATCCAAATTCTCATTCACACATTGCTTGTGAATACACTGTTTCTCTCGCTGGACCCTGGCAGTTGATGTCCAGATGGCCACAGTGTGTGACTCACTGTGAGATTTTGCTGCATAATGCATGGGCACTTCATTACAGATGGACAGATTCAGTGCAGACTCTAGCATATGTGGGCTGGTGACCCTGTTGTGCCCTATGCGGTTTCTGGAGGAACTAACTCGTGGTCTACAACTAGAGGGAGGTGAAAAAAGGGGAAGAAAGTCTAATACATTTTATCCTTTCTGTCCCCATTCTCTGCTTCCTCTATGACGTTCAGCACTGAGGTTGGTGAGGACTCCAGGCACCATTACCCTTTTGCACTTAAGGCTCAGCTCACAATGTGTGAGTGAGAGCTCTGCTGGTCTGCTCCCTGACCCCGCTGTTATATTGCTTGTGCCATCTCAGAGACCCACACTACTAAATGAGCTTGCTCTGGGGAATTCACTATGGTACCTGGAAGCTGGCCCTAGGGCTGGTCAGTGTGAGGAGGGAGAGATGGCAGGTTCTCACTGTCATATCCCAGGATGACTGTTACACTGCCAGTGCCATAGGTGATGGAGAGCATCTCACAGGTGACATGGAAGCTGGAGAGGACTGCTTCTGCAGGGCTGCAAATGTAGGAAGTGACAACATTAATGCCAAAAGGGAGAGCAAGTGAGCTGGTAATGTCTTCTTTGCCTTCGGTTTCTAGGCTCTGTTTGAGGCTCTGGAGGAGAAAGGCTTCCTTTGCCCCAACATGACCTTTAACATGACGTTTAGAATCCTGATCCACTCCCAACTTGTTGTCAGTCCCCACCAACATACTCCATGTCCTTCAGATATCCCTCCAGCAAATATTGAGCACCGCAGCCTGTCTTCCCCTGGTGCTGAGCACTGTCACAGCCCACTGCACAGCCAAAGCTCCAGTTTGGGCCCAGACGATTTCATAGGTATCTCCTCTTAATTAAAACGCAGGTCAGATGATGGGGTGTAACTTGTGGCACCCAGCAAATCAAGTGAAAGTGCATGTTCATTCACTTGACAGTGGGGAGACACAGGCACTTGACCATGGGAACCCATGGAAATCTCTTATTCCTAAGCCTTGATATAAACAGCAGATTTTCAGAAAACGCACTGTCAGTATTTTTATTTTTAGTGTCAGCACTTTCCCCCTTGGCATCTCTGTACCAGTTACCCTAGTGTTTTTTCTATTCTTAGACAGTGACAAGAAGATCTTTTCCTCCCCACAGTCATGGCTATGGATTCAGAAATGAGAATGGCCCATGTTAGAACTTCCAAGCTTGTTCTTTTGAAAGAGCTATTCAGCTCAGTGCCCTGAGCACAACACTGAAGTGATGTTGCAGTGCTCATTTTACACCAGTTTGTCCCAGTGGGTCAAATGGTTGGGGTTCTTGAAGCAGCTCCTCTGCTTAACGATGGATTTTGTTGCTATATGTGCCATCCCAGAGCAGGTGGGCAGTGAATGGTTTGGGGAGGAGATCTCACTGCCCTGTGTAGAGGGATCAGGTGGGTTTGATATTATGAGATAGATGTATATGGAGTTGGATTTGTTTTCTGTTTCTGGTTCCAGAATCATAATTTCCTCCTCAAGGCACAGAAACTAGAATTGTCTTCACTGAGGTGGGACATAGTAAGTACATCTCCTTGCCTTTATCTGGCCACTTACTACATAATTGTCCCGTAGTAGGTCACCTCACCTGAGAGGGGTCCTGCAGCTCCCATGGGAAGAAGGCAGACTGAGTGTCTGTGCTGGGACTCCACCCAGTCTATAGCAGGCATGCTTATGTATTGATGTCCACACAGTCCTTTCCCAAATACTGGGATCACAGGGATTCCTGACATTGTGACACAATGAGTTCTTATGAAGAAAACAGGGAGCTATCCACATTTTGTGAAGTCAAACCTCAATACAATGGGGTGAAGCCTGTGTTTTCAAGACCTTCCATCCTTTACCCTCTTCATCTGCTCATATTGCCATCTATTTCTAGCCTCTAAATGTGCTGCAAAATGTGTTTACCTAAGGTGCTTGAACCACTGAGCAAATTAACTGATCCTGAGGATGGGGCTGTGAGAACCCAAATTGGTAGCCTGTCAGTTTTGCACCTGGCTCTGAAGTAGGGCAGGACTGCGACCTGGACCCTACTTGTAGGTTCCTCTTCACTCCCTTGTCAGATGGGGGCGGAATGGAATGTGGTTGAGTGGGAGGTCACTCAGCTGGTGGTGTGTGCTGCAGCGTTGATTGATGGGGGTGTGGAGAACTTTGATGCACATCTGGCATCAACTGTGAGCTGTGCTATGGGGAATAGGTAAGAGAAACTGTTCCTGAGATCTTGTGAGGATCTGTATTGGCAATGCCTGCATAGAATTGGTGTAACTAAAGTGGGGTTTATTTGAATTGCTCTGACTCAAGAGGCTCATTTGTTTGGGTAAGGAAGGAGTTAGAAGGTGGGGAATGAAGAACTTGTGATCCTGGGTGGCTTCCTGGTCATTTCTTGTTTGAACAGTAGTTCTGACTCAGTCAGTTAAAGGAGGCCAGTTTCATTGGAATTTTGGGAGGATCCAACCCCTGGAGAGCTGGTTGACTGGATTCAGAAGGGAGAATCAACTTACAAGAAAAAAAATCCGAATGAAATATTCCATGGTTATGGCTCCCTGTAGTGGCTCCAGTAAAGGAAAAAGGGAATATTGGCTCCACACATCATCCACATCTCCAAGGCACAAGACACTGTACCTTAGAGATTGCCCCACTGTCTATGGAGGAGCCCTCCCCCCCACTCAATTGAGAAAGAATGTACACCCAATGGCCTCAGAAAGTTTCCTCTGACCCTGAGTCAGCCGTGAAGAACCACACACCTGTGTGCATTTAGATATTGTAGATGCCAAGGCCATCAAGTACCAGATCAAACAGCCTCTGAGAAGCTGCTGTGTCCTCTCATGTGCCTAGTTAATCCTTTGGTGTGGTCTGATGAAGGGCAGAGGGCCCAGATCCCACTGGCTCCAGTTTATGCTGATTTGATATCCCCAACACCACTGGCATCATCTAAAGCAAATCCAAGTGGTTCATTCTAAGTCTATGTTATTTCCCCAAGGTCATGTTTTAACAACACTTCAAGGCTGGCTGAGCCAAGGGAACTCTTGCAGGTCACCTAACATTGGACAGTTTCAAACAAGTTTGCCACACAAACCCCAGTTGGAATTGAAGAAGTCAGAAGATGAAAATTACAGTGAGAAATCTGGTCTGACTTGGTCTGGTGGAACCATTGGACAGATTCATCAAGACCACAATGGACAAAGTGTCAGGGTCTGTTGGCTCTCAATGGGGGTTGAGAAGTCCATGGGTTTGGAACGTAACGTGAATGTGGATATGACATGGAAGGTGTAGTGTTCAGACAGGGTTCAGTAAAGAAGTTCTATTTCCTTTACCTTAATTCCTGTAGGGAGCAGAGATATTGTCTGGCTCGGGAATATTTCCCTACCTTATTTGCTGCCATATACCAGAACGTGGTGATAAATTCCTACTATTTGCTGCAGTCAGGAAAGTGAGGGTTGATGGCATATCAAAGTTTATATGTATATTGGGGATGCTGCCTGTGGAGCACTCTCATGGATTTTCCCTGGTTGCACTAATGGATGGATATAGGATCTGACTGGGAAGTGTACCCTTACCTCATGTTGTAAACAGGAGGCAGGAGAATCACCTCTTCCAGTGATGTTTTTGCACTTGTTCTCTGGGAGTCAGGAAGTTTCCCTGATCCCACCACTTGGAATAGAGGCTGCAGACTGTTCAGAACACTGACTCTGTGTGGTGGTCCCATGTGCAGTCTAGACTGAGGCTGGCAGCAACATTCTGTGAACCCCTCCTAGCACCTTGTTATGGGCCCTTGACTGAAGCTGCCACTGTGACCGTGCCTGAGGGACCTGAAAAGACCTTGACCCTGAAATACTCCAGGGAAGCTCTCTAATGGGGAAGGTGGTACACAGATTCCTGTTATATGAAAGTGGTGTTTTCAGGGTCAGGCTTTCCTGGGAGTTCAAGGAAGAGATATAAGCAGTGAGCTCCTTTTCCTCCAAGAATCACTGGTACTGGTTGGGTACCTACATTGCCTCCAAAAGGGCTTCAGAGAGGGCTGTGATGGAGAGAGGAAGGAGGTCTCTTGTCCTGTCACTTAGAGAACCAGACGATTACACTGAGGGAAGCTATATGGTTGTGGAGGGCAATTAATTCTTCCATGTGAGATTTTGCCATCCAGAGGGAGGCTGACATGCTTAGGGACAGGCTTCAAGGAGCAGGCCAGACTGTTTCTAGCATGGTCCTTATGTTGTTAGGATATTAGTCTTGATGTTGAACTTTGCCAAAAGGCCCATGTTTTAAATGCTTTGTCCCCAGTGTGGTGCTCTTGGGTATGTGTAGAACCATTAAGTGTTGAGGCCTAGTGGGGGGTCCTTGGATCATGGGATCATGCCTGTGGAAGTTAGTTCTCATGCCACTGCTGCTATATGTGGGCCCAACCATTCCTTCTGGTGTCTGACTTAGCATGTGTCCTTCCTCAGCACATGCAACCCCAACCACCATGTAGCCCTCATCTGAACCACATCCTCTATCCTTCCATTTGGATTTGAACATATGACACACGGGCTAAATAAGTGTCTTTCCTTTTTAAGTAGCTTGTCAGGTTTTGGTTTTAGTATTGAGGAGCTGATCAGTACAGCCTCAGTTGTCCATGTCCATGGATATTCATGCATGGATTCAATCCACTCCCATTGATTTTAGACAGGGTCTGTCTGCATTTTGCTCTTAGCCAAAGGAAACAGCAATGTAGATGAGATGTCAAACTTGCAGAGTTTTTTTGTATAGGATTAGAACTTCTGTCCTGCCAGCCCAGTCTCTGTGTGGATTCTCTCCCTAGTGGCTTTGATGAAGCCAACCTTCTGATCAGCTTCCAAGGCTGATCCAGTGCTGGCAGGAAGGAAGCTGTGTAATCTCTCTGTGCCAAGCTGGCTCAGCAATACAATCAGAAAACAATGTTTACACTGCAATTAGCCCTTCCAGGCACTCAGGGTGGTAGTGCCTGGCCGTGAGGAGCACTGGGCATATATTCTCATATGCATGCCACCCCCTGTCAAGCTCCCAGGTGTTTAGTAATGTTCCATGTCTGTATCAGACTAAGCAATGGAATAAGGTTGAACAAACCATTTATGAAAGGTAGAGATGGAGCACTTAAGGGTGACAGCTGCTATGGAGCTGAGAGGCCTTGAGACACCATCCCCTGGAGATTTCCATCAAGGTCTCAGCCCAGGGCATTGTCTTCCAACCGTACAAGAGCACTGTGTTCTCCACTTTCAGCCCCAGACTTAGATGCTCTTCAAGAGATGCAGGCGGGTTGTTAACATTCCAGTTATAGGTCCATTTGTTTTGGTTCAAGAATGCATACAACACGAAGGGACTACAACAAAATAATGAGTAATGAATCAAAAGTAGATTTATTTTGGTGCAAAATGTTTTTAAGTCTGTGTATTTTTCATGATGCACATTGAATGTGTAGAAGTACTGCTGTACATGTAGATATTTTGTAGGTAAATAGAAGTTTTAGGAGCAGATGTTTGAAGTCATGGTTTAAATGCTGTTTGATAATGCACTTCATGAGGGGTAGCAGGTGATGTGTGAAGCACTTGGGTTCTTGCCACTCATATGGAACACTCAGATTGACCTCCTTATCTTTGGCTTCAGCTGGAATTAATTACAGCTATTGTTGGCATTTGGGAGAGTAGACAAATGGAATAAGGATCTCTCTCTCTCTCTTTCAAGTAATTAAAATATATTTAAAACATTTAAAAAATTACCCATAACCCCATTATCCAGTAATAACCACTATTAATGTTGTAAATGAATATAGTTATTTACTTATAAATATAGAACCCTACAGTACAGGACACACTGTGTCACCATCTGCTTATTTTTATTTTTAATTTTTATTGTTTGTCCCTGGTTTTTAAAAGAAAAAATAATTGTTCATGTATTTTCCAAGTGATTTTTTAAAAGATTTATTCTATTTATTTGAAAGACAGTTACAGAGGGAGGCGGAGGCAGAGGCAGAGAGAGAAGTCTTCCATCCACTGGTTCACTCCCCAGATGGCTGCAACAGCTGGAGCTGTGCCTATCCAAAGCCAGGAGTCAGGAGCTTCCTCTGGGTCTCCCACATGGGTGTAGGGGCCTAAGGGCTTGGGCCGTCTTCTATTGCTTTTCCAAGCCATAACAGAGAGCTGGATCGGAAGAGGAGCAGCTGGGACTAGAACCGGTGTCCATATGGGATGCAGGTGCTTCAGACCAGGGCTTTAACCCACTGTGCCACAGTGCCATCCCCTCCAAGTGATTTCTTATAAATATACATGATCATTGAAAAGTGTTATTTAGTTATAGAAAAAATTTTAAGGTAAACAAATTTCATGTATTTCATATATACAGATTTAGGACCATAGTGGCACTTCCCACCCTACCCTCACTCCCACACATGTTCTCACCCATTCTCCTCCTTCCCCTCTTATTCCTTCTCTTAATTCCTACAATGATCTACTTTCAATTTACTTTATGCTCATATGATTAACCCTACACTAAAGAGTAGTTCAACAAATAGTAAGAAGAAAAATACATTGTTCCTCAATAGTAGAGACAGGGGGTATAAACAATTATCAAATATCAAAATGTGAATTTCATTTACATATATTACATTATTTGTTAGTCTGTTAGCACAGATCAGGGAAAACATGGCATTTGTCTTTTTTGGCACTGGCTTATTTCATTAACTATAATGGTTTCCAGTTGCATCCATTTTGTTGCCAAAGACAGGATTTCATTCTTTTTATGGGTGAGTAGTATTCCATAGTGTATGTTTAACACAATTTCTTTACGCAGTCATCATTTTATTGACTTCTAGGTTGGTTCTATATCTTAGCATTTGTGAATTGAGCTGCAATAAACATGGGGGGGGTACAATCACTCTTTCATATGTTGATTTCATTTCATTTGGGTAAATTCCCAGGAGTGGGATGGCTGAGTCATATAGTTAGATATATTTTCAGCTTTCTGAAGTATCTCCATACTGGTTTCTGCAATGGTTGTACTAGTTCACATTCCCACCAACAGTGGAGTGGAGTATATTATCCCACATCTTCAGCAGCATTTAATATTTGTTGACTTTTGTGTGAGAGCCAATCTAACTGGGGTGAGGTAGAACCTAATTGTGGTTTTTAATTTACAGTTCCCTGATGGCTACTGATACTGAGCATTTGAGATTCCTCTTTTGAAAAAAAACCTGTTCAAATCCTTTGCCCATTTCTTTTTTTTTATTTATTTAGAATATAAATTTCCAAGGTACAACTTGTGGAATGCAATGGCTTCCCCACCCATACCTCCCCTCCCCCCCGCTACCCTTCCTCCTTACCCACTCCCTCTCCCCTTTCATTCACATTCAGATTCATTTTCAATTCTCTTTGTGTACCAGAGCTCAGTTTAGTATGTGTTAAGAAAAGATTTTAAACCATTTGCCCTCACATAGCATCATAGAGTGAAATATACTCTTTGAGTGCTAGTTGTAGCTTTAAATCACGTTGTACATCACATTAAGGACAGAGATCCTATATGATATTATTTTTTTTAATTGATTGATTTTTATGTAACTTACAATTTTTTTAATCATTTCCAATTATCTTTCTATACAGAAGATCGATTCAGTATATACTAAGCAAAAATTTTGTCAGTTTGCACCCGTGCAGAGACACAAGATGCAAAAAATACTGTTTCAGTCCTAGTTATTGCATTACTTCACCTTGGACAACACATTAAGGACAGATCATACATGGGCCATAAGTACATAGTGACTACTGTTGTTGATTTAACAATTTGCCACTCATGTTTATGGCGTCAGTAATCTCCCTAGGCTATAGTCATGAGTTGCTGAGGCTATGGAAGCCTTTAGGGTTCGCCGACTTGGATCTTGTTCTGACAGGGTCATAGTCAAAGTGGAGGTTCTCTCCTCCCTTCGGAGAAAGGTACCTCCTTCTCTGGTGGCCCTGTTCCTTCCGTTGGGATCTTACTCGCAGAGATCTTTCATTTATGTCTTCTTCTTCTTCTTTTTTTTTTTTTTCCCAGAGTATCTTGGCTTTCCATGCCAAAAATACTCTCATGGGTTCTTGAGCCAGATCCTAATGCCTTAAGGGCTGATTCTGAGGCCAGAGTGATTTATTAGGATATCTGCCATTCTATGAGTCTGCTGTGTATCCTACTTCCCATGTTGGATCAGTCTCTCCCTTTTTTAGTTCTATCTGTTAGTATTAGCAGTTACTAGTCTTGCTTGTGTGATCCCTTTGACTCCTAGACCTATCAGTGTGATCAATTGTGAACTGAAATTGATCACTTGGGCCAGTGAGATGGCTTGGTACATGCCACCTTGCTGGGGTTGTATTAGGTTCCCCTGGCACATTTCTAACTCCATCGTTTGGGGCAAGTCCGATTGAGTTTGCCCAAATTGTACATATCCTCCCTTTCTTTTTCCCTCTCTCCTAAATTAACAGGGATTACTTTTCAGTTGAAATTTAAACACCTAGGAATAATTGTGTGTTAATTGCAGAGTTCAACCAATAGTATTAGATCAATAACAAACAACGTCAAGAAATACTAAAATGGGAAAAGATTTACATTGTATATCAACCATCCAGACAAGATTTGATCCAGTCATAGTTTCTCATAGAATTCATTTTACTTCAACAGGTTTCCCCTTTGGTGTTCAGTTAGTCGTCGTCAATTAGGGAAAACAAATGATATTTGTCTTTTTGGGACTGGCTTAATTCACTCAGCATGATGTTTTCCAGATTCCTCCATCTTGTTGCAAATGACCGGATTTCATTGTTTTTAACTGCTGTATAGTATTCTGTGGAGTACATGTCCCATAATTTCTTTATCCAGTCTACTGTTGATGGCTTTGCCCATTTCTTAACTGGATTCTTTGTTTTGTTGTTGAGTTTTTTCAGCTCCCTATAGATTCTGGATATTAATCCTTTATCAGTTTGATAGTTTGCTAATATTTTCTCCCATTCTATTGGTGGCCTCTTCAGTTTCTGAGGGATTCCTTTGCAATGCAGAAGCTCCTCAACTTGATATAATCCCATTTTTCTGTTTTGGCTTTGATTGCGTGTGTTTCTGGGGTCATTTCCAAGAAGTCTTTGCCCATGCCAGTGTCTTGCAGAGTTTACCCAAAGTTATCCTCTAGTAATTTGATGGTATCAGATTGTAGATAAGATCTTTGATCCATTTTGAGTTGACTTTTGTATAAGTATAAGGACAAGGTCTTGTTTCATATTTCTGCATGTGTAGATCCAATTTCCCCAGCACTGTTTGTTGACTGTCCTTTCTCCAGGGATTGATTTCAGTTCCTTTGTCAAAGATTAGTTGTTTGTAGATGTGTAGATTGATTTCTGGAGTTTCTATTCTGTTCCATTGGCCTACATGCCCCCCTTTTTTTTGGGTGCCAGTAACATGCTGTTTTGATATGTAGTATTGTGATACCTTTTTGTTTTTGTTGTTTAAGATTGCTTTAGCTATTTGAGGTCTCTTGTTTTTCATATGAGTTTTAGCATAGTTTTTACTAGTTTTGAGAAGGGTGTCATTAGTATTTTGATTGGGATTGCATAGAATCTGTAAATTGCTTTTGGTCGTATGGACATTTTGATGATATTAATTCCCACAATCCATGAACATGGAAGATTTTTCCATTTTTTGCATCTTCTATTTCTTTAATGTTTTGTAATTTGCACTGTAGAGATCTTTCACCTCCTTAGTTGAATTTTTTTCAACCTGTTTAAATTTTTTGTAGCTATTGTGAATGGGATTGGTCTTAGAAGTTTTTTTCTAATAAGAGAGGGAGGAGATGTAAAATTTGGGACATGCTCAATCGGAACGGCCCCAAATGATGGAGTTAGAATTGTGCCAGGGGTTTCCAATACAATCCCATCAAGGTGGCATGTACCAAGGCCATCTCATTAGTCCAAGTGATCAATTTCAGCTCACAATTGATCACACTGATAGGTCTAAGAGTCAAAGGGATCACACAAACAAGACTAGTGTCTGCTAATACTAACTGATAGAATGAAAAAGGGAGAGAATGATCCAACATGGGAAGCAGGATACACAGCAGACTCATAGAATGGCAGATGTCCTAAATAGCACTCTGGCCTCAGAATCAGCCCTTAAGGCATTTGGATCTGGCTGAAGAGCCCATGAGAATATTTTAGGCATGGAAAGCTAAGACACTCTGGAAAAAACAGAAGACCTAAATGAAAGATCTCTGCGAGTGAGATCCCAGTGGAAAGAACGGGGCCATCAAAGAAGGAGGTACCTTTCGCTGAAGGGAGGAGGGAACTTCCACTTTGACTATGGCCCTGTGGGAATAAGATCGAAGTCGGCGAACCCTAAAGGCTTCCATAGCCTCGACAACTCATGACCAGAGCCTAGGGAGATTACTGACGCCATAAACAAGAGTGTCAAATTGTTAAATCAACATCAGGAGTCACTGTGTACTTACGTCTCATGAGGGATCTGTCCTTAATGTGTTATCCAATGTGAAGTGATGCTATTACTAGTACTGAAACAGTATTTTTACACTTTGTGTTTCTGAGTGGGTGCAAACTGATGAAATCCTTACATAGTATATATTGAATCGATCTTCTTTATATAAAGATAATTGCAAATGATTAAAAAATCTTGGTGTTAAATTGGGAATTGCATAGACAATTAATCAATTTTTTTAAAAAAAAATCATGTAGGATCTCTGTCCTTAATGTGCTGTACATTGTGAATTAATACTATAACTAGTACTCCAACAGTATTATCATTTTGTGTCTCTATGCGAGGGCAAACCGTTGAAATCTTTACGTAATATGTACTAAATTGATCTTCTGTGTATAAAGAGAATTGAAAATGAATCTTGATGTGAACAGAAGGGGAGAGGGAGCGGGAAAGGGGAGGGTGGGGGGAGGGAGGGAAGTTGTGTGTGGGGGGAGCCATTGTGGTCCATGAGCTGTTCTTTGGAAATTTATATTCTTTAAATAAAAGCTTTATAAAAAAAAAAAAAAAAGAAGTTTTTTTCTGCCATAGCATTGTCTGTGTATACAAAGGTTATTGATATTTTGTGCTAAATTTTGCCACGTTATCATACTATTTTATGAGTTCCAATAGTCTCTTGGTAGGGTCTTTTCATTCCCTATACATAGAATCTTGTCATCTGAAAATAGGGATATTTTACTTCCTCATTCCGAATTTGTATCCCTTTGATTTCCCTTTTTCCCCAGAAACATTTAATGTATACAAACTTCATATATTTCTTAAATACACATTCAGGAACATAGTGATTCTTCCTACCCTACCCTCCCTCCCACCTGCACTCCTATCTGTCTTCCTCCTCCCTCTCCTATTCCCATTCTTATTTTTACTAAGATCCTTTTTCAATTAACTTTATACACATACGATTAACCCTACACTAGGTATAGAGTTCAAGAAACAGTATGAAAAAAAAATACTGTTCCTCAAAAGTTGAGACAAGGGCTGTCCAAAGTCATCAAATCTTAAACTGTCAATTTCACTTTTATAGATTACCTTTTAGATACTCTATTAGTTACCAGAGATCAGAGAGAACATATGGTATTTGTCGTTTTGGGACTGGCTCATTTTACTAAGTATAATGGTTTCCAGTGGCATCTATTTTCCTGCAAATACAGGATTTTGTTTTACCATTGTGTAGTATTCCATATTGTATATATAAAGTATTTGTTTTTTGTAACTATTGTGAATGGGATTGACCTTAGAAGTTCTTTTCTAGCAATGGCATTGTCTGTATATACAAAGGCTATTGTGTTTTTTTGTGTGTTAATTTTATATCCTGCCGCTTTACCAAACTTTTATATGAGTTCCAATAGTCTCTTAGTGGAGTCTTTTGGATCCCCTTTATATAGGTTCATGTCATCTGCAAATAGGGATATTTTACTTCCTTGTTCAAACTTTGTATTCCCTTGATATCTTTTTCTTACCTAATGACACTGGCTAATACTTCCAGCATTATATTGAATAGTGGTGGAGAGAGTGGGCATCCTTGTCTGATTCCAGATCTTAGTGGAAATGTTTCCAACATTTACCCATTCAAGAAGAAGCTAGCTGTGGGTTGTCATAAATTGCATTGATTGTGTTGAGAAATATTCCTTATATACCAATTTGCTAATGGGATTTATCATGAAACAATGTTGTATTTTATCACATGCTTTCTGTGCATCGAGATTATTAAATGAATTTTATTCTGCAATTTGCTAATGTGATATATCACATTTATTTATTTTCATATGTTGAACAATCCCTGAATACCAGGGATAAATCCTACTTCGTCCAGATGAATGATCTTTCTGATGTGTTGTTGGATTCAATTAGTTAGTATTTTTTAAAGATATTTTTAATATTTTTCTATTGTTGTCTTGTACCTGCCTCAGAAATGGGACAGTGCTGTGGACTTGGCCTTACTAATGGGATTTTATGCTGTCTCCAGGAAAATAGAGTAGGAACCAACTCCAGTTATAGGAGAGGCCACCCAACTGATGTCCGCTGCCACAGAATTGTTTGTTGGATTGGGGCAAATCCCCACACATCCGGCGTCAGTTCTGAGCTGTGTTGGGAGGGGGCTGTGTGAGAAACTAAGTCTCTACTGAGTAAGGGTTTAAGTAGGCATTGTCTGCACAGAGTTGGCGTTAGTGAAGTGGAAACTAGTATTATGGTCCTGACTCAAGAGGCTCAGGGCTAGGGTGTGGAAAGAGTCAGAGGTGAAGGAGAACTTATGATTCCTGGAGGCCACATGGTCATCTCTGGTGTGGGCAGCAGTTCTGCCTCAGTCAGTTGCTAGAGAGCCAGGTCACATTGTAATTTAGGGGTGGATCCAAACCATAGAGAACTAGATCCCTCTATGAGAAAGGGAGTGTAGACGTACAGGAACAAATGCAAAATGCACCATATCATGGTTGTTGCTCTCACTAGAAGCTCAAATAAAGGTGAAAGGACTGCCGGCTACCCATTATGCAGGTGTCTGTGCTCCAAGACACTGTGCCTCTGGAGACTGCCCAAATATCCTTGGAAGACTGCCCCCTAGAGAAACAACTTGGACCTGGACCAAAATGCACTCATCAAGTTACCCCTAACCCTGAGTCAGCCATGCAGAAGACGGAGAACCACACAACTGTGTTTATTGTGGATGTCAAGGCCAACAAGCAACAGATCAAACAGGCTGTGCAGAAGCTGTGCAATAAATGTGCCAGGATCAACCACCTGATGGGTTCTGATGGAAAGAAGATGGCCCAGTTTCTATTGGCTCTTGATTGTGATGTTTTGATGTCACCAGCATAATTGGCATTATCTAAACTGAGTCCAGCTGGCTTACTCTAAGTGCATGTTCTTTTCCCATAATCATGGCTTTACCAGTGCTAGAAGGCTGGATGGCCCAAGGGCAGTCTTTCAGGTCACCTATCATTAGACAACCCCAAACAAGTTTACTGCATCTACCCTAGTCGTGTGAAGTTTAAGAAGCCAGAAGATGAAGATTACAATGAGAAATATGCCCTGGCATTGGTACAGCTGTTAATCAGATTCCTCTAGACAACAATAGAGAAAGTGTCAGGGTTTCTTGACTCTCAGGGTGGAGAAGTCCATGGGGGTTGCAACATAAACAAAGGTGGGGGTTACATCATGGAAGGTGGACAGGCTTTGCATGAAGTTGTAGTTCCTTTACCTACAAGTTGAAGGGAGCAGATGTGGTGTCTAGCTGGGGAAGAAGCCCTTCCCTTACTCAGTGTTGTAAACCAGAAGCTGATGATGAAGTCCTACTAAAGGCTGCAGACTGGAAAGTGACAGTTGATGGCATAAGAAAATGTTCTGGGTGCACTTGGGGCAGGATGCCTGTGAAGCCATTGCCTGGCTTTACCCTTGTTGTGTTACAGAATGGACATCAGATCTGAGTGGAGAATGTTCCTCCACCACATGTTGTAAAGCAGAAGGCAGAGAATCTTCTCTTCCAGTGATTTCAATTGGATGTGCTACTTGAGAGCCCGGAAGTTTGTTTGAATCCACAGAGTGTGGAGTAGAGGCTGCAGCACTGGGGTGATGGGATGCATATGTTGCCCTTAAGTACTGCCCAAACTGGTGCTTCAGGCAACAGCCTGTATGCCCCCTCCCAGAAATGTCTACTGGGAGTTTGGACTGAGAACTCCCCATGAATGGCATTAACTACTTTTTTGTTAATCCTTGACTGAAAATACTCCTGTGACTGGAGGACCTGAAATGATCTTGACCCCTGAATAACCCAGATGTCTAAGATGATGTCAGGGAAACTCTCACATGTGGAATTTAAGCACAGAAGATCCATGGTAATGTGGACATGGTTTGTGCAGATCAGGCTATTGTGGTAATGCAAGGAAGAGATATGAGCAGGATCCATTTGCCCCCAAGGGCAAATGTGGGCAGCTATTTGATTGGGAAAGACAATCAAGTCTTCCCATTGAGAGATTTTTTTGACTCCCAAAGGGAAGCTGGCATGCACAGGGACACAATTCCAGGAGCAGGGCAGACTTTCTCTCGGATGGCCCTGATATGATTTGCATATCCTTTGGAGGTTAAACAGCCTGCTATGCCCCATGTGTTCTATGCCGGTGCCTAGGTTGGTGCTATCAGGAAGAGATGGAACCATTAAGAGGTGGGGCCTGGGCGAAGGTCCTTGGTTTTTGGTTCATGCCCATAGAAGTCATTCCTCAGGAAAGGGCTGCTGTAAGCTTGACTTTTAACCCAGCCACCGTCTCTAGAATTTGCCTCACCCTTTTTATCCTCTGCATAGACTTCACCACCCACCATGGGCTCCTCAGCAAAACCAAATCCTGCACCATGCCACTGGGACATTGGGTAACACATAGCTAACACAGAGCTAAAAAATATCTGCTCAGAACTAGCTTGGATAAAATATTTCGTTGCAGTAGTGAGAAGCTGACTGCTGCAGTCTCAGTTATCCTTCCAATGGATATTGTTGCATCTGTGTAATCTACTCCTATTGAACATGGGCAAGACCTGGTACTTGCTTCTAACCAGTAAGACACAGCAAGGCAAATGAGACATCATATTGAGGTTGCATCATATAAGACTGGAACTTCTGTCTTGTTGGTCGACTCTGTTGATTCTCACACTGGTGGCCCTGAGGAAGCAAGCTGCCCTAGGGAGAGGCCCACACAGCAGGGCATTTAGGGTGACCTCAGCCAACAGCAAAAGAAACGGGCCCTGTCTGACCACTCACAAGGAACAGAATCCTTTCTACAGCTGGTGAGTGTGGAAGCAAATCCTTTCAAGCCACAGCCGAGACCACAGCCTTGACTGGCTCACGATCAGCAGCTCTGTGAGAACCTGACAGAGAGAACCCATGTCATCTGGTCCTGGGTTCCTGACCACAGAAACTGTGAGATCATAAATGTGAGGTGTTGTGAGTTAAACGTGTTAAATTATCTTCAGTTGGCTAGCGCCGAGGCTCAACAGGCTAATCCTCCGCCTTGCGGCGCCGGCACACTGGGTTCTAGTCCCGGTCGGGGTGCCGGATTCTGTCCCGGTTGCCCCTCTACCAGGCCAGCTCTCTGCTATGGCCCAGGAGTGCAGTGGAGGATGGTCCAGGTGCTTGGGCCCTGCACCCCATGGGAGACCAGGAGAAGCACCTCGCCTGCTGCCATCAGATCAGCGCGGTGCACTGGCCGCAGCGCGCCGGCTGTGGCGGCCATTGGGGGGTGAACCAACGGCAAAAAAGGAAGACCTTTCTCTCTGTCTCTCTCTCTCTCTCACTGTCCACTCTGCCTGTCAAAAAAAATTATCTTCAGCAAATTAACTTCCTAAGCAGTCTACCATCGCTGCCTTATGTTCTTCTCCAAAGCCATTTCCATAGCATGTGAGTGATCTGACAACAGGGAGGTGGATATCATTGGTTGGGTTATCTGTAAATTTTCGTGAACATAATAGTTGAATTTCATTGGCTCTTTCTGATTTTCTGAATACTTTGAAATCTGTGCTCTTTTTCCCCTTTGAAATGCTATTTCTGCTGTATCTCTGTTGATGCAGTTAAGGGATCAGTGCAGGTTCTCATAACCAAGCAGAGACATTGGTAGGACTAGACCCTGGGTTTCAGAAGAGCTCTGGCCTTGGCAAATTCATTTCCTATCTGGTTTCTGTCCATGGGTTAGAGTATAAGTGGGCATTCTGTGATCACCACCCTAGTGGTGCCAGGAGAAGCCATCTCCATGACTTTCTGTACTAGAATGCTTGGGAGATGGTGAGGAATCCTGATTGTGGGACTCTGATCAGCAGCGAGGGCTGATCCCCAGCTGGTAGTAAAGAAGCCACATAATCTCACTGTACCAGGCAGGCCCAGCAGAAAGACTGGGCAACAATATTTACCTTGCCATTAGCCCTGCCTGGCATTCATGTGGCAGTGCCTGCCCTTGAGGGACACTGGGGATGGAGTCTCTAATGCAGGCCACCCCCTGCCAAAGGCCCAGGTGTTCAAAAATGTTCCATGAATGTATCAGATTAAGCAAAGGAATTAGATTGAACAAACCATTCATGGCAAGGTAGAGATGGAGTGCTTAAGCATGACAGGTGTTATGGTGCTAGGCTGATCGGCCCTGAACACCTGGTCCCCCAGCACTTTCCATCAAGGTCACCCCAGAACATGGTCTCCAACTACACAGGAGCACTGTGTTCTCCACTTCACAGTAACATGAGGGAACTTCCACCAGTTCATGGAAAATTATATTCATGGAATTAAAAATATATTATTTTGGTATAAAACATTCAAAAACCTGTGCATAGTTTTTCATAATACACATTTTTCATAAGTGTGTTAAAATGCTCCCTTGCATAACTAGTGTAGACTTATTATAGGTAAATAAAAATTGGGGCATCAGACGTTTGAAGCAGTCGTTGAGATGCTGCTTGGGATGCCTGTGTCTCATATTGCAGTGCCAGGGCTTCAGGCCCGGATCTGCCCCCAGCTCTGGCGTCCTGCACATGCAGCCAGTGATGAGTTTTTGCTATTTGTTTGGGAGTCTCAAATTCTGGGTTGCTGGCTTCCGCATGGCTCAGTCATAGCTGTTTTGGGCACTGGGGGATTGGAACCATTGGAAGAAAGATCTCTCTCTTTGCCTCTCTTTCTCTTTCAAATAGCTGAAAAAATTTTTAAAATATTTTGAACATGACTCATATCTTCATTATCCAGTACTGATCACCATTACTATTGTAAATGAATGTATTTATCTACTGATATTATATAGGACCATACACTACACTGTCTTGCAACCTGCTTTTTTATTTTTATTTTGCTTGCCACTTGCCTT
Organism: Sylvilagus floridanus; assembly: GCA_949820135.1. Classification (NCBI taxonomy): domain Eukaryota; kingdom Metazoa; phylum Chordata; class Mammalia; order Lagomorpha; family Leporidae; genus Sylvilagus; species Sylvilagus floridanus. Next base: position 114,975,002 of record OX463224.1, on the reverse strand, counting down.
TTAAAAATTTTTTATTTTTTATTTATTATTTATTTGAAAGACAGAATTAAAGAGAGAGTTAGAGAGAGAGGTCTTCCATCCACTGGTTCACTCCCCAGATGACTGCAAGGCTGGATCTGCGCCGATCTGAAGCCAGGAGCCAAGAGCTTCTTCTGGGTCTTCCACAAGGGGGAAGAGGCCCAAGGACTTGGGCCATCCTCTACTGCTATCCCTGGCCATATCAGAGAGCTGGATCGGAAGAGGAGCAGCCAGGATTAGAACCAATGCCCGTATGGGATGCTGGCGTCTCAGGCCAGGGCATTAACCCACTGCGCCAGAGTGCCAGCCCCTGCCACTTGTTTTTATCTTTAAGTGTTCATGAATTTTCCAAGTGATTTCTTATAAGTCTGTATCATCATAGAAGCTTTTATTTATTTAAAAAATATATATATTAAAACTAGAGTGATAGAGAGAGAGAGCGAGTTAGAGATTGAGAGATCATTGATCTATGGATTCATGCTGCACATGGCCACAATGACCTGAGCTGGTCTAGGTTGATGCCTGGAGACCAGAACACCATCCGAGTCTCCCAAGTGGATGGGAGGAACCTGGGTACCTGTGTCATCTTCCACCAATAAGCCACACACATTAATAGGAACTATGTCAGAAGTGGACCAGCAGGGACTTGAAAGTATGCTATTATAGGAGACACCAGTGTGACAGTCTGTGCCTTAACCCACTGTGCCATAACACCAGCCCACAAGCTTTTCTTGAAGTAGAAAATGCACACAGAAAGGTGCATGTTGTAAGGGTATTGGTTTTTCACAAATAGAACATCTGTAAGTATTAATCAGATTTCAAATATTCTAATACATTATGCGAGCCAGGCTGATGTTAAGAAGGAAGAGATGTACTTGGGCTGCAGTTCTGGAGATTCACAGGCTAAAGTCAGGCAGGCCCCATTTTCTCTGCCACTGGTGATGGAGGTCTCAAGAACTTGGGTTCTTGCTGCCCGTATGGGAAACACATTGAGTCTCATGCCCCTACTTTAGCCTGACCCAGCCACAGATGTTGCAGCATTTTGAGAATATCTCTATATTTCTTGTGTGTCTTTCTTTTTGTAAGATTTATTTTTTATTTAGTTGAAAGGCAGAGTTACAGGGGTGGGAGAGAGAGAGAGAGAGAGAGAGATTGAGAGAATTTAAATATCTTCTTTCTGGTGGTTTACTCACCAAATGGCTATGATGTCTGGGTCAGGATCAACCTGAAGCTAGGAGCCAGGATCTTCTTCCAGGTCTCCCATGTGGGTGTAGGGCCCAAGCACTTGGGCCATCCTCCACTGCTTTTCCAAGTTCACTAACAGGGAGCTGGATTAGTAGTAGAGCAGCTGAGTCTCAAACAGGCCTCCATGTGGGTTGCCAGAATTGCAGGCAGAGGCTCAACCTGCTATGCCACATGCCCATACCCATGTGTCTTTCACCTAAAAAGAACTTAGGATATATAAAGAATGACCCAAACCCCAATTATTCAAACCACCACCAATATTATAAATGAATATATTTATTACTTACAAATATGGGAACCCACCATATAGAACAGACTTGGCACTTGTTTTTTTTTTTTAAATGAAGTTTTAGGGCCAATGCTATGGTACAGCGGTTTAAAGCCCCCATATGGGCACCATTTTGAGTCCCAGCTACTCCACTTCCAATCCAGCTCTCTGCTATAGCCTAGGAAAGAAGTAGAAGATGACCCAAGTCTTTGGGCCCCTGTATCCATGTTGGACACCTAGAAGGAACTCCTGGATCCTGGCCTTGGAGCAGATTGGTTCTGGCTGTTGCAGGCATTTGAGGAATGGCTTAAAAAAGACTCATATAAAAAAAAGAACTTTATATTAAAAAAGGAAGTGTTTATGTATTTGCCATGTGATTTCTTATGTCTATGTCATCCTTTAAGCTTTTTAAAGAGTACTTATCATTTGTTTGAATGGCAGAGTGATAGAGAGCAAGAGATGGGTAGAGAGAAAGAGTGATCTTTAGCCCACTGATTTACTCTCAGTTGGCCACAATACCCCAGGCTGGTCCACACTGAACCAGGAGCAGAAACTCAGGCTGAGTCTCCAGTGTGAAGAGCAGGGGCCCAAGTATTTCAGCCATCCTCTCATACTTGACCAAGTACATTATTAGGGAATTGAATTTTAAGCAGAGCAATTTGGATTTGAAACTAATACTTAGACATGGCATTATGGCATCTCAGACAGCAGATTAACATGCTGTGATACATTGCCACCTCAAAACATTTCTAGAAACATTATATGCACACAGAAAGATGTATATCATAAAGAAATATATTTTTTAACTTTTATTTAATAAATATAAATTTCCAAAATACAGCTTTTGGATTACAGTGGCTTTCTCCTCCCCTTCCGCCATAACTTCCCACCCACCCACAACCCTCCCATCTCCTGCTCCCTCTCCCATTCCATTCACGTCAAGATTCATTTTCAATTATCTTTAGAAGCAGAAGATCAATTTAGGATATAATTAGTAAAGATTTCAACAGTTTGCACCCACACAGAAACACAAAGTGTAAAGTACTGTTTGAGTACTAGTTATAGTGTTAATTCACAGTGGACAACACAGTAAGGACAGATCCCATATGAGACGTAAGTACACAGTGACTCCTGTTGTTGATTTAACTTTTCGACACTCTTGTTTATGGCGTCAGTAATCTCCCTAAGCTCTAGTCATGAGTTGCCAAGGCTATGGAAGCCTTTAGGGTTCGCCGAATTCGATCTTATTCCGACAGGGTCATAGTCAAAGTGGAAGTTCTCTCCTCCCTTCAGAGAAAGGTACCTCCTTCGTGGGTGGCCCCGTTCTTTCCACTGGGATCTCACTCACAGAGATCTTTCATTTAGGTCTTTTTTTTTCCAGAGTGTCTTGGATTTCCATGCCTGAAAAACTCTCATGGGCTTTTCAGCCAGATCCGAATGCCTTAAGGGCTGATTCTGAGGCCAGAGTACTATTTAGGTCATCTGCCATTCTGTGAGTCTGCAGTGTTTCCCACTTTGCATGTTGGCTTGTTTTCTCCTTTTTAATTCTATCAGTTAGTATTTGCAGACACTAGTCTTGTTTATGTGATCCCTTTGACTCTTAGTCCTATCATTATGATCAATTGTGAACAGAAATTGATAACTTGGACTAGTGAGATGGCATTGGTACATGCCACCTTGATGGGATTGAATTGGAATCCCCTGGCACGTTTCTAACTCTACCATTTGGAGCAAGTCTGATTGAGCATGTCCCAAACTGTACATCTCCTCCCTCTCTTATTCCCATTCTTATATTTAACAGGGATCACTTTCCAGTTAAATTTAAACAATGAGTGTGTGTTAATTAAAGAGTTCAACCAATAGTATTAAGTACAACAAAAAATACTAAAAGGGATAAAGAATTAAGTTGCACATCAACAGTCATGACAAGGGCTGATCAAGTCACTGTTTCTTATAGTGTCCATTTCACTTCAACAGGTTTCCTTTTTGGTGCTCAGTTAGTTGTCTCTGATCAGGGAGAGCGTATGATATTTGTTCCTTTGGGACTGGCTTATTTCACTCAGCATGATGTTTTCCAGAATCCTCCATTTTGTTGCAAATGACCAGATTTCATTGTTTTTTTTTTTTTTTTACTGCTGTATAATATTCTATAGAATACATGTCCCATAATTTCTTTATCCAGTCTACTGTTGATGGGCATTTGGGATGATTGCAGGTCTTAGCTATTGTGAATTGAGCTGCAATAAACATTAAGGTACAGACTATTTTTTTGTTTGCCAATTTAATTTCCTTTGGGTAAATTCCAAGGAGTGGGATGGGTGGGTCATGTGGTAGGGTTCTATTCAGGTTTCTGAGGAGTCTCCAGACTGACTTCCATAGTGGCTTGACCAGTTTGCATTCCCACCAACAGTGGGTTAGTGTCTCTTTCCCCACATCCTCTCCAGCATCTATTGTTGGTAGATTTCTGAATGTGAGCCATTCTGACTGGGGTGGTTTTGATTTGCATTTCCCTGATGGCTAGTGATCTTGAACATTTTTTCATGTGTCTGTTGGCCATTTGGATTTCCTCTTTTGAAAAATGTCTATTGAGGTCCTTGGCCCATCTCTCAAGTGGGTTGTTTGTTTTGATGTTGTGGAGTTTCTTGATCTCTTTGTAGATTCTGGTTATTAACCCTTTATCTGTTACATAGTTTGCAAATATTTTTTTCCCATTCTGTCAATTGCCTCTTCATTTTCCTGACTGTGTCTTTTGCAGTACAGAAACTTCTCAATTTGATGCAATCCCAAATGTTAATTTTGGCTTTGACTGCCTGTGCCTCTGGGATCTTTTCCAAGAAGTCTTTGCCGGTGCCTATATCCTGCAGGGTTTCTCCAATGTTCTCTAATAATTTGTTGGTGTCGGGACATAGATTTAGATCTTTAATCCATGTTGAGTGGATTTTTGTATAAGGTGTAAGGTAGGGGTCTTGCTTCATGCTTCTGCATATGGAAATCCAGTTTCCCCAGCACCATTTTTTTTTAATAGACTGTCCTTGCTCCAGGAATTGGTTTTAGATCCTTGATCAAATATAAGTTGGCTGTAGATGTTTGGGTTGATTGCTGGTGTTTCTATTCTGTTCCATTGGTCTATCCATCTGTTTTTGTACCAGTACCATGCTGTTTTGATAACAACTGCCCTGTGGTATGTGCTGAAATCTGGTATTGTAATGCCTCTTGCTATGTTTTTGTTGTACAAGATTGCTTTAGCTATTTGAGGTCTCCTGTGTCTCCATATAAATTTCATCAGCATTTTTTCCAGATCTGAGAAGAATGTGTTTGATATTTTGATTGGTATTGCATTGAATCTGTAAATTGCTTTTGGGAGAATGGGCATTTTGATGATATTGATTCTTCCAATCCATGAACATGGAAGATTTTTCCATTTTTTGGTATCCTCTTCTATTTCTTTCTTTAAGATTTTGTAGTTTTCATCGTAGAGATCTTTAACATCTTTGGTTAATTTTTTTCCAAGGTATTTGATTGTTTTTGTGGCTATTGTGATTGGGATTGATCTTAGAAGTTCTTTCTCAGCCATGGCATTGCCTGTGTATACAAAGGCTGTTGATTTTTGTGCATTGATTTTATATCCTGCTACTTTGCTAAAGTCTTCTATGAATTCCAATAGTCTCTTAATAGTGTTCTATGGATCCCCTAAATAAAGAATCATACCATCTGCAAAGAGTCATAGTTTGAGTTCTTCCTTCCCAATTTATGTCCCTTTAATTTCTTTTTCTTGCCTAATGGCTTTGGCTAAAGTTTCCAGAACTATGTTGAATAGCAGCAGTTAGAACGGACATCCATGTCTGGTACCAGATCTCATTGGAATTGCTTCCAACTTTTCCCCATTCAATAGGATGTTGGCCGTGGGTTTTTCATAAATTTGTTTTGATTGTATTGAGGAATGTTCCTTCTATACCCAGTTTGCTTAGAGTTTTCATCATGAAATGCTTTTTATCAAATGCTTTATCTGTATCTATTGAGGTAATCATATGGTTTTTCTTCTGCAGTTTGTTAATGTGGTGTATCACATTCATTGATTTGCGGACATTGAACCATCCCTGCATACCAGGGGTAAATGCCACTTGGTCTGGGTGGATGATCTTTCTGATGTGTTGTTGCATTCTATTGGCCAGAATTTTATTGAGGATTTTTGCATCTATGTTCATCAGAGATATTGGTCTGTAATTCTCTTTCAATGCTGCATCTTTTTCCATCTTAGAGATTAAGGTGATGTTGGCTTCTGATGATTCTTTTTATTTCTGTAGTGTCTGTTGTTACATTTCCTTTTTCATCTCTGATTTTATTGATTTGAGTCTTTTCTTTTTTAGTTAGTTGGGCCAATGGAGTGTCAATTTTGTTTATTTTTTCAAAAAACCAGCTCCTCGTTTGGCTGATTTTTTGTAATGTTTTTTTGGATTCAATCCTGTTGATTTCTTCTCTAATTTTAATTATTTCTCTTCTCCTGCTAGATTTGGGTCTGGTTTGCTGCAGTTTTTCTATATCCTTGAGATGAATTGAAAGCTCATTTATGTGTTGCCTTTCCATTTTCTTGATTTAGGCACCTATTGCTATAAACTTTCCTCTTAACACTGCTTTTGCTGTATCCCATAAGTTTTGGTATGTTGTGCTGTTATCCTCAATTACTTCCAGAAAGTTTTTGATTTCTCTTTTGATTTCTTCTATGACCCAATGTTCATTCAGGAGCATGTTGTTCAGTCTCCATGTGTTTTTATATGCTCTAGGGATTCCTGAGTTGTTAATTTCCAACTTTATTCCTTTATGTTCTGCGAAGCTGCATGGTATGATTCTAATTGTTTTGAATGTGCTGAGACTTGCTTTATGACGTAGTATGTGGTCAATCCTAGAGAAGGTTCCACGTACTGCTGAGAAGAATGTAAATGCTGTATCTGTAGGATGAAAAGTTCTGTAGATATCTGTTAGATCCATTTGGGCTATAGTGTCAGTTACATCTGCTGTTTCCTTGTTGATCTTCGGTCCCGATAATCTGTCTATTTCTGAGAGTGGAGTATTGAAGTCCCCCAGTACTATTGTATTGAATCTAAGTCTCCGTTTAAATCCCATAACATATCTTTGAAATAAACTGGTGCCCTGTAATTAGGTGGATATACATTTATAATAGTTACGTCTTCCTGTAGAATTTATTCCTTAATCATTTTATAGTGCCTATCTTGTCTTTCTTAACAGTTTTTGTGTTAAAGTTTATTTTGTCTGATATTAATATGGCTACACCAGCTTTTTTGGTTTCTGTTGGCATGGAATATCTTTATCCAACCTTTCATTTTCAGTCTGTATGCATCTTTGTTGGAAAGATGTGTTTCTTGTAAGCAGCAAATAGATGGGTTTTGTTCCTTAATCCATTCAGCCTGTCTGTGTCTTTTAATTGGAGAGTTGCTGCCATTAACGTTCAATGTGACTGTTGATAAGTGGTAACTTTACCCTGCCATTTTCCCAAAGATATTTTCTAATATATGCTTTAAACTTCCTGTGATCTTTTGCTGTGAGGTTTCTTTCCTTTACCTTCTTTCATATTGATGGCCGTATTTCTGTGTTTCTGTGAGTAACACATCTTTAGGCTTCTTTTTCAGGGCTGGATGAGTGGTGACAAATTCTTTCAATTTCTGTTTGCTATGAAAGGTCTTTACTTCACCTTCATTCACAAATGAGAGCTTTGCAGGATATCATATTTTGGGCTAGCAGTTTATCTCTCTTAGTACCTGGTTTGTATTTCGCCATTCCCTTGTAACCTGTAGGGTTTCTGATGAGAAGTCTGCTGTGAGTCTAATTGGAGATCCTCTGAGAGTAATCTGACGTTTCTCTCTTACACACTTTAGGATCTTTTCTTTCTGTTTCACTTTGGTGATTTTGATTACAATGTGTCGTGGTGAGGATCTCTTTTGGTCACATTTATTAGGGGTTCTATGAGCTTCCTGTACTAGGATGTCTCTGTCCTCCTCCAAACCTGGTAAGTTTTCTGCTAGTATCTCACTAAAAAGGCCTTCTAATCCTTTCTCCCTCTCCATGCCTTCAGGAACTCCTAGAACCCGAATGTTGGGTTTTTTAATAGTATCCTGTAGATTCCCAACAATATTTTTTAGATTTCTAATTTCCTCTTCTTGTCTTTCGTTTGACTGTTTCCTTTCCAGTTGTCTGTCTTCTAAGTCCGATATTCTCTCTTCTGCTTCACCCATTCTGTTTTTAAGGCTCTCTAATGTGTTTGCCATTTGATCTATTGAAGTCTTCATTTCATTTTTATTTCTTTTCACTATCATACTTTCATGTTCTACTAGTTTCTGCATTTCATTTTGATTCCTCCTTAAGATTTCATTTTCATGAGAGGGATTTTCTATCCTGTCCAGTAAGGATTTCTGTAGTTCAAGAATTTGTTTTTGAGAACTTCTAAATGTTCTTATCATAATTTTTTTGAAATCTGCATTTCTTCTATCTCATCATCTTTATAATCTTGAATTGGGGTGTCTTGTTCATTTGGGGGCGTCATAATGTCTTCCTTGTTCTTGTTTCCTCGGTTTCTACGTTTGTTGCTTGGCCTTGTGGAGATATTCTTTGGTTTCTTTTTTTTTTCCATCGCTGTGGTGGTTGTTCTCCTTATACTATGACTGTCGATTAAGTGGACTGTCTGCTTTTGATGGATCCTTAGAGGCTTGTGATGGGTTTGGCCAGCGAGCTCTGTTCAGTTCTTCAGGGTTAAGGGTGTGCCAAAGGTGACACACCCAGGTTAGGTATGGTAAATCTCTCTCTCTCTCTCTCTCTCTCTCTCTCTCTATTCAGAAAGGAAGTTATTCTGCACACCTGAGCAGAATTGAAGGTAGGCAGTGTCTGAGCTCTGGCCTCTGTGGGTGTATTTGTCTGCTCTGTCCCAAAGAACACAGAAAGGATCTGTGTAGTCTTCAGTGTAAGCTCAAATTCCCCTGCAATCCCCCACCGGGTTGCCAGGTTACCAAGTTTGTAGCGTCTCCCAAGAGTGCTCACGTCTCAGGCACTCCGTGAGTTCTCTCACACACCCTCAGTTTTTTTTTTTCATAGTCTCAGTTCATTAGCTGCACACATTCACTAGGTCCTGACATCCTGTTGTTTCTCCCCACCAGAGTCAGGTTTGTTTGGCTGATGGCGGGCGCAGCCCTGAGGTGCTGCAGCTTTTACGTATGTCCAAAATGGCACCTGCTCTTTGTCTTGCTCACCTTTGTAAGGTGAGTGGAGAGAGAAAATCGTGTCTGTACTGGTCCCTTTTATTTATTTATTTATTGATTGATTGATTTTTCTCTCCTCTAGTTAGCCTGGTGAACGTTCCCTCATGGGGCTTCAAGCCTCTTTCCCTCTAGGCTCTTCCTGCTGCTTCCCCACCAGTGTCTCAGGCTATTGAGGTTTCACTTCAACTCCCTTTCCAGCACTGGTGCATAGACTCGGTGGCTGGGGTCCCAAGCCATGGGCTCCCGTGCCTTCCATATAGGTCCACTGTGTCCCACTAGTTTCGGAAGAGTTTCCTCTGCAGTTTTTTCCCTAACTCTTCCCTGAAACTAAGTATCTCCACTTTAATTCAACTATTTTTTCCGGACTATTAGTGTGCTCCCTCCCTATTCTGCCATCTTGGAGGAAGTCCAGCTCATTGTTATGACTTCAGCATATGCTACCCTCTGGCACTTAGTAGGACTTTATAAATACTTGTGCAATGAAGAAATGGGCTGATGTTTCTGTGCTTTACTGAGGGCCTGCCAGGCCCTGCGCTGAGCACTTCCAGAAGTTCTGTGCAACTCCCCATGGATGGAGGTCATGTGTGGGTCAGTTCTGTAGGACAGGATGCCAAGGATCACAGAATGTGAACAATTTGTCTAACATCACCCACCTGGAGGCTTTAGAGACCCCATTTGCAACAGGTATGGGAGATCTCAATTGCAAAGCCCTTGGCCTCAGAGAAGGGTGCTTTGTGCCCTTGTCCATACGCCATTCACACAGAGAACTCATACTGTCTGCTGAAGACTAGGGCATGCCACTGGGTCCTAAATAAGTGTCAGAGAGCTCTTGAACTCAAATCTGACTGCACTACCCCAGTGATTCAGATCAACCTGTGGCAGTTAGGGTCTAGGCCGTGTCAGTCCTTGGTGTCTCTGTGGCCTGCCCCACCCATGGCTCCTTAGCCTACTTGGCACCACCCTCCTTCCTTTTCTACTTTAGTCACACACTCGTTTCTTCATTCTTCAGATGCACTTGGCTCACTGTGGCAACAGGCTGAGCGTGAACTCTTGTGCTTTCTGGAATTCCCTCCATTTGGAAACTCCTGTTCTTCCTTCACTGCCCCCAGGAGTCCTGCCTGTCCTCCAGGAGTCGCTACCTCCTTGAGTGACACCTTCACTTGGTGGATGTCATGCTAATCTTGCTTCTCAGTGGGTGGTGAGGCTCAGTGAATTCATCTTTCTCCCCCTAGGTACTTGTGACTTTGCTCAGTGCTGTTTCCTGGGCCCAGCACAAGGCCTGATTCACAACAGGGAACTTAGGAAAAATAAACATTGAAAAAACCAATGAATGAATGATGAACATTTGAGAGCAACAGTTTTGATTATGAGTTTCCCTACTGCTGTGGGCTTCTGAAATCCAGGGAGCAATCCTTGGCTGTTTTCCATTTCCCCCAGAAACCCTTTCTGAAACTGGCTCAGTCCTTGTGGCTGCCCCTTCCAACTCTCCATGCACTCATGTCCAGGTAGTTCTCCAGGATCTTGGTGGACACCGAGGAGAAGGTCTCTTTGGGAAAGTACTTGGTGGCCAGGTTGGGGGTGTGAGTCTTCAGGTAGTCCTGCAGCAAGCCCTTCTCAATCAGGTTCTTCCTCAAGGACTTCTTTCTGACCAGGGGGACCCTGGGGCAGAGCATTGGTGCAGGCATGGTTAGGAGAGGTGAGGTTAAGGGGCAAGCATCCAGCTCAGGGGATGCTACAGAAGCCAGAGAAGGACAAGGAACTGGTTCAAGAGAAGTGAAGGACGGAGGAGAGAACTCCCATCTGGTACCTTACAGTTCACAGGGTGTGTGTGGGGTGACTGCTGGTCAGTGATGGGGCTGAAACCAAACCCTGGCTGCACTCAGGGCCTGGGCTGTAACCACATATGCAGGGTTGCCTAAGCAGGAGGGCAGAAAGAAGCCAGGAAGACTCCAGATGGTGGAAGACTGGGAGAAAGAGGAGGCTCAAAATAGGAGAGGGAAGATAAGAGGCATGGGAGGCTGTTGAGAGTTGCGACGTTGTCCCATGGAACCTCTCTCCCTGCTGCCCAATCCCACGGTCACTGTGTATGGTGCAGTAAGGAGCACCTGCAGGCTGAGCAGCAGCAGCCACTTCATGGTTCAGTGGGGAAGGCAGGACAATTGGAAGGTGTTCAGCATCAGGCAAGAGCCACTGCTTATATCTGGCCCACATCCTAATAGCCCTTATCAGCCTGTAAATGCTGCCTGTTATCACACTCCCACACAGAACACATTCTGATTAGATTTGCTACCTGCGGCAGCGTCTGAGAAGCTGCCTGTGAGTAGCTTTCCACTAGCATGGCACCCTTGATTGGAGTGCACCCCCTGAGAGTTGCCAGCCGTAGAGTGCTGGCTGTTACTTAAGAAGTGAGAATGGCCTGTGATAGAATCCCGAGCTCACTATTGTGAAAGTTGTCCTGAGCATTGAAGCAATGCTGCAGGAGCTCACTGCAACCCGGTTCTTCCCCATGAGATGTATGGTTGGGGTTTTTAGAAAGCATCTTTCCAACTTAGCGATGGGTGGCATAGCTGTCTGTGCCAATGCAGAGGATGTGAACTGTGAGTAGTTTTGTGAGAAGAACTCACTTCTCTGTGTAGACAGATTCATGTGGGTTTGACATTACAGCATGTGTGTATATTTGTCGATAGATTTGGTTTCTGTCCATGGTACGTGGCTCATCACTTCCTACACAAGGCTCGGAGACTAGGATTCTTTCTCCAAGGCGGGACATAGTAATTCTAACCTTGCAGCCTTTAGCTAGCCATAATGAAATTCTCTGCTGTATGATTGTCCCATAGTAGGTGCTAAGACTCACTTTATGCAAGAGGGTTCCTGTGCCACCCACTGGAGAAAGGGAGTCTGAAGAATCCATGTGGGGCCCTATGCCAGTCTATTTCAAGCATGCCCATGAAGTCCCCAGTACCTCACCAAATACAGTGTTTCAGGGTTCTGGACAGTGGGTTATTTGGAGTAGAGTGAGTGCAAACAGTAAGTCAGTCCCCTGATTGGAGGGAGCTCCTCAATCCACGGGCAGAGCCTATTGCCTTAGCCCCACCAGCTGTCTCTCTCTGTATATATCCATGTGGCTGCCCATATCCATCTTTCAAATTCTGTAGCTCAAGCTGTGTTTTCTTGACTCCCATGAGCCACTGAGCAAATTAACTGAATCAGGACAGGTCTGTGAGGACCTAAATTTGTAGCCCATCAGTCCTGCGTGACTCTGTAGAGGAGTAGGGCTGAATGTTGAGCCCTACCGGTGGGATCCTGTGCTCTCCCCTGGAAGAGGGGGCAGGAATGAATCCAGTTGAGTGGGAGGTCTCCCAGCTGGTGTTGGCCACTGCAGAGTTAGTTGTTGGAGTGTGAAGAATGTCCCCACATATCTAATGTCAGCTGTGAGTTGTGTCAGGAGATAGCTGCAGGAGAAATAAATTCTGAGACCTCATAAAGGTCTGTGTGGGCATTGTCTACAAACAGTTGAGAATGGCCCTGACTCAAGAGGCATGGGATTTGGGAATTACAAAGTCAAAAGGTATGTGTGTGTGTGGGGGGGTGAGGACTTGTGGTCCTGAGTGGCTGCATGGTCATCTCTGATATAGGCAGCAGTTCTGCCTCAGTCAGCAACTGGAGGTCCATGTCCCATTGGAATTTTGGGTTGTACCCAACTCTTGGGGAGCTGGTTTACTAGATGCAGAAGGAAACACAGCTTCTGTCACTCTTTGTTCAGGTCTGCAAAATAACATAGCCTCCTTGTTTTGACAGGCAAAGTAGACAGAGAGAAAGAAGAGTGAAAGGTCTTCCTTTTCCGTTGGTTCACCCTCCAATGGCCTCTGCAGCCAGCATGATGTGGCCGGCGTACCGCGCTGATCTGAAGCCAGGAGCCAGGTGCCTCTCCTGGTCTCCCATGCGGGTGCAGGGCCCAAGGACTTGGGCCATCCTCCACTGCACTCCCTGGCCACAGCAGAGAGCTGGACAGGAAGAGAAGCCACCGGGACAGAATCCGGTGCCCCAACCGGGATTAGGGTGCTGGTGCTGTAGGTGGAGGATTAGCCTATTGAGCTGCAGTGCCAGCCTATATGGCCTCTTTCTACCTGCTGAGGATCATCACCATCATATATCCTCCCCTTGACTTTCTGCCTTTCCTCTTTATATCATTATGGCTCTGAGAAAGTGAGAAACTGACTCCCTCAAGCACAGGCCTAAGTGCACTCCTCTCGATGGAGACAATGAGCCTAACGTTTCTGGTCCCCAGGTCTTTTTGTGATACTCCCAGAAAAACTTGATAATGCCCATTTGTCATCCTGGCCCTGTTATGAAATGTCACTGGTTTGGAGATGTCTAGTTGTGTATGTTCATTTCTGCTTCTCTGCCTGGTATTCTGACCCCAGAAATGTGGAAGAGACATTCTAGTCAGGAGAAGAAGATACACACATTTTCATCTGCTGTTTTTATTCTATTTATGAGTGTGGATGGGAATAGGAACAAGCATCTACTAAGATTAGGAGGTGACTGTGCTTCAGGAGGAAAAATCAGGAGAATTCTTTCCAGTTAAGGGTTTGCAAGAAGGAGGCCCGATCTCTCTGGAAGCAGTTTGAAAGCTACAGGCTTAAACTGCGGCAGCCAGGCCAAGCTTATTGTTGGCCCGGTCAAAGACAGTGAAGTACTTGCGGATGAAGACATCACCCAGGATCCAGAGCTCACCGGTGGAGGTGTCGAGGTCCATGCCCTCAAAGCCACTGGTGCAGACATCATCTTCCTGCAGAACAGAGAGCAGCACGGTAGACCAGACAGAGGGTCAGGGTGACAGGCGAGCTGGGTATTAAACACCACAGGCTCACTGGACTCATGACAACACCCATGCAAAGAAGGGCTTCCTGACTTTGTGTCCAGGGATATGTTTTTTTGCTTACATGGGGTGTACCCGAATAAGCTGATTACTGCTCTCATTTTTTGCATGGAGGCTGGACATTATCCAGTGTCTTTGGCAGACACATAAACCCTGACCTTAGCAAAGGGGTTTAGAGAGAAGTCAACTTCTGCTAAGGATGTCTGGAAACCCTGATGATACGCCCATTTCTCAGTACTCTCCTCCAGACCAGTGGCACAACAGGCAGCTATGAGTCCTTTCTCTTCTCTGGCATACTGGCCCCAGCTGCAGCCTGGGCTGTGTGTTAGAGTCACCTGGGAGGAGGCCCATGTGTGAGTACTTGTCACTGAGAAAGATCAGCTGGGAAGAACTGGTTTTGCACCTGGCAGTATGGTAAATGGCAAGAAGAATTCCTGTGGCTCATGGGCCACAGGATGTGATCACTGTCATGGATTCAGCCTCACCACAATCTGAGGGTGGGTTTAGTCTCTGGTTTTTAGTAGAAGAAATGGAGGATAAGAGATGTTCAACCTTGCTCAGAAATAATAGGCTGGACATTGAGACTGAGGGCTCAGAGCCAGGTGTGTAAATGAACAGAGCCTCTTATTTAAGCTGTCATCTTGCCCCACTCTTCCTAAGGGAAAGCCCTTAAGGGGGATTTGTCTAAATTCTCACTCATACATTACTTGTGAATGCACACTGTCTCTGGAATCCATGAAGAGCAAGTGACAGTCTGCCACTGGATTTCAGGTTGGAGCAGTGTTCAGAGGGCAGTGTGTGGCCCCTAGTGGGTGGGCCCATCCTGGGATTGGCACGAGGCCACCTTACCTTCAGGATGTAGGCACTGGCAGGCAGAGGGTACTTCACACCATGGATGGTGAAGACAATGTCAGGCAGGGAGTTGACGTCAGAGCATTTGACAACTTCCTGTAATGTGCAAGGGTGGAAGGATTATAGGAGGTTTATTCCTTCTGCGTATTACTCTCACCACTGGAGTCTAAAACAGAGCATGTCGGGGCTGGACTTGCCTCGCCTTCAGAGTTCTCGTAAGCTCTGATGTGACGCTGGATTTTGGAAATGGCGTTGGTGGGTCCAGCCAGCAGGGAGGTGCCCGTATCAATGATGGCCTGGCAACTGTCAGCACAAGCGATGGTCTTTCCATTGATGGTGACGCTGAGGGAGAAATGCAAGGAAGGTTTGCCTGAGTTCCCAAGAGTTACACCTGTGACCAGGATGGACGCTTCCCCCTCACCCGCTCAGGAGACAGAACAGATGGGAATTCAGGGTACAGCCTGGCCAGGGCCAGTATGCCCTGAGACAGTTTCAGTTATTTTTCCCTAATCTTAGACTGCTAGTGGGATTCTTCCTAGAGAGGGAGGTTGTGTAATGCTTCCCAGGTCTCATAAATGCTGAACAATGTGCAATTTCTGGATTGGCTGAGCCTCCCTGTGGGGGCGGAAAGGTGGGCCTTTCTCCTGGACCACAAGGAAATGGCAGCCTGATCCTTGTAGAGGAATTGGGCTCCCGGTCAGCCCTCTCTTCCTCCTGTCCTTTCAGAATGGCACATTTCCTAGGCTCACTCTGGATAAGCCAATTTCCAGCTTTTCCCATGTGCTGGCTGTTCTAGACAGATGGGGACACTGACTCTCCTGTGAGCATGAAAAGAATGGGATATTTACCAAGGACAAGAGACCATCCAGCAGTGCCATCTCACCTGTCCATGGTGAACTGCCAGTAGCCTTCATAAGAAACAGGCACCCAGTGCAGGCTTCCCTTGTAGTAAGACTCATCAATGCCACCAAACATCACCAAACTGCCCTTCTTGTCGTCACTGGATAGTTGGAAGAGAAGACAGGAATTCACTCATTCATGTGTTACATATTTGCTATGTATAACCTAGGAGCTACCCTGGATAGGGTACTCTCAGTTCTAGGATTTGTGCTAAATGTGTGATAGACATGGGTTCTTTTCATGCTGTACCAGAGCCATACGATAGTCAGTATTATTATTTTGACTTCAATGACTCTGAGGGTCAGAGAAGTAAGGCAACTTTCTCAAGATCACACAGCAGGATGTGCCAACCAAAAGTAGAACCTAGAAATTATGGGTTGTGCTGTTTGTAGTCCAATACCCATTATAGTTGCTATAGGGACCACAAGTGAATTGAATGCAGGACAGTGTTGGCTGTTAAGGACTCAATGGTGTAGTTCCTGTGTTCTCAGCCAGGCAGGTATTGCTAATATCTGGAGATCTTTTTCATTGTCGTGATTGTATTGGGGTAGGGGATGCCACTGAGCCCAAAGAGATCAAGTCCAGGAATCTGCTTTGCACCCTAAACAGTGCGTGGGACAGCATCAACAATACTCCAAACCAAAATCTCCATGGTGCTGAGCTGTATTGACCTTTGTCTCACTAGGGAAATGCAGTGGTTCATAAGACGTACTTTAGCCCATATGAAGCAGGTGAGAACATGAATACTTAGTGGCCTAGAGCACATATCAGGGTCTTTGTTAGTGGAACATCCATTTTCTAAATCTCCATCATTTCAGGGCACATAGGGATGTAAATATAGAGGGTAGTGAGGAATTAATCACCAACTGGCCATTTATGAACCACAGCAGCCCCACTCAGTTTAACCCACCCACTTTTGCAGGAAACGTGTAATAGTAAAATCAACATCTATCAGTTATTAACAAGTGAAGAAAAACAGGATAATGACCAACAGTGTCATTAGGAGGAATTAAGTAATAGGAGAAAGTTGGCAACTGACCTAGCTCTTCTTGTGTAAAAGTCTACTCTGCCAAAACCAACCTGGTTTGTTCTTCATTCATTCTTTGACCCTACATTTTGATAATTAATAAAGAAACTTTGTAGCATTACTTTCTCATTTCATTGTTCTATATATATGAGGGTACATCAAAAAGTTGCTGGAAAAATATATTGAAAGAATTTGTATTGGTGCCAAACATTTTGCAACCTGAGCATTCAAGGGCTCTGCAAAATATTCATGAAAAATTAGTGTTATGTAATAAAACTATGCATGGTGTTCAAAATATGTGCACCAAAATAAACTTATTTTAAAAAGCAAATTTGAAACGCAGAGCAGTAGGAAGAGACAGGGTCTATTATCCACTTGTCAGTCCTCAAATATCCACAACTGCACAAATGCACCCAGGTTGAAAACAGGCAATCAGACTCAATATGGTCCTTCCCAGTGGGTGACAGAGGCCAAGGTACTTGAGTCATCAGCTACTCCTACCCTGGTTGAGCAGTATGAAGAAGATAAAGCACAAACAGTGTAGTCTGGACTCCAAGCATGTACTTGATGTTTGAGTACCTTAAACAGTAAATTAACCATTGGAAGTAATATCACTCCCTAAATGTGTCTTTGAGTTTCACTTGCCACAAAATTTTCGAAGTCCCCTCCTAAGTCACAATCAAATTTTGTTATTTTTTTCCTATGATTTTTGAACACTGTGTTATGTGATTTTACTCTAAATGGTATCTTAAGGTCAAGAATGAGCAACTGGTAATGACTTTGGAGTTGAGAAATTCAAGGGAGAAAAACTTACCTTGATAAATAGTAGCAAATGAAGATAGTTTGTCAGAGAGTGAGAGAGACTTGGCAGCATTGCTGCTCAAATACATCATTCTCCAGACTATGACATTGACTTTGAAAATCTCTTTCATCTAAGATCTTCCCAAGCCCACCCAGCCCTGGTGAGGTCCTTTGCTGATCCAGGTGAAAATGGTCTGTGTGGGAGAGGCCCCAAATAGCCAACCTACGAGCTCAGGTAGACGGAGAAGAGGTCCTCAGACACCAGGCCCTCATTCCACATGTTGTCAAAGACGGGCGTGGCATCAGAGGAAGAAATGCTGGGGTATCCCAGACCCAGGATGCCATCGAAGGGAGCAAACACGAAGGTGTCACCCGGCTCTGTCTCACTCAGGCCAAAGATCTGCTGGGTGTCATCGATGCTTCCAACCTTTGTAAGGGGGGATAGAGATGATGTGCAACGTAAGCACCTGTTTATAGAGCAATGCTAGACCCTAGTCCTGGACCCAGTGCAACCTTGCATCATTTCCCAAAGGATTTAGCTTCCAGGGCATCAGGCTGAAAGGCAAGTTGAGAGAGCGTCCCCTGGAATGCTTTGACTCCCCACTGGACAGGTCTTGAGAGATGATGTCCAGATGGCCACTGTTGTGACTTGCTGTAAGATTCTGCTACAGGATGGATGATCACTGTGCATTTGCATTATAGCTGGGCAGATGCAAAGCAAAGCCCAGCAATTTAGGACCTGTTGCTCCTGTCATGCCCTGCAGGACTTGTAGAGCTCATGCGACTATAGAGATCTACAGGAAGAGGAGAACCCTAAAGGTATTTTAGCCTTTCCATCTCCAATCACTGCTTCCTCCATGACATTCAGCACTGAGGCTGACTGTCGACTCTAGGCACCACTTCCCTTATGCACTGGTGGCTCAGCCCACAATGTGTGTATGATAGCTATGTCATATGGCTCCCTGACCACCCTGTTAGGTTTCTTGTGTCATCTCTGAGACACCTGTACTTCTAGAATTAGCTTGCTCTGGGGGACTCACTGTGGTCTCAGGAAGCTGGCCCTAAGGCCTGGCAGTGTGAGGGGCAGAGATGGCAGGTTCTCACCTTCACAATATCATATCCCAGGATGCCTGTCATACTGCCAGTGCCATAGGCAATGGATAATGTCCTGTCAGTGGCCTTGTAGGTGGAGGACTTCTTAGGGTTGAACTGGTTATGGAAGGCTACAAAAGCAGAAAGAGACATCATTAACCACCAAAGGGCAAGCAAGTGAGCTGGTAATATCGTCTTTGCTTTGGGTGTCTTGGTACTGGCAGAGAAAGACAACCTTTACCACAATGTGCCCTTTGAATTGACCTTTAGTACCCTGAGCCAATCCAAACTTGTTGTCATTGGCACTATGTCACTGGTGGATGGAACCCAACCTATTCCATGTCATCCCAAGATCCTTCTGACAAACTCTGAGCACAGCAGCCTGCACAGCCAAGGCTCCCATTTGGGCACAGATGATTTCAAGGGCATCTCCTCTTAATTAAAATTCAGGTTAAAAAAACCACAAGAGGCTGGAGCTTGAAACATTGTGGTGACTTCCAATGACAAAGTCTCTTTCATCAGCAAAGCAATGACTCATGTGTTTGTTTTTCCTATCCGTGTACTAACCATGCCGGACCACACTTTTTTAGCAACTGAGATCTGATGAGATTGAGCGTGTTCAGGGTGGTATGGCTGTAGACTATGTGTGTGCTTTTAATTAGCTTCTCACTTTTCTCGAGGGTGCTTCAGCCTGACGTTAAATCCATTGTGTCACATAGCCCATGCAGTGTGGCTTGCCAGGCTGGAGCCCTATTTAGCCAAGATTAACTTTGGACTTCTACAAGTTTTCTGCTCTGTGAGTCTATCTGACCACATCTGCTCCACCTTTAATCCCAAGAGCATGTGTGCCCAGTTATAGGCTCCTAGTAGCTGCCTGGGCAAGGTGAATGGCCGAGTGGCTCCAATAGTTTAATAGGAACTAAAGAAAGCCCCTAAAGGGTCCAGTTTGTCAGCATCAACTTGTTCTGGGCAGCAAGGGAAGGGCAGGCCAGGCAGGCCCAGCTACTCACCACAGGCAAGACTGGAGCAGTAGATGGAGGGCACCCACAGGTTGGAGGAGCCGGTGTCAAAGATGACGGTGAAGTCCTGAGGGGGGGTTCCGATGCTGATGGTGCCAAAGTACTCAGCCTGCAGGGGTCAGGACAGTGCAGCTCAAGCACCTTGTCACCCCATCCATCCTCCCTGGGGGCCATCTCCTCAGTCAAACTCTCCATTATCTCCTCTATTCTAACCTCCTCATCCAGTGCACCCTCCTTCAAACCTCAGCCGGGTCTCCACTCCTCCTGATTGCTCCCTAGTTGCCTCTGACTGTTCTCTGCTAAGTACATTCACACCCAACGCTTATCTGCTGTCCTCTCTTGGCAGTCCCTACCTATGTCAGTCTGGACATCCTAAAGAGCTCACCTTCTCAGAGGATAGGATGTATCTTGTGGCACTTAGCAAGTCATGTCAAAAGTGCTTGTTCATTAGCTTGCTGAGCTGGAGACACTTAACGTGGGAACACATGGAAATCTCCTATTCCTAAATCTGAGGGTGGATAGCAGGGTTGTCACTATTTTTATTCTCAATGTCAGCACGTTCCTATCTGGTAGCACTGCTCCAGTTACCCTGGTCGTTGTGCCTTTCTTGGACAAGTACAAGATCCTTCCCACCCTAGGGCTTTTGCCCTGGCTATTCCTTAGTCGAAAAATGTTTCTTCTAGACTTTCCCTTGGCTGCCTCTTTCTTCATCATTTAGAGCTCTCATCCAATGTCACCTCTCTCAGCAAGTCTTTCCCATCACTTCATCCAAATTTGTCCCCTATGTGTCTTCATCGACTTGTTGTAATTAATTAACCGATGTGTTATGCTTTGTGGCATCTCTCTTTACTTGACTCTTCTCTCATGCTGTTTTTTTTGTCCTCTCTTGAATATAACCCCAGGACTTTGTTCTGCTCAGTGTTGTGACCTCAGTATGTGCTATCCTCTGGCACTTAGCAGGTGCTTTGTAAATAAATGTGAACTTGATAAATAGGCCACTGTTTCTGAGCTCTGCCAAGGGGGCTGCTGGGCCCTGTGCTAAGCACTCCCAGAAATCTGGGATTTTAATGACTTGTAACCTTCTGTGGATGGTGGCCATGAATGGGTCAGTTCTCTAGACCAGGATGCTGAGGCTCAACGAATGTAAATGACTTTCCCAAGATCACCATTCCTGGAGGCCTTAGAGCCCCCATTTGTAGCATGTCTTATGGATGTCAGAGGCCTAGCCCTTGGGCAGTCAAGCCTGATTTATTTCTTTGGCTGTTTCTATTCACATGAGGGCATAGAGTCTACTGAAGACCAGGGTGTGCCATCACATCCCAAATAAAAGAGTCAGAGGTCTTGAGGCTCATGTCAGCCCAAGGGTTAACATCATCCTTGGCAAGTAGGGCTTAGACTGTGTCAGGCTCCTGGCCTCTCTGTGGTCTGCCCCACCCATGGCCCCTCTGCCTCCCTTGGCACCACTCTGATTCCCTCTACACTCTTTTATGTACTCTGTTGTTACTTCCTGAAATACAGTTGCCTCCCTGTGTCCACAGCTTGAGCATGAGCCCACTAACTCTCGAAAAGTCCCTGCCTTCTCTTGGAGGCTCCTGTTCTTCCTTCACTGCTTCCAGAAACCATCCTTGCCCTCCAGGAACACTGGCTCAATGAGCGAGACCCTCCTTTGTTGGACCTCTAGCTACTCTGGATTCTCAGTGGATGCTCAGTCTCACTGAGGATATAATTATCCCCTTGCATTAGAGTGACTTTATTCAGCACAAGATCTGAAACGTAAGATAGAACTTAATGTAAAGAAACATTGAAAGATCTTGTGATGAACAAATGAGAGTGATAGTTCTGATGGTGAACTTTGTGAGTATTCCTGGGCTACTGAGATCAGGGAATAGTCTCTGGCTGTCATCCATGCCCCTAGTTCACTCTCTGGGTCAGTCCTTGGGGATGCTCCTGCCAGCTGCATGTGTACTCACGTCCATGTAGTTCTCCATCTTCTCAGTTGACCTCTTGGCGTAGGCCGCATTGGGGAAATACTTGGTGGCCAGGTTGGGGCTGTGAGTCTTCAGGTAGTCCTTCAGCAAACCCTTTTCTATCAGGTTCTTCCTCAAGGACTTCTTTCTGACAAGGGGGACCCTGGGGCAGAGCATTGGAATACACATGGTTAAGGAAGGAGGGGTAATTGGGTAAAGATTGGATCAGAGTTGCTACATAAACCCAAGAAAAGTGAGGGACCTGATTCAAGAGAAGAGAAAGGAGGAGGGGAGAAGCTCCCATCTGTTACTCAACAGTGCACAGAAGGGAGGTGACTGCTGGCCAGTGATGGGGCTGAAACAAAACTGGCTGCGTTGGAGCCTGGCCTCTCCATAAAGGCAGAAAGAGAGGTCAGGAAGTCTCAAGATGTTGAAACATAGGGAGGAAAGGAAAGTGGACACAGGACAAACAGGGGGCTTGGGAGGCAGCAGGTGCTGGGAAATTGCCTCTTGGAGCTTCTCTTCCCACTGCTTGACCCCAGACTCACTTGTGGATGATGCACTCAGAGAGCGCCAGCAGGCCAAGCAGCAGCAGCCACTTCATGGTTCTTCCTGACTCCCAAGTCAGTGGGGAAGGCAGGATGAGTGGAAGGTGTACAGCAGCAGGCAAGAGCCACTGCTTATATATGTGCGGCCAAGTCCTGACTCTAATAGCTCTTATCAGTCTCTTAATGCCACCGTCTATCACACTCCCAAACAAAATAGTTTCCGATAAGACAGTCCTGCCCTAAGTCACATTCTGAGACGTTGCCTGCAGAGTAGCTTTCCACTAACACCACATCCCTCAGTTGGAGTGCACCTGCAAAAGTTCTGCCAGCTACTGAGGATTGACTGTGATGTTTAGAATAGATGGGTCCATGTCCAACTTTCCAGGCTCAGTGTTTTGACAGAGTTGGTCAGAAGTGCAGAGAACACAGCATTGAGCCAGTGTTGCATTATCTCATTGTATACTGATTTGTCCCAGTACCACAGACAGTTGGGGTTCTAAGAAAGCAGCTGCCCAACATAGTCCTGGTTGCCATTTCTGTGTCTGCCACCCCTGAGGATGTTGGCAGAGAGTGGTTTGTGGATCATGGCCTACTTCTGTGTGCTCATGGCTTCATGTGTGTAGGACCTAAGGGGATCTCTGTACATGGAGGTAGATTGGTTTCTGTCCCTGTTTCCTGTCTCATCACTCCTCCTAATGGCAAAGAAACTAGAAATCTGTTCTCCAAGGTGCATGATAGGAACTCTGATCTCCCTGCCTTTAGCTGGTCATAACAAAATTCTCTGCTATGTGAGTGTTCCATAGTAGATCCTAAGATCCTCCTAACCCCGGAGTGGTCCTGCCAAAGCCATGGGAAGGAGGATGCTGAGTCCATGCTGGGGACCCCCCCGCCAAGTGTATCAGCAATCATGCTCATGAATTGAAGAACCCACACACCTGCCTTAAACACAGGGATCACAAGGCTTCCTGAAAATGGGGCAAGAGGAGTTCTTTTGATGACAAATAGGAAGTTATCCTGGATGGCAGTGGGATCCAGTAGAGTGGTCCTGACTCTAGAGATCAGAGCTTGAGAGGGGAAAGAGTCAGAAAGTGAAGATCTTGTGGCCACACGGCCATCTCTGGTGTGGGCAGCAGTTCTGCCTCAGTCAGTTGCTGGAGATCCAAGTCCCATTTGATTTTAGGGGTGGATCCAACTTGTGGTTCACTAGATGAGAAGAAGTGCATACTTACAGGAACAAAAGCAAAACTCACCATCCTTGGTTATAGCTCTCTATAGAAGCTCAAATAAAGAGGAGAGGACTGCTGGCTAC
Source organism: Sylvilagus floridanus (assembly GCA_949820135.1). NCBI lineage: Eukaryota > Metazoa > Chordata > Mammalia > Lagomorpha > Leporidae > Sylvilagus > Sylvilagus floridanus. The sequence goes on along the minus strand of OX463224.1, from coordinate 114,951,809 downwards.
ACATTTACCCACCTACGTGTGGTCCAAGACACTAACCCTGGAGGCTACCCAAATATCCTTGGAAGATTATCTCATGAAGAAAGAACCTGGGCATGGATCATGGCATTAAGAGCACTAGAAGGCTGGATGGCCCAAGGGTACTCTTGCAGCTCACCTAACATTAGACAACCCCAAACAAGTTTACTACACCTACCCTAGTCGTGTGAAGTTTAAGAAGCCAGAAGATGAAGATTACAATGAGAATTATGCCCTGACATTGGTACAGCTGTTAAGCAGATTCCTCTAGACAACAATAGAGAAAGTGTCAGGGTTTCTTGACTCTCAGGGTGGAGAAGTCCATGGGGGCTGGAACGTACACAAGTGAGGGGGTTACATCATGGAAGGTGGACAGGCTTTGCATGAAGTTGTAGTTCCTTTACCTACAAGTTGAAGGGAGCAGATGTGGTGTCTAGCTGGGGAAGAAGTCCTTCCCTTACTCAGTGTTGTAAACCAGAAGCTGATGATAAAGTCCTACTAGAGGCTGCAGACTGGAAAGTGACAGTTGATGGCATAAGAAAATGTTCTGGGTGCATTTGGGGCAGGATGCCTGTGAAGCCATTGCCTGGCTTTACCCTTGTTGTGTTACAGAATGGACATCAGATCTGAGTGGAGAATGTTCCTCCACCACATGTTGTTGCTGTTGTTTTGACAGGCAGAGTGGACAGTGAGAGAGAGAGAGAAAGGTCTTCCTTTGCCGTTGGTTCACCCTCCAATGGCCGCCGCAGCCGGCGCCTGCGGCCAGCGCACCACACTGATCGATGGCAGGAGGCCAGGTGCTTTTCCTAGTCTCCCATGGGGTGCAGGGCCCAAGCACTTGGGCCATCCTCCACTGCACTCCTGGGCCATAGCAGAGAGCTGGCCTGGAAGAGGAGCAACCGGGACAGAATCTGGCACCCCGACTGGTACTAGAACCTGGTGTGCCAGCGCCGCAAGGCGCAAGATTAGGCTGTTGAGCTACGGCGCCGGCCATGTCCTTTACCACATGTTGTAAAGCAGAAGGCAGAGAATCTTCTCTTCCAGTGATTTCAATTGGATGTGCTACTTGAGAGCCAGGAAGTTTGTTTGAATCCACAGAGTGTGGAGTACAGGCTGCAGCATTGGGGCGATGGGATGCCTTCTCTGCGTCTTGGCCTCAGGTACAGCCTAGACTGGAGCTTCGGGCAACAGCCTGTGTGCTCCCTCCCAGAAATGTCTACTGAGAGTTTGGACTGAGAATTCCCCATGAATGGCATTAACTACTTTGTTGTTAATGCTTGACTGAAAATACTCCTGTGACTGGAGGACCTGAAATGATCTTGACCCCTGAATAACCCAGATGTCTAAGATGATGTCAGGGAAACTCTCAAATGGAGGTTAGGCATGGAAAGGTCGCTGGTAATGTGTAAATGATTTGTACAAGGTCTGAGTATCTTAGTAATGCAAGGAAGAGAAATCAGTAAGAACTTCGTTTGCCCCCAAGACTGACTTTTTGACTATGAGGAGCTGCTGAATTCTAAAGTAGATGCAGACAGCTTGAGAAAAGGTGGTGGGGGAGATGGAGAAAAGTCTCTTGTCTTCTGCCTGGAGGGGCTCTGGGTCACACGGAAGGAAGCTGTTGGGTTGGGAAAGACAGTCAAGTCTTCCCATTGAGAAGAAAGCACAGGGACACAACTCCAGGAGCAGGGAAGACTTTCTCTAGGTTGGCCCTGATATGATTTGGATATTCCTTTGGATGTCGAATACCCCCATAAGGCCCAGGTGTTCTTGACCAGTTCCTGCGGTGATGCTGTTGAGTGGAGATGGAGTCAGTAGGAGGTATGGCCTAGGGTGAAGTTCCTGGGTCACTGGGCTCATGTCCATGGAAGTCATTCCTCGGGAGAGGGTTACTATGAGCTTGTGTTTCGAACCAGCCAGTCTCTCTGGAATCTGGCATGTCTTTTTATCCTCCTGCATTAACTTCACCATTCACCATGGGCCCCTCACCAGAACCAAATCTTGCACCAGGCCATTTAGACATCGAATGTTTAATACATGAGCTAAATAAATATCTTTGCCTCATAAGTAGCTTCACCAAAATATTTTTGTTGTAGTAGTGAGAAGCTGACTGCCGCAGCCCGTTATCCTCCCAATGTGTATTGATGCGTCTGTGAAATCCAATCCTGTTGAACATGAGCAGAACTCATGGCTTACTTCTATCCCATAAAATACAGCAAAACAGATGAGACATCATATAGAGGTTGCATCGTGTAAGATTAGAACTTTTATCTTGTTGGTCAGCTCTCTGTGCTGATTCTCACAATGGTGGCTCAGATGAAGCAAGCTGCCCTAGAGAGAGACCCACAAAAGAAAGCATTGAAAGTGGCCTCAGACAACAGCCAGAGAAACTGAAGGCCCCTGTCTGACAATCCACAAAGAACTGAGCCCTTCCCACACCCAGTGAGTATGGAAGCAGATCCTTCTCAAGTCAAGCCACAGCTAAGACCACAGCCTTGACTGGCCCATGGTCAGCAGCCCTGTGAGATCCTGACAGAGCAAACCCATCTCAGCTGGACCTGGGTTCCTGACCACAGAAACTGAGATATCATAAATGTGAGGTGTCATGAGTTAAACGTGTGTTATCTTCAGCAAATTAACCTCCCCGGAAGTCTGCTATTGCTGCCTTATACTCTTCCCCACTTGGGGCCACTTTCATAGCATGTGAGTGATGTGAGATTGCAGAGGTTTGTGTCAGTGGTTGGATTATCTGCAACTCCGTGAACATAATACTTAAATTTCATTGGCTCTTTCTGATTTTCTGAATACTCTGAAATCTGCCTTTTCCCTTTTAAATCACTGTTTCTGCTGTCTCACCATCGATGTAGTTGAGGGGTTAAGTGGTCAGTGCAGGTTCTCATAACCAAGCAGTGGCACTGGCAGGACTAGACCCTGGGTCTCAGGAGTTCCCAAGACTTGGAGGACTCTTATCCACCTGGTTTCTGTGGATTAGAGTGTAAGTTTGCATTCTGTGAAGGCCACCCTACAAGCTCTCAGAGACGCCATCTCCATGACCTCCTGTACTACAACTCTTGTGAGATGGAAGGGAATCCTGACTCTGGGGCTGTCTGATCAGCAGCCAGGGCTGATACTCTGCTGGCAGTAAAGAAGCCACATAATCTCACTGTGCCAGGCTAGCCCAGGAGAAAAATTGGACAACAGTGTTTACCTTGCCATTAGCCCCGCTGGCACTCTGTATGGGAATGTCTGGCCTTGAGGGTCACTGGTGATAGAGTCTCTAATGCAGGCCACCCCCCTGCCAAGGTCCCAGGTGTTCAGAATGTTCCATCAGCATATCAGATTAAGCAATGGAAAGAGGTTGAACAAAACATTCCTGGCAAGGGGGAGATGGAGTGCTTAAGCATGACAGGTGTTATGGGACTGGGCTGATCGGCCCTGAACACCTGGTCCCCCAGCACTTTCCAGAACATGGTCTCCAACTCCACAGGAGCACTGTGTTCTTCACTTCACAGTAACATGAGGGAACTTCCACCAGGTCACGGAAAACTAGAAATAAAAATATATTTATTTTGGTGTAAAAAGTTTTGAAATCTGTGCATAGTTTTTCATAAAACACATTCCACTGAATGTGTTGAAGTACTCCCACACATGACTAATGTATTTTTATAGGTAAATAAAAATTGGGGCATCAGACGTTTGAAGCAGTGGTTGAAATGCTGCTTGGGATGCTTGTGTCTCATATTGCAGTGCCAGGGCTTCAGGCCCAGATCTGCCCCCAGTTCTGGCTTCCTGTGCATGCACATACTAAGAGGCAACTGGTGATGTATCAAGCCCTTGGGTTCCTGCCACTTGTATGGGAGACTCAGATTGACTTCTGGGCCACTGGCTTCAGTGTGGCTCAGTCACAGTTCTTGTGGGCGTTTGGAGAGTGTACCAATGGAAGAAAGATCTCTCTTCCTCTTTGCCCCCATACCGTGTCTTTCAAATAGTTAAAAAAAAAATCAGTATTTTAAATGACCCATAACCCAATCATCCAGTACTAATCACCATTACTGTCATAAATGAATGTGCTTATCTACTTGTATATATGAACCATACACCATAGCACATACTGTCTGGCAACCTGCTTATTTTTTAAATTGTTTGCCAGTATCTTTAAAAAAGAATAATTAAATGTTACTATATTCTCCAAGTGATTTCTTGTAATTCTACATAATCACTGAAGCTTTTAATTATTTTTAAAACATTTAATTTTTTAAAAAGCACAGTGATATAGAGAGGGAGAGGTAGAGATAGAGAGATCACAGATCTATTGGATCACTATCCACATGGCACCAACAAGCCTGGAGGCCTGGAGACCAGAGCACCATCTGGCTCTCCCAAGTGGGTGGCAGGGGCCCAGGTACTTATGTCATATTTCACTGATTTCCCACACACATTAGTAGGGAGGTAAATCAGAACTGGAGCAGCAGGGACTAGAAAATGTGCTCCAATATGAGACTCCAGTGTGACAGACTATCTTAATTCACTATGCCACAACCCCAGCCAATAAGCTTTTCTTGAAGGAGAACATGCACACAGAAGGGTGCATATTGTAAGCTTGATGGGTTTTCACAAAGAACATCTGTGAATATTAGTCAGATTTTGATTATTGTAACACAATAAGTGATTCAGGCTAGCGTTATACAGGAAGAGATGTATTTTGGCTCCTGGTTCAGGGGATTCACAGGCTAAGGTCAGGTAGGCCCTGTATCCTCAGTCTGTGGTGATGGAGTTCACAAGAATTTGGCTTCCTGCAACCCATAGGGAGACTGAGTGTCCATGCCCCTAGCTTTAACCAGGCCCAGCCACAGCTGTTGCAGACATTTGGAGAATGTCTCTGTTTCTCTTGTATGTCTTTTATATACATAGAAATTAAGGAAATTGCAGTATATAAAGAATGACTCTTATCCCCATGATCTATAAATGCCCACCACTAATATTATAAATGAATATGTTTTTACTTACAAATATGGAACCACACCATATAGAATATACTATATTGTACTTTTTTAAACAAAATAAGTATTTATGTATTTGCCATGTGATTTATTATAAGTCTACATCAACCTTTAAGCTTTTACTCATTTTAAGCATTATTGATTATTTTGTTTGGATGGCAGAGTGTTAGAGAGCAAGAAAGGGGCAGAAAGAGTGACCTTTAGTCCACTGGCTTATTCTCCATGGGGCCACAATGCCCCCGGGCTGGTTACAATAAAGCCAGAAGTAGAAATTCTACCTGGGTCTCTAGTGCAGAGAGCAGGGCTCAAGTATTTCAGCCATCTTCCCCTACTTGATCAGGTACATTATTAGGGATTTGAATGTTAATCAGAGCAGCTGAGACTTGAGCCGATACTTAAATATGGCATTCTGACATCTCAGGCAGCAGCTTAACCTCCTGTGCCACATTGCTACACCCTAACCATTTCTTGAAACATAATATGCACACAGAGAAAGGTACATATCATGAAGGAATAGCTTCATGGATTTTCAAAAACTAAGCACATCCACGAGACAGATTTCTATTCCTATAGATAAATATCATGGGCAGGCAAATTTTATACGGAAAGGGATTTATATTGGCTCATGCTCTGGAGAATCGCATTCTGAGACTGGGCACTTCCCCCAGTACTGCCAGTGGTGATGGAGGACTTACTGGCAGAGATCTGAGGCGGCCCAGGGAATTACCAGCGATGGCAGGAAGTGTGCATGTCTGCATCTTTCTCCTCCTCTTATGAAGTCCCAGGGTTCATTCACTTACCCTAGGCCCCACCATAAACACTGGAGTTGGATGAAGTTTCAACCGATTTAATGTCATTAATTTATGAGCTTGGGACTAAAAATCCTGCTTGTGCTCAGAGGGACAACCATGTTCGCATCACGGCAGCAGCAACCACAGTCCAGATGGAGACACAAGTGGTCCCGAAGCTCCCTCAGGCTCTTGCGAGTCACCAACAACATTCCGGTCCAAGGATATCCCTGCTCTAGCTTCACACAGCATGGATTCACTTTGCCTGTTTTTGTACTTTAGATGAATGCAGTGGCACTGTACCACGCACCCTCTTGTGTCTCACTTCTTTGCTCAGAATCACGTTTGTGAGATTCATCTCTGGTGTGTGATTATAAGTTGGTTATTTTTCTTGTGGTGTGTTTCTCCACTGTGATAATGTGTACTTTTCTGTTCTCTTCTTCAATGGAAGGGAAGCTGGGAAGTATCCATGTGGGGTTCATATGAACACTGTCTATGAACATTCTAGTACATGTCTTTGAGAGCACATATGCATATGCTTTTATCTGGAATATACCCAAGAGTGGAGTTGCTGAATTACAGTGGAGGCATTTGTGTAGCTTTAGTAGAAAGTGCCACAAAATTTACCAAAGCGATTGTATCATCTAATTTTGCCACCTGCCCTGTATGGGAATTCCACTTGCTCCATGGCCTCCTCAATATGTGGTGTATCAATTATTTTAATTTTAACCATTCCAGTAACTGTAAGGAGAAATCCTGTTGTTTTTATTATTTATTTACATGAGAGTCTCACACACACAGGGTGAGTAAGAGAGGGAGATAGAGAGGGAGAGGCAGAGATAGGTAGAGAGATGGAGACAGAAAAAGAGCCTGGATTGCAGGCACTGGTGGTTTGGAGCTAGGACAAAGTAGGAGCTGAATGCTGTCCAGATCTCCCCTGTGGGTGACTGGGCTCAAGCACTTGTGTCAATATCTTCTGCTTTCTCATGCGCATTAGCAGGAAGTTTAATCAGAAGCAGAGCACTCGGGACTCCAACTGGCCCTCCATTATCTGTCCTTCTAAATGTCCCAACATGCCTTTCTGCCCACTAAACCAGACTGCTGATCAGAATGGAATAGGTTGTTAGGCAGTGGTGTCATTTATAGTTGGAAATGAAAACAGATCCTCATTCTCTGTTGGTTTGAAACTGGCAATGCACACGCCACACCTTTCCAAGTGTAAGGATGGGAACTGACCAGGTCCACACAGAGATTGAGAAACTTGGGGCACACATGCATGTGTCCTCTGGGAGACCAGCTTTATGACAGCCTTGTTTGTCCTTGGCCAAATGATTTGGGGAGCTTTGCTTCTGAGCCCTTCTTTATCTTGGGAATTTGGTGCTCACTTTTCCCAAGCAGTTTGTGCATTTTTCTGCAGGCACCTGCTGACAAGGGCCTCACAGAATAGGCCAGACCCCAGCCCTCATGGGACCCATGTGCCTGTGGGAATTTGGATCTCACCATTCTGCATGACTGTCTCCCCTTACATTGGCTGCTCTGACAGGCACCCAGGGACTCCATGAACTGTGCTGTCCGGTGTGTACATAAGCTGCCCTGAGTAAGGCCTTGTGCATTTCCTGTGTCCTGCAGCTGGGCTCAGTGGTCTGTTCACCCATGGACTGCCCCATCACCTGACCCCACGCTTTCCACCATGACAGGCAGTGTTGCCCAGTGTGCCAGGGTGAGTGAGAACAGCTTCCACTGTAGGCCATGGCTCTCATGAGCCCATTGTCCTGTGCCTTTGCAGACCACAACTGCAAGGTGGTGAATGGCCATGTGCTCACCTGGACTGTGTGGGTACAGGGCAGTGACTATGTTGGGGGCATCAGCAGTAGTTCCTTGAGCCCATGGCACAGTCCCAGATGGGCTCCTAGTGAAGAGCAAACTCCCAGTTGGTACTCCTTCCTCATGTGCCCATCACACTGAATGCTTTGGATGTCAAATTTTCCAAAATACTCTGTACATAAAGTATGTTCAGTGTTGCTGATCTAAAGTTTGTAAAGTTTTAGGAAAACGGTGAATTTTTTTTCATTAATTCACAGCTGCTGTTTCCTCTTACAAAATTTTCCTGTTGAGCTCCTTTGACCTCTGCAAGCTGCATTCTATCTGTGGGCAGCTCTGCAGCTCTGTGGGTGATGGACTCCTGCTGTTGGAGCTGGGACCCCCACTGAGCCCAGAAACCCATTAGGTTAAGAACGATGAGCACTTTATAGATTTACTTCGTTTAACTGTTGCACACTCCTCTGCAAGCTGGTTGCTGTCATTTCGCTGGAGCTCTCAAAATGATCTGGTAACTGATGTGCCGGCGACCCCAAGCGTTTTACCTGTACTATCTCACACAAGCCCTTGGAGCAGTTGTTTGCCACAGATCTGCTGCTGTGTATTTTGCAGGTGAGCCAATCGAGTCTCCGCTAAATTCGATTTTTGGTTGCAGTGTTGGGTCTCTCTCTATCTTATTCTTGACCCCATGCTCTTTTGTACTGTGCTTTCCTGCCTCCAGGTAGGGAAATTGAGGCCCAAAGAGAGGACTTAGAGTGCCCAGCTCCATCTCCTGGCACACACAGCTTAGGCTGTGTTTGTGCATTCCTCCTCCTAACAGGAGCTGCTGTTAAGGAAAAACTTCTATTGAAGTGGAGTCTGAACTGTGTACTTTTGATTTTTTATATATAAATGTGTTTATCTGTATATATATATACACACATATATACATATATATACATTGTATATATAGATATATATACATTGTAGATATATATATATACATTGTATATATAGATATATATTGTATACATATATACATATACATATTGTATACATATATATGTATGTGTATATATATAGAGAGAGAGAGAGAGAGAAAATTTCTTTGCCAGAGTGTATGATTCTGTGGGGTTTAAACTATTTACAGAATTTGCAATCAGCCTTTCAATAGTTTCTTTTTTTGCCATATAATTTATTTTATTTTATTTTTTATTCCCCTCCAAAGAAACCTTTTAGTTAAAGAATATAAACTTCATGCATTTCATAAGTACAAGTGATTCTTCTGACCATATCACCCTCCCACCCACTCTCCCACCTCTCCTCCTCCCTCTCCCATCCCCAGTCTGATTCTCCACTAAAATCCATTTTGTTTTTTAAGGGAAAGGATTTATTGGAGGAAACCCAGCAGACTGGAGGGAAGGGGCAAAGAAAGAGAAAGAGAGAGAAGGAGAGTATAAGAGAGAGACAGAGATAGAAGTCAGGAAACAGAGAAAGAGAGAGAGAGAGAGAGGTGGAGGGAGGGAGAGAGGAGAGAGACACGTGCTCAGGAACAGGTCCTTTTAAAACTTTGCCGGGGTGGGGCAGACAGGGAAGTAGGAGCAGTAAATCCCATTAGGATGGGGGTGGAGCTTGACACTGGTGGTTGGGCCATGTGGCCACCTGGCTTCCAGCAATGGCGGCAGGGGCTAGGGCCCAGGACGGTGTCAGGGTGTAGATCGCTCCATAGATAAGACTGCACCATTTTCCTAACATTCCCCCCTTTTGTGTTTTATAAAGCAGGGTTTGTGTGGGGTTACATTAGTCACAAAAGTCCAGGAGGGGTGGAGGGACGATGATCTGTCTTTAGAGCTAATTCCTGCTGACATGGGGCAATGAGGTACTCTTCGCTGGCACGGGAAGATGTCTCAAGCCGCTGTCTCCTGGGTGGGGAGCCGAGTATATTCCTGTAGCAGCATTTCTTGACCACCTGGTTACTGAAGGCCTTGGTTCATTCCATTATCAACTCCTGTAAACACTTAAACAGACACGGTAGTATAAAAGACAGCGTGAGAATAGCAACCAATGATTCTAAGAGTGGCATTAACCAGGTAATGATAGGATTTCATTGAGGAGAGGAAATTAGGGGAGTCTAGACCCTAGTGAGGACAGTTTGAGGGAAATGGTTTAAAGCTGATCCCAGCCAAGAATGGGAGAAAAGCCACTCATTTTTTGCAGGTGGAGGGGCTTGTCTACAGAGGAAATCCTGAACAATCATGCACATTGATCCATTTTCGATTAACTTTATACACAGAAGGCTAACTCTAGACTAAGTAAAGAGTTCAGCAATTTGCTTGAAAAATACAAAAACCAAACCAAAGCAAAAATAACTGTTCCTCTACAGTTGAAACAGGGCTGTTTAGAGTCATTGTATCTTGAAGTTAATTTCACTGCTTTTTTTTTTTAACAAACAACTTTAAAGAAGCACTCAAGAATGATACATATTTTACAAGAACTTAGACATAATTATAATACAACTCTTTGAGGACAGAGGTCCTGCGTGGGAATTTAGTGCATAGTGACTCCTGTTGTTAATTTAGCAATTAACACTCTTTATGTATGACGTCAGTGATCACTCAAGGCTCTTGACATGAGCTGCCAAGGCCATTACGGAAGCCTTTTGAAACCACAAATTCCATCAATATTTAGACAAAGCCATAAGCAAAGTGGAAGTTCTCTCCTCTCTTCAGAGAAAAATATCTCCTTCTTTGATGACCACTTGTTTCCACTGGAGTCTCACCCACCAAGGACCTTCATGTAGTACATTTTTTGTCAGAGTGTCTTGGCTTTCCATGCCTGAAATGCTCTTGTGGGCTTTTCAGACTGACCAGAGTGCCTTAAGGGCTGATTCTGAGTTCACAGTACTATTTAAAGCAAATGTCATTCTATAACTCTGCCGTGTGGACTGCTTCCCATGTTGGAGCATTCACTCCTTTTTAATTCTATCTCTTTTTATTACCAGACCCTCAAACCTATCCAGATAATCACTTTAGCACATAAGATGCAACTTTTACTACCAGCTTAAGGGGATTTGGGGTCCCATGGTAAGTTTTTAAACTGTACCCTTTGAAGTAAGTCAGTGTATGCAGAACTATACAGCTTTATAGTTACAAACTTCATACACTTCATAATTACAACTTTAAGAACATGGTGATTCTTGCCACTGTGCACGCCCTGTGCTTGTAGACACTAGGATTGATTTTTAGCATTTCTATTCTTTTCCATTGGTCTATCCATCTCTTTTCATAACAGTACCAGGCTATTTTGATTACAACTGCATTGGAATATGTCTTAAAATCTGGTATTGTGATGCCTCCTGCTTTGTTTTTGTTGTATGACATTGCTTTGGAATTTGAGGTCTCTTGTATTTCCACATGAATTTCAGCATCATTTTTTCTAGATATGAGAAAAAAATATCTTTAGTATTTTGATTGGTATCACATTGAATCTGTGAATCGCTTTCACAAGAATGGACATTTTGATGATATTGATTCTTCCAATCCATGAACATGGAAGATTTTTCCATTTTTTGTATTTATTGTCTTTTATTTCTTTAATGTTTTGTAATTCTCATCATAGAGGTCTTAGACATCCTTGGTTAATTTTTCCCAAGGTATTTTTTGTTTTTGTAGCTATTATGAATGCTATTGATTTTAGAAGGTCTTTCCCAGCTGTGGTATTGTCTTTATATACAAAGGCTGTTGATTTTTGTACATTGATTTTATCTTACTATTTTTCCAAACTCTTCCATGAGTTCCAATACTCTCTTAGTGAAGTCTTTAGAATCCCCTATGTATACGATCATGTCACCTGCAAATAGGGATACTTTGACTTCCTCCTTTCCAATTTGGTCCCTTTGATTTCTTTTTCTTGCCTAATGGCTCTGGCTAAAACTTCTAGGACTATATTGAATAGCAATGGTGAGAGTGGGCATCCCTGTCTGTCTACTGGATAAAGAACTTGTCTACGGCCATACCACCCTGAACACTCCGGATCTTGTCTGATCTCGGAAGCTAAGCAGGGTCAGGCCTGGTTAGTACTTGGATGGGAGACAATTTCTTTCAATTTCTGTTTGTTATGGAAGGTCTTTATTTCACATTCATTCATAAATGATAGCTTTGCAGGGTAAAGTATTCTGAGTTGATAGTTTTTTTCCTCTTAAGACTTGAAATATACCTTACTATTCTCTCCTAGCATGTAGCATTTCTTATGAGAAGTCTGCTGTTAGTGTAATTGGAGATCCTCTCAAAGTTATCTGGCATTTCTCTCTTGCACATTTTAGATTCTTTTCTTTATGTTTTACTGTGATGAGTTTGATTATGTGTCACCGTGAAGTCTTTTCTAGTCATGTCTATTAAGAGTGTGCTTCCTGTACTTAGATGCCCCTCTGTCTCTAAATTAGGAAAATTTTCTGTTATTATTTCACTAAAAAGGCCTTCTGATCCTTTCCCTCTTTCCATGTCTTCAGAAACTCCTAGGACCCATATGTTGGGTCATTTGATAGTATCCTGCAGGTTCCCAATAGTGTTTTTTAGTTTTCTAATTTCTTCTTGGTTTTTTGTCTGCCTGTATAATTTCCTGCGATTTCTCTTCTAGGTCAGATATTCTTTCTTCTGCTTCATCTAGTCTGTTAAGGCTTTCCATTGTAGTTTTTATTTGTTCCACTGAATTCTTGATTTCTGAGATTTCATTTTGCTTTCTATTTAAGATCTCAATGTTGTGAGATAATTTTTTCTTTCATGTCATTTATGGATTTCATTATTTTGTACAGTTGCTTCTGATTACTTCTTTATTTTTATTTTATTTTTTTATTTTTGACAGGCAGAGTGGACAGTGAGAGAGAGAGTCAGAGAGAAAGGTCTTCCTTTGCCATTGGTTCACCCTCCAATGGCCGCCGTGGTCGGCGCCCTGCGGCCAGCGCACCGTGCTCATCCAATGGCAGGAGCCAGGTGCCAGGTGCTTTTCCTGGTCTCCCATGGGGTGCAGGGCCCAAGCACTTGGGCCATCCTCCACTGCACTCCCGGACCACAGCAGAGAGCTGGACTGGAAGAGGGGCAACCGGGACAGAATCCAGTGCCCCAACTGGGACTAGAACCTGGTGTGCCGGCGCCACAAGGCGGAGGATTAGCCTGTTGAGCCACGGCGCCGGCTGCTTCTGATTACTTCTAAGTAATCCTACAATCAATTTTTTGAATTCCATTTCTGGCATTTCTTCAATTTCTTTATCTTCACATTCTATTATTCAGATGTTGCATTCTTTTGGGGGCATCCTGTTGTGTTCCTGATTCTTGTTTCTTGAATTGGTGCATGCATTATTCGGCATTTGTAGGGATACTCATTGGTGTCTTCACTTTTATGCTGTGGTGGCTTTTATCTTTGGACTATGTCTGTGTGAACTAGTGGAGTGACTCCTTTCAGCAAATACCTAGAGATATATGGTAGGTGTGTCCAGGGAGCTCTGTGTTCAGTGCTCCCTTGTGAAGGGAGAATTAATGTGACACCCAGGTTCAGTATGGTTGTGGTAAATCTCCTCTTTTTTTTTTTTTTATCAGAGGGGAGTTTTATTCTGCTCCATTGGCTTAGACTCATCTCATTTCCTCTGCTCAAAGGAGACCAGTGCCTGGGCTCCAGCCTGAGTGGGTATAATATTCTGCACTTCCACAAGGACCACACAAAGGACTTGTGCAGCCCTTGTTGTAAGCAGATTCCCCAGCAGCGTCCCTCACCAGGGAACCTGAGAGCCCTGAGCGCATAGAGCCTCCCTCAGTGACTGCCCAAAGTCCCAGCCACACCCTGAGCCTTCCCACACAGCCTCAGTGTTGTCACAGTCCCGCACATGAATCTCCCACAGTCATGAGCACCCAGCCCCCTGTCAGTTCTCCCTACCAGACTCAGGAGTCGGCTCGGCTGGTTGCTGGGTGTGCACATGAGCTGGTGCAGCTGTTATGTATGTCCAAAATGGTATCCACTCGCTATCGGCTTGTTATAGGGCATCACTGCAGGATGACTGGGGAGAGAAATGTGCTTCACCCCTTTTTCCTCCTCCAGTGTGGCAGGTACATTGTCCGCCACAGGGCTCCATGCTGGATTCCCTCCAGGCTTTTCCTGCAGCTTTATCACCAGTGACTTGGACTGCTGCAGTCTGGTCTCACCTCACTCCAAAGCTGGTGCAGAGGCTCTGGGCTGCTAGGGTTCTGAGTTGTGCATGTCAACAGCCTCCACTTAGGTCCACTGTGTCCCTCTAATTTGCATGGAGTTTCCTCTGCCATTTTCTCCCTCTCAGTGGTTTCTTTTTGTTTTTTAAATATTGATTTATTTATTTGAGAGACAGAGATACACAGAGAGAGGTGAGGCAGAGAGAGAGAGAGAGAGAGAGAGAGAGAGAGAGAGAGAGATATCTTCCATCCAATGGTTCACTCCCCAATTGGCTGCAACAGCTGGAGCTGCACTGATCCAAAGCCAGGAGCCAGGAGCTTCTTCTGGGTCTCCCATGTGGGTGCAGGGGCCCAAGGACTTGGGCCATCTTCGTCTGCTATCCCAGACCACAGCAGAGAGCTAGATGGGAAGTAGAGCAGCCAGGTCTCAAACCAGTGCCCATATGGGATGCTGGCACTTAAGGCCAGGACGTTAACCCACTGCACCACTTTGCCGGCCCCGCAGTGGTTTCTTAAATAGAATCATTCTAGCTTTTGAATATGCCTGAAAGCATCTGTCTGCAGATGAGCCCTTCAGTGTTCTCTCTTGTGCTGCATTTACATAACATCTTCCTTCATTCTTTGTGCTGTCTGCACTGTGCTGACTGAGACTATAACATATATTTATCCTATAATTTATTTTTAGAGCAGTGTTAACGTTCATAGCAAAATCAAGTGGAAATTAGAGAGTTCCCATACATTCAGGGGAGCTATGTGCCCTGCACAAGGTCACGCCTGAGTCCTTGGACAAGTCACTTTACTAAGCTGTGTTCCCCCTTTTGTGGTTCCTTTAGGGTCTTCTCTCCATGGAGGCAAGGGCAGGTGCTTTCTCAGTGTGCTGTCACCCCTCAGATTACAGCTTTTGGTGTCTGTTTCCAGCAGCTTGTTCTGAGCCACGTGGGCCACATACATAACAGCTGTGCACACCCAGCACAGCTGTGCACACCCAGCAACCAGCCGAGCCGACTCCTGAGTCTGGTAGGGAGAACTGACAGGGGGCTGGGTGCTCATGACTGTGGGAGGTTCATGTGCGGGACTGTGACAACACTGAGGCTGTGTGGGAAGGCTCAGGGTGTGGCTGGGACTTTGGGCAGTCACTGAGGGAGGCTCTATGCGCTCAGGGCTCTCAGGTTCCCTGGTGAGGGACGCTGCTGGGGAATCTGCTTACAACAAGGGCTGCACAAGTCCTTTGTGTGGTCCTTGTGGAAGTGCAGAATATTATACCCACTCAGGCTAGAGCCCAGGCACTGGTCTCCTTTGAGCAGAGGAAATGAGATGAGTCTAAGTTCTTGTTTCTCTGGAGTCCCTGCTAGTTAGACAGTTGTCTCTCCTTGTCCTAGAGTTCAGCATCTGCATATTCAACCTACTGCAGGTGGAAGATATTTGAAAGAAATGTCAGACCAGTACTGAATGTGTAACTGATTTTTCTGGACATTATTCCCTAAACAGTTTGCTGTAACAACTGCCTGCATAGCATTTACATTGTTTCTGGGTCCTTCCAAAATTCTTCAAAAATGGAATTAAAAGATAAGTTTATTTAAATTCGACAAAAATTAAAACTATGGCAGCTCATGACAAGAGCCTCAGGTGATTACTGACATCATGAATAAGAGTGTCAATTGTTAAATCAACAACAAGAGTGACTGTGCACCTACTCCCCATGGAGGATCTCTGTCCTTAATGTGTTGTACTCTGTGAATTAATGGTAAACCCAAACAGTGCTTTATACTTTGTGCATCTGTGTGGGTGCAAACTGTTGAAATCTTTACTTGGTATATACTAAGCTGATCTTTATATAAAGATAGCTGAAAATGAATCTTGATGTGAAAGGGATGGAAGAGGGAGTGGGACTTGGGATAGTTGTGGGTGGGAGGGAGTTTATGGGTGAAAAGTCACTATAATCCAAAAGTTTTACTTTGGAAATTGATATTTATTAAATAAAAATTGAAAAAAAAGGCAGAGTGAGGGTTGGCGTTGTAGTAGAGTGGGTAAAGCTGTCATCAGTTATGCTGACATCCCATATGGGTGCTGGATCAGTCCCCAGCTGCTCCATATTCAGTTTAGCTCCCTGATGGTGTTCTGGGCAAAGAAGTAGAAGATGACCTAGGAGTCTGGGCTCCTGCAACCAGGCGAGAGACCTGGATGAATCTCCTGGCTTTGTATTGGCTCATCATTGGCCATTAAAGCCATTTGAGGAGCAAACCAGCTGATGAAAGATTTGTGTGTGTCTCCCTCTCTGTAGCTCTTACCTAGAAATAAATAGATAAACCTTTTAAAAAAGGGTAGAACAACCGGGAGAGAGAGTTATCTCCCACCTTCTGATTCATCCCAAATGCTCACAACAGTTGGGACCTGGCTGAGGCCAGGACATGTGAACTCAATCCAGGTCTCGCATGTGGATGGTTCTGCCCCCAAAGACTTGAACCATCACTTTCTGCCTCCCAGTGTGCAGCTTAGCAAGAAACTGAAATCAGGAGCGGAGCCAGGACTTGAACCCAGGTACTTTGATATGGGATGTGGGTGTCCAAAGTGGTTTCTTAAATGTGATACCAAGGCTGGCGCCGTGGCTCAATAGGCTAATCCTCCACCTTGCGGCGCTGGCACACCGGGTTCTAGTCCCAGTCGGGGCACCGGATTCTGTCCTGGTTGCCCCTCTTCCAAGCCAGCTCTCTGCTGTGGCCCAGGAGTGCAGTGGAGGATGGCCCAGGTGCTTGGGCCCTGTACCCCATGGGAGACCAGGAGAAGCACTTGGCTCCTGCCATCAGATCAGCGTGGTGCGCTGGCTGCAACACACCAGCCACAGCAGCCATTGGAGGGTGAACCAACAGCAAAAGGAAGACCTTTCTCTCTGTCTCTCTCTCTCACTTTGTCCACTCTGCCTGTCAAAAAAGAAATGTGATACCAAATGCCTTCCCCAACATGTTTTTTGTCTTAATTGTATTTATTTGAAGGCAGAGAGAAAGAGAGAGAGAGAGAGAGAGAGAGAGAGAGAGAGAGAGAGGTTCTTATCTAGAAGTTCACTTGCTAAATGCACACAAGAATTGGAACCAGGCTGAGGCCAGGAGATCTGTCTGAGTCTCTCCATGATTGGCAGGGACCAAACTACTTGAGCAAGTTCTTCTGCTGGAGTTTAGGGGGGCAATTGATGGGCACAGTCATGGTGGGTGCCATGACCAACCAATTATGTTTTGTTTCCCCAAATGTAGAACTGGAGATAATTTCCTGGGTAAGAGTCACAGGAAGAAAGCTAATCGAGGTGTGTTAACAGTACAGTCACTACTATGGGCACTCATTCATGCCGTGACTGTCTAAGGGCTGCATTACCCAGCCTCAGTCCCGTCCCCAAAGGTGTGAGATGCAGGGGCAGTTGTCCTCACTCTTGTTCCTCACTCTCTGAGGCCTGTAGTACTCATCTAGTTTATATTACTATAAGAAAATTACTGAGGAATGCTAACTTTATACAGGAAGGAGGGTGATTGTTCTCACAATATTTAGGATCAAGGCCATGGATTTGAATGGTTTCAGCTCTGGAGTGGCCCTTCCTGCTGGCAGAGACCTGGGGCAGGACGTGGCCTGACATGCACAGAGACAGGTCATATGCTCGTCTGTCTCTGGTTTCTGTCCATCTTCTTACAAAGCCCCTAGAAGTCAAGCATGGGTGCTCACCCAATGATCTTATCTTTTTTTTATTTTTATTTTTTGACAGGCAGAGTGGACAGTGAGAGAGAGAGAGAGACAGAGAGAAAGGTCTTCCTTTACCGTTGGTTCACCCTCCAATGGCCGCCGCAGCCGGCGCGCTGTAGCCGGCGCACCATGCTGATCCGATGGCAGGAGCCAGGTGCTTCTTCTGGTCTCCCATGCGGGTGCAGGGCCCAAGCACTTGGGCCATCCTCCACTGCACTCCTGGGCCACAACAGAGAGCTGGCCTGGAAGAGGGGCAACCGGGACAGAATCCGGCGCCCCGACCGGGACTAGAACCCAGTGTGCCAGCGCCGCAAGGCGGAGGATTAGCCTGTTGAGCCGCGGCTGACCCCCAATGATCTTATCTTAACCTACTCACTTCCCAGAGGACACCTCTGAACACTATGGTCACAGGACATGTTACCCATGGACATACTGCTTTGTGGATGAAACTGCTGGAGATCTTGGTGAGGGGTGACACTGGGTTCATAGCACAGCACTGGCTCCTGGTTCTGCCGGCTCTCCAAGACTGCAGCTAGCCCCACTGAAGGAGCCTGCCTGTTTCCAGGCACTGGAAGACTCCAGGGGAGGAGGTGCAGGAACCACCTGCCAGGATCTTGGGCTGAGCTAGGCCCCCAGGTGATATGTAAGACATGCTCTGTCCATGGGATGCCCCTGGAGTAGACTGCTGCCTGACCTGCCCTGGCTGCCACCACAGGGCTCCAGACCATCATGTGGTCCCCAGCTGGGTATAAACTGCTCTTCCTGTTGAGCTCAGGAGTGATTTCTTATAGCCTGGTCCCCAACAGCACGAGGGTATTGCTCCTGGATGGAGACACAACACATTTCCTTGACTTTGGATTCCACTTTTAGGGTTCTGGACATAGTATGAGATGAGGGTATGGTGTTGGAAGCCTGCGCCATGGTGTTGATTCCCCTGGCCCTGGGAGCTGCCCCAAGACCCAAGTGATCAGAACCCTTGCAAGAGAACTGTTCATCGGTATAGGGTTTGTCCTAGCAGGTAAGATGCCTGCATTCTGCAGCAGAGCCCCTGGGTTTGCTATGCGGCTCCAGTCCCGCTTCCTGGTAATGCAATCCCCAGGAGGCAGTGCTGACAGCGGCGTAGCGAAGTGGGTGTAGATGGGAAAAGCGTAAGCTGCTTGCAGAGTGGGCGGATGAGTGGTATGAGCACTTTATAGATTTTGCTTCATTTTAACTGATGCTCACTCCTCTGCAAGCTGGTCACTGTCGTTGCCCCAGATCTCTCAAAATGACCTGATAGCTAATGTGCCAGGTGTCCCAAGCATTTCACCTGTGCTGTCTCACTCACAAGCTCACAGCCCCGTTTGCCCATGCCTGTGACTGCGACTGCTCTGTCTTGCAGGTGGGCAGATAGAGACTTGGAATGGTTAACTTTCTAGTGTGCAGTGTTGGACTGACCGAAGCCTGGGGCTCTCTCTTTCTTATTTCTGACCCCGTGCCCTTATGTGCTATCCTCTCCTGCCTCCAAGTAGGGAAACTGAGGCGCAAAGAGGGAACTTATGGAGTCCAGTTCCTTTTCCTGGCACACATTGCTTAGGGTGTTTATCACATTCCTGTTCCTAACCAGATCTCCATTTAAGAAAAACTAACTTTGTATTGAAGCAGAATTTTAGCTGTTTACTTCTAATTTAAAAAAAATAGCGTCTTTCCTGAGATGGAACTCCTATGCCGTACAATTTGCAGGTTTTAGTGTATGATTCTGTGGTGTTAGCCCAGGACAGAATTTGCAATCAGCCTTTCAATGGTTTTTACCTACAGTCACTCTGGCTTTGAATGAGCCGGACAATATCCCTTTCCTTGTCACCCTTCAGTGTCCTCTCTTCCCTTCGCTGCCTCCCTCTCTCAATGCTTCTCACATAACATCTTCCTTCCCTTACTTGTCTTCTGTGCACAGAGCCCTGTGTATGTTCCCTGCTCCTGACTGAGAATATAACACATTTTTTTTTACTAGAGTGTACTTTTTAAAGCAGTGTTAGGTTAATAGCAAAATCAATGGAAATTATAGAGTTTTCATAGTCACAGGACCTACGTGCCCTGCCCAAGGGCACCCCGTGAGTCCCTGGAAGAGCCACCTGGCTAAGCGGTGTTCTCCATTCCTGGTTCCTTTTGGATGGGATCCCAGCAACTTGTCCAGATCCACGTGGGCCACCAGGGGGCACCACTGTGCAGTCCGTCTGTCCCTGACTCTAGTGTTTTTTTTTTTTTTTTAACTTTTATTTAACAAATATAAATTTCCAGGCCAGCGCCGTGGCTCAACAGGCTAATCCTCCGCCTTGCGGCACCGGCACGCCGGGTTCTAGTCCCGGTTGGGGCGCCGGATTCTGTCCCAGTTGTCCCTCTTCCAGGCCATCTCTCTGCTGTGGCCCGGGAGTGCAGTGGAGGATGGCCCAAGTGCTTGGGCCCTGCACCCCATGGGAGACCAGGAAAAGCACCTGGCTCCTGGCTCCTGCCATCGGATGAGCGTGGTGCACCGGTCGCAGCGCGCTGACCGTGGCGGCCATTGGAGGGTGAACCAACGGCAAAGGAAGACCTTTCTCTCTGTCTCTCTCACTGTCCACTCTGGCTGTCAAAAATAAAAAAATATATATAAATTTCCAAAGTACAGCTTATGGATTACAGTGGCTCCCCCCCCATAACTTCCCTCCCACCCACAACCGTCCAATCTCCCGCTCCCTCTCCTATCCCATTCACATCAATATTCATTTTCAATTATCTTCATATACAGATCAATTTAGTATATATAAAGTAAAGATTTTTTTAAAATTTTTGACAGGCAGAGTGGACAGTGAGAGAGAGAGACAGAGAGAAAGGTCTTCCTTTGCCGTTGGTTCACCCTCCAATGGCCGCTGCGGCCGGCGCGCTGCGGCCAGCGTACCACGCTGATCTGATGGCAGGAGCCAGGTGCCAGGTGCTTCTCCTGGTCTCCCATGCGGGTGCAGGGCCTAAGCACTTGGGCCATCCTCCACTGCACTCCCTGGCCACAGCAGAGAGCTGGCCTGGAAGAGGGGCAACCAGGACAGAACCCGGCGCCCCGACCGAGACTAGAACCCAGTGTGCCGGTGCTGCAAGGCAGAGGATTAGCCTATTGAGACACGGCGCCAGCCAATATTTATAAAGTAAAGATTTTTAACAGTTTTCACCCACACAGAAACACAAAGTGTAAAGTACTGTTTGAGTACTTGTTATAGCATTAAATCACATTGTGTAACACATTAAGGACAGAGATCCTACATGGGGAGTAAGTGCACAGTAACTCCTGTTGTTGACTTAACAAATTGACACTCTTGTTTATGGCATCAGTAATCACCCTAGGCTCTTGACATGAATTGCCAAGGCCATGGAAGCCTTTTGAGTTCGCCAACTCTGATATTTAGACAAGGCCATAGTCAAAGTGAAAGTTCTCTCCTCCCTTCAGAGAAAGGTACCTCCTTCTATGATGGCCCCGTTCTTTCCACTTGGGATCTCACTCACAGAGATCTTTCATTTAGGTAGTCTTTTTTTTGCCAGAGTATCTTGGCTTTCCATGCCTAAAATATTCTCATGGGCTCTAGAGCCAGATCCGAATGCCTTAAGGGCTGATTCTGAGGCCAGAGTGCTGTTTAGGACATCTGCCATTCTATGAGTCTGCTGTGTATCCTGCTTCCCATGTTGGATCATTCTCTCCCTTTTTGATTCTATCAGTTAGTATTTGCAGACACTAGTCTTGTTTGTGTGATCCCTTTGACTCTTAGACCTATCAGTATGATCAATTGTGAACTGAAATTGATCACTTTCTAGTGTTCTTGTTTGCTGCAGAGCAATAGCGGGGCCCTGATCCTCATGGAGATGTGGAGTTGGGCAATGCTGCTAGGAGCCCTTGGGAAGAAACCATGAGTTCTGTCAACTGCAGCTCCTGCCCGGGCCCCCACTGGCATCGCCTGCCAGGCCCGCTATCTCTCCCCTGCAGCTGCTCTGGACATGAACTTGACTGACACACGGATTCCATCCACCAGCCCCTCAGGAAACCCAGTGCCTACTTCACCCACTCAGGGAACTGAGGACATGTCGCCAGGACAGTACAGAGTCTCTCAGTCTCCTTGGCTCTCACCTGGGCCTTAGATGCCTCCAGGAGTCTCCATGCCACCTCCTGACTTTCCATCGGGCTCCCTGGCCAATTCCTGTCACTCTAGAGGACCCCTTCTCAGCCTCTGGAGTCCAAACAGTGTCCATGTGGCCTTGTGTGCCCACCACTCTCTTGCCTAAAGTCTCAGCACTTTGCCTGTCCTACTTCAGCCTGGTGGAGACCTCCATGTACACCTCTGGCTTCTCAGACACTCTCCTTCCACCTCCACACTCCCAGCAACCACTGTGGCCCCCATCCATCCAGTTCCCAGAAGCCCCTGTGGCTGCAGCCTGCCCAGGGACCCAAGCAGCCCCCAGTGGAGACCCCAAGGGACAAAAAGGCTTCCTTGTAAGCTTGGTCTGTGCCTGGAGATCTCTGGACAGATGGCTCTAGGCTTGCAGCTCAGAGAGCAAGCAGGTCAGCTTCTGAGTTCGATATGTGGCTTCCTAACAAGGACAAACACCCCCATGGCTGACCACAAGCTGCTCCCTGAGGACGTTTGCCCAGCGCTGTGGAATTATGTAGATGTGTGCTCCGGGATCCTCCTTGGACCCCTGGCACCTGTGCCCTGCGCAAGGGTGGCCTGCAGAGGAGGAGGTGCAGAAGGGGCCTGGGGCTCCCTGGGACTGTGCCACCCATCATCTCCCGAGGTTTCCTGATTAAAGGTGGTCTCAGTGTCCCGAGGACGCTCTGGTCATTGCCTTCTCACTTGTGGGGAGGGGGAATCCCAACTCCAAACCACAGGTAGAGAAGGAGCTCCCCAGTTAACCCCTTGCAGACAGGGAAGCCTGCACCAAGCCAGGGCTGGGCTGGGCGGGTCTCCTGTAAGGTCCTGGGGACCTCTGACTTTGTGAGCCCTCTAAAGTGAGTGGGGAGGACACTGAAGAAGGCTACGCAGGTTGAGTACCTGGGAAGGAGCATCTAGGATGGATGGATCCCTGGGCACATAGGCCTGTCCTCAACACAAACAGCTGTGGGTGAGAAGGATGCAAAGGGTGAACAAGGGTCCTGCCACAGGGCAGGCTCAAAGCCCCAGCCAACCCCCTGTGGAGCTCACAGGCAACAGTGGCCTGAGCTGGGGCAGGACACAGGGCTGTGTCCCCATGCAATGAGGACAGGTGTCGCTCCATGTCCTTGAATTCCACATCCACACACTCTACCAACTGCAAAGGAAAATATCTGAAGGGAAAGTCAGACTCATACTGTATATGTGTAGGCTTTTATTTTTCTGGTCGTTATTCCTTAAACAATATTCTATAACAATTGTCTGCATAGCACTTAGATTTATCTAAGCTTTCTGTACTTGAAAAATGGATTTAAGAATTAAATTGATTTTGATGCAAAATAGTGTTAATCCAAGGATGTTATTTTAAAATTATGTGTTTGTTTGTTTAATAAACAGAGACACCTGGAGAGAACGCTATTTCCAGCTTCGGATTCACTCCCAGTTGCCTGCAACAGCTGGGGCCAGGCTGAAGCTAGCAGTTGTGAACTCACTCCAGGTCCCCACATGGGTGGCAGAGCCTCAAGTACTTGAGCCGTCACCGGCTGCCTCCCAGGGTGCAGCTTAGCAAGAAGCTGGGGTCAGGAGCAGAGCCAGGACTGGAACCCAGGTACTGTGATATCGGATATGGGTGTATCAAGTGGTGTCTTAACTGGAGTGTCAAATCTGCTCTCTAAGATGTATGTCTTTGTCTTAATTTTATTTATTTGAAAAGCAAAGAGACAGACAGCCGGAGAGGGTAAAAGAGAACAGAAAGATATTTCTTGTTCATGGGGTCACTTTATAAATGGCATAATAGCTGGGGTCTGGCTTAGGCCCAGAACATAATCTGGGTCTCTGGTGTATATTTAGGGACCAACTACCTAAGCAGGCTCTTATGTGGGAGTTCAGGTGAACAATTGTTTGCCACAGTCATGGTGGGCACCATGATTTACATCAACTGTGTTTGAGTTCTGCCCAATCAGAGCTGGAGATAAATGTTTGAGTGAGAGTCATGGGGAGAAGGCCAGTCGAGGCGTGTTAACTAGCCACTCATTGCTGGGCAGTTGGTCCTGCTGGGACCTGGTGGGGACAGCATCACCCAACCTCAGGATCTTCCCCAAGGTGCGAGATGCAGGGGCAGTTGTCCCCATAATTGTCCACACTCTTTGAGGCCTGCGGTTCTCATCTGGTTTTTATTACTCTAAGGAAATCCCTGAGGAAAGGAAATGTTATGCAGGAAAGATGTTTGTTAGGTTCACAGTTTAGTAGCTCAAGGTCATGACCCTTGAATGGTCTCGGTTCTCATGAAGACTTTCCTGCTGGCAGAGACCTGGGCGGCACAGGTGTGGCACCCTGAGACAGGTGGTGTGCAGGTCTGTTTCTCTGTCTGGCATCTCTCCATCGTCTTACAAAGGCCCTGGGATTCAAACATGGGTGCTCTCCGAATGACCTTATCAAAACTGAATTGCTTGCCAAGGGGTCTCCTCTAAACCCCAAATCTGAGTAGGTATCATCCCTTTCCTATCTGGGACAATTGACTTGGAGGATGAAACTGCATGTGTGAGTGGGTGGTGAGAGGTGAAATTGTATTCAAACCACAGCACTAGCTCCTGGGCTGCTTGCTCACCAGGCCCGTAGCAGGTCCCACCCAATGACCCTGCCTGCTTCCTGTCTGCCTGCTTCCAGGCACAAGAAGCCTCCTAAGGAGGAGGTGCAGGAGCCATCTGCAGAGGACCATGTGTTAGGCCATGGCCTCCTGAGGACATAAAAGACCTTTCTGCCCATGAGACACCTCCATGTGCATGGCTCCATCCCAGGACAGGCTGCCACCAGAGGGCTCCAGACCACCATGAGGACCACAGCTGGGTGTAAACTGCTCTTCCTGGGATGAGCTCTGGTGTGAATTCTCTGCAGCCTGAGCTCAAACAAGCATGAGGGTTTATCCTTGGACGGAGACTGAACACATTTGCCTGACCTTGGGTTCTATTTTAGGGTTCTGGACACAGTGTGAGATAAAGGGATGGTGTCAGAAGCCTGCTCCAAGGTGTTGATTTCCCTTATCCTGGGAGCTGCCCCACAGCCAAGTTATCAGAGCTGTTTCAAGAAACTGAGCGTCAGGGTGAAGGTTTGTCCTAGCAGCTAAGATGCCCGTGTCCCATGGCGGAGCACCTGGGTTTGCTTTGAATACTTGCTAATGCAGATGCCGGGAGGCAGGGGTGATGGCTGCATATGGAAAGGTGTGGAGATAGGAAACGCTTAAGCTACTTGCAGAGTGCTGAGACCACCCGTGTCATGAGAACTCGGGGCAACAGGATCAAGTGTGGCAGGGAAGACGTAGATGAACCACAAAATCCATTCCAAAATGTGTTGTTCTGTTCCTAGTGCAATCTAAGGCTCTCACTTGAATTTTAAGCAAAAGAAGGATGGGATTGACTTTATATTTCTAAAAGACACGCACCTGTGCAAATGGGTAGAGCAGATGGCACTGACTCGGACACTGTGGCAAATTGGTAGGGGTGGTGAGTTGACACGGGGATGGCCTCGGTACTGGTTTGTAGGGTTCACACTAACACATCGCAGAAGCTAGCACCAGCCCTCAGATGAACTCCTGCAGAGAACCTGGGGCCTGGACAGCAGGAGAGGAAACTTTACGATTTTTTTCCAGTGCACTTGCCAAGGAGTACAGGACTAGCACATGGGTTTCCTCACACAGGAGGAAGAACTATCATTAAGTCATAGGTGGACAATCACTTGCTTTCCTTTTTTTCTTCCTTCTTTCCTTTTTTCCTTCCTTCCTTCCTGTTTTATTATTTTTAGAAATAGCAGCTGACTCCCACATGCACAGGCCTATGTGCCCTCCTCTATGTGGAGAAAATGAGCCCAGGCTTTCTGGTTCCCAGGTCTTTTTCTGACACTCCCAGCAGGACCAGCTAATGCCCACTTGTCGTCCTTCAGTGGTATGAAATGTCACTGTGGTTGACCATGTCTAGTGGACGTGTTTGTTTCTGCATGTCTGACTGGTGTAGTGACCTCAGTGATGTGAAGGAGACGTACTAATGAGGAGGAGTCACGCCCACATTTTCACAAGCTGTTTTTATTCTACTCTATGGGAATGGGTGGGAACAGGGTCAGCATCGACTGCTATTGAAGGTGACATGTTTCAGGAAGGGCAATCAGGAGAATTCTGTCCCTCTAAGGGGTGCAGGGCTGGGGCCAGATATCTCTGGATGTGGCTTCAAAGCTGCAGGCTTAGACTGCGGCAGCCAGGCCCAGCTGGTTGTTGGCCCGGTCAAAGACGGTGAAGTACTGGCGGATGAAGACGTCACCCAGGATCCAGAGCTCGCCAGTAGAGGTGTCGAGGTTCATGCCCTCCAAACCACTAATGCAGTCATCATCTTCCTGTAGGACAGAGGGCAGCACAGCAGTCAAGAGGGTGGGTCAGGGTGACAGGGGTTGGGTAATAAACATCTCGGCCTCCCTGGTCTGACTGCAAGACCAAGGCAAAGGAGGGCTTCCTGGCTCAGTGTCCCGGGCTGCGGTTGTTACAAACCTGTGGTGCAGCAGCAGCAGCTGCTGACTGCACTACTGGTGCGCAGGGATTGCTGTATGTTATTGGCAGACACAAAATCCCTGACCTTAGCAAAGGAGTTTAGGGGAAGTCAGCTTCTCTCTAAGGATGTTAGAAAACCCTGATGATGCGGCTGCTCCTCAGTATTGGTTAACTAGCAGCTGTGAGTCCTTTCCTCTCCCTGGGTTACAGGGCTGCAGCCTGGGCTGTGTGTTAGAATCACCCCGGGGAGCGGCCACATGTGAGTCCTCACTGAGCGTAGTCAGCTCCTTGGGAAAACTGGGTTTGCAACTGACAGTAAGTTGATGGCAAGAATTCCTGTGGCTCATTGGAGTAACGATGTGGTCACTCTCATGCAGTTTCTCTCTACAGAGCATGAAGAGCAGGTATTAGTCTGCCTCTTGGCTTCAACTGGGAGAAGTGTTGTCTCTCTTGTGCAGAGGGGTAGTGTGTGACGAGCTATGTGTGGGCCACTCCTGGGGCTGGCCCAGTATCCCTTACCTTCAGGATGTAGGCGCTGGCAGGCAGAGGGTACTGGATTCCGTTGATGGTGAAGACAATGTCAGGCAGAGAGTTGATGGCTGAGCAGCTGATGACATTCTGAAAGGCGGGAGGGTGGGAGGGTGGGGGGAGTTACCAGGGGTTCTTTCTGCTGCATGGCACTCCTACCACTTGATCTAGAGAAGAACATTTTAGACTTGACTTGCCTCGCCCAGTAAGTTCTTGGAAGCTCCAATGTAGCTCTGGATGTTGGAAATGGCGCTGGTGGGGCCAGCCAGCAGAGAGGTGCCTGTGTCCACGATGGCCTGGCAGCTATCAGCACAAGCGATGGTCTCTCCATTGATGCTGACGCTGAGGGAGAGATGCAAGGAAGTGACCCCTGAGTCCCCAGGAGTTACACCTGTGACCTGGATTGTCATTCCTCAGAGGACAAAGCAGTTGGGAAGTCAGACCACAACAGGGCCAGGGCAGGAATGTCATTTGTTCCTAATCCTAGTCTGCATTGACATTCTTCCTAGAGAGTGATGTTCTGTGCTGCTTCCCAGGTTCCCTAAATGCTGAGATATATGGATATATGGGTTTGCTAAGCCTCACCGTGAGTGCGGGAGGTAGACCTGCCTCCTGGAACAAAACAAAATGGCTGTGTGGTCCTTGTAGAGGAACTTGGTTCCAAGTCAGTCTTTTTTGCCTCCCCTTCCTATAAGGGGACTTTCCTGGGCTCTCTCTGGCTTGTCCAATTTCCAGCTTCCCTCTGTGCTGGCTTTTCCAGGCAGATGGGGACAGTGACTCTCCTATGGGCATGTAAAGAATGGGACTAGGCCCAGGACTGGATGTCATGCATCTGGTGTGGTCTCACCTGTCCATGGTGATCTGCCAGTAGCCCTCATAAGAAACAGGCACCCAGTTCAGGCTTCCAGTGTAGTAAGAAGAATCGATGCCTCCAAACATCACCACGCTGCCTTTCTCATCATCACTGTGGAAAGTAGAGGGAGACAGACAGGAATTCACTCATTCATGGTTTGCATATCTCTGTGTACAGCCTAGGAGCTGCCCTTGATGAGATACTCATCAGTGCCAAGAGCTATGCTGAATTTGTCAGACATAGGTTCCTTTCATGTTATACCAAGTCCACACAGTGGTCAGACATAGAGGACCCTTGCTCAGGTTCACACAGAGGGGTATGGCAACCAAAAACAAGGCCCAGAAAATTGTAGTTCCCAAATGTGTAGTTTGTACCTGGATACCCATTAGAGTTGCCATGGGGAACACACCAGAAGTGAATACAGGACAGTGTTGATTCCTAAGGACTCAGTGTTGTAGTACCCTGGTTCTCACCCAGGGCTGGTGTTTCAAATTTCTTATTGTCATGGTTGTGTGGGAGTAGAGGGGCTACTGTAAGGGGTCATGGTCAGGGTCAGGGATCTGCCACACACTATAAACAGTGCCTAAATATCCTGGACAATGCTCTGAACCAAAATGTCATGGTGCTGAGCTGGAGTAGCCTTTGTCTAATGGGGAGGTGCACTGGCCCACAGAGATAATTTGGCCTTTATGGAAGCAGGTGATATTTAAGAGAAACATGAATACTGAGTGTTTTAGAGCCACAAAGAACATAAGAGCCCTTGTACTGGAAGCTTTGTTATTGGAAAATCTATTTTCTAAATCTCCACCATTCCAGAGTAGATCAGGATGCAAATATAGAGGTGATATGAAATTAGTCAACGACTGGCCATTTATGAAACACAGTCACACTGACTTTAACCCACTGAGCTTTGCTGTAAACACATGAGCGTGCAGTCAGCATGTATCAGATTAGTTACTACCTGAGGGAAAACGTGAATGGTCAAGAAGAGACTGTGAGTGGTAGAGAAAGTTGTTGACAGTCCCGAGTCTTGTGTAAAAGTCTACTCAGCCCTAGTAATAGCATCACTTCACATTGGATAACACATTAAGGACAGATCCCTCATGAGACGTAAGTACACAGTGACTCCTGATGTTGATTTAACAATTTGACACTCTTGTTTATGGCGTCAGTAATCTCCCTAGGCTCTGGTCATGAGTTGCCGAGGCTATGGAAGCCTTTAGGGTTCGCCGACTTCGATCTTATTCCCACAGGGCCATAGTCAAAGTGGAAGTTCCCTCCTCCCTTCAGAGAAAGGTACCTCCTTCTTTGATGGCCCCGTTCTTTCCACTGGGATCTCACTCGCAGAGATCTTTCATTTAGGTCTTCTGTTTTTTCCAGAGTGTCTTAGCTTTCCATGCCTAAAATATTCTCATGGGCTCTTCAGCCAGATCCAAATGCCTTAAGGGCTGATTCTGAGGCCAGAGTGCTATTTAGGACATCTGCCATTCTATGAGTCTGCTGTGTATCCTGCTTCCCATGTTGGATCATTCTCTCCCTTTTTCATTCTATCAGTTAGTATTAGCAGACACTAGTGTTTCTGAGTGGGTGCAAACTGATGAAATCCTTACATAGTATATATTGAATCGATCTTCTTTATATAAAGATAATTGCAAATGATTAAAAAATCTTGGTGTTAAATTGGAAATCGCATAGACAATTAATCAATTTTTTAAAAAAAAATCATGTAGGATCTCTGTCCTTAATGTGCTGTACATTGTGAATTAATACTATAACTAGTACTCCAACAGTATTATCATTTTGTGTCTCTATGCGAGGGCAAACCGTTGAAATCTTTACGTAGTATGTACTAAATTGATCTTCTGTGTATAAAGAGAATTGAAAATGAATCTTGATGTGAACAGAAGGGGAGAGGGAGCGGGAAAGGGGAGAGTGGGGGGAGGGAGGGAAGTTGTGTGGGGGGGGAGCCATTGTGGTCCATGAGCTGTTCTTTGGAAATTTATATTCTTTAAATAAAAGCTTTATAAAAAAAAAAAAAAGTCTACTCAGCCAAAACCTACCTGGTTTATTCTTTGTTCATTCTTTGACCTACATTTGGATAACAATAAGAAGCTTGTTGTATTACTTTATAATTTCAGTGTTCAAGATATTAGGGTACATCAAAAAGCTCCTAGAAAAATAGCATTAAAGGAATCTTATATCAGTGCTAAAATTTTTGGAATCTGTGCATTCAATGGGTTTGCAAAATTTTCAAGGAAAATTGGTATTAAATTAACAAAAACTATGCCTGGATTTAAGCATATTTGTTCTTTAGTACACTTTTTTTTAAGTTGAAAGGCAGACTGATACGGAGAGACTGACAAGTATCATCCACCTGTTCAGTCCCCAAATGTCCTCAACTGTACACATTCGCTCAGGTTGGAACCAGGCACCAGGACTCAGTCTGAGTCTTCCAGGTTGGGGAAAGAGACCCCAACCCTAGTCACCACATACTGTACCAGGATGCTCAGCATGAGGAAGCTGAAGTACAAGCAGTGGAGTCTGGACTCAGACCAAGTATTCCACGTGGAATGAGGGCAACTGAGCCATGACTTCACCACTGGAACTAACATCCACTCCCTAAGTGTATCTTTGAGTTTCTTTGTCCATAATTGTTGACGTCACTTCCTAAGTCACAATCAAGTCTTGTGATATTTTGCTGTGTCAGAAGTTTCCCTCTACTTGGCATGTTTTAAAGGCCAATTATGAGGGAACCAATTCCAGAGAGCAACTGGCTAGGGACACTGGAGTTAAGTAAGTCCAGGGACAAGGACATATGCTGGTAAATAACAATGAATGAAGACGGTGTGTGTGTGTGTGTGTGTGTGTGTGTGTGTGTGAGAGAGAGAGAGAGAGAGAGAGACAGAGAGAGAGAGAAACAGAGAGAGAGAGAGACAGAGAGAGAGAGAGTTGGCAAAATTACTGCCCAAAGACTCTTTTCTCCAGACATTGACACCGACTTTGAAAATTTCATTCTTCTAAGATCCTCCCCAGCCCACCCAGCCCTGGATAAGTTCTTTCCTGGACCAGGTGAAAATGGTCCATGTGAGAGAAGCCCCAGATAGCCAACCTACGAGCTCAGGTAGACGGAGAAGAGGTCCTGGGACACCAGGCCCTCGTTCCACATGTTGTCAAAGACAGGCGTGGCATCGGAGGCAGAAATGCTGGGGTAGCCCAGACCCAGGATGCCATCGAAGGGAGCAAACAAGAAGGTGAGGCCAGGCTCTGTCTTGCTCAGGCCAAAGATCTGGTTGGTGTCTTCGATGCTTCCAACCTGTGTAGGGGGGACAGAGATGATGTCCACCATGAACACTTAACAGAACACTGCTGATCTCTTGTCCTGGGAGCAGAGCAATCCTGCTTCATTTCCTGAAGGAGTCAGCATTCCGGGCATCAGGCTAGGAGGCCAAGAGAGGACTATTTCTGAATGCCTGAGGGTCCCCAGTGGACAGGTCCTGGGGCTGATGACCAGGGCATGACACTGCCATGCCCTGTGGCGTTTGTGGAGCTCATGTGACTATGGAGTGATGGCAGAAGAGAAGAGACTAGCCATTTTGGCCATTCTGTCACCAATCCCTAATTCCCTCATGATATGCAGCGTTGTGATTGGCCGAATGCTCCGGATACCACTCCCCTTATCTAAATAAGGTTCAGCCTCCAGGGTGTGTGACAGCCTTGCCATATCACCCCTTGTACCACCTAGTTAGTTTGCTTGTATGATCTCTTAACCCATCCTGCTGAAAGGAATTTCCTCTGGGGGATTCACTGTGGTTCCCCATGTCCCTGGAAGCTGGCCCTAGGACTGGCAGTGTGAGGGGGCAGAACCACAGGTGCTCACTTGCACAGTGTCGTATCCCAGGATGCCAGTCATGCTGCCGGTGCCATAGGTGATGGAGAGAGTCTCGCTGGTGGCCTGGTAGGTGGAGGAGTCCTCAGGGTTGAACCGCTTGTGGAGGGCTGCAAAGGCAAGAAGCCACATCATTAACCTCCAGGACAAGCAAGCACAGGGGCAGGTCATGTCTTCTTTACATTGGGTTTCTCGGCTCCGTTTGGGGTTTTGGAGCAGAAAGGTGACCTTTGCCCCAACAGGACCTCTAGAACCCTGGTCCTCTCCTGACTTGGTTGTCAACACCATGTCATGGTGGACAGTCTCAGGCTACTCCATGTCCTTCAGAGATTCCTCCAGCAAACCCTGAGTCCAGCAGCCAGTACTGTCAAATCCATCTGAGCACATCTCTTCACCCTTTTATCCCACAGAGCACGCGTCCCAAACACTTTGATCCTAGTAACTTCCCGGAGAAGGCATCTTGTGTGAAAGTCTGAATGGCTGCAGCAGGCTGAGGTTGGAGCTGTGAGAAGTCCCTGAGTGGTCAGGGTTCCCAGCGTCAGCTGGTGGTGGGCAGCAAAGGCCAGGCAGGCCAGGCAGGCCCAGCTACTCACCACAGGCAAGACTGGAGCAGTAGGTGGAGGGCACCCACAGGTTGGAGGAGCCGGTGTCAAAGATGACAGTGAAGTCCTGAGGGGGGGTTCCGATGCTGATGGTGCCAAAGTACTCAGCCTGCAGGGGTCAGGACAGTGCAGCTCAAGCACCTGGTCACCCCATCCATCCTCCGTGGGGGCCAGCTCCTCAGTCAAACGCTCCATCATCTCTTCTATTCTGACCTCCTCATCCAGTGCACCCTCCTTCAAAGCCCAGTCCTGGCCTCCATTCCTTCCTTGAAGTCTTCTCCGGTTGCTCCCTGATTGCCTCTGACTGTTCTCTGTTAAGCTCATTTGCACCCTCTTAGCCAGTGCCTGCCTCTGTCATTCTGAACCTCTTCCCAAAGGATGAGGCATACCCTGTGGGCACCCAGCCAGTCAGGCCTCACATGCTTGTACAATAGCTTGCTGATAAGGAGACACACAAGTCACTTAAACATGAGAACCAATGGAAACCTCTTATTCCCAAACCTCACTGTGGACCACAGATTTCAATAAATGGACCTGTCAGTGATTGTATTCTCAATATCACCACATTCTCCCTGGCTAGCTCAGCTCTAGTTACCCTGGTCTTTGTGCCTTTCACGGACGAGAACAAGCTCCTTCCGATGCTAGGGCTTTTGCACTGGCCATTCTTTAGTTGGAAAGTGTTTTTTCTGGGTCTACCCTTGGCTTCCTCCTTATTAATCATTTGGCACTCTCATCAAATGTCAGCTCTGCCAGAAAGTCTTCCCTACCACTTCAACCAATTCTGCCTGCTCCTCTATGTTGCTTTATCACTTTGGTGCAATTCATTACATAATACGTTTTACTCTGTGGCCCGTCTCAGTACTTCACTTCACCTGCCTCAGGCCCTAGGCTCGTTCACTGTTGTGATCTCAGAATGTGTCAGCCTCTAGCACATAGCAGGTGCTTAGTAAATATATGTGAAATGAATAAATGGGCTGATGTCTCTGAGCTCTACCAAAGGCCTTCCGGGCCCTGTGCTGAGTATTCCCAGCAGCTCTATGGTGCTAATGACTTGTAGCCCCCAGCTGCAGTGGATAATGGCTGTGAGTGGGTCAGCTCTCCAGGACAGGACCCTGAGGATCAGGAAATGTAAACGACTTGGCCAAGATCACCAGGCCAGGAAGCATTAGATCCCCCATTAGCAGAGATCTGGTGGATCCTGGAGGTGAAGCCTTGACCACTGGTAATGGTGTTTTGCCCTTGGCTGTGTGCTATTCACACAGAGGACACATGGTGTCTACTGGTGGTCAGTATGTGCCAAGCATCCCAAATAAAAAGAAGTCTTGAGACTAAAACTGATTGTACTTCCCCACTGATTGAGATCAATCTGTGGCAATTAAAGCTCATGCCCTGGCCTCTCTGTGGATGCCCCACCCATGGCCCCTCACACTCACTTGAACCACCCTCCTTTCTTCACCCTTTTCATGAACGCTGTTCTTTCCCCAAAGGTACTTGGCTCCCTGTGCCCACAGGTTTACATGAGCCCTTCTGCTCTCTGGAGTCCCTCAACCTCTTGGA
The DNA here is from genome assembly GCA_949820135.1 of Sylvilagus floridanus. Classification (NCBI taxonomy): domain Eukaryota; kingdom Metazoa; phylum Chordata; class Mammalia; order Lagomorpha; family Leporidae; genus Sylvilagus; species Sylvilagus floridanus. The sequence continues at coordinate 114,918,193 of OX463224.1, read as the reverse complement.
AACTCCTTTTTTCTCTTCACTGCTCCCAGGAGTCATCTCTGCCATTGAAGGCACTGGTTCACTGAGTGACGCCTTCACTTGCTGTCCCTCATCCTAGTCTTGCTTCTCATCTGATGCTGAGGCCAAGTGAGGTCGTCTTTCTCCCCTGCCCAACAATGACTTTATTTATTATCGTCTCCCTGAGATCAGGTGGCGGTCTCTGGCTGTCATCCAAGCTCCCTGTTCATGCTCTGGCTCAGTCCTTGGGGCTGCCCCTTCCACCTGCCCATGACTCACATCCAGGTAGTTCTCCAGGCTCTCAGTGGACACTGTGGCGAAGGTCTCTTTGGGGAAGTACTTGGTGGCCGGGTTGGGGGTGTGAGTCTTCAGGTAGTCCTGCAGCAAGCCCTTCTCAATCAGGTTCTTCCTCAAGGACTTCTTTCTGACCAGGGGGACCCTGGGGCAGAGCATTGGTACATGCATGGTTAGTGCAGGTGGGGTAATTGGGCAAGGAACAAGCTCAGGGGATGCTACAGAAACCCAAGAAAGGTGAGTACCCTGGTATGACAGAAGGGAAGGAAGGAAGAGGGGAAGAAGCTCCCATCTGTTACCTTATAGTGCACATGGGGAAGTGACTGCTGGCCAGGGGCGGGGCTGAAACCAAACCCTGGCTGCACTCAGGGTCTGGGCTATAACCATGCCTCAGTGTCGCCTCCTCATAAAGGCAGAGAGATACCAGGAAGACTCGAGAAGTTGGGTCGTAGGGAAGAAGAGAAGTGATATTGGACAGAAAGGGGGTTTGGGAGGCAGCACAGTGCTGGGAATTTACCCCTTGAGGTGCTCTCACCACTGCCCAACCCCAGACTCACTTGTGGACGATGCACTCAGAGAGCGCCAGCAGGCCGAGCAGCAGCAGCCACTTCATGTTTCTTCCTGGCTCCCAAGTCAGTGGAGAAGGCAGGACAAGTGGAAGGTGTGCAGCAATGGACAAGAGCCACTGCTTATATACTCATGGTCCAATTCTGACTATAATAGCTCTTATCAGTGTCTTAGTGCCACCTGGAACACACTCCAAACAGAACAGCTCCTGATAAGGCAATCCACCTGTAGTCACGTTCTGAAAATTGGCCCGTGGAGTAGCTTTCCACTATCACCACATCCTTCCATTGGATTGCACCTGCCCAGGGCCCACCAGGTGTTGAGTATTGGCTATGACTTTCAGAATGAGATGTATTCACGTACAGCTCTCCAAGCTCAGTGTGTTGACAGAATTGCTCAGAAGTTCACAGAACACAGCACTGAAATTGTGTTGCAGGAGCACAATGCACCCTGATTTGTTCCAGTTCCATAGATGGTTGAGGTCCTTAAAGAGCGACTGCCCAACTTAGCCATGGGTGCCTTTTCTGTATCAGCCACCTCAGAGCTTGTGGGCAGTCAGTGGTTTGGGGAGCAGGATCCACTTCCCTGTGCAGATGGCTTCAGGCAGATATGACAGTAGGGGATCTGTGTGTGTGAAGGTCGATTTGGTTTCTGTCCCTATTTCCTGGCTCATCACTTCCTCTTCAAGGCACGTAAACTAGAATTCTCTTCTCCAAGCTGGGTCATAGGAACTCCAATCCCCCTGCCTTCAGATGGCCATAATGAAAGTCTCTCCTCTGACTGATCCAACATGGGAAGTAGAATACACAGCAGACTCATAGAATGGCAGATATCCTAATAAATCACTCTGGCCTCAGAATCAGCCCTTAAGGCATCAGGATCTGGCTCAAGAACCCATGAGAGTATTTTTGGCATGGAAAGCCAAGACACTCTGCCAAAAAAAAAAAAAAAAGAAGAAGAAGACATAAATGAAAGATCTCTGCGAGTAAGATCCCAACGGAAGGAACAGGGCCACCAGAGAAGGAGGTGCCTTTCTCCGAAGGGAGGAGAAAACCTCCACTTTGACTATGACCCTGTCAGAATAAGATCCAAGTCGGCGAACACCAAAGGCTTCCATAGCCTCAGCAACTCATGACTATAGCCTAGGGAGATTGCTGAGCCATAAACAAGAGTGGCAAATTGTTAAATCAACAACAGTAGTCACTGTGTACTTACGGCCCATGTATGATCTGTCCTTAATGTGTTGTCCAAGGTGAAGTAATGCAATAACTAGGACTGAAACAGTATTTCTGCATTTTGTGTCTCTACGCGGGTGCAAACTGAAAAAATCTTTGCTTAATATATACTGAATCAATCTTCCGTATAGAAAGACAATTGGAAATGATCAAAAAAATTGGAAGTTACATAAAAATCAATCAATTAAAAAAATAATATCATGTAGGATCTCTGTCCCTAATGTGCTGTACAACGTGATTTAAAGCTACAACTAGTACTCAAAGAGTATGCTTCACTCTAGGATGCTATGTGAGGGCAAATGGTTTAAAATCTTTTCTTAACACATACTAAACTGAACTCCTGTATACAAAGAGAATTGAAAATGAATCTGAATGGGAATGAAAGGGGAGAGGGAGTGAGGAAGGGAGAAGGGTAGCGGGGGGGGGGGAGGTATGGGTGGGGAAGTCATTGCAATCCACAAGTTGTACCTTGGAAATTTATATTCTAAATAAGAAAAAAAGATAAAAGAAAAATAAAAAATAAATAAAAAAAAAAGTCTCTCCTCTGTGATTATCCCATAGTAGGTCCTCACTGCACAACGAGGGATCCTGCCGCAGGCACACCTGAAAGGAAGGCTGAAGAGTCCATGGTGGCATCCCCATCCCGGTTATTAGCAATCGTGCCCATGAAATGAAGTCCCCACACACCTCCCTCAACACAGGGGCCACAGGACTTCCAGACAGCGTGTCAGGATGACATCAAATAAAGTCAAACAAAGTTATTCATGTACTGGAAGGGGCACCCCAACTTCTCAGGATCAAATGCATGTTTTCAGGGCCCATCCAGTCCTTACCATCCACATCTCCTCATCTGGATGCCCGTTTCTGTCCTTTAAAGTGTGCTGTAAAGTCTGTTCCTTAGTCCCATAAGACACTCAGCAAATTAAACAAACTGAAGACTAGTCCATGGGAACCCCAATTTGTAGCTTGTGGGTATAATTCCTGCCTCTCAAGTGGGGCAATGCTGTTGATTTGGCCTCTCTAATGAGCTTTTATGCTCTCTCCAGGGAAATAGGCCCAGACCCAATTAATTAAACAAGATTTCACCCAGCTCATGTCAGTTGCTGCAGAATTGGTTGTTGGGAGTGGGGAAAGTGTCCGCATATGTGACGTAGGCTGTGAGCTGTGTTGGGAGAGGGCCGTGTGAGAAACTGAGTCTGTGACTGAGTGAGGGTTTGTGTGGCCATTGTCTACACAGGCTTGATGTCAGTGAAGTGGGTTTAAGGAGAATGGCCCTGAATCCCAAGTCTCAGGGTTTGGGAAGGGAGAGTCTGAATGTAGATGAGAACTTATGATTTCAATGACTGCGTGGTCAGCTCTGGTGTCAGCAGCAGTTCTGCCTAAGTCAGTTGCTGGAGATCAGAATCCCATTGGAATTTAAGCATGGATACAACCCCTAGAGAGCTGGTCCCATGAATGTGGAAGGAGGTGCAAAATTCACATACCACGGTTGTTGCTCTCTGTAGAAGCACAATCAAAGGGTGACTGTGCACCAGTAAACCATGTTTGTTGCCCAAGACACTGTGCCTCTGGAGACTTCCCAAATATCCCTGAAAGACTGCCTCCTGGAGAAACAACCTGGACCTGGACCATGGTTACCCTCCTCAAGTTCCCCCGATCCTGAGTCAGCCACGATGAAGATAGAGAACCACATGCCATTGTTCATTGTGGATGTCAAGGCCAACAAGCACCAAATCAAACAGGTTGTGAAGAAGCTTTTTGACATTGATGTGGCATGGTGAACCCAGCAATGAGTCCCAATGGAGGAAAGAGGGTCCTGTTTCCATCGTCCTCTGATTGTAATGCTTTGATGTCACCAACACTATTGGCATCATTTAAACTGATTTCAGGTTGCTTACTCTAAATCCATATCCTTTGTCCATAATCATGGTTTTAACAACACTGAAAGGCGGGATGCACCCAAAGGTACTCTTTTTCTTTTTTAACAGGCAGAGTGGACAGTGAGAGAGAGAGAGACAGAGAGAAAGATCTTCCTTTTGCCGTTGGTTCACCCTCCAATGGCCGCTGCAGCCGGCGCGCTGCGGCCGGCACACCACACTGATCTGATGGCAGGAGCCAGGTGCTTCTCCTGGTCTCCCATGGGGTGCAGGGCCCAAGTGCTTGGGCCATCCTCCACTGCACTCCCTAGGCACAGCAGAGAGCTGGCTTGGAAGAGGGGCAACTGGGACAGAATCTGGTGCCCTGACTGGGACTAGAACCCGGTGTGCCAACGCCGCTAGGTGGAGGATTAGCCTATGGGGCACAGCGCCGGCCCCAAGGGAACTCTTCAGGTCACCTAACTTTAGACAACTCCAATCATCTTGGAGGATGAGTTTCAACCCGGCCACTCTCTCTGGAATCTGGGTCACCTTTTTATCCTTCTGCACTCACTTCACCATCCACTGTGGGCCCCTCACCAGGACCCAGTCCTCCCAGTGTGACTGGGACTTTGCGCATTCTGTGATGGCCAGCTCAGAGGTGCCAAGAAAAGCTGTCCTCATGTCCCCTTTACCTAAACTCTTGAGAAACTGAGGGGAATCCTGACTCTGGGCCATCTGATCAGCAGCCAGGGCTGATCCAGTGCTGGTAGCAAAGAAGCTGTGTAATCTCACTGTACCAGGCTGGCCCAGCAAAAAGATAAGAGAAGAACGTTTATCCTGCCATTAGCCCTACCTGGCACTCAGTGTGCCAGTGCCTGGTCTTGTGGTGCACTGGGCATAATCTAATGCAGGCCTCTCATGCCAAGGTCCCAGGTGTTCAGTAATGTTCCATGAACATATCAGATTACTCAAAAGAATGAGGCTGAACAAACCATTCCTGGCAAGCCAGAGATGGAGCACGTGTGACAGGTGCTATGGAGCTGATAGGCTTTGTGACACCATCACCCAGAGCTTTCCATCAAGGTCTTGGGTCAGGGCATGGTCGTCCAACCACACAGGAGCACTGTGTTCTCTGCTTCTCAGCCCCAAACCCTCTGCTCTTGCAGAGATGCAGGCAGGTGTTAGGATTCCATTTACAGGCCCTTTGGTGTTGGTTCAAGTGTGCACATAACATGAGGGGAACTCAACAAGTTCATGGAAAAATTGACTAAATAGAATAAATAGACATCTATTTCACTACAAAATGTTTCAAAATATGTGCATAGTTTTTTTAAACTTTTATTTGACAAGTATAAAATTCCAAAGTACAGCTTATGGATTACAGTGGTTTCCCCCACCCATAACTTCCCTCCCACCTGCAACCCTCCCCTCTCAAGCTCCCTCTCCCATTCCATTCACATCAAGATTAATTTTCAATTATCTTTATATACAGAAGGTTGATTTATTATATGTTAAGTAAAGATTTCATCAGTTTGCACCCACACAGAACGTAAAGTGTAAAATACTGTTTGAGTACTAGTTATAGCATTAATTCACATTGAACAACACATTAAGGACAGAGATCCTACATGAGGAGTAAGGGCACAGTGACTTCTGTTGTTGACTTAACAATTTGACACTCTTGTTTATGGCGTCATTAATCTCCCTAGGCTCTAGTCATGAGTTGCTGAGGCTATGGAAGCCTTTAGGATTCGCCAACTTCGATCTTATTCCGGCAGGGTCATAGTCTGTTGCAGTTGATTTCTCAACAATGTTGCAGTGGATTCGTTTATTTTATTTTTTTTTTTTGACAGGCAGAGTGGACAGTGAGAGAGAGAGAGAGACAGAGAGAAAGGTCTTCCTTTGCCGTTGGTTCACCCTCCAATGGCTGCCACGGACAGCGCGCTGCGGCCGGCGCACCGCGCTCATCCGATGGCAGGAGCCAGGAGCTAGGTGCTTTTGCCTGGTCTCCCATGGGGTGCAGGGCCCAAGCACCTGGGCCATCCTCCACTGCACTCCCGGGCCACAGCAGAGGGCTGGCCTGGAAGAGGGGCAACCGGGACAGAATCCGGCTCCCCGACCGGGACTAGAACCCGGTGTGCTGGCACCGCAAGGCAGAGGATTAGCCTGTTGAGCCAGTGGATTCGTTTCTGAGAGGAGCAGCGTGGTGGGGGCAAGAGGCGCGATTCTTTAAAAAAAAAAACATGTAGGATCTCTGTCTTTAATGTACTGTACATTGTAAATCAATACTATAACTAGTACTCCAACAATAATTTCAGTTTGTGCCTCTAGGTGAGGGCAAACTGTTAAAATCTTTACAGAATATGTTATAAACTGATCTGCTGTGTATAAAGAGAATTGAAAATGAATCTTGATGTGAACAGAAGGGGAGAGGGAGCGGGAGAGGGGAGGGTGGCGGGAGGGAGGGAAGTTGTGGGGGGGGAGCCATTGGAATCCACAAGCTGTACCTTGGAAATTTATATTCTTTAAATAAAAGCAAAAAAAAAAAAAAAAAAGAAGAAGAAAGAAAAAAAAAAAAAAAAAAGAGGCGCGGAGTCAACACACAGACCCCGGGAGTTGGTTCAAAGCAGGCTTGAGGCCAGTAGCCTGCAGACTCGTTTATTTCAGTTGGAACCACATCTTATCTAGCCAAGACCAGCCAATCTGGTCAAGGGGTGGTCTATGCCCCAACCAGTCACAGCCTGTTGCCAGGCAGTTTCCAAAGCCATCCAATCATAGCCTGTTGCCAGGCAGGCTCCATTGCCTGGTGGGTTTCAAAGCCGTTCCTGAGTAACTGACGCTCGCTTGCCAGTGGCCACCTTGGCATGGCCTTCTCATTCCACCACAATAGCCAAAGTGGAGGTTCTCTCCTCCCTTCAGAGAAAGGTACCTCCTTCTTTGATGGCCCCGTTCTTTGCACTGGGATCTCATGATCTCACTCACACAGATCTTTCATTTTTTTTTTTTTTTTGGCAGAGTGTACACTAGTCTTGTTTGTGTGATCCCTTTGACTCTTAGACCTATCAGTATGATCAATTGTGAACTGAAATTGATCACTTGGACTAGTAGGATGTTTACCTAGGATAAAAGTTCTGATCAGCTCAACTCTCCATTCTCAACAGAGGGGAGCATGGCTTGGGCCTTATAATTACAACTTTGGCTGTAATTTCAATCTAAATGGCTGCATGTTTTCAAAGAAAACTACTTTTTTGAAAACATGAAAAATAATTTTGACTTTTAAACTTCTATATGCTTTATTTTACATTTTGATGAACATGTATTAAAATTTAACACTCGAGTACAATTATGTCCTATTTAGTACTTTAAATAATTACCATACACAGAAGAAATTATGTACATATTTTGTTTACAACAATATAATCAATAATTTACTGACATGAAGATGAAATTAAATTTTATGGAGAGAATGCAACAAAAAAGTTGGAGCTTATTGCTATCCGGGTCTCCCACATGGATGACAAGGCTCAAGCAGCTGGGCCATCATCTGCTGCTTTCCCAGGTACATAAACATGAAGGTAAATTGGAAGCCAAACACTAAGAACTAAAACAGGCTCTCCATTCCATGAACTTTTGGAAGTCCCATAACACATTTCTAACCCCTAAACCAGACTGCCTCTTGGCATCAAAAAGTGTGTTTGGCATCAGCATAATTTTAATTGGAAAAATGAAAACAGATCCTTGTTCCCTGCTGAGATGAAATGGGAAATGGTGAAGCTGCATCTCTCCGGGTGTCTGGAGCTTCAGCTGTCTACATATGTGGAAAGTGACCGGGTCCACAGAGAGACAGAAACACAGGGCTCTCATGCATGTGGCCTCCAAGGGGCCTGCTGTATGTTGGCTCATTTATTCACAGACAAATGCTTTGGGGAGCTTAACTCCTGGGCCCCTCTTTCTCCTGGGTGTTTGGTGCTCACTTTCCCTGGACAGTTCATGCCTTTGTTCCATAGGCACCTGCTGATGGGGACATCACAGGCAATGTCAGACCCCTGCATTTGTGGGGCACATGTGCCAGTTGGAAGATGGATCTCACTGATTGACGCCTGTACCCTGTAGACCCATCTCCCCTGACCTGGCTGCTCTTATAGGCACCCATTGGCTCTTCATCTGTGCTTTCCTGTGTGTCCATCAACTGCCATAAGCAAGGACTTTGTGTATTTCTGTGTCCTACAGCTGGACTCAAAAGCCTATACACCAGTGGACTGCCCCATCAATTGTCCCTACCCTTTCCACCCTAATAGGTAGTACTGTTCAGTATGCCAGGTGAGACCAGAATGAGACCAGCTACCCCATCCAAGGCTCCCTTGCTGGCCATGGCCCTCACAGCCCCCTGTGTCCTGTGTCTCTGTGGCTGCAACTATGAGGGCAGGAAGGTGGTGAACAACCAAGTGCTCACCTGGACCGTGTGTGTATAGGGCAGTGACTGTGTCAGGGGCATCAGGATCAGTTCCTTGAGCCCATGGAACAGTCTGGGTTGGGCTCCTAGGGAAGAGGAAAGTCCTGGGTTGGTGCCCCTTCCCCATGTGCCCTCAATGCTAGGATTTCAACTCTTTCCATTTGCTATGAGCATAAAGTACCTTCAGTGTGGCTGATTTTACACTTGGTACATTTTTAGGAAAATGGGGAATTTTGTTTTTGTTGTTGATAGATACCTGGAAAATTCTCTTGGAAAATTTGTCCATTAGATTCCTTTGATCTTTGAAAGGTTTGTTCTGTTTATGGTCAACTCAACAGCTCTTTTGGTGATGAACTCCTGCTTGAGCTCTAAGGCTGGAGACCACCACCAAGCCAGAAGTCCATTAGGTTAAGAAGTGTGTCCTTTAAAGGTTTTACTTCATTATAATGGGAGCACACTCCTCGGCAAGCTGGTCACCATCATTTTCCCAGAGCCCTCAAGTCGATTTGGTAGCCGATGTTCTCGTGTGTCTGGAGCATTTTGCCCGTGTTATCTCACTAAAAGCTCACAGCAGTGTCTGGCCACAGATGCTGCTGCTCTCTCTGTTTTGCAGGTGGGCTAATAGAGGGTCTGGTAAGTTCAGTTTCTAGTGCTCTTTTGTGGTCTGTTCTCCTGCCTCCAAATTGGGAAACAGGTGCAAGGAGAGGACTCAAAGAGCAGCACTGTGACATAGTGGGTTAAGCCTCCCCTTCAGTGCTGGCATCGCATATGGGTACAGGTTCAAGTCCCAGCTGCTCCACTTCCCATCCTGCTCACTGCTGATGGCCTGGGAGGGCAGTGGAAGATGGCACAAGTGCTTGGGTCTCTGTACCTGTGAGGTCAACCCAGAGGAAGCTCCTGACTCATGGCTTTGGATAGGCCCAGCTCCAGCCATTGCAGTCATTTGGGGAGTGAGGCCTCCCTCTGTCTCGCCTGCTCTCTGTAACTTGCCTCTAAAACAAATGAATACATCCGAGAGAGCGAGCGAGCGAGAGAGAGGGAGAGTGAGAGAGAGGGAGAGCGAGAGAGAGAGGACCTACAAAGCCCAGCTCCTTTTTCCTGACACACACTGCTTAGGCTGTGTTTGCTACATGCCAGTTCCTAACAAGAGCTTCCTTTAATGAAAAGCAATTTTTCATTGACATAGAATCTGAAAGGTTAATTTCTAATTAATGAAAATAATATATATATAGAGACAGAACAGTTTTTTTCTGAGCTAGGATTCCTATGTCATACCCTTTAGTTTAGCCTATTTATGGAATTTACAACCAGCCTTTTAAAGGTGTTTTGAATAGAATCATTCCAGCTTTTGAATACTCCCAATGGCATCTGGGTCCCGTTCACCCCTAACATGTCCTTTTTCTCACTCTGCCTCTCACTCAATTGCTTCTGTCCCAGTTACTAAATGTCACTGTGTTTGCTGCTGTCCAAGGAGACATGATCATTCCTGCTTGTCTGCCTGGTGTTCTGACCCCAGCAATGGGAGGAGACATACTAGTGAGGAGAAGGAGCCACAAACATGTTTCTATCAGCTGTTTTTATTCTACATTATGGGTGTGAGTGGGAACAGGGCCAACCATCTACTTCTATGGGAAGGTGACTGTGTTTCTGGAAGAACAGTCAGGAGAAGTCCGTCCACTACAGGGATTGTAGGACTAGGCCAAATCTGTCGGGAAGTGGTTTCAAAGCTGCAGGCTTAAGCTGCGGCAGCCAGGCCCAGCTGATTGTTGGCCCGGTCGAAGACGGTGAAGTACTGGCGGATGAAGACGTCACCCAGGATCCAGAGCTCGCCAGTGTAGGTGTCCAGGTTCATGCCCTCGAAGCCACTAATGCAGGCGTCATCTTCCTGTAGAGCAGAGAATAGCACAGGAGATGGGGAACAGGGTGAAGGTTACAAGCACTGGGTGATAAGCATGAATGGCTGGCTCCTGCCTCTGGCTGCAGGTGCCATGCCAAGAAGGGATTTGTGGCTCATTTTCCAGGGATGTGGCTGTTGCTGGGCTGGGATCAGCCTGCAGAAGCTGCTCCCTGCACTCTTGATGGGACGGATTGCCAGGCATTGTATGCTGCCATTGGCAGACACAGGAACCCTGACCTCAGCACCGGGGTTTAGGCAGAAGTCGAAGTCGGATTCTGGGAAGGAGATTTGGATTCCCTGAGGGTGTAGCCACTTCTCATTATTCCCATCACCACCCGTGGCACAGCTGACAACCAGGGGTTCCTCCTTCTCCCTGTGTTACTCTGCTCAGCCTTGACTGCAAGGCTGCACTTGCCGAGAGAAGGCACCAGGTGCGAATACTTCTCACAGAGTAAGCTCAGCCCATGTGGTAGGAGGCAAGGAGTTTCTTGAAGGTCATTGGACTGAATTGTGCTCAGTCTTACCAAAGCCCCCTAAGTGCACACAAGGTGGGATGAACTGACACCTCTGGTGTTAGCTGAGGAAATGAACACTGAGAGGACATGCGCCTTGATCAGAAATGATTGACAGAACATTGAAACTAGGGAGTCAGATACAGATCTAAATATCAGAATCCCCTTTCACACCATTATCCTTTGCCTCACGTTTCCTTAAGGGGCTTCTTCCAATTCTCGCTCCTGCATGACTGTGATAGGCTCTTTTTGTCTACTGGCCATGCAGAGCAGGGGTCAGTCTGCCTCTTGGCGTCAGCAGGGAGAAGTGTGAATTCCCCCTTGTAGAGGGCAGTGTGCAGCCTCCTTTTGTGTGGCAGGGTCCAGCGCCTGGCCGAGTGCTCCCTTACCTCCAGGATGTAGGCACTGGCGGGCACAGGGTACTGGACTCCGTTGATGGTGAAGACAATGTTGGGCAAGGAGTACATGGATGAGCAGCTGACGATCATCTGGAAGGTGTGAGTGTGGGGGTTAGAAGGGCTCATTCCTTGTGCATGGTACTCCCCCCAGCTGTGTCTAGCAGAGAGCATTTGGGGCTGGACTTGCCTCGCCATCAGAGTTCTCAGAAGCTCCGATGTAGCTCTGGATGTTGGAAATGGCGCTGGTGGGGCCAGCCAGCAGAGAGGTGCCTGTGTCCACGATGGCCTGGCAGCTATCTGCACAAGCGATGGTCTCTCCATCCATGGTGATGCTGAGGGAGAGATGCAAGGAAAGGACCCTTGAGTTCTCAGGGGTTACACCTGTGACCCTAGCGGATCCTCCTCAGGGGTCAGATCAACTGGAATCAGGCTTCAAAGGGCCAGGGAATGCTTGGTCTGTGAAAATGTTTCAGTCATTTCACCCTAATACTGGACAGCCAAATGCAGTCTTGCAATAACGGCAGATTGTGTGCTGCTTTCTAGGTCCCCTAAATGCTGAGAGGTATGGACAGGAAGGTTTGTTAACCCTTCCTGGGTGTGCTGTGATGTGGTCGTGTTCTTGGACCACTAGGACGTGGTTGTTCCATTGTTGTTGAGGAGTTGGGCTCCCAGACAGCCCTCTCCTCCACTTCAAGTTTTGTGTCTTTTCAAGGCTCTCAGTAGCTTGAGCAGTTTCCAGCTCTCCTCTGTACTGGCTGCTCAAGGTAGTTCTGGACATCAGATCAACAACAAGTGCATAAAGAAGTGGGATCAGGGCTCAGCCCAGGATAACATGCAGTGGTGCTGTCTCACCTGTCCACGGTGATCTGCCAGTAGCCCTCATAAGAAACAGGCACCCAGTTCAGGCTTCCAGTGTAGTAAGAAGAATCAATGCCACCAAACATCACAACACTACCACTCTCATCATCACTGTGGAAAAAGGAGGGGTAGGGGAGAAGACAGGAATTCATTAATTCATGCTTTGCATATCTGTTATGTACAGCCCAATAACTACCCTTAATGGGGTACTTTTAAGTGCCAGGAGCTGTACTGAATGTGTGACTGATGTGGATTCTTTCAATGTAACACCAGGTCCACATAGTGGTCTGTATTATTATTTCGACTCTACAAGACACTGTGCCACAGAGAATTAAGGCAACTTGCTTGAGTTCACATAGTTGTGTAGTTGCAGTCAAGCATAGAACCTAGAAATTTGGGTTCCCTACTGTATGGTTTGCACCCTGATACTCATTAAGTTTCCCTGGGGTTCACAAGTGAAGTGAATTCAGGTAGTTTGGGCATGTAAGGACTTAATGGTGGAGATCACTCTTTCTCAACCAGGGCTAGTGTGGCCAATATCCAGAGACATTTCTGATTATTGTTGTTGGTTGGAGGCAGGGGTGCTACTGAGGTACAATAGGTCAGGGTCAGGGACCTACTACACAACTTACAGTCCATGGGACTGCCCAACAACATGCAACTACCTGCCCTAAAAAGTCCATAGGGCTGATTTCTTTGTGTATCTTTGTGTAGCTGGGAGATGCAGTGACCCACAAGAGATACTTAAACATTCACGGAAACAATTTATGTTTAAGAGGCACCTGAAGATTGAGTGGCCAAGGGCACAAAGGATAAAAGAACTCTCACAAAGGAGTCTTTGATATTGCAGAGTTCATTGGCTAAATCTGATATTTCAGGTTAGATAGAAAACAGGTATAGATGGTAACAAGAAGTTAGTCAAAAATACTGACCATTTCTAAGACACAACCTCACTCACGTTTACCCATCCAATTTACAATGAACATGTTAGTGCACAGTGCAGCCGCCCCCCAGCAGAATATTAATGCCTGAAGCAAAATAAGACTGTCGGGCAGTGGTGTCATGGGGAGGCTATGAGAGACAGAGGAAAGTTGAAGACAGCCTTGGCTACTATTGGGTAAAAGTCTACACAGAAAAATCCACCTGGGTTATTCTTCTATCATTTTTGGAACTAACTAAATAAAAAGAAACTTACATTTCATTAGTTTGAAATGTCATATTTCAAGATATATGAGGGTATTTCAAAATTTTCCTAGAAAAATAATATTTAAAAGAATGTATATAGGTGCAAAATATTTTGGAATCTGTACATACAAGGAGTTTGTAAAATGTTCTTGGAAAATGCATGCTATTTGACAGTGAGTTTGCAAGTCACATTCTTCTAAGATCCTCCCAGCCCACCCAACCCTAGTTAGGTCCCTTGCTGGACTAGGTGAAAATGATCCGTGTGGGAAAGGCCCCAGGCTAGCCAAAACCTACGAGCTCAAGTAGACGGAGAAGAGGTCCTGGGACACGAGACCCTGGTCCCACATGTTGTCAAAGACGGGCGTAGCATCGGAGGAGGAAATGCTGGGGTAGGCCAGACCCAGGATGCCATCGAAGGGAGCATAGTACAGGAAGGAACCGGGCTCCGACTCACTCAGCCCAAAGATCTGGTTGGTGTCCTCGATGTTTCCAACCTGTGTAGGGGGCACAGAGAGGAGGTCCACAATGAGCACCTGTTCATGGAGCACTTCTGGGCTCCAGCTCTGGACTCAGAGTGATTCTGCTTCATTTGCTGGAGGACTTAGCTTCCAGGGAATAAGACAGAAAGCAGGAAGAGGGACTATCCCCTGAAATTCTTGACTCTCCATTGGGCAGAACCTTGGCAGCTGCTGCCAGGTGGCTACAGTGTGTGACTCACTGTGAGATATTGCTGCAGGATGGATAGCCACTGTGCATTTGGATTTCAGCTGGGCAGATGGAAGGCAGACTCCAGTAAACCTAGAGCACTGTACCTCTGCCATGGCCTGGAGATTTGTGGAGCTCATGTGACTAGAGGAAGGAGGAGGCTGTGGAGGAGATGCTAAAGAGAATTGAGCAACTGCGTCCCTTCTTCCCACTTCTTCCATTCAGCACTGAGCATGGCTGAGTTTCCCAGGCACCACTCCCATTATGCACATATGGCTTAACCCCTGAGTGTGTGTGACATCTCTGCCACACCCTCCCTGCACTGCCCGTTAGATTTCTTGTGTGATCTCTGAGATCCATACTGTTAGAGTGAACTTGCTTTGGGAATTCACTGTGGTCCCCAAGTCCTTGGAAACAGGCTCAAAGCCCAGACAGTGTGAGGGTGCAAGTGCTCACTTTCACAGTGTCGTATCCCAGGAAGCCTGTCATGCTGCCAGTGCCATAGGTGATGGAGAGAGACTCGCTGGTGGCCTGGAAGGTGGAGGAATCCTCAGGGTTGAACTGGTTATGGACGCCTGCAAAGGAAAAGAGTGACATCATTAACTTCCAGAGGGCAAACAAGGGTGGTGGAATGGACATGTCTTCCTGGGATGGGATTTCTTGGCTTGGGTGGGACTATGGAGGATAAAGATGACCTTTGCTACAGGATGACCTTTAAGGTGGCCTTTGGATGGCAGAAATTCCAGGTTGCAATCACAAGTTTTTGGCAGTCAGCACCATCTCACTGGTGGATGATCCCAGCCTACCCTAATTCCTCCCAGGGCACCCAGGCAAGCACTGAGCACATCAGTGTGGCTGTTCATGGTGCTGAGTGCCTTCACAACCAGGGCCATTGTTAGGGCACCCCTGATTCTCCTGACACCTCTTCTTAAAACTCGACCAGAAAGCAGGAAGAGTTTGGAACTTTAAACATTGTGGTGACTTCCAACGACAATGTCTCCTTCATTACCAAAGCAGTGATTTGTCTCTGTGTATTTAATTGAGTTCCACACTCATCTCAAGAGTGTCTCAGTCCGGCCACTGTGTCACATGGGACTCGGCATGGCTGGCCAACATGCAGCACTTCATCCCTTCCTTGCTTTAAAATTCTATAGGCTTTCCAGTAGAATATGGCCCAAGTGCTTGGGCCCCTGCACCTACATGGGAGACCAGGAAGAAACACCTGCCTCCTGGCTTTGTATTGGTGCAGCTCCAACAATAGTGGCCATTTGGGAAGTGAATCAATGGAAGGGAGACCTTTCTCTCTGTTTCTCCCTCTCACTGTCTGTAACTCTACCTCTCAAATAAATAAATGAAATAAAAAATCTTTAAAAAAATTCTACAGGATTTCTCCTCCAGGAGTCCAACTCTTCCCTTTATGCCCTGAGCACCTGTGCCTACTGCTAGCTCCTGGAAGCTGCCTGGGGAAACCTGTCCCTTGAAGCCCTGAGTGACTCCTTCAGGCTTGAAGTGGCTGCTGTGAGAAGTCTCTGAGTGGTCAGGGAAAGTATGAGAAAACAGGACTGGGCATGGCAGGCACTCACTGCAGGCAGCACTGGAGCAGTAGACGGAGGGCACCCACAGGTTGGAGGAGCCGGTGTCAAAGATGACGGTGAAGTCCTGAGCGGGGGTTCCGATGCCGATGGTGCCAAAGTACTCGGTCTGCAGGGGTCAGGACAGCCCAGTTCAAAGACCTGCAACTCCCCATCTGAGCCTCCCTTCTGAGCAGCTCCTTATCCAAGTCTCCATCGTCTCTTCTTCTTTTCTCACTTCCTGGTGAAGTGCACACTCCTTCAAATCCCAGCCCTGTTCAGACCTCCTTGATATCTTCTCTGCTCCCTGGTTGCCTCTGATGTTCTCTGCTAAAAACGTTCATTCCCCAGGCAGATCTGCGATCCTCTCTCAGCCAGTGCCCTGCCCATGTCAGTCTCACCCTCCTGGGGAGCACACCTTCTCAGAGGAGAGGGTGTAAGCTATGGCACCCAACCAGCTAGGCCTAGCCTAGGGTGCTTGTTCACTAACTTGCTGATCTGGAGACATGCAAGTCAGTCAAACAAGGGACCCATGGGAATCTCTCATTCCCAAACCTCAGTGTGGACAGCAGATTTTCAGAAAGGAAACTCAGTGTTTTTATTCTCAGTGACAACACTTTCCCCTTGGTAGATCGTCCCCAGTTTCCATATGTCTATACAATTCTTGGACAATGACAAGCTTCATCCCACCCCAGGGCCTTTGTTCTGCCTGTTTGTTGTGCTGTGAAAATGTATGTTCCTGGGCCATCCCTTGTCTGACTCCTTCATCATTCAGAGCTCTTGTCCAGTGTCACTTTTGCCAAGCACTTCCTGACCACTTTAAGCAAAGTATCCCAAATCTTCTTCTCCTCTTCCCACAATTATTAATTAAATAATTATGCTTTATGTCCCCTCTCATGATCATAATTCATCTCACATGCTGGTTTGTTTGTCTTCCTTTCTTGAATATAATCCCTCAAACTTTGGCTTTCTTTCCACATCAAATGTCATGCCTCTGGCACTTAGTATGTCTTCATAAATATTTGTGCAATGAATAAATGGGATGGTGTTTCTGAGTTCACCAAGAGCCAGCTGGGGCCTGTGAGAAGCACACCCAGAAGCTCTATGGTTGTAATGACTTGCAACCTAAATGGATGGTGACTGTGAGTGGGTCAGGAAGGGAGACTGCAGTACATGAACGACTTACCCAAGATCACTAGGTCTGTATGGACTAGAGCCCCCTTTTGTAGTGGATCTTATGTATCTCAGAAGGGCAGCCCTTGACCACAGGGAAGGCAATGTCTATTGTAGACCAGAGTATGTCACTGGTTCCAAGTAGGAGTCTGAGTGTACCCCTCCAGTGATTTGGGTCCATCCGTGGCGATTAGGGTCTCAGCTATGTCAGTGCCTGGCCTGTGTGACCGGTCCCACTCAAGCCCCTAACCTTACTTGAAACACCCTCCTTCCTTCTGCACTGTTCTCACACACTCTTATTCCTTCCTCACATGCACATAGCTCACTATGGGAACAGGCTGAGCACAAGCCCTCCTGCTCCAGAATTTCCTCCCTCCTCTTTGGCAGCTCCCAGGAGGACTTACTCTCCTCCAGGAACCTGTCACTCAACAAGTAACTCCTCCTTTGGTAGACCTCTTCCTAACCGTGATTGTCACTAGGTGTTGATGCTCAGTGAGTTCATCTTTCT
The DNA here is from genome assembly GCA_949820135.1 of Sylvilagus floridanus. NCBI lineage: Eukaryota > Metazoa > Chordata > Mammalia > Lagomorpha > Leporidae > Sylvilagus > Sylvilagus floridanus. Next base: position 114,900,981 of record OX463224.1, on the reverse strand, counting down.
CCCACTATGGAACTGTGACTTTGCTCCCTGCTGCCCCCTAGACCAGGTACAAGGCCTGACACCTATCAGGGCATTCAGGATAAAGAAACATTGAAAGAACAGATGAATGAATGATGAACAAATGACAGCAACAGTTATAATTGTGAGTTTCCTTGATTGCCATGGGCTGCTCAGATCCAGGGAGCAGAACCTGGCTGTCATTCATGTCCCCCAGACACCCTCTCTGTTGCTGGCTCAGTCCTTGGGGCTGCCCCTTCCCCCTGCCCATGCACTCACATCCAGGTAGTTCTCCAGGCTCTCAGTGGACACTGAGTCGAAGGCAGCTTTGGGCAAGTACTTGCTGGCCCGGTTGAGGGTGTGAGTCTTCAGGTAGTCCTTCAGCAAGCCCTTCTCAATCAGGTTCTTCCTCAAGGACTTCTTTCTGACCAGGGGGACCCTGGGGGAGAGCATTGGAATATGCATGGTTAGAGAAGGTGAGGTTAATGGGCAGGGATCCTGCTCATAAGATCCTGCTACAGAAGCCAGAGAAGGACAAGGAAACTGGTTTAGGAGAAGAGAAGGAAGGAGGAGTGGAGAAGCTCCATACAGTGCAGAGGTGAAGTTACGGATACCATGATGTGGTTGAAACCAAACCACACCTGCCTCCCTATCAGAGCAGAAAGAGAGATAAGGAAGGGAGACTGCAGATGGGAAGAAGGGAAGGTGAAATATGATAGACAGGGAGGCAGCAGAGGGCTGGGGAAGTTGCCCCTTGAGGCATTCTTCCCATTGCTGGTCACCAGACTCACTTGTGGATGATGCACTCAGAGAGTGCCAGCAGCCCGAGCAGCAGCAGCCACTTCATGGTTCTTCCTTGCTCCCAAGTCAGAGGAGAAGGCAGGACAAGTGGAAGGTGTGCAGAAGCAGGCAAGAGCTGCTGCTTATATATGGCCCGTGTCCTGACTGTAATAGCTCTTATCAGCCTGTAAATGCTACCTGTTATCACAATCTCAAACAGAACTGTTCCTGATAAGATTTTCCTATCTAGAGTAATGTTCTGAGAAGTTGCTAGTTGAGTAGCTTTCCACTAACACTGCATCGCACAGTTGGAGTGCACCTGGTAAGAGCTAGACATCCATTAAGTGGTGGCTGAGCCTTATGGAATGAGAGGGTCCATGTACAACTTCCCAAGCTCAGTATTGTGGCAAGATTGGTCAGCAGTGCTCTGAACACAGCATTGATGATGTTGCTTGCTGGTTGGGGTTCTTTGAGAGCAGCTGCTCACTTAGCAATGGTGGGTTGCTGTATCTACCACTCCAGATCTTGTGAGCATTTGGTTATTTGGAGATCAGGACTCATCCCTCTCTAGATGACTTCATTTGGATATGATTTTATGGGACCTGACTATTTGTAGATACATTTGGTTTCTGCTCCCTGGTTCCTAGTTCATCACTAACTCCTCAAGGCACAGAATCTAGACTTATTCTTCCCGTTGTGGGTCATAGTAACTCTAATCTCCCTGCCTTTTGCCAGCCATAAGAAATTCTCTGCTATGTGATTGTAACATAGTAGGTGCTAAGACCCCCTCATTATAGAGGGTTCCTGTGACTTGCGTGGAGAGAGTCTGAAGAATCCATGCTGAGATATCCACTCAGCCTACCAATAATCAAGCCAATGAAGACCCAAAAATTTCCCCAAATACAGTGTTTCAGGGTTCTGGACGGTGGGTTATTGGGGGTATGTTAATGTAAGCAGAAAGTGAACCCCTGCTGGGAGGGGGTTCCCCAATCCAGATGGTTGGGCCTTGGACCCCTTCCAGCCCTTGCCCTCTCCATCTTCTCATCTGGCTGCTATTTTTATCCTTTAAATTGTGCAGCAAAATGGGTTTCCCTTAGGCCCATGAGCCAATTATCAAATTACTGAACCTGAGGAAGGGGCTGTGAGAACACAAATTCGTAGCTTATCAATCCTCAGCCTAACTCTGAAGTTGGGCGGGCTGGTGCCTTGACCCTACTCATTAGATCCTGTGCACTCATCTGGAAGATGGGGGCAGAACTGAATCCAGTTGAATGGGAGATCACCAAGCTGGTGTCAACTGCTACAGAACTGGTTTCTGGGGTGTGGAGGATGTCTCTGTACATCTGGCTTCACTGTGAGCTGTGTCTACAGGAAGCTCTAGGAAAAACTGATTTGAGATCTTGCGAGGGTCTTTGTAGGCATTGTCTGCACACAGTTGGTGTCAGTAGAGGGGTCTACCAGACTGGCCTTGACTCAAGAGACCTTATAAGGGCTTGGGAGGTCAGAAGGTAGGGGGAGGAACATGTGGTTTCTGGGTTGCTACACACTCACATTGGGTTTGGCAGCAGTTCTGTCTCAGAAATTTCTGGATGCCAAGTCTTATTGGAATTTTATGGTGGAACCAATCCCTGCAGAGCTGGTTCACTGGATGTGGAAGAAAGTGTGCAAACCTAAAAACAAAACAAAACAAAACAAATCTTGCACCATCCTATGGTTATTAATCTCTGTAGCAGATCAGAATATCAGGTAAGAGACTCCTGCATGCACAGGTCACTCACATTCCTATGGCCTAGCTGGGTCTCTGGACACCACTCACTGTCCTTGGAAGAGCATCCCCCAGAGAGACAGGCTCAACCCTAGTTGAGGGTCATTTCCCTGACCCTGAGTCAGCCATAATGAAGACAGAACCACACACCTGTGTTCATTGCGGATGTCGAGGCCAACAAACACCAGTTCAAACTGGCTATGAAGAAGCTGCACTGTGACCCTGATGTGCCAAGGTCAACACCCTCATGGAGTCTGATAAAAGGAAGAGCGCAGATTCCATTGGTGATGATTATGGTATTTTTATGTTGCCAACATAAGTGGCTTCATCTAAATGGAGCACTGCTGGCTCATGATAAATGCGTGTTGTTTCCCCATATATCAATGGCTTTAGAACAACACTGGATGGCTAGAAGTCCCCAAGAGAACTCTTACAGGCCATCTGACATTGGATGATTGCAAACAAGTTTGCTGCAAGAACTCCAGTTGGGAACTTGAAGAAGTCAGAAGATCCAATGGGAAATCTATTGTACCATGGTCTGGGGCAGCTGTTGGTCATTTCATCAAGACAAGATGAACAAAAATGCCAAGGTCTGTTTGCTCCCAGTGGGGTTGGAGAGTCTATGGGATTGAACATACAGATGTGCACCTGTGATAGGACATGGGATGTGCAGACTTCAGACAAGCTTTAGATGAAGTTGTTTCCTTTACCTCAAGTTGTTATGGGAGCAGATACGGTATCTGTCTGGGGAACAAGCCCTTCCCTGATGTGGTATTGTTACCCAGAACCTGGTGATGAAGTTCTGCTGGAGGCTGCGGTCAGTAATGTGCAGGTTGCTGGAATCAGAACAGGCTCCCTGCAAAGTGGCCACCTGACTTTGCTTGGCTATATTATAGGATGGATGTTGGTTCTGACTCTAACGTTCCTTACACTCTGTTCTAAATCAGGAGGCAGGGGAATCTGCTCTTCCAGAGATTCCACTGGATGTACCGCCTGGGAGCCAGAAATTTTCCTTGAGCCCACAGAGTGTGGCTGAAGTGCTGCACTGGAGGAACACCCTCCCTGTGTGTTGTTTCCATGTGCAGCCTCAACTGGAGCTAGAGGCCACAGCATATGAGCAGCTCCGAGCACCTTGTTGTGGGTCTTGACTGAAGCTACCACTTTGACCATTACTGAGAAACCTGAAATGATCCTGACCCCTAAAATACTCTAAATGTCCAGGATGATGTCAGGGAATCTGTAAGACGGTGGCCAGGAACAGAAGGTCTGTAGTAATATGGACATGCTTTGTACAAGGTCAGGCTATAGTGGTAAACGTACTGAAATCTTTACTTAGTGTAGAGTTGGTCTTCTGTATATAAAGAGAAGTGAAAATGAATCTTAATGAAGAATGGGATGGGAGCAGGACTGGGAGGTGGGACGGGAGAGGGGGTGGGAGGGTGGGTATGGGGAGAGAACTGCTATGTTCCTACAGCTGTACCTATGAAATTTGTATTCATTAAATGAAAGCTTTCTAAAAAATAAGTAAATTACTGATTCTGCTGTATCTCCATCTTGTAGTTGAGGTGATAGGTGGTCAGAGCAGGTTCTCATAACCAAGTGTGAAACTGTCAGGACTGGACCCTGGTTCTCAGAAGAGCTCTGTCCTTGGAAGAATGTTCCATCTGGTTTCTGCCCCTGGGTTAGAATGTATGTGGGCATCATGTGATGACCACACCAGGGGCACCCGGAGAAGCTGTCTCCATGGTCCTCTTTACCTGAAATCTTGGGAGACAGAGAGGAATCCTGATTCTGGGCCATCTGATTCAACTCCAGAGTTGATCTAGTGTTGGTGGCAAAGAAGCCACCCAGTCTCACTGTACCAGGCTGGCCCAGCAAAGAGATAAGACAAGAAAGTTTACCCTGCCATTAGCACTGCCTGGCACTCAGTGTGCCAGTGCCATGCCTGGCCTTTGGGGCACTGATGATAGAGTTTCTAATACAGGCCACCAATGCCAACATCCCATGTGCTCAGCAATGTTCTACGAATGTTTCAGGTTAAGCAAAGGAATGAGGTTGAACAAATCATTCCTGGCAAGCCAGAGATGGAGTCTTGTGACAGGTACTGTGGAACTTCAGTGATTGGCCTTGCAGCAGCTGGTCCCTGGCACTTTCCCGCATGTTCTGAGCCCAGGGCACGGTCTCCCAAGCACACAGGAGCACTGTGTTCTCTACCTCTCAGCCCCAAACCTTCTTTTTTTTTAATACCGCTTTTATTTAAAGAATATAAATTTCCAAAATACAGCATATAGATTACAATGGCTTCCCCCCCATAACTTCACTCCCACCCGCAACCCTCCCCTTTCCAACTCCCTCTCCCCTTCCGTTCACATCAAGATTCATTTTCAATTCTCTTTATATACAGAAGGTCAGTTTAGTATATATTAAGTAAGCCCCAAACCTTCTGCTCTTACGGAGATGCAGGCAGGTGTTATGATTCCATTTACAGGCCCAATGGTTTTGGTTCAAGTGTGCACATAACATGAAGGGACTTCAACTAGTTCATGGAAAAAATAGAAGATACATTTATGTCAGTCAAAAAATTTTGAGTCATGTGTAGAGTTTTTCATAATACAGTTTCCCAAGAATATGTTTTATCGGTAACTAAGAATTGGGGGAGCAGATGTTTGGAGCAATGACTAAGATGCTGCTTGGAATGCCCAGACCCCGCATGGCAGTGCTTGGGTCCAGTCTTGTACGCTCAATTCCAGTCTTCTGAAAGTGCACAGCCCGAGAGCCATTCGGTGATGCATCAAGCCCTTAGGTCTTGCCACCGGTGCGGGAGTCTCTGAGTTCTGGGCTGCTGTCTTCAGCTTCACTCAATCACAAGCATGAACCGATAGAAGAAGAATCTCTCTCTCTCTCTCTCTCTTACTCTCTCTCTCTCTCTCTCTCTCACTCTCCATGTGTGTGTGTGTGTGTGTGTGTTTCTCAAACTAACTCTTTTTGAATAATTAAAAATATATTTAGCACCAACGCTGTGGCATAGTGGGTAAATCTGCTGCCTGCAGTGCTGATATTCCATATGGGCATTGGTTTGAGTTCTGGCTGTTCCACTTTGGCCACAACTCTCTGCTCTGGCCTGGGAAAGCAGTGGAAAATGGCCCAAGTCCTTGGGCCCCTGAGTCTGCCTGGGAGACCCCAGAAGAAGGTCTTGGCTCCTGGATTCGAATTGGCTCAGCTCCGGCCATTATGGCCATTTGGGGAGTGAACCAGCAGATGAAAGACCTCTCTCTCTGTCTCTCTGCCTCTGACTCTCTGAAACTATGCCTTTCAAATAATAAATAATTCTTAAAACATATTTAAAATATCTTTTTAAAAAATCCATTAAAATTTATTATCAGAATTCTGTCAGTGATCAAAAATCTAAGGGAGCTTGATTGATTTGTCTTCTTCAGTTCAAAGCTGAAATCAAGTTGTCAGTAGTCCTAGGCTCTTATCTGGAGGCTGTGTGTCTGTGTGTATGGGGGAATCACTACATGCTCATTAGTTCTGTGTAGCATGGCTGTGGTCTCTGTGTCCTTCCTGGTTTTCAGACTGTCCGTTAGCTCCTTAAGGTACCTACATTGCTTTTCATGGTCCTCCTTTCATCTTCAACCCAACTATGGTGGCTTTTATAGTTTTTCTTGTGATCTGAATTCCTTGATTACCTTTTTTTCCACAGAAAACTTTTATTTAAGGAATACAGGCTTTCATGAATTTCATAACTACAACTTTAGGAACATGGAGATTCTTCCCACCATACCTGCCCTAGCACCCACGCACCCACCCTACTTTCTCTTCCCTCTCCTGTTTCCATTCATACTGTTTACTAAGGTCTCTTTTCTTTTTTTAAGATTTATTTATTTGTTTGTTTTTTAAAAAAAACTTTTATTTAGCGGCCAGTGCTGTGGTGCAGCAGGTTAACACCCTGGCCTGAAGCATCAGCATCCCATATGGGCACCGGTTTGAGACCCAGGTGCTCCACTTCCAATCCAGCTCTCTGCAATGGCCTAGAAAAGCAGTAGAAGATGGCCCAAGTCCTTGGGCCTCTGCACTCACATGCGAGACCCGGAAGAAGCTCCTGGCTCCTGGCTTCAGAATGGTGCAGCTCTAGCCGTTGTAGCCAATTGGAGAGTGAACCATCAGATGGAAGGCCTCTCTCTCTCTCTCTCTCTCTCTCTCTCTCTGTGTGTGTGTATAACTCTTTCAAATAATAAATAAATAAATCTTTTTTTAAAAAAACCTTTTATTTAATAAATATAAATTTCAAAAGTAGAACTTTTGGATTAGGCGGTGTCTTTCCCATAACCACCCTCCAACCCACATCTCCGACTCCCCCTCCAATCCCTGATGTGAGTGCATTCCTACAGCAGTGAACCTCACCAGAGAATCAAGGATCCCCAAGCGTGTGGTCCATCTTCTGTGACTGCCCAAAGACTCAGCCACACCCTGTACCCTCTCACATAGCCACAGTGTTTTTACAGTCCCAGCACATGGCTTCCACAGCCACTTTTGGAGTTTCCTTTATGGTTTTCTCCATGATTCTTCGCTGAGATTGCACCCTCTCTGCTTTTGTTTTAATTATCTTCCCTTAGAATAGAGCAGTAAGCTCCCTCCCTATTCCACCATCTTGGAAAACCATTTCTAAAATGTCTTAGAGTGACTCAAAACCCTGTTATCCAGTACAAACCAACATCAATGTTGTAAATAAATTTATTTATTTACCTATAAATATGGGACCATACAGTACAGGATACTTGCCTCCTGCTTTTTAAATTTTTAATGTTTATTATCTATCACTTGCTTTTTAAAAAATTAAATTTTCATGTATTTTCCAAGTGACTTTATAAGTCTAAATCAGCATGGCAACTTTTAAATATTTTAAAAATATATTTTCTAAAGATCAGAATGACTGTTGTGGCAGGAGAAATCATTGATCTGCTGGTTCACATCCCACATGGCCATAATGGCCTGAGCTGGTCCATGGTGAAGCCAGGAGACCAGAACACCATTGGGGTCTCCCAGGTGGTTGGCAGGAGCCCAAGTACTTTTTCATCTTCCACTGGTTTCCTTGGCACCTTAGTAGAGTGTTAAATGAGAAGTGGAGGAGCAGGGACTTGAAACTCTGCTCTGATATGATCTAGCAGTGTGAGAGGTTTTGGCTTAACCCACTGCCCCTCAACACCAGCCTCTAAACTTTTCTTGAAATATAGTATGTACACAGGAAAATGCGTGTTATAAGATTTAGGTACGTTCTCTTTAATAGATTTAAGTTGTATTTATTTGAAAGTCAGAGGGAGACACACACACACACACACAGGGTGGGGGAGAGAGAGAGAGAGCGAGAGAGCGAGAGCGAGAGAGCTCTTCCATCTGCTGATTCACTCCTCAAAGGGCCACCACAGCTGAGGTCCTGCGATGCAGAAGCCAGGAGCCCAGAGCTTCTTCCAGGTCTCCCATTCCGGGGCAGGGGCTCAGGCACATGAGCCACCTGCTGCTGCTTTTGCAGGCACGTCAGCAGCGAGTTGAATTGGAAGTGGAACAGCCAGGTCTCAGACTGGCTCCCTATGGGATGCTAACAGGCAGTGGCTTCACATGGCATAGCATGTGGCCCCAGATTGATGGGTTCTCACAAACTGAGCGCCTCTATTCATGTTAGTCAGATTTCCATTATTGTAACAAAATACCCGAGGCACGCTAACCATAAATGAAAGGGATGTATTTTGGTCATGGTTCTGGAGAGTCACAGGCCAAGGTCAGGCAGGCCCGTATTCTCAGACCCTGGTGATGGAGTCCTCAAGAACCAGGCTTCTTGCCCCCATATGGGAGACTCACTGGATTCCCAGGCTCCTGCCTTTAGCCTGTCCCAGCCACAGCTGCTGTGGGCATTTGCAGAGTGTCTCTGTTTCTCTCTGTGTGTCTTTCACATCAATAGAAGTTAAAGTATGTAAAAAATGATGCATAACCCCATTATCCATAACTAACCACTTCTAGTATTGTAAGTGAATATTAATTTCTTTACAAAAAATGGACCACGTCATGTAGAACATAGTCTCACACTTGTTTTCAAAAGGAAAGTGGTTTATTATTTTCCAAATGATCTCTTGTAAGTCTATATCAACTTTTAAGCTTTTTTTATATTTATTATTTATTTGGATGACAGAGTGATAGGGGAGAGAGAGAGAGAGAGAAACAGAGAGAGAGAGAGAGAATGTTCAATCCACTGGTTTCCTCTCCTAGTGGCCACAATGCCCCAGGCTAGTCCACCCTGAGTCAGAGCAGAAAGTATACCTTGATCTCCAATGAGGGTAACAGGATCTCAAGTATTCATGCCTTCCTCCACTACTTTACAAGGCATACTAGTATGGAATTGAATTCTAAGCAGAGCAGCTGGGACTTGAACCAGCTTAAAGATAGCATTCTGGCGACTCAGGGAGTAGCTTAAGTCATTGTGCCACATTTCCACACCCTGAACTTTTCTTGAAACATAATATGAGCACAGGAAAGGCACACTTCATAAAGGAATAATGTGATGGATTTTTCAGAGCTAGAACATCCCTGAGTCAGATAGCTGTGACTATAGAAAAGTATCAGGGGCCAGAAAATTTTACACAGAGAAGAGATTTATTTTGGCTCTTGCCTCAGGAGAACCACAGTCTAAGATGCGGTAGTTCCCACCGGCTTAGCCCTAGTGATGGAGTATTCTCTGGCAGGGGGATTTCTCCACATGCTTGTCCACACTCTTTGAGGTCTGCAGTACTCATCTGGGTTTTATTACTCTAAATAAATGCCCGAGGAAAGGTAACATTATACAGGAAAGAGGTTTATTAGGTTCACAGTTTAGCAGCTAAAGTTCATGACCTATGATTGGTCTCAGATCTCACGAGGACTTTCTTGCTGGCAGAGACCTGGAGCAGCACAGGTGTGGCATGCCTGAGAGGTGACATGCAGGTCTGTGTCTCTATCTGGGATCTCTTCATCATCTTACAAAGGCATAGGTGCTTTTGAGTCAGTCATAGGTGCTTTCCCAATTACTTTATCAAAACTGAGTCACTTCCCAAGGGGTCCCCTCTGAACACCAAATCTGAGTATGTATCTACCCCTTTCAACTTTGGGACTTGTGACTTGGGAGGGTGAAACTGCATGTGTGAGTGGATGGTGAGAGGTATTCAAACTGTATTGAAACCACAGCAGTAGCTCCTGGGCTGCTTGCTTGCCAGGCCTGTTCCAGGGACCACCCAAGGACCCTGCTGGCTTCCTCTCTGACTCCTCCCTGGCACAAGAAGGTCATGGGGAAGAGGAGCAGGAGCCATCTGCAGAGGATCTTCGGCAGGGTCAAGGCCTCCCAGGGGAATGGAACACCTGTTCTGCCCATAGCACACCTCTGTGTACATGGCTCCCTGTCCGAGTCTGGCTGCCACCAGAGGGCTCCAGACCATCATGAGGACCATGGCTGGGAATAAACTGCTCTTCCTGAGATGAGCTCTAGTGTGAATTCTCTACAGCCTGAACTCAAGCATGAGGGTTTATTCTTGGCAGAGTGCTGAGGTAACCACTGTGTTGGGGACTTGGGTAAGGGGAGGTCAACTGTGGCAGGGAAGGTACAGAAGAAACAAGAAATCCAACTGAAAATATGTTGTTTTGTTCCTAGTGCAATTGCAAGGCATTCATTGAAATTTTAAGCAAAGAAGGGATTTGATCAACTTTACGTTTCCGCAATATTATGCACCTGTGCAAATGGTGGAGATGATGGGACTGACACTGACACTTGGCATATGGGTACAGTTGGTGGGACTGACACTGGGACGGCCTGGGTACAGGTTTGCAGAGTTCACACTAGCACATCCCAGGGGCTAGCACCGGCCCTCAGATAAGCTTCTCTGGCAGAGAGCCTGGGTCATGGACAGCACGTGAAGGAGCTGTATTGACTTTTCCAGTGTAGTTACCTAGGGGAACAGGACCAGTTGTGTAGGTTTCCTAGCACAGGAGGAAGAAGTGAACTCAACTGAAAGAGTTAACATGAAACAGATCTCAGCAAAGCTTCTTACTGTTTGGCACTGTGCCTTGGGAGCCTTGAAGGATGTAGGATGTTCCATACTTCTTTTGAAGCTGTGTTGTTCATTAAATAGTTTGCTACAAAGCCCACTCTAAGAAATGTTACTCTAAATCCCTCTGGTTTATGTTTCCCAAAGAACTTATGCTAATGAACATCACTCATAAATCAAAAACCAAACCAGGAAGTGGAATCATCTGCTTTATGTTTTTTATTCCTACTTTTTTTTCCTTTCTTCCTTCCTGTTTTATTTTTGAAGGATTAGAGAGAGAGAGAGGAGGTGAGAGAGGGAGACTGAGCCAGAGACGCAGAGACATACATTCCATCTGTGGGTTCACTCCCCAAATGCCTGCAATAGCTGAGGATCTTCCAGAAGGAAGCCTGAAGCCTGGACCTCAGTCTGGTTCTCCCCTGTGGGTGCCTGGGACCCACACACTAGAATCACCACCTGGTGCCTCCCAAGGTGTGCGTTAGGAGGAAGCCGCAACTGAAATCATAGCTGTGTTTTGGACAGGCACTCTGCTAGGGGATGCTGTATCCCAAGAGGCAGCTTACTGTTGTACCAAATACCTCAAACTATCTTCCTAAATTACAGATGAGAAAAGGATCAGTTTGTGGTCTTTTGTTTATTTTTGTTTTATTTTTGACAGGCAGAGTGGACAGTGAGAGAGACAGAGAGAAAGGTCTTCCTTTGCCGTTGGTTCACCCTCCAATGGCCGCCGCGGCCAGCGCGCCTCGCTGATCCGATGGCAGGAGCCAGGTGCCAGGTGCTTCTCCTGGTCTCCCCATGGGGTGCAGGGCCCAAGCACTTGGGCCATCCTCCACTGCACTCCCGGGCCACAGCAGAGAGCTGGCCTGGAAGAGGGGCAACCGGGACAGGATCCGGTGCACTGACCGGGACTAGAACCCGGTGTGCCGGCGCCACAAGGCGGAGGATTAGCCATGGCGCCGGCCCAGTTTGTGGTCTTAATGCCTGGAATCTTAGAGGTTTCCAATTGTTCTCAGTGCTCATCTCAAAGTGTAGCCTGGAAAATCTTGAGTGTTGGCTCCTATACTTTCCTTGCCATGTCTTAAAGACAGCACAGCGTCCTCCTGTCTCACAGGGAATATCACCATCGTAGCTCCTCCCCTTGATTCCCGCTTTTCCTCATGGTGTCTGGTGACTCTGTGAGAATTAAGGTGACTCCCACATGCACAGGCCTATGTGTTCTCCATGTGGAGAAAATGAGCCCAGGCTTTCTGGTTCCCAGGTCTTTTTCTGACACTCCCAGCAGGACCAGCTAATGCCCACTTGTTGTCCTTCCCTGGTATGAAATGTCACTGTGGTTGACCATGTCTAGTGGACATGTTTGTTTCTGCATGTCTGACTGGTGTAATGACCTCAGTGATGTGAAGGAGACGTACTAATGAGGAGGAGTCACGCCCACATTTTCACGAGCTGTTTTTATTCTACTCTATGGGAATGGGTGGGAACAGGGTCAGCATCGACTGCTATTGAAGGTGACTGTGTTTCAGGAAGGGCAATCAGCAGAATTCTGTCCCTCTAAGGGGTGCAGGGCTGGGGCCAGATATCTCTGGATGTGGCTTCAAAGCTGCAGGCTTAGACTGCGGCAGCCAGGCCCAGCTGGTTGTTGGCCCGGTCGAAGACGGTGAAGTACTGGCGGATGAAGACATCACCCAGGATCCAGAGCTCGCCAGTAGAGGTGTCGACGTTCATGCCCTCCAAGCCACTGATGCAGTCGTCATCTTCCTGTAGGACAGAGAGCAGCACAGCAGTCAAGAGGGAGGGTCAGGGTGACAGGGGCTGGATAATAAACATCACAGCCTCCCTGGGCTGACTGCAAGACCAAGGCAAAGGAGGGCTTCCTGGCTCAGTGTCCCGGGCTGTGGTTGTTGCAGACCTGGAGTGTAGCAGCAGCAGCTGCTGACTGCACTACTGGTGCGCAGGGATTGCTGGATGTTATCTGGCGCCTTTGGAAGACACAAATCCCTGACCTTAACAAAGGAGTTTAGGGAGAAGTCAGATTCTGCTAAGGTTGTTTGGGAACACTGATGAGGCGGTGGCTTCTCAGTATTCTCCTCCTGGCTAGAATGACCTGGGGAGAGGCCTGCTGGTGAGTCCTTCTCACTCAGGCAAGTCAGCTCACTGGGAAGACTGGCTTTGCATGTCACAGTAGAGTGGATGGCAAGGAGAATTCCTGTGGCTCACTGGATTAAACTGTGGTCGCTCTCATGCAATTACTGCAGTTTCCCTACCTACACTGTGAGGGTGGACTGAGCTGTCATCGCTGGTTTTAGAAGAGGAGACGAAGGATGAGAGATGCTGCAACTTCTCAGGAATAATGGACTAGACACTGAGACTCAGGGCTCGTACACAGCTTTGTAGGAGGCCATCGTCTTCATGCCTCCTCTTGTGCCTTATGTTTCCCTAAGAGGCTTTACCAAAATTGTTCATGTACTGCTTGTGAATACACCACAGGCCATGTTTTGCGGGTATTACTCTGCCTCTTGGCTTCAACTGGGAGAAGTGTGTGCTTTCTCTCATATAGAATGGCAGTGTGTGTCCACCTGCGGGTGGGCCGCTCTGGGACTGGCCCAGTGTCCCTTACCTTCAGGATGTAGGCGCTGGCAGGCAGAGGGTACTGGATTCCGTTGATGGTGAAGACAATGTCAGGCAGGGAGCTGATGGCTGAGCAGCTGATGACACTCTGAAAGGTGGGAGGGTGGGAGGGTTACCAGGGGTTCTTTCTGCTGCATGGCACTCCTACCACTTGATCTAGAGAAGAACATTTTAGACTTGACTTGCCTCGCCCAGTAAGTTCTTGGAAGCTCCGATGTAGCTCTGGATGTTGGAAATGGCGCTGGTGGGGCCAGCCAGCAGAGAGGTGCCTGTGTCCACGATGGCCTGGCAGCTATCAGCACAAGCGATGGTCTCTCCATTGATGCTGACGCTGAGGGAGAGATGCAAGGAAGTGACCCCTGAGTCCCCAGGAGTTACACCTGTGACCTGGATTGTCATTCCTCAGAGGACAAAGCAGTTGGGAAGTCAGACCACAACAGGGCCAGGGCAGGAATGTCATTTGTTCCTAATCCTAGTCTGCATTGACATTCTTCCTAGAGAGTGATGTTCTGTGATGCTTCCCAGGTTCCCTAAATGCTGAGATATATGGATATATGGGTTTGCTAAGCCTCCCCATGGGTGCTGGGAGGTAGACCTGCCTCCTGGAACAAAACAAAATGGCTGTGCGGTCCTTGTAGGAGAACTGGTTATCCGGTCAGCCCTCCCTCTCTTCTCCTTCCAGAGGTGACTTTCCTGGGCTCTCTCTGGCTTGTCCAATTTCCAGCTTCCATCTGTGCTGGGTATTCCAAGCAAATTAAGACAGGGCCTCACCTATAAAGAATGGGACTAGGCCAAGGACCGGATGTCATGCATCAGTGTGGTCTCACCTGTCCATGGTGATCTGCCAGTAGCCCTCATAAGAAACAGGCACCCAGTTCAGGCTTCCAGTGTAGTAAGAAGAATCGATGCCTCCAAACATCACCACGCTGCCCTTCTCATCATCGCTGTGGAAAGTAGAGGGAGACAGACAGGAATTCACTCATTCATGGTTTGCATATCTCTTATGTACAGCCTAGGAGCTGCCATCAGTGCCAGGAGCTGTGTTGAATGTGTCACAGACATAGGTTCCTTTCAGGTTATTCCAGGTCCACAGAGTAGTCAGTATTATTATTTGCACTTTCTTAAGACTCCGAGGGTCAAAGACATAAGGAACCTTGCACAGGTTCACACAGAGGGGTACAGCAACCAAAAGTAGAGCCTAGAAAATGTGGTTCCCAAATGTGTAGTTTGTACCTGGATACCCATTAGAGTTGCCATGGGGAATGCACCAGAAGTGAATAGAGGACAGGGTTGATTCCTAAGGACTCCTTGTTGTAGTACCCTGTTCACACCCAGGGCTGGTGTTTCAAATGTCTGGACAAATTTCTTATTGTCATAGTTGTGTGGGAGTAGCGGGGCTACTGTAAGGGGTCATGGTCAGGGTCAGGGATCTGCCATACACTGTAAACAGTGCATAGGTCAGCCTGGACAATGCTCTGAACCAAAATGTCCATGCTGCTGAGCTGGAGCAGCCTTTGTCTAATGGGAGATTCACTGACCCACAGAAATAATTTAACCCTCATGGAAGCAGGTGATATTTGAGAGAAACATGAATACTGAGTGTTTTAGAGCCACAAAGAATAAAAGATCCCTCATATCGAAGGCTTTGTTCCCACAAAATTAATTTTCTAAATGTCTACCATTTCAGAGTAGATCAGGATGCAAATATAGAGGTAATACGAAATTAGTCAACGACTAGCCATTTATGAGACACAATCCCACTGACTTTAACCCACCAAGCTTTGCTGTAAACACGTGAGCATGCAGTCAGCATGTAGCCGATTAGTTACTACCTGAGGGAGAACATGAATGGTGACCAACAGTGTCAAGAGGAGACTGTGAGTGGTAGAGAAAGTTGTTGACAGTCCTGAGTCCTGCATAAAAGTCTACTCAGCCAAAACCTACCTGGTCTATTCTTTGACCTGCACTTGGGTAATAAAAAAGAAATTTGCTGCATTACTTTATTATTTCATTGTTCAAGATATACGAGAGTACATCCAAAAGTTCTCAAGGGGCAGCTCTGTGGTGTAGTAGGCTAAGTCCCTGCTTGAGGTGCCAGCATCCCATATGGTGGCCAGCACATGTCCCACTGCTCCTCTTCCCAACCAGCTCTCTGCTTATGTCCTGGGAGAGCAGTAAAGGATGGCCTAAGTTTTGGGGTCCCTGCATCCATGTGGGAGACCTGAAGACTTCCTGACTCCTGGCATTGGATCATCGCAACTCCAGCTGTTGTGGCCACCTGGGAGTGAAACAGGGAATGGGACATCTTTCTTTCTGTCTCATCTTCTGTCAGTCCATAACTACCTCTCAAGTAAATAAATAAAATTAAAACTCCTAGAAAAAATAATATTAAAATATTCTATATCAGTGCAAAGGAATTTAGAATCTCCTCATCCAAGGGGTCTGCATAATATTCAAGAAAATTGGTGTTATAAAAAACACTATGCAGTGGTTTCAGAATGTTTGTACCAAAGTTAACTATTTTGATTTGAATGTCAGATTGTTAGGGAGACACTTGACAAGGATCATCCACTTGTTCAGTCCTCAATGTCCCCAACTGCACACATTCGCTTAGGTGGAAACCAAGGCACCAGGGCTCAATCTGAGTCTTCCAGGTTGGAGGCAGAGACCTGAGCCCTTGACTCATCACATACTGCTACGCAGGTGGGTAAGTCCAGGGACAAGGATATATGCTGGTAAATAACAATGAATGAAGACGGTTTGAGAAAGAGAGAATGAGAGGAAGAGCAAGAGTGAGAGACAGAGAGCGAGAGCGAGAGTGAGAACACATGTGACACAAAATTTCTGCATAAAGCCAACTTTCTCCAGCCTTTGAGGTTGACTTTGAAAAATCGTATTCATCTAAGATCCTCCCCAGCTCACTCAGCACTGGACAAGTTCCTTGCTGGTCCATTGAAATTGGTCCACGTGGGAGAAGCCCCAGATAGCCAACCTACGAGCTCAGGTAGACGGAGAAGAGGTCCTGGGACACCAGGCCCTCATTCCACATGTTGTCAAAGACGGGCGTGGCATCAGAGGCAGAAATGCTGGGGTAGCCCAGACCCAGGATGCCATCGAAGGGAGCAAACAAGAAGGTGAGGCCGGGCTCTGTCTTGCTCAGGCCAAAGATCTGGTTGGTGTCTTCAATGCTTCCAACCTGTATAAGGGGGACAGAGAAGATGTCCACCATGAGAGCCTGTCCATGGAGCACTGCTGGACGCATAACCATCCTGCTTCATTTCTTGGAAGACTCAGCATTCAGGGCATCAGGATGGAAAGCAGGGAGAGGAACTTTCCACTGGAATGCTTGAGGCTCCCCACTGGATGGGTCCTGGGAAATGATGTCCAGATAGCCTCAGTGTGTGGCTTGCTGTGAGATTCTGCTACAAGATGAATGGTGACTGAGAATTTGCTCATCAATAGATGAGCAGATGCAAAGCAGACCCTAGCAAATTAGGGCCCGTGACCACTGTCTGCCCTGTGGGGTTTGCAGAGCTCATGTGCCCAGTGAGAGATGGTGGAAGAGGAGAAGATAATAGGCATTTTAGCCTTTCTGTCACCATCCCTGTTCCCTCCATGACATTCAGCACTGAGATTCGCAGAGATCTCCAGGTACCACTCCCTTTATGCACAGAAGGTTCAGCCCTCATCGTGGGTGACAGCTTTGCCACGGCACTCCCTGTGCCACTTAGTTAGCCTGTGTGATCTCTTAACCCATCCTGCTGAAATGAATTTCCTCTGGGGGATTCACTGTGGTTCTCCATGTCTGGAAGCTGGCCCTAGGACTGGACAGTGTGAGAAGGCAGGGACTGCAGGTGCTCACTGGTCCTCAAAGCCCCTGGAAGTTCCCCCTGAGGCTGGGCAGTGTGAGGGGGCAGAACCACAGGTGCTCACTTGCACAGTGTCGTATCCCAGGATGCCAGTCATGCTGCCGGTGCCATAGGTGATGGAGAGAGTCTCGCTGGTGGCCTGGTAGGTGGAGGAGTCCTCAGGGTTGAACCGCTTGTGGAGGGCTGCAAAGGCAAGAAGGCACATCATTAACCTCCAGAGGACAAGCAAGCACAGGGGCAGGTCATGTCTTCTTTACATTGGGTTTCTCGGCTCCCTTTTTGGTTTGGAGCAGAAAGGTGACCTTTGCCCCAACAGGACCTCTAGAACCCTGGTCCTCTCCTGACTTGGTTGTCAGCACCATGTCATGGTGGACAGTCCCTGGCTACTCCATGTCCTTCAGAGATTCCTCCAGCAAACCCTGAGTCCAGCAGCCAGTACTGTCAAATCATCTGAGCACATTTATTCACCCTTTCATCCCACAGAGCACACGTCCCAAACACTTTGATCCTAGTAACTGCCCGGAGAAGGCATCTTGTGTGAAAGTCTGAATGGCTGCAGCAGGCTGACGCTGGAGCTGTGAGAAGTCCCTGAGAGGTCAGGGTTCATCAGCTGGTGGTGGGCAGCAAAGGCCAGGCAGGCCAGGCAGGCCCAGCTACTCACCACAGGCAAGACTGGAGCAGTAGGTGGAGGGCACCCACAGGTTGGAGGAGCCGGTGTCAAAGATGACGGTGAAGTCCTGAGGGGGGGTTCCGATGCTGATGGTGCCAAAGTACTCAGCCTGCAGGGGTCAGGACAGTGCAGCTCAAGCACCTGGTCACCCCATCCGTCCTCCCTGGGCCCCAGCTCCTCAGTCAAACGCTCCATCATCTCCTCTGTTCTAACCTCCTCATCCAGTGCACCCTCCTTCAAAGCCCAGTCCTGGCCTCCATTCCCTCCTTGAAGTCTTCTCTGGTTCCTCCCTGATTGCCTCTGACTGTTCTGTGCTAAGCCCGTTTGCACCAAGGCTGATCTGCTGACTCTCAGCAGGTGCCCTGCCCGGGTCAGTCTCGCCCTCCTTGAGAGCACACCTTCCCAAAGGATGAAGCGTACCCTGTAGGCACCCAGCCAGTCAGGCCTCACATGCTTGATCATTAACTTGCTGATAGGGAGACACACAGTCACTTAAACATGAGAATCAATGAGAATCTCTTGGACCTGTCAGTGTTTTTGTTCTCAATGTCTGCACATTCCCCCTGGCTAGCTCTGCTCTAGTTACCCTGGTCTTTGTGCCATTCACGGACAAGAACAAGCTCCTTCCCATGCTAGGGCTTTTGCACTGACAGTTCTTTAGTAGGAAAATTTTTTCTGGATCATCCCCTTAGCTTCCTCCTTAATCATGAGACACTCTCCTCCAATGTCAGCTCTGCCATGAAGCCGTCCCCACCACTTCATCCAAATAAACACACACCCCATGTTTCTGAGCCATAATCACATAAGATATTATACTATATATTAAACTTCATGACTTGGCTTCATCTCATGCGCTGGTTTGTTGTCTTCCTCTCTTGTATAAAAGCCTCAGGTCCTTGGCTTGTTCACTGTTGTGACCTCAGAGTGTGCTAGCCTCTGGCACTTAGCAGGTGCTGGGAAGTACTTGTGAAATGAATATTGAGCTGATGTTTCTGAGCTCAGTTTAGTTCCTGCCGGGCCCTGTGCTAAGCACTCCGAGCGCTTCATGCAGTTAATAACTTGCAGCCTCCAATTGCAGTGAATGATGGCTGTGGGTGGGACGGTTCTCTAGACCAGCACCTTGGGGCTCAGAAAATGTGAACGACGTGCCCAGGATCAAAAGGAACAGAGGCATTACAGCCCCCATTCGCAGCAGGTCTAGTGGCTCTTGGAGCTGAAGCCTTGACCACTGGTAAGGGTATTTCTACCCCTGGCTGTGTGCCATTCTCACAGAGGACACATGGTGTCTACTGGTGGTCACTATGTGTGAAGCATACCAAATACAAAAGAGAGGTCTTGAGACTAAAATGCGATTGCACTTCCCCACTGATTGAGATCAATCTGTGGAAGTTAAGCTTCTTGTCTTCTTGAACCCTGGCCTCTCCATGGTCTGCCCCACCCATGGCCCTGCACAGTTAATTGGAACCACCCTTTCCATACATTCTGCTCTTTCTTCAAATGCAATTGGCTCCTGTGCCCAAGGTGGGCATGAGCCCTCCTGCTCTC
Source organism: Sylvilagus floridanus (assembly GCA_949820135.1). Lineage (NCBI taxonomy): Eukaryota > Metazoa > Chordata > Mammalia > Lagomorpha > Leporidae > Sylvilagus > Sylvilagus floridanus. Next base: position 114,881,661 of record OX463224.1, on the reverse strand, counting down.
TAGAGGCCCCTCAACCTCTTGGAAAACCCTTTTATTCTTTCACTGCTCCCAGGAATCATCTCTGCCATTGAAGGCACTGGTTCACTGAGTGACATTTTCACTTGGTGTCCCACATCCTAGTCTTGCTTCTCATCTGATGCTGAGACCAAGTGAGGTCGTCTTTCTCCCCCGTCCAACAATGACTTTATTTACTATTGTCCCTCTGAGTTCAGGTGGCGGTCCCTGGCTGTCATCCAAGCTCCCTGTGCATGCTCTGGCTCAGTCCTTGGGGCTGCCCCTTCCACCTGCCCATGACTCACATCCAGGTAGTTCTCCAGGCTCTCAGTGGACACCGAGGCCAAGGTCTCTTTGGGGAAGTACTTGGTGGCCGGGTTGGGGGTGTGAGTCTTCAGGTAGTCCTGCAGCAAGCCCTTCTCAATCAGGTTCTTCCTCAGGGACTTCTTTCTGACCAGGGGGACCCTGGGACAGAGCATTGGTGCAGGCATCGTTACAGGAGGGACAACTGGGAAAGGAATCTGCTCAGAGGGTGCTACAGAAACCCAAGAAAGGTGAGTACCCTGGTATGACAGAAGGGAAGGAAGGAAGGAGGCAGAGGATCCTATCTCTTACCTTATAGTGCACATAGGGAGGAAATTGCAGTCCAGGGGCGGGGCTAAAATCAAACCCTGGCTGCACTCAGGCCTGGGCTGTAAACATGGTTTACACATGCCTCAATGTGGCCTCCTCATAAAGGCAGAGAGAGATATCAGGAAAACTCAAGAAGTTGGGTCCCAGGGAAGAAGAGAAGGAGATTCAGGACAGACAGGAGGCTGGGAAGTTGCCCCTTGAGGTGCTCTCACCACTGCCCAACCCCAGACTCACTTGTGGACGATGCACTCAGAGAGTGCCAGCAGGCCAAGCAGCAGCAGCCACTTCATGTTTCTTCCTGGCTCCCAAGATAGTGGAGAAGGCAGGACAAGTAGAAAATGTACAGTAGCAGGCAAGAGTCACTACTTATATACTCATGGTCCAATTCTGACTATAATAGCTCTTATCAGTCTCTCAATGCCACCTGGATCACACTCCCAAACAGAGCCATTCCTGATAAGACAATCCCGCCTGGAGTCACGTTCTGAGAAGTTGCCTGTTGAGTAGCTTTCCACTAAACACATCATCCATCAGTTGGAGTGCACCTGCCAAAGACCTGCAAGATGTTGAGTATTGGCTTTGACTTTCAGAATAAGAAGGGTCCTTGCATGACTTTCCAAGCTCAGTTTCACAGAATTGGTCACAACTGCACAGAATACAGCATTGAACTGATGTTGCAAGAGCTCATTGTATCCCAATTTGTCCCAGTGCTACTGATCATCGGGGTTCTTGGAGATCAGCTGCCAAACTTAGCCATCAATTCCATTTCTGTATCTGCCACCCCCAAGCAGGTGGGCAGTCAGTGGTTTGGGGAGCAGGACCCACTTCCCTGTGTAGATGGCTTCAGGCAGATATGACAGTAGGGGATCTGTGTATGTGCAGGTTATTTGGTTTCTGTCCCTGTTTCTTGGCTCATCACTGCTTCCTCAAGGAACAGAAATAAGAAATTTCTTCTCCAAGGTGGTTCTTAGGAACTCCAGTCTCCCTGCCTTCCGTTGGCCATAATGAAATTCTCAGCTATGCAAGGGTCCTATAGTAGGTCTTCACCACACAGGGGTCCTGCTGCACCCACAGCTGGAAGGGAGGCAGAAGAGTTGATGCTGGCACTCCTACCAAGTTTATCAGCAATCAATAAACACAAACAGGAAGTTATTCACATGCTGGGAGTGAGATGCCAGCTCCTGAGGACGGAGTCCATTTTTTTCAGGGCCCTTCCAGCCCTCACTCTCCACATCTCCTCATCTGGCTGCCTATTTCTGTCCTTTAAAATGAACCACAAAGGCTGTTTCCCTGAAACCATAAGACACTCAGCCAATTAACTGAGCCTGAGGACTAGTCCATGGGAACCCCAATTTGTAGCCTGTCGGCCTTGTATCTGCCTCAGAAGTAGGATAGTGCTGTGGCCTTGGTCTTACTAGTGTGATTTTATGCTCTGTCCAGGGACACAAATAAAGGAGAATTCACCCAGCTCATGTCAGCTACTGCAGAATTGGTTGTTGGGAGTGGGCAAAGTCAACACACGTCAGAAACACATCAGATGTGAGCTGTGTGAGAAACCGAGTCTGTGGCTGTGTGAGGGTGTATGGCCCTTGTCTACTAACGATAGTCCTTCAGTTTTGTGGCTTTAGAATCTTATTTATTTGAGAAGCAGAGAGAGAGAGAGAACTCCTATCCACTGGTTCACTCCACAAATGCTTGAAATGGCCAGGGCTGAGCCAAAGCTGGACCATAACCATCACTGAGATCTGGTAATGCAATCCAGTCTCCCATATGAGTGGAAGGAACCCAACTAATTCAGCTATCAGTGCTGCCTCCCATGGTCAGCCTTAGACAAAAAGCTGCGGTCAGGAGTAGAGCTGGGACTTGAATCCAAGTCCTCTGATGGGAGACATCAGCATTTAATCTGTGAAGTGTCAGTGTCAGCGAAGTGGGACCTAGTAGAATGGCCCTGACTCAAGAGCCTCAGGGTTTGGGAGGGGAAAGAGTCAGAAGGTGAAGGAATATGGCTACAAGATCATCTCTGGTGTGGGCAGCAGTACTGCTTCAGTCAGTTGTTGGAGGTCAAAATCCCATTGGAATTTAGGGCTGGAACCAACCTCTAGAGAGCTGGTTGCCTGGATGAGGAAAGGAGTGAAAACTTACAGTACCAAAAGCAAAATGCACCATCACACGGTTATTGCCCTCTGTGGAAGCTCAAGAAAAGGGGAAGGGCTGATGGCAACGCATTACACACCCGTGTGTTGCCCAAGACTCTGTGACTGTGCAGACTGTCCAAACATCCCTGGAATCTGCCCCCTGGGGAAAAAACCTAGACCTGGACCTGGACCTGGACCTGGGCCATGATGCCCTCATCAAGTTCCCCTTGACCCTGAGAGTCATGATGAAGATAGAGAACCACTTGCCTTTGTTCCTTGTGATTGTCAAGGCCAGCAAGCACCAAATCAAACAGACTATGAAGAAGCTGCTCTGTGACACTGATGTGACAAGGTCAACCCCCTGCTGAGGTTTGAAGGAAGGAAAAGGGCCCAGTTTGCATTGTCTCCTGATTGTAATGTTTTGATGTCACCAACACTATTGACATCATCTGAGCTGATTCCACGTGGCTTACTCTAAATGCATATTCTTTCCCCATTATCATGGTTTTAACAACACTGCAAGGCAGCATGGACCCAAGGAAGTCTTTTCAGTTCACCTAGCTTTAAACATATCCAATCAAGGGTGCCGCATGTTGTAGGAGATACAGGAATGAATTTAGAACAAGAGGATTACACTGAGAAATCAGGTCTGACATGGTCTTGTAAAGCCACTAGGCAGATTAATCAAAGCAACAATGGACAGATTTGCTAGAGCCTCTTGGCTTTCAATGAGGGTGGAGAAATCTATGGGACTGGAACATACACAAGAATGTTGGTTAGGACATGGAAGGTGGAATATTCAGACTGGCTATAGGTGAAGAAGTTGGGTTTCCTTTAGCTGAAGACCTGATGGGAAGAGATATGAGGTCCAGCTGGGGAATAATTCCCTTCCCGAACTCAGCGTTGTAACACAGAGCCTGGTGATGAAGTCCTACTGGAGGCTGCAGACTGGAAAGTGAGTGTGGATGGCATAAGGTAAAATTCTATGAGTACACTAGGGCATGCTGCCTGTGAAGCAGTTGCACGGCTTTCCCCTTGTTGTGTTCTAGGATGAACGTCAGATCTGACTGGAGAATGTTCTTCCACCTCATGTTGGAAACAGTAGGCACAAGAATCTTCTCTTCTAGTGATTTTATTTGAACACGCTCCCTGGGAGGCATGAACTTTGCTTGAATCCACCGAGTGTGGAGTAGAGGCAGCAGCATTGGGGTACAGGGCATCTCCTCTGAGGGGTGGCCCCATGTGCATCCTAGCCTGAGCCTGGGACAATAGCCTGGGTCCCCCTCCCAGCAACGTCTACTGGGACTGGAGAATTACCCACTGAAGGCATTTACTACTTGTTGTGAATCCCTGACTGAGCATACCACTGAGACTGGAAGTCCTGAAATGATCTTGACCCCTAAAATATCCAAAATGTCTAAGATGATGTCAGAGAAACTCTCTCATGTGGCTGTTAGGCAAATAAGGGTCCATAATAACGTGGACATGGTTTGTGCCGGGTCTGGCTATAGTGGTAATGCAAGGCAGAGAAATGTGCAGGGAGTCCATTGGCCTCCAAGATGGACTCTGTCTGTGTAGGGAGCCACAGGGTTCTAAATTGCATACAAAAGAGCTCAGGAAAGGGTGATGTGGGGAGAGGGAGGGGCCTTCTTGCTTTCATACCTTCAGGAGCTGAGGATCACACTGAGGGCCATTCTTGGATCAGAAAGACAATTAAGTCTTCCCATTGAGAGATATTGACTTCCGGGGGAGGCTGGCATGCTGAGGGACCAATTCCAGGAGCAGGGCAGACTTTCTCGAGGATGGCCATGAAATGATTTGGATAACCCTTGGGTGCTGAATACCCCCTAACTCCCATGTGTTCTATGCTGATCCCCAAGGTGGTGCTATTGGGAGGAGGTGGAACCATTAGGACTGAGGCCTGGTAGGAGGTCCTTGGTCATTGGGTTCATGCCCATGGAAATCATCCCTCAGGAGAGAGCTACTGGAAGCCTGAGTTTCAACCCGGCCACTCTCTCTGGAATCTGGGTCACCTTTTTATCCTTCTGCACTCACTTCACCATCCACTGTGGGCCCCTCACCAGGACCCAGTCCTCCCAGTGTCACCAGGACTTTGAATATTTAACACATGAGCTAAATAAATCTACCTCGTAAGAGGCTTGGTTAAAATATCCTGTAGTAGTGAGAAGCTGACTACCACTGCCTGAGTTATCCTTTCAATGTATATTGATGCATTTGTGAAATCCACTCCCACTGCACGTGGGCAGGACCCTTGCTTGCTTCTAAACAATAGAACAAAGCAAAACAGATGAGACATCATCCTGGAGTTGTGTCCTGTAGGATCAAAACTTCTTGTATGGCCTTTCTCTCGGATGGCTCTGAGGAAGCAAGCTGCCCTGTAGGTAGGTCCACACATCAAGACATTGAGGGTGGCCTCCTGGAACAGCCAGAGAAACTGAGGGCCCTGGTCTCACAATCCACAAGGGACTGAATTCTCCCCACACCCTGTGAGCATGGAGGTAGATCCTTCTCCAGTTAAACTGCGGATGAAACCACAGCCTTGGTTGACTGATGGTTGCAGCCCTGTGAGATCCTGACAGAGTGAACCCATCTTCTGGGCCTGGATTCCTGGGCACCGAAACTGTGAGATCAGAAATGTGAGGTTAATGTGTTAATTTGTCATCAGCAATTAACCTCCTAAGAAATCTCCAAGGGCTGGCAACCTCCTGAGATGTCTTAGAAGACCCCCTGGATGCCTTGCAGTCTTCCCCCTTGGGGCCATTTCCAGAGCATGTGAGCGTTCTGAGAACAGGGAGGTGACATCATCGATGGCTTATCTGTACACCTTCTTGAACATAATATTTGAATTTCATTGACCCTTTCTGCTTTTCTGAATACTTTGATATCTGTGTTTTTCCCTTTTAAATCACCATGGCTCTATCACCATTGATGCAGTTGAGTGGTTAGTTCTTCAGTGAAGGTTCTCATAACCAAGTAGTGACACTGCAGGACTGGTCCCTGGATTTCAGAGTTCTGTCCTTGTAAGGTTCTTGTCCCATCTGGTTTCTGTCCTGGGTTACAGTGTACTTGCGCATTCTGTGATGGCCAACTCAGGGGTGCCAAGAAAAGCTGTCCTCATGTCCCTTTACCTAAACTCTTGAGAGACTGAGGAGAATCCTGACTCTGGGCCATCTGATCAGCAGCCAGGGCTGATCCAGTGCTGGTAGCAAAGAAGCTGTGTAATCTCACTGTACCAGGCTGGCCCAGCAAGGAGATAAGACAAGAACATTTACCCTGCCATTAGCCCTGCATGGCACTCAGTGTGCCAGTGCCTGGTCTTGTGGTGCACTGGGCATAGAATCTAATGCAGGCCTCTCATGCCAAGGTCCCAGGTGTTCAGCAATGTTCCATGAACATATCAGATTATTCAAAAGAATGAGGTTGAACAAACCATTCCTGGCAAGCACGTAAGTGTGACAGGTGCTATGGAGCTAATAGGCTTTGTGACACCATCACCCAGAGCTTTCCATCAAGGTCTTAGCTCAGGGCTATGTATTTTCCAAGTGATTTATTACCAATCTGCATCAATCTTTAGTTTTTAATTTTTGAAATACTTATTAATGCAGAAAGAGAGAGAGACAGGGAGGAGCATCAGAGAGTGAGAGTGATCTTCAATCCACTGGTTTACTCTTCGAGTGGCAACAATGCCCCAGGCTAGTGCAGCTTGAGCCAGGAGCAGAAACTCTACCTTGGTTTCCAATGTGGGTAGCAGGGGCACAAGTCATCCTCCACTACTTTATCAATCAAATTTGTAGGGAATTGAATTTTAAACAGAGTGTCTGGGACTTCAACCAATGCTTAAAGAGGAAATTCTAGCTTACGCCACTGTGTCATCACCACACCTTAATTTTTTTACAGATATATTATGTTTATTTTAATATACAATTGTAGTAAGTTTAATAGACAGAATCAATTTCCATTATAAATCCAAAAGAGTTTTACAGACTGATAAGATGAAAAAGATAACTGAGTTTAAAAATGAGCTAAAACAAGGAAAGGAAATTCAAAAGCAAAACATATAAAGGTCTTGATTCTCTGTATTAGTTAGGAAAATGAAAATCAAAATAATAATAAGATGCCATTATTTTATCCATAGAATTGGCAAAAGTTGATTCACTTTTTCATTTCTTTATTCTTGTTGAGTTTTTTAAAAGTTTTTTATTTAATGAATATAGATTTCATATGTACAGCTTTTATGGTTATAGTGTTTCTTCCCCCCATTCCTGCTCTCCCACCCCCACTCTCATCCCACCTCCTGCTCCCTCTCCCATTATATTTTCCATTAATATTCATTTTAATGAATATTATATTGTATTATTTATTACTATATATTATATTATTATATATTATATACAGAAGACGAACTCTATACTAAGTAAATATTTCAACTGTTTGCACCCAGACAGACACACAAAGTATAAAGTACTGTTTGAGTAGTAGTTTTACCATTTATTCTTATAATGCAACTCATTAAGGACAGAGGTCCTACATGGGGAGTAAGTGCAGAGTGACTCCTATTGTTAATTTAACAGTTAACACTCTTGTTTTTTAATGTCAACGCCCAAGGCTCTTGACATGAGCTGCCAAGGCCATGGAAGCCTTTTGAGTCCACAAACTCCATTGGTATTTAGACAAGGCCATATGCAAAGTGGAACTTTTCTCCTCCCTTCAGAGAAAAGTACATCCTTCTTTGATGGCCACTTCTTTCCACTGAGGTCTCACTCACAGAGATATTTCATGCAGAGCCGTTTTTGCCACAGTGTCTTGGCTTCCCATGCCTGAAATGCACTCATCATATTTTCAGATATGAATGCCTTAGGGGCTGATTCTGAGGTCAGAGTGCTGTTTAGGGTGTTTGTCATTCTATGAGTCTGCTGTGTGGACTGCATCCCATGTTGAAACTTTCTCTCCTTTGTAATTTTATCTATTGTTATTACCAGACACTTGGTCTTATTTATGTGATCCTTTTGACTTTCGGCCCTATCTATATAATCAATTCCACACTTAATATGATCACTTTATTACATAAGATGTGATAAGTACCATCCAGCTAAAAGGGATTTGGAGTCCCCTGGCAAGTTTTTAGCTTCACCATTAGGGGTAAGTTTGTGGGAATGTGTGCTTCTCTGTACAGCTCCTCTCTCTTTCACTCCCACTAGTATTTTTAACTGGAAGCTATTTTCAATTGACTTAATACATCTATGATTAATTCTATGTTAAGTAGTGAGTGCAACTAATGATATTAAGTTGAGAAAAAAAGAATAAAAAAATAAATAAAATGGAATAATAAACTGTTCCTTGGCAGTCAAGACAAGGACTGTTCAAGTAATTGCTTCTTGTAGTGTCAGTTTTACTTCTACAGGTTACCTTTTAGGTGCTCTGTTAGTTATCACAGAGCAGGGAGAACATATGGCATTTGTCCCTTTGGGACTGGCTTATTTCACTAAGTATGATGTTTTTCAGATTCATCCATTTAATTTCAAATAACCAGATTTCATTTTTAACTACTATATAGTATTCCATAGAGTTCATATCCATAATTTCTTTATCCAGTCTTCTGTTAATGGGCATCTAGGTTGATTCTATGTCTTGGCTATTATGAATTGAGCTACAATAAACATGGAGGTACAGAAGACTCTTTTATTTGCTGATTTCATTTCCTTTTAAGTTCCAAGAAGTGGGATGCTGAGTTGTATGGTAGGACTATATTCAGATTTCTGTGCTATCTCCAAATTGTCTTCCATAGTTGCTTTACCAGTTTGCATTCCCACCTACACTGGATTAGGGTCGCTTTTCCCCCATTTCCTGCCAGCATTTGTTGTTTGTTGATTTCTGTATGAAAGCCATTCTAACCAGGGTAAGGTGAAACCTCATTGTGGTTTTGATTTGTATCTCCCTGATGGCTAGTGATCCTGTGCATGTTTTCATGTGTTTTTAGGCCATTTGGATTTCTTTTTTTGAGAAATTTCTGTTTAAGTTCTTTGCTGATTTCTTTTTTTTTCTTACAGGCAGAGTGGACAGTGAGAGAGAGAGACAGAGAGAAAGGTCTTCCTTTGCCATTGGTTCACCCTCCAATGGCCGCCGTGGCTGGCGCGCTGTTTCCAGTGCACTGCGTTGATCCCATGGCAGGAGCCAGGTGCTTCTCCTGGTCTCCCATGGGGTGCAAGGCCCAAGCACTTGGGCCATCCTCCACTGCACTCCCGGGGCACAGCAGAGAACTGGCCTGGAAGAGGGGCAACCGGGACAGCATCCAGCACCGCGACCAGGACTAGAACCCGGTGTGCCAGCACTGCAAGGCGGAAGATTAGCCTATTGAGCCATGGCACCGGCCCTTTGCTGATTTCTTAACTGGGTTGTTTATTTTGTTGTTCTGGAGTTTTTTGATCTCTTTATATATTCTTGTTATTAAGCTTCTATCAGTTGCATGGTTTCCAAATAAGTTCTCCCATTCTCTTGGTTGCCTCTTTACTTTCCTGACTGTTTCTTTTGCTGTACAGAAGCTTCTCAGCTTGATGTAATCCCACTTGTTAATCTTGGTTTTTATTGCCTGTGCCTCTGGAGTTTTTCCAGGAACATTGTGCCTAGGCAGATGTCTTGCAGAGTTTCTCCAATGTTCTCTAGTAATTGGATGGTATTCAGTTGTCGATTTAGGTCTTTTTTAATTTTTTTTTAATTAATTATTTGACAGGTAGAGTTACAGACAGTGAGAGAGACAGAGAGACAGAGAGAAAGGTCTTCCATCAGATGGTTCACCCCCCACCAAATGGCTGCAACAGCTGGAGCTACACCGATCTGAAGCCAGGAGCCAGGTGCCTCTTCCTGGTCTCCCATGTGGGTGCAGGGGCCCAACCACTTGGGCCATCCTCCACTGCTTTCCTGGACCACAGCAGAAAGCTGTACTGGACGAGGAGCAACCAATACTAGAACCCAGTGCCCATATGGAATGCCATCACTGCAGGTGGAGGATTAACCTAGTGTGCCACAGCACCGGTCCCATAGAATTAGGTCTTAATATATTTCGAATGGATTTTTGTGTAAGGTAGTGGTCTTGCTTCATACTTCTGCATGTGGAAATCTGGTTTTCCCAGCACCATTTGTTGAATAGACTGTCCTTGCTCCAGGGAATGGTTTTAGCTGCTTACTCGAATATAAGTTGCTTATAGATGTTTGGATTGATTTCTGGCATTTCTGTCTGCTCCGTTGGTCTATCCATCTGTTTTTGTACCAGTACCAGGCTGTATTCATTATAATTCCTTGTAGTATGTCTTGAAATCTGGTATTGTGATGCCTCTGGCTTTGTTTTTGTTGTACAAGATTGCTTTAGCTATCTTAGGTCTCTTATGTTTCCAAATGAATTTCAGCATCATTTTTTCTATATCTGAGAAGGATGTCTTTAGTATTTTATTTGGTATTGCATTGAATCTGTAAATTATTTTTGAAAGAATGGAGATTTTGATATTTATTCTTCCAATCTATGAACGTGAAAGTCTTGTCCATTTTTTATGGCTTCTTCTATTTCTTTCTTCAGAGTTTTATAATTCTCATCGTAGAGATCTTTGACCTCTTTGGTTAAATTTATTCCAAGGTATTTAATTTTTTAGGCTATTGTTAATGGGATTGATCTTAGAAGTTCATTCTCAGCCTTTTCATTGTCTGTATATACAAAGGCTGTTGTTTTCTGTGTGTTGATTTTATATCCTGCTATTCTACCAAACTCTTTTATGAGTTCCAGTAGTCTCCTAGTAGAGTCTTTTGGTTCCCCTAATTATATAATCATATCATCTACAAATACCAATCTGAAATCCTTTGATTTCTTTTGCTTCTCTGATGGCTCTGACTAAAACTATTAGGACTATATTGAAGAGCAATGGAGAGAATGGGCATCCTTCTCTGGTTCCAGGTTTCAAAGGGAATGCTTCCAGCTTTTCCTCATTCAATAGGATACTGGCCATGGGTTTTTCATAAATTGCCTTGATTATGTTGAGGAGTGTTCCTTCTAGACTGAATTTACTTAGAGTTTTCATCATCAAGGGGTGTTGTATTTTATCAAATGCCTTCTCTTCATCTATTGAGATAATCCTATGGTTTTTCTTCTGCAGTTTGTTAATGTCGTGTATCACATTGATTGATTTGTGAATGTTGAACCATCCCTACATACCAGGGATAAATCCCACTTGATCCGAGTGAATGATCTTCCTGATGTGTTCTTGAATTCAATTTGGCCAGAATTTTGTTAAGGATTTTTGCATCTATGTTCATCAGGGAAATTGGTCTATAGTTTTGTATCTCTGTTGCATCTTTTCCAGATAGGAATTAAGGTGATTTTGGCTTCATAGAATGAATTTGGGAGGATTCCCTCCCTTTCAGTTGTTTTGAATAGTTTGAGAAGAATTAGAGTTTGTTCTTCTTTAAATGTTTGGTAGAATTCAGCAGTAAAGCCATCCAGTCCTAGGTTTTTCTTTGATGGTAGGGCTCTTATTACTGATGCAGTTTCTGTCTCGGTTATGGGTCTGTTTAGGTTTTCTGTCTGCATGACTCAATTTAGGTAGTTTGTATGTCTCCAGGAATCTGTCCATTTCTTCTAGGTTTCCCAGTTTGTTGGCATGTAGCTATTTGTAGTAATTTCTGATAATTCTTTTTATTTCTGTGGTGTCTGTTTTACATTTTCTTTTTCATCTCTAATTTTATTGGTTTTTGCTCTTTTCTCTCCTTTCTTGGTTAGTTGGCCCAATGATGTATCAATTTTGTTTATTTTTTCAAAAAACCAATTCTATTTTGCTGATCTTTTGTATTTTTTGTTTCAATTTTGTTGATTTCTTCTCTAATTTTAATCATTTCTTTCCTTCTACTGGTTTTCGGTTTAGTTTCTTGTTTTTTTCTAGATCCTTGAGGTGCATAGATAGTTCATTTATTTGGTGCCTTTCTAGATTCTTGATGTAGGTACCGATTGCTATTAAATTTTCCTGTCTTAACACTGCTTTTGCTGTATCCCACAAATTTTGGTATGTTGTATTGTCATCTTTGTTTCCAGAATGTTTTTGATTTTTCCTTTGATTTCTTCTATGACCCACTGTTCATTCAGTAATGTGTTGTTCATTCTCCATGTATTTGCATATGATGTATGGATTCTTGAGTTGTTGATTTCTAGCTTCATTGCATTGTGATTCTAGAAGATGCATGGTATGACTTTGATTTTTTTTTAATTTGGTGAGACTTGCTTTATGGCCTAGCAATGTGGTCAATGCTAGAGAAAGTTCCATGTACCGGAGAAAAATATGTGTACGCTTTGGCTGTAAGTTGGAAGGTTCTGTAGATATCTTCCAGGTCTGTTGGTCTATGGTGTCGATTAACTCTGTTGTTTCCTTACTGATTTTCTGTTTCATTGACCTCTCCATTGCTGGTATTGGGGTAGTGAAGTCCCCCATTTCTATTGTATTTGGATGTAAATCTTGTTTAAATCCTTTAACATTTCTTTTAAATATCCAGGTGCCCTGTGATTGGGTGCATATACATTTATAATGGTCACATCTTTCTGTTGAATTGATCCTTTGATCATTACACAGTGTCCTTCTTTGTCTCTCTTGATGATTTTTGTATTAAAGTCTATATTATCTGATATTAAGTTAGCCACACCAGCTCTTTTTTTTTCTTTTAGCATGGATTATCTTTTTCCATCCTTTCACTTTCAGTCTGAGAGCATCTTTGTGGGTAAGATGTGTTTCTTTTAGGCAGCAAATAGATGGGTTTTCTTTCTTTATTTAAAGCTTTTATTTAATGAATATAAATTTCCAAAGTACAGCTTATGGATTACAATGGCTTCCTCCCCCCTGTAAATTTCCTCCCACATGCAACCCTCCCCTTTGCCGCTCCCTGCCCCCTTGCATTCACACCAAGATTCATTTTCAATTCTCTTTATATACAGAAGATCAGTTTAGTATATGTTAGGTAAAGATTTCAACAGTTTGCACCCACACAGAAACACAAAGTGAAAAATACTGTTGGAGTACTAGTTATAGTATTAAATCACAATGTACAGCACATTAAGGACAGAGATCCTACATGATATTTTTTAAAAAATTGATTAATTTTCTATGCAATTTCCAATTAACATCAAGTTTTTTTTTTCATTTTCAATTATCTTTATATACAGAAGATAAATTCAGTATATGCTAAGTAAAGATTTCATCAGTTTGCACCCACACAGAAACACAAAGTCTAAAAATACTGTTACAGTACTAGTTATAGCATTACTTCACATTGGACAACACATTAAGGACAGATACCACATGAGACGTAAGTACACAGTGACTCCTGATGTTGATTTAACAATTTGACACTCTTGTTTATGGCGTCAGTAATCTCCCTAGGCTCTAGTCATGAGTTGCCGAGGCTATGGAAGCCTTTAGGGTTCGCCGACTTTGATCTTATTCCGACAGGGTCATAGTAAAAGAGGAAGTTCTCTCCTCCCTTCAGAGAAAAGTACCTCCTTCTTTGATGGCCCTGTTCTTTCCACTGGGATCTCACTCGCAGAGATCTTTCATTTAGGTCTTCTTTTTTTTTCCCCAGAGTGTCTTGGATTTCCATGCCTAAAATATTCTCATGGGCTCTTGAGCCAGATCCAAATGCCTTAAGGGCTGATTCTGAGGCCAGAGTGCTATTTAGGACATCTGCCATTCTATGAGTCTGCTGTGTCAACCACTTCCCATCTTGGATCGTTCTCTCCCTTTTTGATTCTATCAGTTAGTATTTTTTTTATATAAAGCTTTTATTTAAAGAATATAAATTTCCAAAGTACAGCTTATGGATTACAATATCTCCCCACCACACAACTTCCCTCCCCCCCTACCCTCCCCTTTCCCGCTCCCTCTCCCCTTCCATTCACATCAAGATTCATTTTCTTTCTTTTTTTAAATTTAATTAATTAATTTATTTTTTATATAAAGCTTTTATTTAAAGAATATAAATTTCCAAAGTATAGCTTATGGATTACAATGGCTCCCCCACACACAATTTCCCTCCCTCCCGCTACCCTCCTCTTTCCCGCCCCCTCTCCCCTTGCATTCACATCAAGATTCATTTTCAATTCTCTTTATACAAAGAATATCAGTTTAGTACATATTACGTAAAGATTTCAACAGTTTGCCCTCCCATAGAGACACAAAGTGAAAATACTGTTGGAGTACTAGTTATAGTATTAATTCACAATGTACAGCACATTAAGGACAGAGATCCTACATGATTTTTTTTAAAGAATTGATTAATTATCTATGCAATTTCCAATTTAACACCAAGATTTTTTAATCATTTGCAATTATCTTTATATACAGAAGATCAATTCAGTAAATACTATGTAAAGATTTCATCAGTTTGCACCCACACAGAAACACATAGTCTAAAAATACTGTTTCAGTACTAGTAATAGCATTATTTCACATTGGACAACACATTAAGGACAGATACCACATGAGATATAAGTACACAGTGACTCCTGATGTTGATTTAACAATTTGACACTCTTGTTTATGGCGTCAGTAATCTCCCTAGGCTCTAGTCATGAGTTGCCAAGGCTATGGAAGTCTTTAGGGTTCTCCGACTTCGATCTTATTCCGACAGGGTCATAGACAAAGAGGAAGTTCTCTCCTCCCTTCAGAGAAAGGTACCTCCTTCTTTGATGGCCCCATTCTTTCCACTGGGATCTCACTCGCAGAGATCTTTCATTTAGGTCTTCTTTTTTTGTTTTTCAGAGTGTCTTAGCTTTCCATGCCTAAAATATTCTCATGGGCTCTTGAGCCAGATCCGAATGCCTTAAGGGCTGATTCTGAGGCCAGAGTGCTATTTAGGACATCTGCCATTCTATGAGTCTGCTGTGTATCCCGCTTCCCATGTTGGATCATTCTCTCCCTTTTTCATTCTATCAGTTAGTATTAGCAGACACTAGTCTTGTTTATGTGATCCCTTTGACTCTTAGATCTATCAGTGTGATCAATTGTGATCACTTGGACTAGTGAGATGGCCTTGGTACATGCCACCTTGATGGTATTGTATTGGAATCCCCTGGCACGTTTCTAACTCCATCATTCGGGGCAAGTCTGATTGAGCATGTCCCAAATTGTACATCTCCTCCCTCTCTTTTTGCCACTCTTATATTTAACAGGGATCACTTTTCCGTTAAAATTTAAACGCCTAAGAATAATTGTGTATTAATTACAGAGTTCAACCAATAGTACTAAAATAAAAAAATACTAAAATGGACAAAGTGTTACATTGTACAATAACAGTCAGCACAAGAGGTGATCAAGTCACCTCATAGTATCCATTTCACTTCAACAGGTTTTTCCCTTTGGTGCTCAGTTAGTTGTTGCCGATCAGGGAAAACAAATGATAATTTTCTCTTTGGGACTGGCTTAATTCACTCAGCATGATGTTTTCCAGATTCCTCCATCTTGTTGCAAATGACTGGATTTGATTGTTTTTGACTGTTGTATAGTATTCTATAGAGTACATGTCCCATAATTTCTTTATCCAGTCTACAACCATTTGGGTTGGTTCCAGGTCTTAGCTATTGTGAATTGAGCTGCAATAAACATCATTGCACAAAAATCAACAGCCTTTGTATACACAGGCAATGCCATGGCTGAGGAAGAACTTCTAAGATCAATCCCATTCACAATAGCCACAAAAACAATCAAATACCTTGGAATAAACTTAACCAAGGACAATAAAGATCTCTACGATGAATATTACAAAACCTTAAAGAAAGAAATAAAAGAGGATACCAAAAAATGGAAAAACTTCCATGCTCATGGATTGGAAGAATCAATATCATCAAAATGTCCATTCTCCCAAAAGCGATTTACAGATTCAATGCAATACCAATCAAAATACCAAACACATTCTTCTCAGATCTGGAAAAAATGATGCTGAAATTCATACGGAGACACAGAAGACCTTGAATAGCTAAAGCAATCTTGTACAACAAAAACAAAGCCAGAGGCATCACAATACCAGATTTCAGGACATACTACAGGAAAGTAGTTATCAAAACAGCATGGTACTGGTACAGAAACAGATAGATAGACCAATGGAACAGAATAGAGACACCAGAAATCAATCCAAACATCTACAGCCAACTTATATTTGATCAAGGATCCAAAGCCAATTCCTGGAGTAAGGACAGTCTATTCAATAAATGGTGCTGGGAAAACTGGATTTCCACATGCAGAATCATGAAGCAAGATCCCTACCTTTCTCCTTACACAAAAATTCACTCAACATGGGTAAAGACTTAAATCTACGACCGGACACCATCAAATTCTTAGAGAGCATTGGAGAAACCCTGCAAGATATAGGGACTGGCAAAGACTTCTTGGAAAATACCCCAGAGGCACAGGCAGTCAAAGTCAAAATTAACTATTGGGATTGCATCAAATTGAGAAGTTTCTGTACTGCAAAAGAAACAGTCAGGAAAGTGAATAGGAAACCGACAGAATGGGAAAAATATTTGAAAACTATGCAACATATAAAGGGTTGATAACCAGAATCTACAAAGAGATCAAGAAACTCCACATATCAAAACAAAGAACCCACTTAAGAGATGGGCTAAGGACTTCAATAGACATTTTTTAAAAGAGGAAATCCAAATGGCCAACAGACACATGAAAAAATGTTCAAGATCACTAGCAATCAGGGAAATGCAAATCAAAACCACAATGAGGTTTCACCTCACCCCGGCTAGAATGGCTCACATTCAGAAATCTACCAACAATAGATGCTGGAGAGGATGTAGGGAAAGAGACACTAAACCACTGTTGGTGGGAATGCAAACTGGTGAAGCCACTATGGAAGTCAGTCTGGAGATTCCTCAGAAACCTGAATATAACCTTACCATTCAACCCAGCCATCCCACTCCTTGGAATTTACCCAAAGGAAATTAAATTGGGTTTTTTTTTTCTGAATCCATTCAGCCAACCTGTGTCTTTTAACTGGAGAATTGAGACCATTTACATCCAGTTTTATTATTGTTAAGTACTGACTTTGCCCTGCCATATTTCTGTAAATAGTTCTGTTTATGTGCTTTGGATTCACTTTTTCTTTTTCTGGGTAATTATCTACTTTTCCAGTGATGTTCCTGTTTCTGTGTGTATCATGTGTTTGAGCATGTTTCCTAGGGCTGGGTGAGTACTTATAAATTCTGTCAATTTCTGTTTGCTATGGAAGATCTTTATTTCTCCTTCATTCATAAATGAGAGTCTTGCAGGGTACAGTAATCTGGATTGACCATTTTTTTCTCTTAGGACGTAGGGTATGTCTCACCATTCACTCCTTGCCTGTAGAGTTTGTGGTGAGAAGTCTGGGGTGAGTTTAATCGAGTTTCTCCTGAGTGTGATTTGGCTTTCTCTCCAACACATTGTAGGATCGTTTCTTTATGTGTTACTGAGGAGAGCTGTGTCACTATGTGTCGAGGCGAGGAACTTTTCTGGTCTTGTCTGTTGGGAGTTCTGTGTACTTCTTGAACTTGAATGTCTCTTTCTTTTTCAGAGGGTGGAAGTTTCTGCTATTATTTCATTAAAAAGGCCTTCTAATCCTTTCTCTCTTTCAATGCCTTCTGGAATTCCTAGGATCCGTATGTTGGATCGTTTGATAGAATCTTGCAGATCTCCAACTTGTTTTTCAATTTCCTGATTTCTTCTTCTTGTGTTTGGTCTGACTGTATTATCTGCAGAAATTTGTCTTGTATTTCTGATATCCGTTCTTCTGTTTCATTTATTCTATTTTTGAGACTATCCCCTGTATTTTTATTTGCTGTATTAAATCCTTCATATCTAGAATTTCGTTCTGATTTCTCTTCTCAATTTCTTGGGAACACTTTTTTTTTTTGACAGGCAGAGTGGACAGTGAGAGAGAGAGACAGAGAGAAAGGTCTTCCTTTTGCCATTGGTTCACCCTCCAATGGCTGCCGGGGCCGTCACGCTGTGGCCGGCGCACCGCACTGATCCAAAGGCAGGAACCAGATGCTTTTCTGGTTCTTTTTATCTTTAATATGTGACTTGGTGCCTGTGGCAAGATTTCCCTCTGCTATGAGTTGCTACGTGTCTCTGCATTGCCAATGGGAATATGTTGCCCCACCACTGGAAGACCTGCTCACTTCTGGATGGTGATGGGAGCAGATAGGAGAGCTCTGGTACACTAAGCCCCTCATACTTGGGCCAGGCTCTGGGTATGAAACGAGGTAGGGATTTCAGTGTTTAGAATTCTTCCCATTGTACAGTTTGTGTGGTGGTGGGGAGAAGTTACTCTGAAATGTTGTCATCCTTGTTACTGGGTAGGGGGGTGAGTGGTGAAGTGGCCCTCACAACTGATAGGCGTGCACATGAGAGGCAAATGCAGTAGCACCATGTTTACATTCGGAGATATGAACAGAGAATATGGGCTGGCATCATGGCTCAATAGGCTAATCCTCCACCTGCGGCACCAGCACACTGTGTTCTAGTCCCGGATGGGGCGTCGGATCCTGTCCCGGTTGCTCCTCTTCCAGTCCAGCTCTCTGCTGTGGCCCATGAGTGCAGTGGAGGATGGCCCAAGTCCCTGGGGCCTGCACCTGCATGGGAGACCAGGAGGAAGCACCTGGATCCTGGCTTCAGATCAGCATGGTCCGCTGTCCGCAGCACGCCAGCTGTAGTGGCCATTGTGGGGTGAACCAACGGAAAAGGAAGACCTTTCTCTCTGTCTCTCTCTCTCTCTCACTGTCCACTCTGCCTGTCAAAACAAACAAACAAACAAAAAACAGAGAATATGGCTTCTCCCAGCCAGCTACAGGTCCGGTTGAGGGGAAGAGGAGGCATGGATGGGCAGAAGTGTAACCGAACTTATCAGAGTCCCATCATGCATCTCTGACTCCTAAGCTGGACTGCCACTCAGAGTGAAAAAGCACGTTAGGCAGCATTATAATTTTTAATCGGAAAAATGAAAACAGATTCTTGTTCCCTGCTGTGGTGAAACTGGCAATGCAGGCGCCGCACCTCTCCAGTGTCTGGAGCTGCAGCTGCCTGCATGCTGGAAGGGACCCGGTCCACGGAGAGACTGAGAACCACAGGGCACTCATGAATATAGCCTCTAAGGGGCCAGCTGTATTGTGGCCCTGTTGGTTTTCAGCCAAATGCTTCTTCTGGGCCCCTCTTTCTCCTGGGTGTTTGGTGCTTAATTTTCCTGGGCAGTTCATGCGTTTGCTCCACAGGCACCTGCTGATAGGGGACATCACAGACAAGGCCAGGACCCTGCACTCATGGGGCGCATGTGCCAGTGGGAAGAAGGATCTCATTGGTTGACGCCTGCATCCTGTATGCCTTCTCCCCTGACAGTGGCTGCTCTGACAGACACCCGTTGGCCCTTGAGTGCCCATCAGCTGCCATGAGCAAGGACCTTTGTGCATTTTCCATGTCCTCACCTGGACTCGGAAGCCTGTTTACACATAGATAGCCTCATCACCTGCCCCTACCCTTTCTACCCCAACAGGCAGTGCTGCCCGGTGTGCTGGGGTGAATGTGAGCAGACTAAGACCAGCTGCCCCTGTCCAAGGATCCTGGATAGGCCCGGCTCTCATCATCCCCTTGTCCTCTGCCTCTGCTGGCTGCAACTATGAGGGCAGGAAGGTGGTGACCAGCCAGTACTCACCTGACCATGTGGGTATAGGGCAGTGACAGGGATGTCAGGAGCAGTTCTTGAGCCCATAGCAAAGTCCCAGATGGGCTCTAGGGAAGAGGAAACTCCTGAGTGACACCCCTTCTCCCTGTGCCAATCATGGTAGGATTTCTTTTTTATTTATTTATTTATTTATTTAACAGAGTTAGACGGTGAAAGAGACAGAGAGAAAGGTCTTCCTTCTGTTGGTTCACCCGCAAATGGCCACTATGGCCGGAGATATGCCAATCCAAAGCCAGGAACCAGGTGTTTCCTCCTGGTCTCCCGTGCAGGTGCAGGGCCCAAGCACTTGGGCCATCCTCCACTGCACTCATGGGCCACAGCAGAGAGCTGGACTGGAAGAGGAGTGACTAGAACCCAGTGTGCATATGGGATGCTGACACCACAGGCGGAAGATTAACCAAGTGAGCCACGATGCTGGCCCCAATGCTACAATTTCAACTCTTCCCATTTGCTATGTGTATAAACTACCTTCAGTGTGGCTGATTTTACACTTTGTAAACTTTTAGGAAAATGGTGAATTTTTTCTTTGATAGCTGGAATTTGTTCTTAGAAAATTTGTTCATTTAAATTCCATTGATATCTGAAAGGTGTATTCTGTCTGTGGGCAACTCTGCAGCTCTGTGGGTGATGGACTTCTGTTAGTGTTGTTGGGCTGGAAACCAACAATGAGTCTAGACATCCATTAGGTTAAAAAGGATTAGAGACTGCTTTGTTATAACAGGTGAACATTCCACTGCAAGTTGGTCATTGTCCTTGCCCCAGAGTTTTTGAGATGAACTGGTGCTGCATATACCAAGCGTTTTACATGTGTTATATCACTCAGAAACTCTCAGCAGTGTCTAGGCACAGATGCTGCTACTCTATTTGCAGGTGGGCAAACACAGGCTATGATAGTGGGCAGGGTTGGAATGAAGCCCAGGCCTCTGTCTTTCTTATTCCTGACCTGGTACTCTTTTGTGCTCTGCTTTCCACCAAGTTGGGAAACTGAGGCCCAAAGAGAGGACTTAGAGAGCAGCACTGTGGCATCGTGGGTTAAGCTTCTGCCTGTGGTGCTGGCTCCCATATGGGCACCGGTTCAAGTGCCAACTGCTCCAATTCCAGTCTGGCTCCCTCCCTGCTGATGGCCTGGGAGGGCAGTGGAAGATGGCACAAGTGCTTGGGCCCCTGAACCTGCATGGGAAACACAGAAGCAGCTCTTGGCTCCTGGCTTCCAATTAGCCAAGTTCCACTGTTGCAGCTCTTTGGCTATTGAACCTGTGGATGGAAGACCTCTCTCTGTCTCTCCCTATCCCTGTTACTCTGCCTTTAAAATAAATAAGTAAATTTTTAGTAAAAGAGAAGGGGAGAGAGAGAGGCTTACAGAGCCTAGCTCCATTCCCTGGGATGCACTGCTTAAGCTGTGTTTGCTGCACACTTCTTTCTAACAGGAGCTCCCTTCATGAGAAGCAACTTTCTATTGACATAGAATCATACCTGTTTACTTCTAATTAATGAAAAATAATATATATAGAGAGAACAGTTTTTCTGAGCTAGGATTCCTATGCCATGTCCTTTAGTTTAGTTTACGGAATTTGCAACCAGCCTTTCAAAGGTGTTCTGAATAGAATCATTCCAGCTTTTGAATACTCCCAATGGCATCTGGGTCCCGTTCACCCCTTCCATGTCTTTTTCTCACTCTGCCTCTCACTCAATTGCTACTGTCCCAGTTACTTAATGTCACTGTGTTTGCTGCTGTCCAAGGAGACACGATCATTTCTGCTTGTCTGCCTGGTGTTCTGACCCCAGCAATGGGAGGAGACATACTAGTGAGGAGAAGGAGCCACAAACATGTTTCTATCAGCTGTTTTTATTCTACATTATGGGTGTGAGTGGGAACAGGGCCAACCATCTACTTCTATGGGAAGGTGACTGTGTTTCTGGAAGAACAATCAGGAGAAGTCCGTCCACTACAGGGATTGTAGGACTAAGCCAAATCTGTCGGGAAGTGGTTTCAAAGCTGCAGGCTTAAGCTGCGGCAGCCAGGCCCAGCTGATTGTTGGCCCGGTCGAAGACGGTGAAGTACTGGCGGATGAAGACGTCACCCAGGATCCAGAGCTCGCCAGTGTAGGTGTCCAGGTTCATGCCCTCAAAGCCACTAATGCAGGCGTCATCTTCCTATAGAGCAGAGAACAGCACAGGAGATGGGGAACAGTGTGAAGGTTACAAGCACTGGTGATAAGCATGAATGGCTGGCTCCTGCCTCTGGCTGCAGGTGCCATGCCAAGAAGGGATTTGTGGCTCATTTTCCAGGGATGTGGCTGTTGCTGGGCTGGGATCAGCCTGCAGAAGCTGCTCCCTGCACTCTTGATGGGACGGATTGCCAGGCATTGTATGCTGCCATTGGCAGACACAGGAACCCTGACCTCAGCACCGGGGTTTAGGCAGAAGTCGAAGTCAGATTCTGGGAAGGAGATTTGGATTCCCTGAGGGTGTAGCCACTTCTCATTATTCCCATCACCAACCGTGGCACAGCTGACAGCCAGGGGTTCCTCCTTCTCTCTGTGTTACTCTGCTCAGCCTTGACTGCAAGGCTGCACTTGCCGAGAGAAGGCACCAGGTACGAATACTTCTCACAGAGTAAGCTCAGCCCATGTGGTAGGAGGCAAGGAGTTTCTTGAAGGTCGTTGGACTGAATTGTGCTCAGTCTTACCAAAGCCCCCTAAGTGCACACAAGGTGGGATGAACTGACACCTCTGGTGTTAGCTGAGGAAATGAACGCTGAGAGGACATGCGCCTTGATCAGAAATGATGGGCAGAACATTGAAACTAGGGAGTCAGATACAGATCTAAATATCAGAATCCCCTTTCACACCATTATCTTTTGCCTCACTTTTCCTTTAGGGGCTTCTTCCAATTCTCGCTCCTGCATGGCTGTGATAGGCTCTTTTTGTCTACTGGCCATGCAGAGCAGGGGTCAGTCTGCCTCTTGGCGTCAGCAGGGAGAAGTGTGAATTCCCCCTTGTAGAGGGCAGTGTGCAGCCTCCTTTTGTGTGGCCCGGTCCAGCGCCTGGCCGAGTGCTCCCTTACCTCCAGGATGTAGGCACTGGCGGGCACAGGGTACTGGACTCCATTGATGGTGAAGACAATGTTGGGCAAGGAGTACATGGATGAGCAGCTGACGATCATCTGGAAGGTGTGAGTGTGGGGGTTAGAAGGAGCTCCTGCCTTGTGCATGGTACTCCCCCCAGCAGTGTCTAGAAGAGAACATTTGGGGCTGGACTTGCCTCGCCATCAGAGTTCTCAGAAGCTCCGATGTAGCTCTGGATGTTGGAAATGGCGCTGGTGGGGCCAGCCAGCAGAGAGGTGCCTGTGTCCACGATGGCCTGGCAGCTATCTGCACAAGCGATGGTCTCTCCATCCATGGTGATGCTAAGTGGGACAAGCAAGGGTGGGTACCCTGAGTCCCAAGAGGTTACACATGTGACCTTGTGGACCCTCTTGAGGGGTCATAACCACTAGAATTCAGGCTTCAATGGGTCAGGGCATGCTTGGCAGGGACAGTTTCTCAGCCATTTTGCCCCAATCCTAGACTGCTAGTGATATGCTTGCTACAGAGGCAGTTTGTGTAATGCATTCTTGGTCCCTTAAATGCTGAGAGGTATGGACAGGTAGGTTTTCTATACCCTCCCAAATGTGCTGGGATGTGGCCATGCCTCCTGACCCTAAGGAAGTAGCTGTCCCATCCTTTTTGTGGAGCTGGGCTCCCAGACCGTACTTTCTTCCCCTTCAAGTGAGGTGCCTTTTCTGGGCTCTCTGTGGGTTGACCAGTTTCCAGCTCTCTCTGTACTGGCTGTTCCAGGTAGATCTTGACATCAGATCAACAACTGTCCATAAAGAAGTGGGATATGGGATCAGCCTAGGATGCTATGCAGCAGGGCACTCTCACCTGTCCACGGTGATCTGCCAGTAGCCTTCATAAGAAACAGGCACCCAGTTCAGGCTTCCAGTGTAGTAGGAAGAATCGATGCCACCAAACATCACAACACTGCCACTCTCATCATCACTGTGGAAAAAGGAGGGGTAGGGGAGAAGACAGGAATTCATTAATTCATGGTTTGCATATCTGCTATGTACAGCCTACGAGATACCCTTGATGGGGGTACTATTCAGTGCCAGCTGTGCTGAATGTGTGACTGATGTGGATTCTTTCAATGTAACACCAGGTCCACACAGTGGTCTGTATTATTATTTTGACTCTCCAAGACACTGTGCCACAGAGAAGTAAGGCGACTTGCTTGAGTTCACATAGTTGTGTAGTTGCCGTCAAGTGTAGAACCTAGAAATTTGGGTTCTTATTTGTGTGATTTGCATCCTGATACTCATTACATTGCCCTGGGGTCCACAAGAGAAGAGAATCTGGGACAGTTTGCGCATGTAAGGACTTAATGGTGGAGATCACTCTTTCTCAACCAGGGCTAGTGTGGCCAATATCCAGAGACATTTCTGATTATTTTTATCGGGTGGAGCAGGGATTGAGGTACAACAGGTCATGGCCAGGATCTACAGCACAAACTACAGTCCTTAGGACAGCCCTGACAATATACAACTACCTGCCCCCAAAAGTCCAAAGGGGTGATCTCTAGTATCTTTGTTAGCTGGGGAGATGCAGTGACCCACAAGAGATACTTAAACATTCACGAAAACAATTTATGTTTAAGAGGCACCTGAAGATTGAGTGGCCAAGGGCACAAAGGATAAAAGAGCTCTCACAAAGGAGTCTTTGTTACTGAAAAGTTCATTTGCTAAATCTGATGTTTCAGGTTAGATAGGAAAGCAGGTATAGATGTTAACAAGAAATTAGTCAAAAAATACCGGCCATTTCTGAAACTCAACTCCACCCACATTTACCCACCCAGCTTTACAGTAAACATGTGAGTGTACATTGCAGCATCTAGCAGAATGTTAATGCCTGAAACAAAGCAAGAGTGGTGACCAATGTTATCATGAGGAGGATATGAGAGACAGAGGAAAGTTGATGGCAGCCTTGGCTACTATAGAGTAAGTCTACACAACCAAAATCCACCTGGGTTATACTTCTAGCATTCTTAGAACTAACTAAATAAAAAAGAAACTTGATTTCATTGGTTTACAATGTCATTGTTCAAGATATATGAGGGTACTTCAAAATTTTCCCAGAAAAATAAAAATAAAAGAATTCATATTGGGGCAAAATATATATTGGAGTCTGTGCATACAAGGAGTTTGAAAAATGTTCCTGGAAAATGCATGCTATAAAAAACCATGATGAGTTTCAAAATTTTTGCACTAAAGTAAACTAATATTTTATATTTTTTTAATTTGAAAGAGAGATTGAGAGAGACATTCAGGCATCTTCCATCTACTGATTGATTATGCAAATGTCAGCACCAGCTAGGGCTGACCCAGAATGAATCCAGCATCACAGAACTCAGTCTGGGTCTTCTATGTGGATGACAGTGACTTCAGTACTTTAGTTTTTGCTTGCTCCTTCCTTGGGTGGGCAGTATGATGAAGCTGGATACAAAAAAAGAGCCAGGACTCAAACCAGTCACTTGGTAAGAGATGCGGGCACCACACAGAGTGACTTAAACACTGAGGCACCCACTCCCTAAATGTATTTTTTATTTTCACTTTCCAGGAAATTTTAAAGTCCCTTCATATGCTCTAATCATCTCTTTTCATTTTTGCTGTGAATCTTGACACTCTTTTAAGAGAGTTCACTTTAAGTAGTGTCTTTTGAGGGCCAAGATTGAAGCAACCGGTCCTGGCAAGCAAATGGCTAATGATTATTGAAATTGAAGAAATCAAATGACAAAAACTTATGCTGGTAATAACAATGAATGAAGACTGTTTGTCAGAGAGGGAGAGAGGGAGAGAGGGAAAGAGATGGAAAGAGAGAAAAGAGAGAGGGAGGGAGGGAGGGAAGAAAGAAGGGAGGGAGGGAAGTGAAACTGGTCAGTGTTGGAAAGGCCCCAGGCTAGCCAAAACCTACGAGCTCAAGTAGACGGAGAAGAGGTCCTGGGACACGAGACCCTGGTCCCACATGTTGTCAAAGACGGGCGTAGCATCGGAGGAGGAAATGCTGGGGTAGGCCAGACCCAGGATGCCGTCAAAGGGAGCGTAGTACAGGAAGGAACCGGGCTCCGACTCACTCAGCCCAAAGATCTGGTTGGTGTCCTCGATGTTTCCAACCTGTGTAGGGGGCACAGAGAGGAGGTCCACAATGAGCACCTGTTCATGGAACATTTCTGGGCTTCAGCCCTGGACTCAGAGTGATCCTGCTTCATTTGCTGGAGGACTTAGCTTCCAGGGAACAAGACAGAAAGCAGGAAGAGGGACTATCCCTGAAATTCTCGACTCTCCATTGGGCAGAACCTTGGCAGCTGCTGCCAGGTGGCCACAGTGTGTGACTCACTGTGAGATATTGCTGCAGGATGGATAGCCACTGTGCATTTAGATTTCGGCTGGGCAGATGGAAGGCAGACTCCAGCAACCTAGAGCACTTTACCCCTGCCATGGCCTGGAGATTTGTGGAGCTCATGTGACTAGAGGAAGGAGGAGGCTGTGGAGGAGATGCTAAAAGAGAATTGAGCAACTGCGTCCCTTCTCCCCACTTCCTCCATTCAGCACTGAGCATGGCTGAGTTTCCCAGGCACCACTCCCATTATGCACATATGGCTTAACCCTTGAGTGTGTGTGACATCTCTGCCACACCCTCCCTGCACTGCCTGTTAGATTTCTTGTGTGATCTCTGAGATCCATACTGTTAGAGTGAATTGCTTTGGGAATTCACTGTGGTCCCCAAGTCCTTGGAAACAGGCTCAAAGCTCAGACAGTGTGAGGGTGCATAGCCCCCAAGTGCTCACTTTCACAGTGTCGTATCCCAGGAAGCCTGTCATGCTGCCAGTGCCATAGGTGATGGAGAGAGACTCGCTGGTGGCCTGGAAGGTGGAGGAGTCCTCAGGGTTGAACTGGTTATGGACACCTGCAAAGGTAAAGAGTGACATCATTAACTTCCAGAGGGCAAACAAGGGTGGTGGAATGGACATGTCTTCCTGGGATGGGATTTCTTGGCTTGGGTGGGACTATGGAGGATAAAGATGACCTTTGCTACAGGATGACCTTTAAGGTGGCCTTTGGAGGGCAGAAATTCCAGGTTGCAATCACAAGTTTTTGGCAGTCAGCACCATCTCACTGGTGGATGATCCCAGCCTACCCTAATTCCTCCCAGGGCACCCAGGCAAGCACTGAGCACATCAGTGTGGCTGTTCGTGGTGCTGAGTGCCTTCACAACCAGGGCCATTGTTAGGGCACCCCTGATTCTCCTGACACCTCTTCTTAAAACTCGACCAGAAAGCAGGAAGAGTTTGGAACTTTAAACATTGTGGTGACTTCCAACGACAATGTCTCCTTCATTACCAAAGCAGTGATTTGTCTCTGTGTATTTAATTGAGTTCCACACTCATCTCAAGAGTGTCTCAGTCCAGCCACTGTGTCACATGGGACTCGGCATGGCTGGCCAACATGCAGCACTTCATCCCTTCCTTGCTTTAAAATTCTATAGGCTTCCCAGTAGAATATGGCCCAAGTGCTTGGGCCCCTGCACCTACATGGGAGACCAGGAAGAAACCCCTGCCTCCTGGCTATGTATTGGTGCAGCTCCAACAATAGTGGCCATTTGGGAAGTGAATCAATGGAAGGGAGACCTTTCTCTCTGTTTCTCCCTCTCACTGTCTGTAACTCTACCTCTCAAATAAATAAATGAAATAAAAAATCTTTAAAAAAATTCTACAGGATTTCTCCTCCAGGAGTCCAACTCTTCCCTTTATGCCCTGAGCACCTGTGCCTACTGCTAGCTCCTGGAAGCTGCCTGGGGAAACCTGTCCCTTGAAGCCCTGAGTGACTCCTTCAGGCTTGAAGTGGCTGCTGTGAGAAGTCTCTGAGTGGTCAGGGAAAGTATGAGAAAACAGGACTGTGCATGCAGCACTCACTGCAGGCAGCACTGGAGCAGTAGACGGAGGGCACCCACAGGTTGGAGGAGCCGGTGTCAAAGATGACGGTGAAGTCCTGAGCGGGGGTTCCGATGCCGATGGTGCCAAAGTACTCGGTCTGCAGGGACCAGGACAGCCCAGTTCAAAGACCTGCAACTCCCCATCTGAGCCTCCCTTCTGATCAGCTCCTTATCCAAGTCTCCATCGTCTCATCTTCTCTTCTCACTTCCTCGTGAAGTGCACACTCCTTCAAATCCCAGCCCTGCTCAGACCTCCTTGATATCTTCTCTGCTCCCTGGTTGCCTCTGATGTTCTCTGCTAAGAACGTTCATTCCCCAGGCAGATCTGCGATCCTCTCTCAGCCAGTGCCCTGCCCATGTCAGTCTCACCCTCCTGGGGAGCACACCTTCTCAGAGGAGAGGGTGTAACCTATGGCACCCAACCAGCTAGGCCTCGCCTAGGGTGCTTGTTCACTAACTTGCTGATCTGGAGACATGCAAGTCAGTCAAACAAGGAACCCATGGGAATCTCTCATTCCCAAACCTCAGTGTGGACAGCAGATTTTCAGAAAGGAAACTCAGTGTTTTTATTCTCAGTGACAACACTTTCCCCTTGGTAGATCGTCCCCAGTTTCCATATGTCTATACAATTCTTGGACAATAACAAGCTCCATCCCACCCCAGGGCCTTTGTTCTGCCTGTTTGTTGTGCTGTGAAAATGTATGTTCCTGCGCCATCCCTTGGCTGACTCCTTCATCATTCAGAGCTCTTGTCCAGTGTCACTTTTGCCAAGCACTTCCTGACCACTTTAAGCAAAGTGTCCCAAATCTTCTTCTCCTCTTCCCACAATTATTAATTAAATAATTATGCTTTATGTCCCCTCTCATGATCATAATTCATCTCACATGCTGGTTTGTTTGTCATCCTTTCTTGAATATAATCCCTCAAACTTTGGCTTTCTTTCCACATCAAATGTCAAGCCTCCGGCATTTAATATGTCTTCATAAATATTTGTGCAATGAATAAATGGGATGGTGTTTCTGAGTTCACCAAGAGCCAGCTGGGGCCTGTGGGAAGCACACCCAGAAGCTCTATGGTTGTAATGACTTGCAACCTAAATGGATGGTGACTGTGAGTGGGTCAGGAAGGGAGACTGCAGTACATGAACGACTTACCCAAGATCACTAGGTCTGTATGGACTAGAGCCCCCTTTTGTAGTGGATCTTATGTATCGCAGAAGGGCAGCCCTTGACCACAGGGAAGGCAATGTCTATTGTAGACCAGAGTATGTCACTGGTTCCAAGTAGGAGTCTGAGTGTACCCCTCCAGTGATTTGGGTCCATCCGTGGCGATTAGGGTCTCAGCTATGTCAGTGCCTGGCCTGTGTGACCGGTCCCACTCAAGCCCCTAACCTGACTTGGAACACCGTCCTTCCTTCTGCACTGTTCTCACACACTCTTATTCCTTCCTCACATGCACATAGCTCACTATGGGAACAGGCTGAGCACAAGCCCTCCTGCTCCAGAATTTCCTCCCTCCTCTTTGGCAGCTCCCAGGAGGACTTACTCTCCTCCAGGAACCTGTCACTCAACAAGTAACTCCTCCTTTGGTAGACCTCTTCCTAACCGTGATTGTCACTAGGTGTTGATGCTCAGTGAGTTCATCTTTCTCCCACTATGTAACTGTGACTTTGCTCCCTGCTGCCCCCTAGACCAGGTACAAGGCCTGACACCTATCAGGGCATTCAGGATAAAGAAACATTGAAAGAACAGATGAATGAATGATGAACAAATGACAGCAACAGTTATAATTGTGAGTTTCCTTGATTGCCATGGGCTGCTCAGATCCAGGGAGCAGAACCTGGCTGTCATTCATGTCCCCCAGACACCCTCTCTGTTGCTGGCTCAGTCCTTGGGGCTGCCCCTTCCCCCTGCCCATGCACTCACATCCAGGTAGTTCTCCAGGCTCTCAGTGGACACTGAGTCGAAGGCAGCTTTGGGCAAGTACTTGCTGGCCCGGTTGAGGGTGTGAGTCTTCAGGTAGTCCTTCAGCAAGCCCTTCTCAATCAGGTTCTTCCTCAAGGACTTCTTTCTGACCAGGGGGACCCTGGGGGAGAGCATTGGAATATGCATGATTAGAGAAGGTGAGGTTAATGGGCAGGGATCCTGCTCAGAAGATCCTGCTACAGAAGCCAGAGAAGGACAAGGAAACTGGTTTAGGAGAAGAGAAGGAAGGAGGAGTGGAGAAGCTCCATACAGTGCAGAGGTGAAGTTACGGATACCATGATGTGGTTGAAACCAAACCACACCTGCCTCCCTATCAGAGCAGAAAGAGAGATAAGGAAGGAAGACTGCAGATGGGAAGAAGGGAAGGTGAAATATGATAGACAGGGAGGCAGCAGAGGGCTGGGGAAGTTGCCCCTTGAGGCATTCTTCCCATTGCTGGTCACCAGACTCACTTGTGGATGATGCACTCAGAGAGTGCCAGCAGCCCGAGCAGCAGCAGCCACTTCATGGTTCTTCCTTGCTCCCAAGTCAGAGGAGAAGGCAGGACAAGTGGAAGGTGTGCAGAAGCAGGCAAGAGCTGCTGCTTATATATGGCCCGTGTCCTGACTGTAATAGCTCTTATCAGCCTGTAAATGCTACCTGTTATCACAATCTCAAACAGAACTGTTCCTGATAAGATTTTCCTATCTAGAGTAATGTTCTGAGAAGTTGCTAGTTGAGTAGCTTTCCACTAATACTGCATCGCACAGTTGGAGTGCACCTGGCAAGAGCTAGACATCCATTAAGTGGTGGCTGAGCCTTATGGAATGAGAGGGTCCATGTACAACTTCCCAAGCTCAGTATTGTGGCAAGATTGGTCAGCAGTGCTCTGAACACAGCATTGATGATGTTGCTTGCTGGTTGGGGTTCTTTGAGAACAGTTGCTCACTTAGCAATGGTGGGTTGCTGTATCTACCACTCCAGATCTTGTGAGCATTTGGTTATTTGGGGATCAGGACTCATCCCTCTCTAGATGACTTCATTTGGATATGATTTTATGGGACCTGACTATTTGTAGATACATTTGGTTTCTGCTCCCTGGTTCCTAGTTCATCACTAACTCCTCAAGGCACAGAATCTAGACTTATTCTTCCCGTTGTGGGTCATAGTAACTCTAATCTCCCTGCCTTTTGCCAGCCATAAGAAATTCTCTGCTATGTGATTGTAACATAGTAGGTGCTAAGACCCCCTCATTATAGAGGGTTCCTGTGACTTGCGTGGAGAGAGTCTGAAGAATCCATGCTGAGATATCCACTCAGCCTACCAATAATCAAGCCAATGAAGACCCAAAAATTTCCCCAAATACAGTGTTTCAGGGTTCTGGACGGTGGGTTATTGGGGGTATGTTAATGTAAGCAGAAAGTGATCCCCCTGCTGGGAGGGGGTTCCCCAATCCAGATGGTTGGGCCTTGGACCCCTTCCAGCCCTTGCCCTCTCCATCTTCTCATCTGGCTGCTATTTTTATCCTTTAAATTGTGCAGCAAAATGGGTTTCCCTTAGGCCCATGAGCCAATTATCAAATTACTGAACCTGAGGAAGGGGCTGTGAGAACACAAATTTGTAGCTTATCAATCCTCAGCCTAGCTCTGAAGTTGGGCAGGCTGGTGCCTTGACCCTACTCATTGGATCCTGTGCACTCATCTGGAAGATGGGGGCAGAACTGAATCCAGTTGAATGGGAGATCACCAAGCTGGTGTCAACTGCTACAGAACTGGTTTCTGGGGTGTGGAGGATGTCTCTGTACATCTGGCTTCACTGTGAGCTGTGTCTACAGGAAGCTCTAGGAAAAACTGATTTGAGACCTTGCGAGGGTCTTTGTAGGCATTGTCTGCACACAGTTGGTGTCAGTAGAGGGGTCTACCAGACTGGCCTTGACTCAAGAGACCTTATAAGGGTTGGGAGGTCAGAAGGTAGGGGGAGGAACATGTGGTTTCTGGGTTGCTACACACTCACATTGGGTTTGGCAGCAGTTCTGTCTCAGCAATTTCTGGATGCCAAGTCTTATTGGAATTTTATGGTGGAACCAATCCCTGCAGAGCTGGTTCACTGGATGTGGAAGAAAGTGCAAACCTAAAAACAAAACAAAACAAAACAAATCTTGCACCATCCTATGGTTATTAATCTCTGTAGCAGATCAGAATATCAGGTAAGAGACTCCTGCATGCACAGGTCACTCACATTCCTATGGCCTAGCTGGGTCTCTGGACACCACTCACTGTCCTTGGAAGAGCATCCCCCAGAGAGACAGGCTCAACCCTAGTTGAGGGTCATTTCCCTGACCCTGAGTCAGCCATAATGAAGACAGAGAACCACACACCTGTGTTCATTGCGGATGTCGAGGCCAACAAACACCAGTTCAAACTGGCTATGAAGAAGCTGCACTGTGACCCTGATGTGCCAAGGTCAACACCCTCATGGAGTCTGATAAAAGGAAGAGCGCGGATTCCATTGGTGATGATTATGGTATTTTTATGTTGCCAACATAAGTGGCTTCATCTAAATGGAGCACTGCTGGCTCATGATAAATGCGTGTTGTTTCCCCATATATCAATGGCTTTAGAACAACACTGGATGGCTAGAAGTCCCCAAGAGAACTCTTACAGGCCATCTGACATTGGATGATTGCAAACAAGTTTGCTGCAAGAACTCCAGTTGGGAACTTGAAGAAGTCAGAAGATCCAATGGGAAATCTATTGTACCATGGTCTGGGACAGCTGTTGGTCATTGCATCAAGACAAGATGAACAAAAATGCCAAGGTCTGTTTGCTCCCAGTGGGGTTGGAGAGTCTATGGGATTGAACATACAGATGTGCACCTGTGACAGGACATGGGATGTGCAGACTTCAGACAAGCTTTAGATGAAGTTGTTTCCTTTACCTCAAGTTGTTATGGGAGCAGATACGGTATCTGTCTGGGGAACAAGCCCTTCCCTGATGTGGTATTGTTACCCAGAACCTGGTGATGAAGTTCTGCTGGAGGCTGCGGTCAGTAATGTGCAGGTTGCTGGAATCAGAACAGGCTCCCTGCAAAGTGGCCACCTGACTTTGCTTGGCTATATTATAGGATGGATGTTGGTTCTGACTCTAACGTTCCTTACACTCTGTTCTAAATCAGGAGGCAGGGG
Source organism: Sylvilagus floridanus (assembly GCA_949820135.1). NCBI lineage: Eukaryota > Metazoa > Chordata > Mammalia > Lagomorpha > Leporidae > Sylvilagus > Sylvilagus floridanus. Next base: position 114,848,961 of record OX463224.1, on the reverse strand, counting down.
AATCTGCTCTTCCAGAGATTCCACTGGATGTACCGCCTGGGAGCCAGAAATTTTCCTTGAGCCCACAGAGTGTGGCTGAAGTGCTGCACTGGAGGAACACCCTCCCTGTGTGTTGTTTCCATGTGCAGCCTCAACTGGAGCTAGAGGCCACAGCATATGAGCAGCTCCAAGCACCTTGTTGTGGGTCTTGACTGAAGCTACCACTTTGACCATTACTGAGGAACCTGAAATGATCCTGACCCCTAAAATACTCTAAATGTCCAGGATGATGTCAGGGAATCTGTAAGACGGTGGCCAGGAACAGAAGGTCTGTAGTAATATGGACATGCTTTGTACAAGGTCAGGCTATAGTGGTAAACGTACTGAAATCTTTACTTAGTGTAGAGTTGGTCTTCTGTATATAAAGAGAAGTGAAAATGAATCTTAATGAAGAATGGGATGGGAGCAGGAGTAGGAGGTGGGACGGGAGAGGGGGTGGGAGGGTGGGTATGGGGAGAGAACTGCTATGTTCCTACAGCTGTACCTATGAAATTTGTATTCATTAAATGAAAGCTTTCTAAAAAATAAGTAAATTACTGATTCTGCTGTATCGCCATCTTGTAGTTGAGGTGATAGGTGGTCAGAGCAGGTTCTCATAACCAAGTGTGAAACTGTCAGGACTGGACCCTGGTTCTCAGAAGAGCTCTGTCCTTGGAAGAATGTCCCATCTGGTTTCTGCCCCTGGGTTAGAATGTATGTGGGCATCATGTGATGACCACACCAGGGGCACCCAGAGAAGCTGTCTCCATGGTCCTCTTTACCTGAAATCTTTGGAGACAGAGAGGAATCCTGATTCTGGGCCATCTGATTCACCTCCAGAGTTGATCTAGTGTTGGTGGCAAAGAAGCCACCCAGTCTCACTGTACCAGGCTGGCCCAGCAAAGAGATAAGACAAGAAAGTTTACCCTGCCATTAGCACTGCCTGGCACTCAGTGTGCCAGTGCCATGCCTGGCCTTTGGGGCACTGATGATAGAGTTTCTAATACAGGCCACCAATGCCAACATCCCATGTGCTCAGCAATGTTCTACGAATGTTTCAGGTTAAGCAAAGGAATGAGGTTGAACAAATCATTCCTGGCAAGCCAGAGATGGAGTCTTGTGACAGGTACTGTGGAACTTCAGTGATTGGCCTTGCAGCAGCTGGTCCCTGGCACTTTCCCACATGTTCTGAGCCCAGGGCACAGTCTCCCAAGCACACAGGAGCACTGTGTTCTCTACCTCTCAGCCCCAAACCTTCTTTTTTTTTTAATAACGCTTTTATTTAAAGAATATAAATTTCCAAAATACAGCATATAGATTACAATGGCTTCCCCCCCATAACTTCACTCCCACCCACAACCCTCCCCTTTCCAACTCCCTCTCCCCTTCCGTTCACATCAAGATTCATTTTCAATTCTCTTTATATACAGAAGGTCAGTTTAGTATATATTAAGTAAGCCCCAAACCTTCTGCTCTTACGGAGATGCAGGCAGGTGTTATGATTCCATTTACAGGCCCATTGGTTTTGGTTCAAGTGTGCACATAACATGAAGGGACTTCAACTAGTTCATGGAAAAAATAGTAGTAAAGATACATTTATGTCAGTCAAAAAATTTTGAGTTATGTGTAGAGTTTTTCATAATATAGTTTCCCAAGAATATGTTTTATCGGTAACTAAGAATTGGGGGAGCAGATGTTTGGAGCAATGACTAAGATGCTGCTTGGAATGCCCAGACCCCGCATGGCAGTGCTTGGGTCCAGTCTTGTACGCTCAATTCCAGTCTTCTGAAAGTGCACAGCCCGAGAGCCATTCGGTGATGCATCAAGCCCTTAGGTCTTGCCACCGGTGCGGGAGTCTCTGAGTTCTGGGCTGCTGTCTTCAGCTTCACTCAATCGCAAGCATGAACCGATAGAAGAAGAATCTCTCTCTCTCTCTCTCACTCTCTCTCTTACTCTCTCTCTCTCTCACTCTCCGTGTGTGTGTGTGTGTTTCTCAAACCAACTCTTTTTGAATAATTAAAAATATATTTAGCACCAACGCTGTGGCATAGTGGGTAAATCTGCTGCCTGCAGTGCTGATATTCCATATGGGCATTGGTTTGAGTTCTGGCTGTTCCACTTTGGCAACAACTCTCTGCTCTGGCCTGGGAAAGCAGTGGAAAATGGCCCAAGTCCTTGGGCCCCTGAGTCTGCCTGGGAGACCCAGAAGAAGGTCTTGACTCCTGGATTCGAATCGGCTCAGCTCTGGCCATTATGGCCATTTAGGGAGTGAACCAGCAGATGAAAGACCTCTCTCTCTGTCTCTCTGCCTCTGACTCTCTGGAACTATGCCTTTCAAATAATAAATAATTCTTAAAACATATTTAAAATATCTTTTTAAAAAATCCATTAAAATTTATTATCAGAATTCTGTCAGTGATCAAAAATCTAAGGGAGCTTGATTTGTCTTCTTCAGTTCAAAGCTGAAATCAAGTTGTCAGTAGTCCTAGGCTCCTATCTGGAGGCTGTGTGTCTGTGTGTATGGGGGAATCACTACATGCTCATTAGTTCTGTGTAGCATGGCTGTGGTCTCTGTGTCCTTCCTGGTTTTCAGACTGTCCGTTAGCTCCTTAAGGTACCTATGTTGCTTTTCATGGTCCTCCTTTCATCTTCAACCCAACTATGGTGGCTTTTATAGTTTTTCTTGTGATCTGAATTCCTTGATTACCTTTTTTTCCACAGAAAACTTTTATTTAAGGAATACAGGCTTTCATGAATTTCATAACTACAACTTTAGGAACATGGAGATTCTTCCCACCATACCTGCCCTAGCACCCACGCACCCACCCTACTTTCTCCTCCCTCTCCTGTTTCCATTCATACTGTTTACTAAGGTCTCTTTTCTTTTTTTAAGATTTATTTATTTGTTTGTTTTTTTTTAAAAAAAAAACTTTTATTTAGCGGCCAGTGCTGTGGTGCAGCAGGTTAACACCCTGGCCTGAAGCATCAGCATCCCATATGGGCACCGGTTTGAGACCCAGGTGCTCCACTTCCAATCCAGCTCTCTGCTATGGCCTAGAAAAGCAGTAGAAGATGGCCCAAGTCCTTGGGCCTCTGCACTCACATGCGAGACCTGGAAGAAGCTCCTGGCTCCTGGCTTCAGAATGGTGCAGCTCTAGCCGTTGTAGCCAATTGGAGAGTGAACCATCAGATGGAAGGCCTCTCTCTCTCTCTCTCTCTCTCTCTCTCTTTGTGTGTGTGTGTATAACTCTTTCAAATAATAAATAAATAAATCTTTTTTAAAAAAAAACCTTTTATTTAATAAATATAAATTTCAAAAGTAGAACTTTTGGATTAGGCGGTGTCTTTCCCATAACCACCTTCCAACCCACATCTCCGACTCCCCCTCCAATCCCCGATGTGAGTGCATTCCTACAGCAATGAACCTCACCAGAGAATCAAAGAGGCCCAAGCGTGTGGTCCATCTTCTGTGACTGCCCAAAGCCTCAGCCACACCCTGTACCCTCTCACATAGCCACAGTGTTTTTACAGTCCCAGCACATGGCTTCCACAGCCACTTTTGGAGTTTCCTCTATGGTTTTCTCCATAATTCTTCACTGAGATTGCACCCTCTCTGCTCTTGTTTTAGTTATCTTCCCTTAGAATAGAGCAGTAAGCTCCCTCCCTATTCCACCATCTTGGAAAACCATTTCTAAAATGTCTTAGAGTGACTCAAAACCCTGTTATCCAGTACAAACCAACATCAATGTTGTAAATAAATTTATTTATTTACCTATAAATATGGGACCATACAGTACAGGATACTTGCCTCCTGCTTTTTAAATTTTTAATGTTTATTATCTATCACTTGCTTTTTAAAAAATTAAATTTTCATGTATTTTCCAAGTGACTTTATAAGTCTAAATCAGCATGGCAACTTTTAAATATTTTAAAAATATATTTTCTAAAGATCAGAATGACTGTTGTGGCAGGCGAAATCATTGATCTGCTGGTTCACATCCCACATGGCCATAATGGCCTGAGCTGGTCCATGGTGAAGCCAGGAGACCAGAACACCATTGGGGTCTCCCAGGTGGTTGGCAGGAGCCCAAGTACTTTTTCATCTTCCACTGGTTTCCTTGGCACCTTAGTAGAGTGTTAAATGAGAAGTGGAGGAGCAGGGACTTGAAACTCTGCTCTGATATGATCTAGCAGTGTGAGAGGTTTTGGCTTAACCCACTGCCCCTCAACACCAGCCTCTAAACTTTTCTTGAAATATAGTATGTACACAGGAAAATGCATGTTATAAGATTTAGGTACGTTCTCTTTAATAGAATTAAGTTGTATTTATTTGAAAGTCAGAGGGAGACACACACACACACACACACACACACACAGGGTGGGGGAGAGAGAGAGAGAGCGAGAGAGCGAGAGCGAGAGAGATCTTCCATCTGCTGATTCACTCCTCAAATGGCAACCACAGCTGAGGTCCTGCGATGCAGAAGCCAGGAGCCCAGAGCTTCTTCCAGGTCTCCCATTCCGGGGCAGGGGCTCAGGCACATGAGCCACCTGCTGCTGCTTTTGCAGGCACGTTAGCAGCGAGTTGAATTGGAAGTGGAACAGCCATCTCAGACTGGCTCCCTATGGGACGCTACCATCACAGGCAGTGGCTTCACATGGCATAGCATGTGGCCCCAGATTGATGGGTTCTCACAAACTGAGTGCCTCTATTCATGTTAGTCAGATTTCAATTATTGTAACAAAATACCCGAGGCAAGCTAACCATAAATGAAAGGGATGTATTTTGGTCATGGTTCTGGAGAGTCACAGGCCAAGGTCAGGCAGGCCCATATTCTCACCCTGGTGATGGAGTCCTCAAGAACCAGGCTTCTTGCCCCCATATGGGAGACTCACTGGATTCCCAGGCTCCTGCCTTCAGCCTGTCCCAGCCACAGCTGTTGTGGACATTTGCAGAGTGTCTCTGTTTCTCTCTGTGTGTCTTTCACATCAATAGAAGTTAAAGTATGTAAAAAATGATGCATAACCCCATTATCCATAACTAACCACTTCTAGTATTGTAAGTGAATATTAATTTCTTTACAAAAATTGGACCACATCATGTAGAACACAGTCTCACACTTGTTTTCAAAAGGAAAGTGGTTTATTATTTTCCAAATGATCTCTTGTAAGTCTACATCAACTTTTAAGATTTTTTATATTTATTATTTATTTGGATGACAGAGTGATAGGGGAGAGAGAGAGAGAGAGAGAGAGAGAGAGAGAGAGAATGTTCAATCCACTGGTTTCCTCTCCTAGTGGCCACAATGCCCCAGGCTAGTCCACCCTGAGTCAGAGCAGAAAGTATACCTTGATCTCCAATGAGGGTAACAGGATCTCAAGTATTCATGCCTTCCTCCACTACTTTACCAGGCATACTAGTATGGAATTGAATTCTAAGCAGAGCAGCTGGGACTTGAACCAGCTTAAAGATAGCATTCTGGCGACTCAGGGAGTAGCTTAAGTCATTGTGCCACATTTCCACACCCTGAACTTTTCTTGAAACATAATATGTGCACAGGAAAGACACACATCATAAAGGAATAATGTGATGGATTTTTCAGAGCTAGAACATCCCTGAGTCAGATAGCTGTGACTATAGAAAAGTATCAGGGGCCAGAAAATTTTTCACAGAGAAGAGATTTATTTTGGCTCATGCCTCAGGAGAACCACAGTCTAAGATGTGGTAGTTCCCACCGGCTTAGCCCTAGTGATGGAGTATTCTCTGGCAGGGGGATTTCTCCACATGCTTGTCCACACTCTTTGAGGTCTGCAGTACTCATCTGGGTTTTATTACTCTAAATAAATCCCCAAGGAAAGGTAACATTATACAGGAAAGAGGTTTATTAGGTTCACAGTTTTGCAGCTAAAGTTCATGACCTATGAATGGTCTCAGATCTCACGAGGACTTTCTTGCTGGCAGAGACCTGGAGCAGCACAGGTGTGGCATGCCTGAGAGGTGACATGCAGGTCTGTGTCTCTATCTGGGATCTCTTCATCATCTTACAAAGGCCTGGGGAGTCAGTCATAGGTGCTTTCCCGATTACTTTATCAAAACTGAGTCACTTCCCAAGGGGTCCCCTCTGAACACCAAATCTGAGTATGTATCTACCCCTTTCAACTTTGGGACTTGTGACTTGGGAGGGTGAAACTGCATGTGTGAGTGGATGGTGAGAGGTATTCAAACTGTATTGAAACCACAGCAGTAGCTCCTGGGCTGCTTGCTTGCCAGGCCTGTTCCAGGGACCACCCAAGGACCCTGCTGGCTTCCTCTCTGACTCCTCCCTGGCACAAGAAGGCTCATGGGGAAGAGGAGCAGGAGCCATCTGCAGAGGATCTTCGGCAGGGTCAAGGCCTCCCAGGGGAATGGAACACCTGTTCTGCCCATAGCACACCTCTGTGTACATGGCTCCCTGTCCAAGTCTGGCTGCCACCAGAGGGCTCCAGACCATCATGAGGACCATGGCTGGGAATAAACTGCTCTTCCTGAGATGAGCTCTAGTGTGAATTCTCTACAGCTTGAACTCAAGCATGAGGGTTTACTCTTGGCAGAGTGCTGAGGTAACCACTGTGTTGGGGACTTGGGTAAGGGGGGGTCAACTGTGGCAGGGAAGGTACAGAAGAAACAAGAAATCCAACTGAAAATATGTTGTTTTGTTCCTAGTGCAATTGCAAGGCATTCATTGAAATTTTAAGCAAAGAAGGGATTTGATCAACTTTACGTTTCTGCAATATTATGCACCTGTGCAAATGGTGGAGATGATGGGACTGACACTGACACTTGGCATATGGGTACAGTTGGTGGGACTGACACTGGGACGGCCTGGGTACAGGTTTGCAGAGTTCACACTAGCACATCCCAGGGGCTAGCACCGGCCCTCAGATAAGCTTCTCTGGCGGAAAGCCTGGGTCATGGACAGCACGTGAAGGAGCTGTATTGACTTTTCCAGTGTAGTTACCTAGGGGAACAGGACCAGTTGTGTAGGTTTCCTAGCACAGGAGGAAGAAGTGAACTCAACTGAAAGAGTTAACATGAAACAGATCTCAGCAAAGCTTCTTACTGTTTGGCACTGTGCCTTGGGAGCCTTGAAGAATGTAGGATGTTCCATACTTCTTTTGAAGCTGTGTTGTTCATTAAATAGTTTGCTACAAAGCCCACTCTAAGAAATGTTACTCTAAATCCCTCTGGTTTATGTTTCCCAAAGAACTTATGCTAATGAACATCACTCATAAATCAAAAACCAAACCAGGAAGTGGAATCATCTGCTTTATGTTTTTTATTCCTACTTTTTTTTCCTTTCTTCCTTCCTGTTTTATTTTTGAAGGATTAGAGAGAGAGAGAGGAGGTGAGAGAGGGAGACTGAGCCAGAGACGCAGAGACATACATTCCATCTGTGGGTTCACTCCCCAAATGCCTGCAATAGCTGAGGATCTTCCAGAAGGAAGCCTGAAGCCTGGACCTCAGTCTGGTTCTCCCCTGTGGGTGCCTGGGACCCACACACTAGAATCACCACCTGGTGCCTCCCAAGGTGTGCGTTAGGAGGAAGCCGCAACTGAAATCATAGCTGTGTTTTGGACAGGCACTCTGCTAGGGGATGCTGTATCCCAAGAGGCAGCTTACTGTTGTACCAAATACCTCAAACTATCTTCCTAAATTACAGATGAGAAAAGGATCAGTTTGTGGTCTTTTGTTTATTTTTGTTTTATTTTTGACAGGCAGAGTGGACAGTGAGAGAGACAGAGAGAAAGGTCTTCCTTTGCCGTTGGTTCACCCTCCAATGGCCGCCGCGGCCAGCGCGCCTCGCTGATCCGATGGCAGGAGCCAGGTGCCAGGTGCTTCTCCTGGTCTCCTATGGAGTGCAGGGCCCACGCACTTGGGCCATCCTCCACTGCACTCCCGGGCCACAGCAGAGAGCTGGCCTGGAAGAGGGGCAACCGGGACAGGATCCGGTGCACTGACCGGGACTAGAACCCGGTGTGCCGGCGCCACAAGGCGGAGGATTAGCCATGGCGCCGGCCCAGTTTGTGGTCTTAATGCCTGGAATCTTAGAGGTTTCCAATTGTTCTCAGTGCTCATCTCAAAGTGTAGCCTGGAAGATCTTGAGTGTTGGCTCCTATACTTTCCTTGCCATGTCTTAAAGACAGCACAGCGTCCTCCTGTCTCACAGGGAATATCACCATCGTAGCTCCTCCCCTTGATTCCCGCTTTTCCTCATGGTGTCTGGTGACTCTGTGAGAATTAAGGTGACTCCCACATGCACAGGCCTATGTGTTCTCCATGTGGAGAAAATGAGCCCAGGCTTTCTGGTTCCCAGGTCTTTTTCTGACACTCCCAGCAGGACCAGCTAATGCCCACTTGTTGTCCTTCCCTGGTATGAAATGTCACTGTGGTTGACCATGTCTAGTGCACATGTTTGTTTCTGCATGTCTGACTGGTGTAGTGACCTCAGTGATGTGAAGGAGACGTACTAATGAGGAGGAGTCACGCCCACATTTTCACGAGCTGTTTTTATTCTACTCTATGGGAATGGGTGGGAACAGGGTCAGCATCGACTGCTATTGAAGGTGACTGTGTTTCAGGAAGGGCAATCAGCAGAATTCTGTCCCTCTAAGGGGTGCAGGGCTGGGGCCAGATATCTCTGGATGTGGCTTCAAAGCTGCAGGCTTAGACTGCGGCAGCCAGGCCCAGCTGGTTGTTGGCCCGGTCGAAGACGGTGAAGTACTGGCGGATGAAGACATCACCCAGGATCCAGAGCTCGCCAGTAGAGGTGTCGACGTTCATGCCCTCCAAGCCACTGATGCAGTCGTCATCTTCCTGTAGGACAGAGAGCAGCACAGCAGTCAAGAGGGAGGGTCAGGGTGACAGGGCTGGATAATAAACATCACAGCCTCCCTGGGCTGACTGCAAGACCAAGGCAAAGGAGGGCTTCCTGGCTCAGTGTCCCGGGCTGTGGTTGTTGCAGACCTGGAGTGTAGCAGCAGCAGCTGCTGACTGCACTACTGGTGCGCAGGGATTGCTGGATGTTATCTGGCGCCTTTGGAAGACACAAATCCCTGACCTTAACAAAGGAGTTTAGGGAGAAGTCAGATTCTGCTAAGGTTGTTTGGGAACACTGATGAGGCGGTGGCTTCTCAGTATTCTCCTCCTGGCTAGAATGACCTGGGGAGAGGCCTGCTGGTGAGTCCTTCTCACTCAGGCAAGTCAGCTCACTGGGAAGACTGGCTTTGCATGTCACAGTAGAGTGGATGGCAAGGAGAATTCCTGTGGCTCACTGGATTAAAATGTGGTCGCTCTCATGCAATTACTGCAGTTTCCCTACCTACACTGTGAGGGTGGACTGAGCTGTCATCGCTGGTTTTAGAAGAGGAGACGAAGGATGAGAGATGCTGCAACTTCTCAGGAATAATGGACTAGACACTGAGACTCAGGGCTCGTACACAGCTTTGTAGGAGGCCATCGTCTTCATGCCTCCTCTTGTGCCTTATGTTTCCCTAAGAGGCTTTACCAAAATTGTTCATGTACTGCTTGTGAATACACCGCAGGCCATGTTTTGCGGGTATTACTCTGCCTCTTGGCTTCAACTGGGAGAAGTGTGTGCTTTCTCTCATATAGAATGGCAGTGTGTGTCCACCTGCGGGTGGGCCGCTCTGGGGCTGGCCCAGTGTCCCTTACCTTCAGGATGTAGGCGCTGGCAGGCAGAGGGTACTGGATTCCGTTGATGGTGAAGACAATGTCAGGCAGGGAGCTGATGGCTGAGCAGCTGATGACACTCTGAAAGGCGGGAGGGTGGGAGGGTTACCAGGGGTTCTTTCTGCTGCATGGCACTCCTACCACTTGATCTAGAGAAGAACATTTTAGACTTGACTTGCCTCGCCCAGTAAGTTCTTGGAAGCTCCGATGTAGCTCTGGATGTTGGAAATGGCGCTGGTGGGGCCAGCCAGCAGAGAGGTGCCTGTGTCCACGATGGCCTGGCAGCTATCAGCACAAGCGATGGTCTCTCCATTGATGCTGACGCTGAGGGAGAGATGCAAGGAAGTGACCCCTGAGTCCCCAGGAGTTACACCTGTGACCTGGATTGTCATTCCTCAGAGGACAAAGCAGTTGGGAAGTCAGACCACAACAGGGCCAGGGCAGGAATGTCATTTGTTCCTAATCCTAGTCTGCATTGACATTCTTCCTAGAGAGTGATGTTCTGTGATGCTTCCCAGGTTCCCTAAATGCTGAGATATATGGATATATGGGTTTGCTAAGCCTCCCCATGGGTGCTGGGAGGTAGACCTGCCTCCTGGAACAAAACAAAATGGCTGTGTGGTCCTTGTAGGAGAACTGGTTATCCGGTCAGCCCTCCCTCTCTTCTCCTTCCAGAGGTGACTTTCCTGGGCTCTCTCTGGCTTGTCCAATTTCCAGCTTCCCTCTGTGCTGGGTATTCCAAGCAAATTAAGACAGGGCCTCACCTATAAAGAATGGCACTAGGCCAAGGACCAGATGTCATGCATCAGGGTGGTCTCACCTGTCCATGGTGATCTGCCAGTAGCCCTCATAAGAAACAGGCACCCAGTTCAGGCTTCCAGTGTAGTAAGAAGAATCGATGCCTCCAAACATCACCACGCTGCCCTTCTCATCATCGCTGTGGAAAGTAGAGGGAGACAAACAGGAATTCACTCATTCATGGTTTGCATATCTCTTATGTACAGCCTAGGAGCTGCCCTTGATGAGATACTCATCAGTGCCAGGAGCTGTGTTGAATGTGTCACAGACATAGGTTCCTTTCAGGTTATTCCAGGTCCACAGAGTAGTCAGTATTATTATTTGCACTTTCTTAAGACTCCGAGGGTCAAAGACATAAGGAACCTTGCACAGGTTCACACAGAGGGGTACAGCAACCAAAAGTAGAGCCTAGAAAATGTGGTTCCCAAATGTGTAGTTTGTACCTGGATACCCATTAGAGTTGCCATGGGGAATGCACCAGAAGTGAATAGAGGACAGGGTTGATTCCTAAGGACTCCTTGTTGTAGTACCCTGTTCACACCCAGGGCTGGTGTTTCAAATGTCTGGACAAATTTCTTATTGTCATAGTTGTGTGGGAGTAGCGGGGCTACTGTAAGGGGTCATGGTCAGGGTCAGGGATCTGCCATACACTGTAAACAGTGCATAGGTCAGCCTGGACAATGCTCTGAACCAAAATGTCCATGCTGCTGAGCTGGAGCAGCCTTTGTCTAATGGGAGATTCACTGACCCACAGAAATAATTTAACCCTCATGGAAGCAGGTGATATTTGAGAGAAACATGAATACTGAGTGTTTTAGAGCCACAAAGAATAAAAGATCCCTCATATCGAAGGCTTTGTTCCCACAAAATTAATTTTCTAAATGTCTACCATTTCAGAGTAGATCAGGATGCAAATACAGAGGTAATACGAAATTAGTCAACGACTAGCCATTTATGAGACACAATCCCACTGACTTTAACCCACCAAGCTTTGCTGTAAACACGTGAGCATGCAGTCAGCATGTAGCCGATTAGTTACTACCTGAGGGAGAACATGAATGGTGACCAACAGTGTCAAGAGGAGACTGTGAGTGGTAGAGAAAGTTGTTGACAGTCCTGAGTCCTGCGTAAAAGTCTACTCAGCCAAAACCTACCTGGTCTATTCTTTGACCTGCACTTGGGTAATAAAAAAGAAATTTGCTGCATTACTTTATTATTTCATTGTTCAAGATATACGAGAGTACATCCAAAAGTTCTCAAGGGGCAGCTCTGTGGTGTAGTAGGCTAAGTCCCTGCTTGAGGTGCCAGCATCCCATATGGTGGCCAGCACATGTCCCACTGCTCCTCTTCCCAACCAGCTCTCTGCTTATGTCCTGGGAGAGCAGTAAAGGATGGCCTAAGTTTTGGGGTCCCTGCATCCATGTGGGAGACCTGAAGACTTCCTGACTCCTGGCATTGGATCATCGCAACTCCAGCTGTTGTGGCCACCTGGGAGTGAAACAGGGAATGGGACATCTTTCTTTCTGTCTCATCTTCTGTCAGTCCATAACTACCTCTCAAGTAAATAAATAAAATTAAAACTCCTAGAAAAAATAATATTAAAATATTCTATATCAGTGCAAAGGAATTTAGAATCTCCTCATCCAAGGGGTCTGCATAATATTCAAGAAAATTGGTGTTATAAAAAACACTATGCAGTGGTTTCAGAATGTTTGTACCAAAGTTAACTATTTTGATTTGAATGTCAGATTGTTAGGGAGACATTTGACAAGGATCATCCACTTGTTCAGTCCCCAATGTCCCCAACTGCACACATTCGCTTAGGTGGAAACCAAGGCACCAGGGCTCAATCTGAGTCTTCCAGGTTGGAGGCAGAGACCTGAGCCCTTGACTCATCACATACTGCTACGCAGGTGGGTAAGTCCAGGGACAAGGATATATGCTGGTAAATAACAATGAATGAAGACAGTTTGAGAAAGAGAGAATGAGAGGAAGAGCAAGAGTGAGAGACAGAGAGCGAGAGCGAGAGTGAGAACACATGTGGGCACAAAATTTCTGCATAAAGCCAACTTTCTCCAGCCTTTGAGGTTGACTTTGAAAAATCGTATTCATCTAAGATCCTCCCCAGCTCACTCAGCACTGGACAAGTTCCTTGCTGGTCCATTGAAATTGGTCCACGTGGGAGAAGCCCCAGATAGCCAACCTACGAGCTCAGGTAGACGGAGAAGAGGTCCTGGGACACCAGGCCCTCATTCCACATGTTGTCAAAGACGGGCGTGGCATCAGAGGCAGAAATGCTGGGGTAGCCCAGACCCAGGATGCCATCGAAGGGAGCAAACAAGAAGGTGAGGCCGGGCTCTGTCTTGCTCAGGCCAAAGATCTGGTTGGTGTCTTCAATGCTTCCAACCTGTATAAGGGGGACAGAGAAGATGTCCACCATGAGAGCCTGTCCAGGGAGCACTGCTGGACGCATAACCATCCTGCTTCATTTCTTGGAAGACTCAGCATTCAGGGCATCAGGATGGAAAGCAGGGAGAGGAACTTTCCCCTGGAATGCTTGAGGCTCCCCACTGGACGGGTCCTGGGAAATGATGTCCAGATAGCCTCAGTGTGTGACTTGCTGTGAGATTCTGCTACAAGATGAATGGTGACTGAGAATTTGCTCATCAATAGATGAGCAGATGCAAAGCAGACCCTAGCAAATTAGGGCCCGTGACCACTGCCTGCCCTGTGGGGTTTGCAGAGCTCATGTGCCCAGTGAGAGATGGTGGAAGAGGAGAAGATAATAGGCATTTTAGCCTTTCTGTCACCATCCCTGTTCCCTCCATGACATTCAGCACTGAGATTCGCAGAGATCTCCAGGTACCACTCCCTTTATGCACAGAAGGTTCAGCCCTCATCGTGGGTGACAGCTTTGCCACGGCACTCCCTGTGCCACTTAGTTAGCCTGTGTGATCTCTTAACCCATCCTGCTGAAATGAATTTCCTCTGGGGGATTCACTGTGGTTCTCCATGTCTGGAAGCTGGCCCTAGGACTGGACAGTGTGAGAAGGCAGGGACTGCAGGTGCTCACTGGTCCTCAAAGCCCCTGGAAGTTCCCCCTGAGGCTGGGCAGTGTGAGGGGGCAGAACCACAGGTGCTCACTTGCACAGTGTCGTATCCCAGGATGCCAGTCATGCTGCCGGTGCCATAGGTGATGGAGAGAGTCTCGCTGGTGGCCTGGTAGGTGGAGGAGTCCTCAGGGTTGAACCGCTTGTGGAGGGCTGCAAAGGCAAGAAGCCACATCATTAACCTCCAGAGGACAAGCAAGCACAGGGGCAGGTCATGTCTTCTTTACATTGGGTTTCTCGGCTCCGTTTGGGGTTTTGGAGCAGAAAGGTGACCTTTGCCCCAACAGGACCTTTAGAATCCTGGTCCTCTCCTGACTTGGTTGTCAGCACCATGTCATGGTGGACAGTCCCTGGCTACTCCATGTCCTTCAGAGATTCCTCCAGCAAACCCTGAGTCCAGCAGCCAGTACTGTCAAATCATCTGAGCACATTTATTCACCCTTTCATCCCACAGAGCACACGTCCCAAACACTTTGATCCTAGTAACTGCCCGGAGAAGGCATCTTGTGTGAAAGTCTGAATGGCTGCAGCAGGCTGACGTTGGAGCTGTGAGAAGTCCCTGAGAGGTCAGGGTTCATCAGCTGGTGGTGGGCAGCAAAGGCCAGGCAGGCCAGGCAGGCCCAGCTACTCACCACAGGCAAGACTGGAGCAGTAGGTGGAGGGCACCCAGAGGTTGGAGGAGCCGGTGTCAAAGATGACGGTGAAGTCCTGAGGGGGGGTTCCGATGCTGATGGTGCCAAAGTACTCAGCCTGCAGGGGTCAGGACAGTGCAGCTCAAGCACCTGGTCACCCCATCCGTCCTCCCTGGGCCCCAGCTCCTCAGTCAAACGCTCCATCATCTCCTCTGTTCTAACCTCCTCATCCAGTGCACCCTCCTTCAAAGCCCAGTCCTGGCCTCCATTCCCTCCTTGAAGTCTTCTCTGGTTCCTCCCTGATTGCCTCTGACTGTTCTGTGCTAAGCCCGTTTGCACCAAGGCTGATCTGCTGACTCTCATCAGGTGCCCTGCCCGGGTCAGTCTCGCCCTCCTTGAGAGCACACCTTCCCAAAGGATGAAGCGTACCCTGTAGGCACCCAGCCAGTCAGGCCTCACATGCTTGATCATTAACTTGCTGATAGGGAGACACACAGTCACTTAAACATGAGAATCAATGAGAATCTCTTGGACCTGTCAGTGTTTTTGTTCTCAATGTCTGCACATTCCCCCTGGCTAGCTCTGCTCTAGTTACCCTGGTCTTTGTGCCATTCACGGACAAGAACAAGCTCCTTCCCATGCTAGGGCTTTTGCACTGACAGTTCTTTAGTAGGAAAATTTTTTCTGGATCATCCCCTTAGCTTCCTCCTTAATCATGAGACACTCTCCTCCAATGTCAGCTCTGCCATGAAGCCGTCCCCACCACTTCATCCAAATAAACACACACCCCATGTTTCTGAGCCATAATCATATAAGATATTATACTATATATTAAACTTCATGACTTGGCTTCATCTCATGCGCTGGTTTGTTGTCTTCCTCTCTTGTATAAAAGCCTCAGGTCCTTGGCTTGTTCACTGTTGTGACCTCAGAGTGTGCTAGCCTCTGGCATTTAGCAGGTGCTGGGAAGTACTTGTGAAATGAATATTGAGCTGATGTTTCTGAGCTCAGTTTAGTTCCTGCCGGGCCCTGTGCTAAGCACTCCGAGCGCTTCATGCAGTTAATAACTTGCAGCCTCCAATTGCAGCGAATGATGGCTGTGGGTGGGACGGTTCTCTAGACCAGCACCTTGGGGCTCAGAAAATGTGAACGACGTGCCCAGGATCAAAAGGAACAGAGGCATTACAGCCCCCATTCGCAGCAGGTCTAGTGGCTCTTGGAGCTGAAGCCTTGACCACTGGTAAGGGTATTTCTACCCCTGGCTGTGTGCCATTCTCACAGAGGACACATGGTGTCTACTGGTGGTCACTATGTGTGAAGCATACCAAATACAAAAGAGAGGTCTTGAGACTAAAATGCGATTGCACTTCCCCACTGATTGAGATCAATCTGTGGAAGTTAAGCTTCTTGTCTTCTTGAACCCTGGCCTCTCCGTGGTCTGCCCCACCCATGGCCCTGCACAGTTAATTGGAACCACCCTTTCCATACATTCTGCTCTTTCTTCAAATGCAATTGGCTCCTGTGCCCAAGGTGGGCATGAGCCCTCCTGCTCTCTAGAGGCCCCTCAACCTCTTGGAAAACCCTTTTATTCTTTCACTGCTCCCAGGAATCATCTCTGCCATTGAAGGCACTGGTTCACTGAGTGACATTTTCACTTGGTGTCCCACATCCTAGTCTTGCTTCTCATCTGATGCTGAGACCAAGTGAGGTCGTCTTTCTCCCCCGTCCAACAATGACTTTATTTACTATTGTCCCTCTGAGTTCAGGTGGCGGTCCCTGGCTGTCATCCAAGCTCCCTGTGCATGCTCTGGCTCAGTCCTTGGGGCTGCCCCTTCCACCTCTCCATGCACTCACGTCCAGGTAGTTCTCCAGGCTCTCAGTGGACACCGAGGCCAAGGTCTCTTTGGGGAAGTACTTGGTGGCCGGGTTGGGGGTGTGATTCTTCAGGTAGTCCTGCAGCAAGCCCTTCTCAATCAGGTTCTTCCTCAGGGACTTCTTTCTGACCAGGGGGACCCTGGGACAGAGCATTGGTGCAGGCATCGTTACAGGAGGGACAACTGGGAAAGGAATCTGCTCAGAGGGTGCTACAGAAACCCAAGAAAGGTGAGTACCCTGGTATGACAGAAGGGAAGGAAGGAAGGAGGCAGAGGATCCTATCTCTTACCTTATAGTGCACATAGGGAGGAAATTGCTATCCAGGGGCGGGGCTAAAATCAAACCCTGGCTGCACTCAGGCCTGGGCTGTAAACCATGCCTCAGTGTGGCCTCCTCATAAAGGCAGAGAGAGATATCAGGAAAACTCAAGAAGTTGGGTCCCAGGGAAGAAGAGAAGGAGATTCAGGACAGACAGGAGGTTGGGAAGTTGCCCCTTGAGGTGCTCTCACCACTGCCCAACCCCAGACTCACTTGTGGACGATGCACTCAGAGAGTGCCAGCAGGCCAAGCAGCAGCAGCCACTTCATGTTTCTTCCTGGCTCCCAAGATAGTGGAGAAGGCAGGACAAGTAGAAAATGTACAGTAGCAGGCAAGAGTCACTGCTTATATACTCATGGTCCAATTCTGACTATAATAGCTCTTATCAGTCTCTCAATGCCACCTGGATCACACTCCCAAACAGAGCCATTCCTGATAAGACAATCCCGCCTGGAGTCACGTTCTGAGAAGTTGCCTGTTGAGTAGCTTTCCACTAAACACATCATCCATCAGTTGGAGTGCACCTGCCAAAGACCTGCAAGATGTTGAGTATTGGCTTTGACTTTCAGAATAAGAAGGGTCCTTGCATGACTTTCCAAGCTCAGTTTCACAGAATTGGTCACAACTGCATAGAATACAGCATTGAACTGATGTTGCAAGAGCTCATTGTATCCCAATTTGTCCCAGTGCTACTGATCATTGGGGTTCTTGGAGATCAGCTGCCAAACTTAGCCATCAATTCCATTTCTGTATCTGCCACCCCCAAGCAGGTGGGCAGTCAGTGGTTTGGGGAGCAGGACCCACTTCCCTGTGTAGATGGCTTCAGGCAGATATGACAGTAGGGGATCTGTGTATGTGCAGGTTATTTGGTTTCTGTCCCTGTTTCTTGGCTCATCACTGCTTCCTCAAGGAACAGAAATAAGAAATTTCTTCTCCAAGGTGGTTCTTAGGAACTCTAGTCTCCCTGCCTTCCGTTGGCCATAATGAAATTCTCAGCTATGCAAGTGTCCTATAGTAGGTCCTCACCACACAGGGGTCCTGCTGCACCCACAGCTGGAAGGGAGGCAGAAGAGTTGATGCTGGCACTCCTACCAAGTTTATCAGCAATCAATAAACACAAACAGGAAGTTATTCACATGCTGGGAGTGAGATGCCAGCTCCTGAGGACGGAGTCCATTTTTTTCAGGGCCCTTCCAGCCCTCACTCTCCACATCTCCTCATCTGGCTGCCTATTTCTGTCCTTTAAAATGAACCACAAAGGCTGTTTCCCTGAAACCATAAGACACTCAGCCAATTAACTGAGCCTGAGGACTAGTCCATGGGAACCCCAATTTGTAGCCTGTCGGCCTTGTATCTGCCTCAGAAGTAGGATAGTGCTGTGGCCTTGGTCTTACTAGTGTGATTTTATGCTCTGTCCAGGGACACAAATAAAGGAGAATTCACCCAGCTCATGTCAGCTACTGCAGAATTGGTTGTTGGGAGTGGGCTAAGTCCACACATGTCAGAAACACATCAGATGTGAGCTGTGTGAGAAACCGAGTCTGTGGCTGTGTGAGGGTGTATGGCCCTTGTCTACTGATGATAGTCCTTCAGTTTTGTGGCTTTAGAATTTTATTTATTTGAGAAGCAGAGAGAGAGAGAGAGAACTCCTACCCACTGGTTCACTCCACAAATGCTTGAAATGGCCAGGGCTGAGCCAAACAAAGCTGGACCATAACCATCACTTAGAGCTGGTACTACAATCCAGTCTCCCATATGAGTGGAAGGAACCCAACTAATTCAGCTATCAGTGCTGCCTCCCATGGTCGGCCTTAGACAGAAAGCTGCGGTCAGGAGTAGAGCTGGGACTTGAATCCAAGTCCTCTGATGGGAGACATCAGCATTTAACCTGTGAAGTGTCAGTGTCAGAGAAGTGGGACCTAGTAGAATGGCCCTGACTCAAGAGCCTCAGGGTTTGGGAGGGGAAAGAGTCAGAAGGTGAAGGATCGTGGCTACATGATCATCTCTGGTGTGGGCAGCAGTACTGCTTCAGTCAGTTGCTGGAGGTCAAAATCCCATTGGAATTTAGGGGTGGAACCAACCTCTAGAGAGCTGGTTGCCTGGATGAGGAAAGGAGTGAAAACTTACAGGACCAAAAGCAAAATGCACCATCACACGGTTATTGCCCTCTGTGGAAGCTCAAGAAAATGGGAAGGGCTGATGGCAACGCATTACACACCCGTGTGTTGCCCAATACTCTGTGACTGTGCAGACTGTCCAAACATCCCTGGAATCTGCCCCCTGGGGAAAAAACCTAGACCTGGACCTGGACCTGGACCTGGGCCATGATGCCCTCATCAAGTTCCCCTTGACCCTGAGAGTCATGATGAAGATAGAGAACCACTTGCCTTTGTTCCTTGTGATTGTCAAGGCCAGCAAGCACCAAATCAAACAGACTATGAAGAAGCTGCTCTGTGACACTGAGGTGACAAGGTCAACCCCCTGCTGAGGTTTGATGGAAGGAAAAGGGCCCAGTTTGCATTGTCTCCTGATTGTAATGTTTTGATGTCACCAACACTATTGACATCATCTGAACTGATTTCACGTGGCTTACTCTAAATGCATATTCTTTCCCCATTATCATGGTTTTAACAACACTGCAAGGCAGCATGGACCCAAGGAAGTCTTTTCAGTTCACCTAGCTTTAAACATATCCAATCAAGGGTGCCGTATGTTGTAGGAGATACAGGAATGAATTTAGAACATAAAGATTACACTGAGAAATGTGCTCTGACATGGACTTGTAAAGCCACTAGGCAGATTAATCAAAGCAACAATGGACAGATTTGCTAGAGCCTCTTGGCTTTCAATGAGGGTGGAGAAATCTATGGGACTGGAACATACACAAGAATGTTGGTTAGGACATGGAAGGTGGAATATTCAGACTGGCTATAGGTGAAGAAGTTGGGTTTCCTTTAGCTGAAGACCTGATGGGAAGAGATATGAGGTCCAGCTGGGAAACAATTCCCTTCCCGAACTCAGCGTTGTAACACAGAGCCTGGTGATGAAGTCCTACTGGAGGCTGCAGACTGGAAAGTGAGTGTGGATGGCATAAGGTAAAATTCTATGAGTACACTAGGGCATGCTGCCTGTGAAGCAGTTGCATGGCTTTCCCCTTGTTGTGTTCTAGGATGAACGTCAGATCTGACTGGAGAATGTTCTTCCACCTCATGTTGGAAACAGTAGGCACAAGAATCTTCTCTTCTAGTGATTTTATTTGAACACGCTACCTGGGAGGCATGAACTTTGCTTGAATCCACCGAGTGTGGAGAAGAGGCAGCAGCATTGGGGTACAGGGCATCTCCTCTGAGGGGTGGCCCCATGTGCATCCTAGCCTGAGCCTGGGACAATAGCCTGGGTCCCCCTCCCAGCAACGTCTACTGGGACTGGAGAATTACCCACTGAAGGCATTTACTACTTGTTGTGAATCCCTGACTGAGCATACCACTGAGACTGGAAGTCCTGAAATGATCTTGACCTCTAAAATATCCAAAATGTCTAAGATGATGTCAGAGAAACTCTCTCATGTGGCTGTTAGGCAAATAAGGTCCATAATAATGTGGACATGGTTTGTGCAGAGTCTGGCTATAGTGGTAATGCAAGGCAGAGAAATGTGCAAGGGAGTCCATTGGCCTCCAAGATGGACTCTGTCTGTGTAGGGAGCCACAGGGTTCTAAATTGCATACAAAAGAGCTCAGGAAAGGGTGATGTGGGGAGAGGGAGGGGCCTTCTTGCTTTCATACCTTCAGGAGCTGAGGATCACACTGAGGGCCACTCTTGGATCAGAAAGACAATTAAGTCTTCCCATTGAGAGATATTGACTTCCAGGGGAGGCTGGCATGCTGAGGGACCAATTCCAGGAGCAGGGCAGACTTTCTCGAGGATGGCCATGAAATGATTTGGATAACCCTTGGGTGCTGAATACCCCCTAACTCCCATGTGTTCTATGCTGATCCCCAAGGTGGTGCTATTGGGAGGAGGTGGAACCATTAGGACTGAGGCCTGGTAGGAGGTCCTTGGTCATTGGGTTCATGCCCATGGAAATCATCCCTCAGGAGAGAGCTACTGGAAGCCTGAGTTTCAACCCGGCCACTCTCTCTGGAATCTGGGTCACCTTTTTATCCTTCTGCACTCACTTCACCATCCACTGTGGGCCCCTCACCAGGACCCAGTCCTCCCAGTGTCACCAGGACTTTGAATATTTAACACATGAGCTAAATAAATCTACCTCGTAAGAGGCTTGGTTAAAATATCCTATAGTAGTGAGAAGCTGACTACCACTGCCTGAGTTATCCTTTCAATGTATATTGATGCATTTGTGAAATCCACTCCCACTGCACGTGGGCAGGACCCTTGCTTGCTTCTAAACAATAGAACAAAGCAAAACAGATGAGACATCATCCTGGAGTTGTGTCCTGTAGCATCAAAACTTCTTGTATGGCCTTTCTCTCGGATGGCTCTGAGGAAGCAAGCTGCCCTGTAGGTAGGTCCACACATCAAGACATTGAGGGTGGCCTCCTGGAACAGCCAGAGAAACTGAGGGCCCTGGTCTCACAATCCACAAGGGACTGAATTCTCCCCACACCCTGTGAGCATGGAGGTAGATCCTTCTCCAGTTAAACTGCGGATGAAACCACAGCCTTGGTTGACTGATGGTTGCAGCCCTGTGAGATCCTGACAGAGTGAACCCATCTTCTGGGCCTGGATTCCTGGGCACCGAAACTGTGAGATCAGAAATGTGAGGTTAATGTGTTAATTTGTCATCAGCAATTAACCTCCTAAGAAATCTCCAAGGGCTGGCAACCTCCTGAGATGTCTTAGAAGACCTGCCTGGATGCCTTGCAGTCTTCCCCCTTGGGGCCATTTCCAGAGCATGTGAGCGTTCTGAGAACAGGGAGGTGACATCATCGATGGCTTATCTGTACACCTTCTTGAACATAATATTTGAATTTCATTGACCCTTTCTGCTTTTCTGAATACTTTGATATCTGTGTTTTTCCCTTTTAAATCACCATGGCTCTATCACCATTGATGCAGTTGAGTGGTTAGTTCTTCAGTGAAGGTTCTCATAACCAAGTAGTGACACTGCAGGACTGGTCCCTGGATTTCAGAGTTCTGTCCTTGTAAGGTTCTTGTCCCATCTGGTTTCTGTCCTGGGTTACAGTGTACTTGCGCATTCTGTGATGGCCAACTCAGGGGTGCCAAGAAAAGCTGTCCTCATGTCCCTTTACCTAAACTCTTGAGAGACTGAGGAGAATCCTGACTCTGGGCCATCTGATCAGCAGCCAGGGCTGATCCAGTGCTGGTAGCAAAGAAGCTGTGTAATCTCACTGTACCAGGCTGGCCCAGCAAGGAGATAAGACAAGAACATTTACCCTGCCATTAGCCCTGCATGGCACTCAGTGTGCCAGTGCCTGGTCTTGTGGTGCACTGGGCATAGAATCTAATGCAGGCCTCTCATGCCAAGGTCCCAGGTGTTCAGCAATGTTCCATGAACATATCAGATTATTCAAAAGAATGAGGTTGAACAAACCATTCCTGGCAAGCACGTAAGTGTGACAGGTGCTATGGAGCTAATAGGCTTTGTGACTCCATCACCCAGAGCTTTCCATCAAGGTCTTAGCTCAGGGCTATGTATTTTCCAAGTGATTTATTACCAATCTGCATCAATCTTTAGTTTTTAATTTTTGAAATACTTATTAATGCAGAAAGAGAGAGAGACAGGGAGGAGCATCAGAGAGTGAGAGTGATCTTCAATCCACTGGTTTACTCTTCGAGTGGCAACAATGCCCCAGGCTAGTGCAGCTTGAGCCAGGAGCAGAAACTCTACCTTGGTTTCCAATGTGGGTAGCAGGGGCACAAGTCATCCTCCACTACTTTATCAATCAAATTTGTAGGGAATTGAATTTTAAACAGAGTGTCTGGGACTTCAACCAATGCTTAAAGAGGAAATTCTAGCTTACCCAACTGTGTCATCACCACACCTTAATTTTTTTGCAGATATATTATGTTTATTTTAATATACAATTGTAGTAAGTTTAATAGACAGAATCAATTTCCATCATAAATCCAAAAGAGTTTTACAGACTGATAAGATGAAAAAGATAACTGAGTTTAAAAATGGGCTAAAACAAGGAAAGGAAATTCAAAAGCAAAACATATATAGGTCTTGATTCTCTGTATTAGTTAGGAAAATGAAAATCAAAATAATAATAAGATGCCATTATTTTATCCATAGAATTGGCAAAAGTTGATTCACTTTTTCATTTCTTTATTCTTGTTGAGTTTTTTTTAAGTTTTTTATTTAATGAATATAGATTTCAAATGTACAGCTTTTATGGTTATAGTGTTTCTTCCCCCCATTCCTGCTCTCCCACCCCCACTCTCATCCCACCTCCTGCTCCCTCTCCCATTATATTTTCCATTAATATTCATTTTAATGAATATTATATTGTATTATTTATTACTATATATTATATTATTATATATTATATACAGAAGACGAACTCTATACTAAGTAAATATTTCAACTGTTTGCACCCAGACAGACACACAAAGTATAAAGTACTGTTTGAGTAGTAGTTTTACCATTTATTCTTATAATGCAACTCATTAAGGACAGAGGTCCTACATGGGGAGTAAGTGCAGAGTGACTCCTATTGTTAATTTAACAGTTAACACTCTTGTTTTTTAATGTCAACGCCCAAGGCTCTTGACATGAGCTGCCAAGGCCATGGAAGCCTTTTGAGTCCACAAACTCCATTGGTATTTAGACAAGGCCATATGCAAAGTAGAAGTTTACTCCTCCCTTCAGAGAAAAGTACATCCTTCTTTGATGGCCACTTCTTTCCACTGAGGTCTCACTCACAGAGATATTTCATGCAGAGCCGTTTTTGCCACAGTGTCTTGGCTTCCCATGCCTGAAATGCACTCATCATATTTTCAGATATGAATGCCTTAGGGGCTGATTCTGAGGTCAGAGTGCTGTTTAGGGTGTTTGTCATTCTATGAGTCTGCTGTGTGGACTGCATCCCATGTTGAAACTTTCTCTCCTTTGTAATTTTATCTATTGTTATTACCAGACACTTGGTCTTATTTATGTGATCCTTTTGACTTTCGGCCCTATCTATATAATCAATTCCACACTTAATATGATCACTTTATTACATAAGATGTGATAAGTACCATCCAGCTAAAAGGGATTTGGAGTCCCCTGGCAAGTTTTTAGCTTCACCATTAGGGGTAAGTTTGTGGGAATGTGTGCTTCTCTGTACAGCTCCTCTCTCTTTCACTCCCACTAGTATTTTTAACTGGAAGCTATTTTCAATTGACTTAATACATCTATGATTAATTCTATGTTAAGTAATGAGTGCAACTAATGATATTAAGTTGAGAAAAAAAGAATAAAAAAATAAATAAAATGGAATAATAAACTGTTCCTTGGCAGTCAAGACAAGGACTGTTCAAGTAATTGCTTCTTGTAGTGTCAGTTTTACTTCTACAGGTTACCTTTTAGGTGCTCTGTTAGTTATCACAGAGCAGGGAGAACATATGGCATTTGTCCCTTTGGGACTGGCTTATTTCACTAAGTATGATGTTTTTCAGATTCATCCATTTAATTTCAAATAACCAGATTTCATTTTTAACTACTATATAGTATTCCATAGAGTTCATATCCATAATTTCTTTATCCAGTCTTCTGTTAATGGGCATCTAGGTTGATTCTATGTCTTGGCTATTATGAATTGAGCTACAATAAACATGGAGGTACAGAAGACTCTTTTATTTGCTGATTTCATTTCCTTTTAAGTTCCAAGAAGTGGGATGCTGAGTTGTATGGTAGGACTATATTCAGATTTCTGTGCTATCTCCAAATTGTCTTCCATAGTTGCTTTACCAGTTTGCATTCCCACCTACACTGGATTAGGGTCGCTTTTCCCCCATTTCCTGCCAGCATTTGTTGTTTGTTGATTTCTGTATGAAAGCCATTCTAACCAGGGTAAGGTGAAACCTCATTGTGGTTTTGATTTGTATCTCCCTGATGGCTAGTGATCCTGTGCATGTTTTCATGTGTTTTTAGGCCATTTGGATTTCTTTTTTTGAGAAATTTCTGTTTAAGTTCTTTGCTGATTTATTTTTTTTTCTTACAGGCAGAGTGGACAGTGAGAGAGAGAGACAGAGAGAAAGGTCTTCCTTTGCCATTGGTTCACCCTCCAATGGCCGCCGTGGCTGGCGCGCTGTTTCCAGTGCACTGCGTTGATCCCATGGCAGGAGCCAGGTGCTTCTCCTGGTCTCCCATGGGGTGCAAGGCCCAAGCACTTGGGCCATCCTCCACTGCACTCCCGGGGCACAGCAGAGAACTGGCCTGGAAGAGGGGCAACCGGGACAGCATCCAGCACCGCGACCAGGACTAGAACCCGGTGTGCCAGCACTGCAAGGCGGAGGATTAGCCTATTGAGCCATGGCACCGGCCCTTTGCTGATTTCTTAACTGGGTTGTTTATTTTGTTGTTCTGGAGTTTTTTGATCTCTTTATATATTCTTGTTATTAAGCTTCTATCAGTTGCATGGTTTCCAAATAAGTTCTCCCATTCTCTTGGTTGCCTCTTTACTTTCCTGACTGTTTCTTTTGCTGTACAGAAGCTTCTCAGCTTGATGTAATCCCACTTGTTAATCTTGGTTTTTATTGCCTGTGCCTCTGGAGTTTTTCCAGGAACTTTGTGCCTAGGCAGATGTCTTGCAGAGTTTCTCCAATGTTCTCTAGTAATTGGATGGTATTCAGTTGTCGATTTAGGTCTTTTTTTATTTTTTTTTAATTAATTATTTGACAGGTAGAGTTACAGACAGTGAGAGAGACAGAGAGACAGAGAGAAAGGTCTTCCATCAGATGGTTCACCCCCCACCAAATGGCTGCAACAGCTGGAGCTACACCGATCTGAAGCCAGGAGCCAGGTGCCTCTTCCTGGTCTCCCATGTGGGTGCAGGGGCCCAACCACTTGGGCCATCCTCCACTGCTTTCCTGGACCACAGCAGAAAGCTGTACTGGACGAGGAGCAACCAATACTAGAACCCAGTGCCCATATGGAATGCCATCACTGCAGGTGGAGGATTAACCTAGTGTGCCACAGCACCGGTCCCATAGAATTAGGTCTTAATATATTTCGAATGGATTTTTGTGTAAGGTAGTGGTCTTGCTTCATACTTCTGCATGTGGAAATCTGGTTTTCCCAGCACCATTTGTTGAATAGACTGTCCTTGCTCCAGGGAATGGTTTTAGCTGCTTACTCGAATATAAGTTGCTTATAGATGTTTGGATTGATTTCTGGCATTTCTGTCTGCTCCGTTGGTCTATCCATCTGTTTTTGTACCAGTACCAGGCTGTATTCATTATAATTCCTTGTAGTATGTCTTGAAATCTGGTATTGTGATGCCTCTGGCTTTGTTTTTGTTGTACAAGATTGCTTTAGCTATCTTAGGTCTCTTATGTTTCCAAATGAATTTCAGCATCATTTTTTCTATATCTGAGAAGGATGTCTTTAGTATTTTATTTGGTATTGCATTGAATCTGTAAATTATTTTTGAAAGAATGGAGATTTTGATATTTATTCTTCCAATCTATGAACGTGAAAGTCTTGTCCATTTTTTATGGCTTCTTCTATTTCTTTCTTCAGAGTTTTATAATTCTCATCGTAGAGATCTTTGACCTCCTTGGTTAAATTTATTCCAAGGTATTTAATTTTTTAGGCTACTGTGAATGGGATTGATCTTAGAAGTTCATTCTCAGCCTTTTCATTGTCTGTATATACAAAGGCTGTTGTTTTCTGTGTGTTGATTTTATATCCTGCTATTCTACCAAACTCTTTTATGAGTTCCAGTAGTCTCCTAGTAGAGTCTTTTGGTTCCCCTAATTATATAATCATACCATCTACAAATACCAATCTGAAATCCTTTGATTTCTTTTGCTTGTCTGATGGCTCTGACTAAAACTATTAGGACTAGATTGAAGAGCAATGGAGAGAATGGGCATCCTTCTCTGGTTCCAGGTTTCAAAGGGAATGCTTCCAGCTTTTCCTCATTCAATAGGATACTGGCCATGGGTTTTTCATAAATTGCCTTGATTATGTTGAGGAGTGTTCCTTCTAGACTGAATTTACTTAGAGTTTTCATCATCAAGGGGTGTTGTATTTTATCAAATGCCTTCTCTTCATCTATTGATAGAATCCTATGGTTTTTCTTCTGCAGTTTGTTAATGTCGTGTATCACATTGATTGATTTGTGAATGTTGAACCATCCCTACATACCAGGGATAAATCCCACTTGATCCGAGTGAATGATCTTCCTGATGTGTTCTTGAATTCAATTTGGCCAGAATTTTGTTAAGGATTTTTGCATCTATGTTCATCAGGGAAATTGGTCTATAGTTTTGTATCTCTGTTGCATCTTTTCCAGATAGGAATTAAGGTGATTTTGGCTTCATAGAATGAATTTGGGAGGATTCCCTCCCTTTCAGTTGTTTTGAATAGTTTGAGAAGAATTAGAGTTTGTTCTTCCTTAAATGTTTGGTAGAATTCAGCAGTAAAGCCATCCAGTCCTAGGTTTTTCTTTGATGGTAGGGCTCTTATTACTGATGCAGTTTCTGTCTCGGTTATGGGTCTGTTTAGGTTTTCTGTCTGCATGACTCAATTTAGGTAGTTTGTATGTCTCCAGGAATCTGTCCATTTCTTCTAGGTTTCCCAGTTTGTTGGCATGTAGCTATTTGTAGTAATATCTGATAATTCTTTTTATTTCTGTGGTGTCTGTTTTACATTTCCTTTTTCATCTCTAATTTTATTGATTTTTGCTCTTTTCTCTCCTTTCTTGGTTAGTTGGCCCAATGATGTATCAATTTTGTTTATTTTTTTCAAAAAACCAATTCTATTTTGCTGATCTTTTGTATTTTTTGTTTCAATTTTGTTGATTTCTTTTCTAATTTTAATCATTTCTTTCCTTCTACCGGTTTTCGGTTTAGTTTCTTGTTTTTTTCTAGATCCTTGAGGTGCATAGATAGTTCATTTATTTGGTGCCTTTCTAGATTCTTGATGTAGGTACCGATTGCTATTAAATTTTCCTGTCTTAACACTGCTTTTGCTGTATCCCACAAATTTTGGTATGTTGTATTGTCATCTTTGTTTCCAGAATGTTTTTGATTTTTCCTTTGATTTCTTCTATGACCCACTGTTCATTCCGTAATGTGTTGTTCATTCTCCATGTTTTTGCATATGATGTATGGATTCTTGAGTTGTTGATTTCTAGCTTCATTGCATTGTGATTCTAGAAGATGCATGGTATGACTTTGATTTTTTTTTAATTTGGTGAGACTTGCTTTATGGCCTAACAATGTGGTCAATGCTAGAGAAAGTTCCATGTACCGGAGAAAAATATGTGTACGCTTTGGCTGTAAGTTGGAAGGTTCTGTAGATATCTTCCAGGTCTGTTGGTCTATGGTGTCGATTAACTCTGTTGTTTCCTTACTGATTTTCTGTTTCATTGACCTCTCCATTGCTGGTATTGGGGTAGTGAAGTCCCCCATTTCTATTGTATTTGGATGTAAATCTTGTTTAAATCCTTTAACATTTCTTTTAAATATCCAGGTGCCCTGTGATTGGGTGCATATACATTTATAATGGTCACATCTTTCTGTTGAATTGATCCTTTGATCATTACACAGTGTCCTTCTTTGTCTCTCTTGATGATTTTTGTATTAAAGTCTATATTATCTGATATTAAGTTAGCCACACCAGCTCTTTTTTTTTCTTTTAGCATGGATTATCTTTTTCCATCCTTTCACTTTCAGTCTGAGAGCATCTTTGTGGGTAAGATGTGTTTCTTTTAGGCAGCAAATAGATGGGTTTTCTTTCTTTATTTAAAGCTTTTATTTAATGAATATAAATTTCCAAAGTACAGCTTATGGATTACAATGGCTTCCTCCCCCCTGTAAATTTCCTCCCACATGCAACCCTCCCCTTTGCCGCTCCCTGCCCCCTTGCATTCACACCAAGATTCATTTTCAATTCTCTTTATATACAGAAGATCAGTTTAGTATATGTTAGGTAAAGATTTCAACAGTTTGCACCCACACAGAAACACAAAGTGAAAAATACTGTTGGAGTACTAGTTATAGTATTAAATCACAATGTACAGCACATTAAGGACAGAGATCCTACATGATATTTTTTAAAAAATTGATTAATTTTCTATGCAATTTCCAATTAACATCAAGTTTTTTTTTTCATTTTCAATTATCTTTATATACAGAAGATAAATTCAGTATATGCTAAGAAAAGATTTCATCAGTTTGCACCCACACAGAAACACAAAGTCTAAAAATACTGTTACAGTACTAGTTATAGCATTACTTCACATTGGACAACACATTAAGGACAGATACCACATGAGACGTAAGTACACAGTGACTCCTGATGTTGATTTAACAATTTGACACTCTTGTTTATGGCGTCAGTAATCTCCCTAGGCTCTAGTCATGAGTTGCCAAGGCTATGGAAGCCTTTAGGGTTCGCCGACTTTGATCTTATTCCGACAGGGTCATAGTAAAAGAGGAAGTTCTCTCCTCCCTTCAGAGAAAAGTACCTCCTTCTTTGATGGCCCTGTTCTTTCCAAAGGGATCTCACTCGCAGAGATCTTTCATTTAGGTCTTCTTTTTTTTTCCCCAGAGTGTCTTGGATTTCCATGCCTAAAATATTCTCATGGGCTCTTGAGCCAGATCCAAATGCCTTAAGGGCTGATTCTGAGGCCAGAGTGCTATTTAGGACATCTGCCATTCGATGAGTCTGCTGTGTCAACCACTTCCCATCTTGGATCGTTCTCTCCCTTTTTGATTCTATCGTTTAGTATTTTTTTTATATAAAGCTTTTATTTAAAGAATATAAATTTCCAAAGTACAGCTTATGGATTACAATGGCTCCCCACCACACAACTTCCCTCCCCCCCTACCCTCCCCTTTCCCGCTCCCTCTCCCCTTCCATTCACATCAAGATTCATTTTCTTTCTTTTTTTAAATTTAATTAATTAATTTATTTTTTATATAAAGCTTTTATTTAAAGAATATAAATTTCCAAAGTATAGCTTATGGATTACAATGGCTCCCCCACACATAATTTCCCTCCCTCCCGCTACCCTCCTCTTTCCCGCCCCCTCTCCCCTTGCATTCACATCAAGATTCATTTTCAATTCTCTTTATACAAAGAATATCAGTTTAGTACATATTACGTAAAGATTTCAACAGTTTGCCCTCCCATAGAGACACAAAGTGAAAATACTGTTGGAGTACTAGTTATAGTATTAATTCACAATGTACAGCACATTAAGGACAGAGATCCTACATGATTTTTTTAAAGAATTGATTAATTATCTATGCAATTTCCAATTTAACACCAAGATTTTTTAATCATTTGCAATTATCTTTATATACAGAAGATCAATTCAGTAAATACTATGTAAAGATTTCATCAGTTTGCACCCACACAGAAACACATAGTCTAAAAATACTGTTTCAGTACTAGTAATAGCATTATTTCACATTGGACAACACATTAAGGACAGATACCACATGAGATATAAGTACACAGTGACTCCTGATGTTGATTTAACAATTTGACACTCTTGTTTATGGCGTCAGTAATCTCCCTAGGCTCTAGTCATGAGTTGCCAAGGCTATGGAAGTCTTTAGGGTTCTCCGACTTCGATCTTATTCCGACAGGGTCATAGACAAAGTGGAAGTTCTCTCCTCCCTTCAGAGAAAGGTACCTCCTTCTTTGATGGCCCCATTCTTTCCACTGGGATCTCACTCGCAGAGATCTTTCATTTAGGTCTTCTTTTTTTTGTTTTTCAGAGTGTCTTAGCTTTCCATGCCTAAAATATTCTCATGGGCTCTTGAGCCAGATCCGAATGCCTTAAGGGCTGATTCTGAGGCCAGAGTGCTATTTAGGACATCTGCCATTCTATGAGTCTGCTGTGTATCCCGCTTCCCATGTTGGATCATTCTCTCCCTTTTTCATTCTATCAGTTAGTATTAGCAGACACTAGTCTTGTTTATGTGATCCCTTTGACTCTTAGATCTATCAGTGTGATCAATTGTGATCACTTGGACTAGTGAGATGGCCTTGGTACATGCCACCTTGATGGTATTGTATTGGAATCCCCTGGCACGTTTCTAACTCCATCATTCGGGGCAAGTCTGATTGAGCATGTCCCAAATTGTACATCTCCTCCCTCTCTTTTTGCCACTCTTATATTTAACAGGGATCACTTTTCAGTTAAAATTTAAACGCCTAAGAATAATTGTGTATTAATTACAGAGTTCAACCAATAGTACTAAAATAAAAAAATACTAAAATGGACAAAGTGTTACATTGTACAATAACAGTCAGCACAAGAGGTGATCAAGTCACTGTTTCTCATAGTATCCATTTCACTTCAACAGGTTTTTCCCTTTGGTGCTCAGTTAGTTGTTGCCGATCAGGGAAAACAAATGATAATTTTCTCTTTGGGACTGGCTTAATTCACTCAGCATGATGTTTTCCAGATTCCTCCATCTTGTTGCAAATGACTGGATTTGATTGTTTTTGACTGTTGTATAGTATTCTATAGAGTACATGTCCCATAATTTCTTTATCCAGTCTACAACCATTTGGGTTGGTTCCAGGTCTTAGCTATTGTGAATTGAGCTGCAATAAACATCATTGCACAAAAATCAACAGCCTTTGTATACACAGGCAATGCCATGGCTGAGGAAGAACTTCTAAGATCAATCCCATTCACAATAGCCACAAAAACAATCAAATACCTTGGAATAAACTTAACCAAGGACAATAAAGATCTCTACGATGAATATTACAAAACCTTAAAGAAAGAAATAGAAGAGGATACCAAAAAATGGAAAAACTTCCATGCTCATGGATTGGAAGAATCAATATCATCAAAATGTCCATTCTCCCAAAAGCAATTTACAGATTCAATGCAATACCAATCAAAATACCAAACACATTCTTCTCAGATCTGGAAAAAATGATGCTGAAATTCATACGGAGACACAGAAGACCTTGAATAGCTAAAGCAATCTTGTACAACAAAAACAAAGCCAGAGGCATCACAATACCAGATTTCAGGACATACTACAGGAAAGTAGTTATCAAAACAGCATGGTACTGGTACAGAAACAGATAGATAGACCAATGGAACAGAATAGAGACACCAGAAATCAATCCAAACATCTACAGCCAACTTATATTTGATCAAGGATCCAAAGCCAATTCCTGGAGTAAGGACAGTCTATTCAATAAATGGTGCTGGGAAAACTGCATTTCCACATGCAGAATCATGAAGCAAGATCCCTACCTTTCTCCTTACACAAAAATTCACTCAACATGGGTAAAGACTTAAATCTACGACCGGACACCATCAAATTCTTAGAGAGCATTGGAGAAACCCTGCAAGATATAGGGACTGGCAAAGACTTCTTGGAAAATACCCCAGAGGCACAGGCAGTCAAAGCCAAAATTAACTATTGGGATTGCATCAAATTGAGAAGTTTCTGTACTGCAAAAGAAACAGTCAGGAAAGTGAATAGGAAACCGACAGAATGGGAAAAATATTTGAAAACTATGCAACAGATAAAGGGTTGATAACCAGAATCTACAAAGAGATCAAGAAACTCCACATATCAAAACAAAGAACCCACTTAAGAGATGGGCTAAGGACTTCAATAGACATTTTTTAAAAGAGGAAATCCAAATGGCCAACAGACACATGAAAAAATGTTCAAGATCACTAGCAATCAGGGAAATGCAAATCAAAACCACAATGAGGTTTCACCTCACCCCAGTCAGAGGGGCTCACATTCAGAAATCTACCAACAATAGATGCTGGAGAGGATGTAGGGAAAGAGACACTAAACCACTGTTGGTGGGAATGCATACTGGTGAAGCCACTATGGAAGTCAGTCTGGAGATTCCTCAGAAACCTGAATATAACCTTACCATTCAACCCAGCCATCCCACTCCTTGGAATTTACCCAAAGGAAATTAAATTGGGTTTTTTTTTTCTGAATCCATTCAGCCAACCTGTGTCTTTTCACTGGAGAATTGAGACCATTTACATCCAGTTTTATTATTGTTAAGTACTGACTTTGCCCTGCCATATTTCTGTAAATAGTTCTGTTTATGTGCTTTGGATTCACTTTTTCTTTTTCTGGGTAATTATCTACTTTTCCAGTGATGTTCCTGTTTCTGTGTGTATCATGTGTTTGAGCATGTTTCCTAGGGCTGGGTGAGTACTTATAAATTCTGTCAATTTCTGTTTGCTATGGAAGATCTTTATTTCTCCTTCATTCATAAATGAGAGTCTTGCAGGGTACAGTAATCTGGATTGACAATTTTTTTCTCTTAGGACGTAGAGTATGTCTCACCATTCTCTCCTTGCCTGTAGGGTTTGTGGTGAGAAGTCTGGGGTGAGTTTAATCGAGTTTCTCCTGAGTGTGATTTGGCTTTCTCTCCAACACATTGTAGGATCGTTTCTTTATGTGTTACTGAGGAGAGCTTTGTCACTATGTGTCAAGGCGAGGAACTTTTCTGGTCTTGTCTGTTGGGAGTTCTGTGTACTTCTTGAACTTGAATGTCTATTTCTTTTTCAGAGGGTGGAAGTTCTCTGCTATTATTTCATTAAAAAGCCCTTCTAATCCTTTCTCTCTTTCAATGCCTTCTGGAATTCCTAGGATCTGTATGTTGGATCGTTTGATAGAATCTTGCAGATCTCCAACTTGTTTTTCAATTTCCTGATTTCTTCTTGTGTTTGGTCTGACTGTATTATCTGCAGAAATTTGTCTTGTAGTTCTGATATTCGTTCTTCTGTTTCATTTATTCTATTTTTGAGACTATCCCCTATATTTTTATTTGCTGTATTAAATCCTTCATATCTAGAATTTCATTCTGATTTCTCTTCTCAATTTCTTGGGAACACTTTTGTTTTTTTTGACAGGCAGAGTGGACAGTGAGAGAGAGAGACAGAGAGAAAGGTCTTCCTTTTGCCATTGGTTCACCCTCCAATGGCTGCCGGGGCCGTCACGCTGTGGCCGGCGCACCACACTGATCCAAAGGCAGGAACCAGATGCTTTTCTGGTTCTTTTTATCTTTAATATGTGTCTTGGTGCCTGTGGCAAGATTTCCCTCTGCTATGAGTTGCTACGTGTCTCTGCATTGCCAATGGGAATATGTTGCCCCACCACTGGAAGACCTGCTCACTTCTGGATGGTGATGGGAGCAGATAGGAGAGCTCTGGTACACTAAGCCCCTCATACTTGGGCCAGGCTCTGGTGTATGAAACGAGGTAGGGATTTCAGTGTTTAGAATTCTTCCCATTGTACAGTTTGTGTGGTGGTGGGGAGAATTTACTCTGAAATGTTGTCATCCTTGTTACTGGGTAGGGGGGTGAGTGGTGAAGTGGCCCTCACAACTGATAGGCGTGCACATGAGAGGCAAATGCAGTAGCACCATGTTTACATTCGGAGATATGAACAGAGAATATGGGCTGGCATCATGGCTCAATAGGCTAATCCTCCACCTGCAGCACCAGCACACTGTGTTCTAGTCCCGGATGGGGCGTCGGATCCTGACCCGGTTGCTCCTCTTCCAGTCCAGCTCTCTGCTGTGGCCCATGAGTGCAGTGGAGGATGGCCCAAGTCCTTGGGGCCTGCACCTGCATGGGAGACCAGGAGGAAGCACCTGGATCCTGGCTTCAGATCAGCATGGTCCGCTGTCCGCAGCACGCCAGCTGTAGTGGCCATTGTGGGGTGAACCAACGGAAAAGGAAGACCTTTCTCTCTGTCTCTCTCTCTCTCTCACTGTCCACTCTGCCTGTCAAAACAAACAAACAAACAAAAAACAGAGAATATGGCTTCTCCCAGCCAGCTGCAGGTCCGGTTGAGGGGAAGAGGAGGCATGGATGGGCAGAAGTGTAACCGAACTTATCAGAGTCCCATCATGCATCTCTGACTCCTAAGCTGGACTGCCACTCAGAGTGAAAAAGCACGTTAGGCAGCATTATAATTTTTAATCAGAAAAATGAAAACAGATTCTTGTTCCCTGCTGTGGTGAAACTGGCAATGCAGGCGCCGCACCTCTCCAGTGTCTGGAGCTGCAGCTGCCTGCATGCTGGAAGGGACCCGGTCCACGGAGAGACTGAGAACCACAGGGCACTCATGAATATAGCCTCTAAGGGGCCAGCTGTATTGTGGCCCTGTTGGTTTTCAGCCAAATGCTTCTTCTGGGCCCCTCTTTCTCCTGGGTGTTTGGTGCTTAATTTTCCTGGGCAGTTCATGCGTTTGCTCCACAGGCACCTGCTGATAGGGGACATCACAGACAAGGCCAGGACCCTGCACTCATGGGGCGCATGTGCCAGTGGGAAGAAGGATCTCATTGGTTGACGCCTGCATCCTGTATGCCTTCTCCCCTGACAGTGGCTGCTCTGACAGACACCCGTTGGCCCTTGAGTGCCAATCAGCTGCCATGAGCAAGGACCTTTGTGCATTTTCCATGTCCTCACCTGGACTCGGAAGCCTGTTTACACATAGATAGCCTCATCACCTGCCCCTACCCTTTCTACCCCAACAGGCAGTGCTGCCCGGTGTGCTGGGGTGAATGTGAGCAGACTAAGACCAGCTGCCCCTGTCCAAGGATCCTGGATAGGCCCGGCTCTCATCATCCCCTTGTCCTCTGCCTCTGCTGGCTGCAACTATGAGGGCAGGAAGGTGGTGACCAGCCAGTACTCACCTGACCATGTGGGTATAGGGCAGTGACAGGGATGTCAGGAGCAGTTCTTGAGCCCATAGCAAAGTCCCAGATGGGCTCTAGGGAAGAGGAAACTCCTGAGTGACACCCCTTCTCCCTGTGCCAATCATGGTAGGATTTCTTTTTTATTTATTTATTTATTTATTTAACAGAGTTAGACGGTGAAAGAGACAGAGAGAAAGGTCTTCCTTCTGTTGGTTCACCCGCAAATGGCCACTATGGCCGGAGATATGCCAATCCAAAGCCAGGAACCAGGTGTTTCCTCCTGGTCTCCCGTGCAGGTGCAGGGCCCAAGCACTTGGGCCATCCTCCACTGCCCTCCCGGGCCATAGCAGAGAGCTGGACTGGAAGAGGAGTGACTAGAACCCAGTGTGCATATGGGATGCTGACACCACAGGCGGAAGATTAACCAAGTGAGCCACGATGCTGGCCCCAATGCTACAATTTCAACTCTTCCCATTTGCTATGTGTATAAACTACCTTTAGTGTGGCTGATTGTATACTTTGTAAAATTTAGGAAAATGGTGAATTTTTTCTTTGATAGCTAGAATTTGTTCTTAGAAAATTTGTTCATTTAAATTCCATTGATATCTGAAAGGTGTATTCTGTCTGTGGGCAACTCTGCAGCTCTGTGGGTGATGGACTTCTGTTAGTGTTGTTGGGCTGGAAACCAACAATGAGTCTAGACATCCATTAGGTTAAAAAGGATTAGAGACTGCTTTGTTATAACAGGTGAACATTCCACTGCAAGTTGGTCATTGTCTTTGCCCCAGAGTTTTTGAGATGAACTGGTGCTGCATATACCAAGCGTTTTACATGTGTTATATCACTCAGAAACTCTCAGCAGTGTCTAGGCACAGATGCTGCTACTCTATTTGCAGGTGGGCAAACACAGGCTCTGATAGTGGGCAGGGTTGGAATGAAGCCCAGGCCTCTGTCTTTCTTATTCCTGACCTGGTACTCTTTTGTGCTCTGCTTTCCACCAAGTTGGGAAACTGAGGCCCAAAGAGAGGACTTAGAGAGCGGCACTGTGGCATCGTGGGTTAAGCTTCTGCCTGTGGTGCTGGCATCCCATATGGGCACCGGTTCAAGTGCCAACTGCTCCAATTCCAGTCTGGCTCCCTCCCTGCTGATGGCCTGGGAGGGCAGTGGAAGATAGCACAAGTGCTTGGGCCCCTGAACCTGCATGGGAAACAGAAGCAGCTCTTGGCTCCTGGCTTCCAATTAGCCAAGCTCCACTGTTGCAGCTCTTTGGCTATTGAACCTGTGGATGGAAGACCTCTCTCTGTCTCTCCCTATCCCTGTTACTCTGCCTCTAAAATAAATAAGTAAATTTTTAGTAAAAGAGAAGGGGAGAGAGAGAGGCTTACAGAGCCTAGCTCCATTCCCTGGAATGCACTGCTTAAACTGTGTTTGCTGCACACTTCTTTCTAACAGGAGCTCCCTTTATGAGAAGCACCTTTTTATTGACATAGAATCATACCTGTTTACTTCTAATTAATGAAAAATAATCTATATAGAGAGAACAGTTTTTCTGAGCTAGGATCCCTATGTCATGTTCTTTAGTTTAGTTTACGGAATTTGCAACCAGCCTTTCAAAGGTGTTCTGAATAGAATCATTCCAGCTTTTGAATACTCCCAATGGCATCTGGGTCCCGTTCACCCCTAACATGTCCTTTTTCTCACTCTGCCTCTCACTCAATTGCTTCTGTCCCAGTTACTAAATGTCACTGTGTTTGCTGCTGTCCAAGGCGACATGATCATTCCTGCTTGTCTGCCTGGTGTTCTGACCCCAGCAATGGGAGGAGACATACTAGTGAGGAGAAGGAGCCACAAACATGTTTCTATCAGCTGTTTTTATTCTACATTGTGGGTGTGAGTGGGAACAGGGCCAACCATCTACTTCTATGGGAAGGTGACTGTGTTTCTGGAAGAACAATCAGGAGACGTCTGTCCACCTACAGGGGTTACAGGACTAGGCCAAATCTATCGGGAAGTGGTTTCAAAGCTGCAGGCTTAAGCTGCGGCAGCCAGGCCCAGCTGATTGTTGGCCCGGTCGAAGACGGTGAAGTACTGACGGATGAAGACGTCACCCAGGATCCAGAGCTCACCAGTGTAGGTTTCCAGGTTCATGCCCTCGAAGCCACTAATGCAGGCGTCATCTTCCTATAGAGCAGAGAACAGCACAGGAGATGGGGAACAGGGTGAGGGTTACAAGCACTGGGTGATAACCATGAATGGCTGGCTCCTGCCTCTGGCTTCAGGTGCCATGCCAAGAAGGGATTTGTGGCTCATTTTCCAGGGATGCGGCTGTTGCTGGGCTGGGATCAGCCTGCAGAAGCTGCTCCCTGCACTCTTGATGGGACGGATTGCCAGGCATTGTATGCTGCCATTGACAGACACAGGAACCCTGACCTCAGCACCGGGGTTTAGGCAGAAGTCGAAGTCGGATTCTGGGAAGGAGATTTGGATTCCCTGAGGGTGTAGCCACTTCTCATTATTCCCATCACCACCCGTGGCACAGCTGACAGCCAGGGGTTCCTCCTCCTCCCTGTGTTACTCTGCTCAGCCTTGGCTGCAAGGCTGCACTTGCCGAGAGAAGGCACCAGGTGCGAATACTTCTCACAGAGTAAGCTCAGCCCATGTGGTAGGAGGCAAGGAGTTTCTTGAAGGTCGTTGGACTGAATTGTGCTCAGTCTTACCAAAGCCCCCTAAGTGCACACAAGGTGGGATGAACTGACACCTCTGGTGTTAGCTGAGGAAATGAACGCTGAGAGGACATGCGCCTTGATCAGAAATGATTGACAGAACATGAGACTAGGGAGTCAGATACAGATCTAAATATCAGAATCCCCTTTCACACCATTATCCTTTGCCTCACTTTTCCTTTAGGGGCTTCCTCCAATTCTCGCTCCTGCATGGCTGTAATAGGCTCTTTTTGTCTACTGGCCATGCAGAGCAGGGGTCAGTCTGCCTCTTGGCGTCAGCAGGGAGAAGTGTGAATTCCCTCTTGCAGATGGCAGCATGCAGCCTCCTTTTGTGTGGCCCCATTCAGTGCCTGGCCGAGTGCTCCCTTACCTCCAGGATGTAGGCACTGGCAGGCACAGGGTACTGGACTCCATTGATGGTGAAGACAATGTTGGGCAGGGAGTACATGGATGAGCAGCTGACGATCATCTGGAAGGTGTGAGTGTGGGGGTTAGAAGGAGCTCCTGCCTTGTGCATGGTACTCCCCCCAGCAGTGTCTAGAAGAGAACATTTGGGGCTGGACTTGCCTCGCCATCAGAGTTCTCAGAAGCTCCGATGTAGCTCTGGATGTTGGAAATGGCGCTGGTGGGGCCAGCCAGCAGAGAGGTGCCTGTGTCCACGATGGCCTGGCAGCTATCAGCACAAGCGATGGTCTCTCCATCCATGGTGATGCTAAGTGGGACAAGCAAGGGTGCGTACCCTGAGTCCCAAGAGGTTACACATGTGACCTCGTGGACCCTCTTGAGTGGTCATAGCCACTAGAATTCAGGCTTCAATGGGTCAGGGCATGCTTGGCAGGGACAG
Organism: Sylvilagus floridanus; assembly: GCA_949820135.1. Lineage (NCBI taxonomy): Eukaryota > Metazoa > Chordata > Mammalia > Lagomorpha > Leporidae > Sylvilagus > Sylvilagus floridanus. The sequence continues at coordinate 114,810,054 of OX463224.1, read as the reverse complement.
TTTCTCAGCCATTTTGCCCCAATCCTAGACTGCTAGTGATATGCTTGCTACAGAGGCAGTTTGTGTAATGCATTCTTGGTCCCTTAAATGCTGAGAGGTATGGACAGGTAGGTTTTCTATACCCTCCCAAATGTGCTGGGATGTGTCCATGCCTCCTGACCCTAAGGAAGTAGCTGTCCCATCCTTTTTGTGGAGCTGGGCTCCCAGACCACACTTTCTTCCCCTTCAAGTGAGGTGCCTTTTCTGGGCTCTCTGTGGGTTGACCAGTTTCCAGCTCTCTCTGTACTGGCTGTTCCAGGTAGATCTTGACATCAGATCAACAACTGTCCATAAAGAAGTGGGATATGGGATCAGCCCAGGATGCTATGCAGCAGGGCACTCTCACCTGTCCAGAGTGATCTGCCAGTAGCCTTCATAAGAGACAGGCACCCAGTTCAGGCTTCCAGTGTAGTAGGAAGAATCGATGCCACCAAACATCACAACACTGCCACTCTCATCATCACTGTGGAAAAAGGAGGGGTAGGGGAGAAGACAGGAATTCATTAATTCATGGTTTGCATATCTGCTATGTACAGCCTACGAGATACCCTTGATGGGGGTACTATTCAGTGCCAGCTGTGCTGAATGTGTGACTGATGTGGATTCTTTCAATGTAACACCAGGTCCACACAGTGGTCTGTATTATTATTTTGACTCTCCAAGACACTGTGCCACAGAGAAGTAAGGCAACTTGCTTGAGTTCACATAGCTATGTAGTTGCCGTCAAGTGTAGAACCTAGAAATTTGGGTTCTCATTTGTGTGATTTGCATCCTGATACTCATTACATTGCCCTGGGGTCCACAAGAGAAGAGAATCTGGGACAGTTTGTGCATGTAAGGACTTAATGGTGGAGATCACTCTTTCTCAACCAGGACTACTGTGGCCAATATCCAGAGACATTTCTGATTATTGTTGTCGCGTGGTTGCAGGGATTGAGGTACAACAGGTCATGGCCAGGATCTACAGCACAAACTACAGTCCTTAGGACATCCCTGACAATATACAACTACGTGCCCCCAAAAGTCCAAAGGGGCGATTTCTAGTATCTTTGTTAGCTGGGGAGATGCAGTGACCCACAAGAGATACTTAAGCACTCAGGAAAGCACGTTATGTTTAAGAGTCAACTGAAGATTGAGTGGCCAAGGGCACAAAGGATAAAAGAGCTCTCACAAAGGAGTCTTTGTTACTGAAAAGTTCATTTGCTAAATCTGATGTTTCAGGTTAGATAGGAAAGCAGGTATAGATGTTAACAAGAAATTAGTCAAAAAATACCGGCCATTTCTGAAACTCAGCTCCACCCACATTTACCCACCCAGCTTTACAGTAAACATGTGAGTGTACAATGCAGCATCTAGCAGAATGTTAATGCCTGAAACAAAGCAAGAGTGGTGACCAATGTTATCATGAGGAGGATATGAGAGACAGAGGAAAGTTGATGGCAGCCTTGGCTACTATAGAGTAAGTCTACACAACCAAAATCCACCTGGGTTATACTTCTAGCATTCTTAGAACTAACTAGATAAAAAAGAAACTTGATTTCATTGGTTTACAATGTCATTGTTCAAGATATATGAGGGTACTTCAAAATTTTCCTAGAAAAATAAAAATAGAAGAATTCATATTGAGACAAAATATATATTGGAGTCTGTGCATACAAGGAGTTTGAAAAATGTTCCTGGAAAATGCATGCTATAAAAAACCATGATGAGTTTCAAAATTTTTGCACTAAAGTCAACTAATATTTTATATTTTTTTAATTTGAAAGAGAGATTGAGAGAGACATTCAGGCATCTTCCATCTACTGATTGATTATGCAAATGTCAGCACCAGCTAGGGCTGACCCAGAATGAATCCAGCATCACAGAACTCAGTCTGTGTCTTCTATGTGGATGACAGTGACTTCAGTACTTTAGTTTTTGCTTGCTCCTTCCTTGGGTGGGCAGTATGATGAAGCTGGATACAAAAAGAGAGGCCAGGACTCAAACTAGTCACTTGGTAAGAGATGCGGGCACCACACAGAGTGACTTAAACACTGAGGCACCCACTCCCTAAATGTATTTTTTATTTTCACTTTCCAGGAACTTTTTAAAGTCCCTTCATATGCTCTAATCATCTCTTTTCATTTTTGCTGTGAATCTTGACACTCTTTTAAGAGAGTTCACTTTAAGTAGTATCTTTTGAGGGCCAAGATTGAAGCAACCGGTCCTGGCAAGCAAATGGCTAATGATTATTGAAATTGAAGAAATCAAATGACAAAAACTTATGCTGGTAATAACAATGAATGAAGACTGTTTGTCAGGGAGAGAGGGAGAGAGGGAAAGAGATGGAAAGAGAGAAAAGAGAGAGGGAGGGAGGGACGGAAGAAAGGAGAGAGGGAGAGAGAGAAGTGAAAATGGTCCGTGTGGGAAAGGCCCCAGGCTAGCCAAAACCTACGAGCTCAAGTAGACGGAGAAGAGGTCCTGGGACACGAGACCCTGGTCCCACATGTTGTCAAAGACGGGCGTAGCATCGGAGGAGGAAATGCTGGGGTAGGCCAGACCCAGGATGCCGTCGAAGGGAGCGTAGTACAGGAAGGAACCGGGCTCCGACTCACTCAGCCCAAAGATCTGGTTGGTGTCCTCGATGTTTCCAACCTGTGTAGGGGGCACAGAGAGGAGGTCCACAATGAGCACCTGTTCATGGAACATTTCTGGGCTTCAGCCCTGGACTCAGAGTGATCCTGCTTCATTTGCTGGAGGACTTAGCTTCCAGGGAACAAGACAGAAAGCAGGAAGAGGGACTATCCCTGAAATTCTCGACTCTCCATTGGGCAAAACCTTGGCAGCTGCTGCCAGGTGGCCACAGTGTGTGACTCACTGTGAGATATTGCTGCAGGATGGATAGCCACTGTGCATTTAGATTTCTGCTGGGCAGATGGAAGGCAGACTCCAGCAACCTAGAGCATTTTACCCCTGCCATGGCCTGGAGATTTGTGGAGCTCATGTGACTAGAGGAAGGAGGAGGCTGTGGAGGAGATGCTAAAAGAGAATTGAGCAACTGCGTCCCTTCTCCCCACTTCCTCCATTCAGCACTGAGCATGGCTGAGTTTCCCAGGCACCACTCCCATTATGCACATATGGCTTAACCCCTGAGTGTGTGTGACATCTCTGCCACACCCTCCCTGCACTGCCTGTTAGATTTCTTGTGTGATCTCTGAGATCCATACTGTTAGAGTGAACTTGCTTTGGGAATTCACTGTGGTCCCCAAGTCCTTGGAAACAGGCTCAAAGCCCAGACAGTGTGATGGTGCATAGCCCCCAAGTGCTCACTTTCACAGTGTCGTATCCCAGGAAGCCTGTCATGCTGCCAGTGCCATAGGTGATGGAGAGAGACTCGCTGGTGGCCTGGAAGGTGGAGGAGTCCTCAGGGTTGAACTGGTTATGGACACCTGCAAAGGTAAAGAGTGACATCCTTAACTTCCAGAGGGCAAACAAGGGTGGTGGAATGGACATGTCTTCCTGGGATGGGATTTCTTGGCTTGGGTGGGACTATGGAGGATAAAGATGACCTTTGCTACAGGATGACCTTTAAGGTGGCCTTTGGAGGGCAGAAATTCCAGGTTGCAATCACAAGTTTTTGGCAGTCAGCACCATCTCACTGGTGAATGATCCCAGCCTACCCTAATTCCTCCCAGGGCACCCAGGCAAGCACTGAGCACATCAGTGTGGCTGTTCGTGGTGCTGAGTGCCTTCACAACCAGGGCCATTGTTAGGGCACCCCTGATTCTCCTGACACCTCTTCTTAAAACTCGACCAGAAAGCAGGAAGAGTTTGGAACTTTAAACATTGTGGTGACTTCCAACGACAATGTCTCCTTCATTACCAAAGCAGTGATTTGTCTCTGTGTATTTAACTGAGTTCCACACTCATCTCAAGAGTGTCTCAGTCCAGCCACTGTGTCACATGGGACTTGGCAGGCTGGCCAACATGCAGCACTTCATCCCTTCCTTGCTTTAAAATTCTATAGGCTTCCCAGTAGAATATGGCCCAAGTGCTTGGGCCCCTGCACCTACATGGGAGACCAGGAAGAAACCCCTGCCTCCTGGCTTTGTATTGGTGCAGCTCCAACAATAGTGGCCATTTGGGAAGTGAATCAATGGAAGGGAGACCTTTCTCTCTGTTTCTCCCTCTCACTGTCTGTAACTCTACCTCTCAAATAAATAAATGAAATAAAAAATCTTTAAAAAAATTATACAGGATTTCTCCTCCAGGAGTCCAACTCTTCCCTTTATGCCCTGAGCACCTGTGCCTACTACTAGCTCCTGGAAGCTGCCTGGGGAAACCTGTCCCTTGAAGCCCTGAGTGACTCCTTCAGGCTTGAAGTGGCTGCTGTGAGAAGTCTCTGAGTGGTCAGGGAAAGTATGAGAAAACAGGGCTGGGCATGCAGCACTCACTGCAGGCAGCACTGGAGCAGTAGACGGAGGGCACCCACAGGTTGGAGGAGCCGGTGTCAAAGATGACGGTGAAGTCCTGAGCGGGGGTTCCGATGCCGATGGTGCCAAAGTACTCGGTCTGCAGGGACCAGGACAGCACAGTTCAAAGACCTGCAACTCCCCATCTGAGCCTCCCTTCTGATCAGCTCCTTATCCAAGTCTCCATCGTCTCATCTTCTCTTCTCACTTCCTCATGAAGTGCACACTCCTTCAAATCCCAGCCCTGCTCAGACCTCCTTGATATCTTCTCTGCTCCCTGGTTGCCTCTGATGTTCTCTGCTAAGAACGTTCATTCCCCAGGCAGATCTGCGATCCTCTCTCAGCCAGTGCCCTGCCCATGTCAGTCTCACCCTCCTGGGGAGCACACCTTCTCAGAGGAGAGGGTGTAAGCTATGGCACCCAACCAGCTAGGCCTCGCCTAGGGTGCTTGTTCACTAACTTGCTGATCTGGAGACATGCAAGTCAGTCAAACAAGGAACCCATGGGAATCTCTCATTCCCAAACCTCAGTGTGGACAGCAGATTTTCAGAAAGGAAACTCAGTGTTTTTATTCTCAGTGACAACACTTTCCCCTTGTTAGGTCATTCCCAGTTTCCATATGTCTATACAATTCTTGGACAATGACAAGCTTCATCCCACCCCAGGGCCTTTGTTCTGGCTGTTTGTTGTGCTGTGAAAATGTATGTTCCTGTGCCATCCCTTGGCTGACTCCTTCATCATTCAGAACTCTTGTCCAGTGTCACTTCTGCCAAGAAGCCTTTCCTGACCACTTTAACCAAAGTGCTCCTCCCCTTCTTTTCCTCTTCCCACAATTATTAATTAAATAATTATGCTTTATGTCCCCTCTCATGATCATAATTCATCTCACATGCTGGTTTGTTTGTCTTCCTTTCTTGAATATAATCCCTCAAACTTTGGCTTTCTTTCCACATCAAATGTCAAGCCTCTGGCACTTAGTATGTCTTCATAAATATTTGTGCAATGAATAAATGGGATGGTGTTTCTGAGTTCACCAAGAGCCAGCTGGGGCCTGTGGGAAGCACACCCAGAAGCTCTATGGTTGTAATGACTTGCAACCTAAATGGATGGTGACTGTGAGTGGGTCAGGAAGGGAGACTGCAGTACATGAACTACTTACCCAAGATCACTAGGTCTGTATGGACTAGAGCCCCCTTTTGTAGTGGATCTTATGTATCGCAGAAGGGCAGCCCTTGACCACAGGGAAGGCAATGTCTATGGTAGACCAGAGTATGTCACTGGTTCCAAGTAGGAGTCTGAGTGTACCCCTCCAGTGATTTGGGTCCATCCGTGGCGATTAGGGTCTCGGCTATGTCAGTGCCTGGCCTGTGTGACCGGTCCCACTCAAGGCCCCTAACCTTACTTGAAACACCCTCCTTCCTTCTGCACTGTTCTCACACACTCTTATTCCTTCCTCACATGCACATAGCTCACTATGGGAACAGGCTGAGCACAAGCCGTCCTGCTCCAGAATTTCCTCCCTCCTCTTTGGCAGCTCCCAGGAGGACTTACTCTCCTCCAGGAACCTGTCACTCAACAAGTAACTCCTCCTTTGGTAGACCTCTTCCTAACCGTGATTGTCACTAGGTGTTGATGCTCAGTGAGTTCATCTTTCTCCCACTATGTAACTGTGACTTTGCTCCCTGCTGCCCCCTAGACCAGGTACAAGGCCTGGCACCTATCAGGGCATTCAGGATAAAGAAACATTGAAAGAACAGATGAATGAATGATGAACAAATGACAGCAACAGTTATAATTGTGAGTTTCCTTGATTGCCATGGGCTGCTCAGATCCAGGGAGCAGAACCTGGCTGTCATTCATGTCCCCCAGACACCCTCTCTGTTGCTGGCTCAGTCCTTGGGGCTGCCCCTTCCCCCTGCCCATGCACTCACATCCAGGTAGTTCTCCAGGCTCTCAGTGGACACTGAGTCGAAGGCAGCTTTGGGCAAGTACTTGCTGGCCCGGTTGAGGGTGTGAGTCTTCAGGTAGTCCTTCAGCAAGCCCTTCTCAATCAGGTTCTTCCTCAAGGACTTTTTTCTGACCAGGGGGACCCTGGGGGAGAGCATTGGAATATGCATGATTAGAGAAGGTGAGGTTAATGGGCAAGGATCCAGCTCAGGAGATGCTACAGAAGACAGAGAAGGACAAGGAAACTGGTTTAGGAGAAGAGAAGGAAGGAGGAGTGGAGAAGCTCCATACAGTACAGAGGTGAAGTTACGGATACCATGATGTGGTTGAAACCAAACCACACCTGCCTCCCTATCAGAGCAGAAAAAGAGATAAGGAAGGGAGACTGCATATGAGAAGAAGGGAAGGTGAAATATGATAGACAGGGAGGTAGCAGAGGGCTGGGAAGTTGCCCCTTGAGGCATTCTTCCCATTGCTGGTCACCAGACTCACTTGTGGATGATGCACTCAGAGAGTGCCAGCAGCCCGAGCAGCAGCAGCCACTTCATGGTTCTTCCTTGCTCCCAAGTCAGTGGAGAAGGCAGGACAAGTGGAAGGTGTGCAGAAGCAGGCAAGAGCTGCTGCTTATATATGGCCCTTGTCCTGACTGTAATAGCCCTTATCAGCCTGTAAATGCTACCTGTTATCACAATCTCAAACAGAACTGTTCCTGATAAGATTTTCCTGTCTAGAGTCACATTCTGAGAAGTTGCTAGTTGAGTAGCTTTCCACTAACACTGCATCGCAGAGTTGGAGTGCACCTGGCAAGAGCTAGACATCCATTAAGTGGTGGCTGAGCCTTATGGAATGAGAGGGTCCATGTACAACTTCCCAAGCTCAGTGTTGTGGCAAGATTGGTCAGCAGTGCTCTGAACACAGCATTGATGATGTTGCTTGCTGGTTGGGGTTCTTTGAGAACAGTTGCTCACGTAGCAACGGTGGGTTGCTGTATCTACCACTCCAGATCTTGTGAGCATTTGGTTATTTGGGGATCAGGACTCATCCCTCTCTAGATGACTTCATTTGGATATGATTTTATGGGACCTGACTATTTGTAGATACATTTGGTTTCTGCTCCCTGGTTCCTAGTTCATCACTAACTCCTCAAGGCACAGAATCTAGACTTATTCTTCCCGTTGTGGGTCATAGTAACTCTAATCTCCCTGCCTTTTGCCAGCCATAAGAAATTCTCTGCTATGTGATTGTAACATAGTAGGTGCTAAGACCCCCTCATTATAGAGGGTTCCTGTGACTTGCATGGAGAGAGTCTGAAGAATCCATGCTGAGATGTCCACTCAGCCTACCAATAATCAAGCCAATGAAGACCCAAAAATTTCCCCAAATACAGTGTTTCAGGGTTCTGGATGGTGGGTTATTGGGGGTATGTTAATGTAAGCAGAAAGTGATCCCCCTGCTGGGTGGGGTTCCCCAATCCAGATGGTTGGGCCTTGGACCCCTTCCAGCCCTTGCCCTCTCCATCTTCTCATCTGGCTGCTATTTTTATCCTTTAAATTGTGCAGCAAAATGGGTTTCCCTTAGGCCCATGAGCCAATGATCAAATTACTGAACCTGAGGAAGGGGCTGTGAGAACACAAATTCGTAGCTTATCAATCCTCAGCCTAACTCTGAAGTTGGGCGGGCTGGTGCCTTGACCCTACTCATTGGATCCTGTGCACTCATCTGGAAGATGGGGGCAGAACTGAATCCAGTTGAATGGGAGATCACCAAGCTGGTGTCAACTGCTACAGAACTGGTTTCTGGGGTGTGGAGGATGTCTCTGTACATCTGGCTTCACTGTGAGCTGTGTCTACAGGAAGCTCTAGGAAAAACTGATTTGAGACCTTGCGAGGGTCTTTGTAGGCATTGTCTGCACACAGTTGGTGTCAGTAGAGGGGTCTACCAGACTGGCCTTGACTCAAGAGACCTTATAAGGGCTTGGGAGGTCAGAAGGTAGGGGGAGGAACATGTGGTTTCTGGGTTGCTACACACTCACATTGGGTTTGGCAGCAGTTCTGTCTCAGCAATTTCTGGATGCCAAGTCTTATTGGAATTTTATGGTGGAACCAATCCCTGCAGAGCTGGTTCACTGGATGTGGAAGAAAGTGCAAACCTAAAAACAAAACAAAACAAAGCAAATCTTGCACAATCCTATGGTTATTAATCTCTGTAGCAGATCAGAATATCAGGTAAGAGACTCCTGCATGCACAGGTCACTCACATTCCTATGGCCTAGCTGGGTCTCTGGACACCACTCACTGTCCTTGGAAGAGCATCCCCCAGAGCGACAGGCTCAACCCCAGTTGAGGGTCATTTCCCTGACCCTGAGTCAGCCATGATAAAGACAGAGAACCACACACCTGTGTTCATTACGGATGTCGAGGCCAACAAACACCAGTTCAAACTGGCTATGAAGAAGCTGCACTGTGACCCTGATGTGCCAAGGTCAACACCTTCATGGAGTCTGATAAAAGGAAGAGCGCGGATTCCATTGGTGATGATTATGGTATTTTTATGTTGCCAACATAAGTGGCTTCATCTAAATGGAGCACTGCTGGCTCATGATAAATGCATGTTGTTTCCCCATATATCAATGGCTTTAGAACAACACTGGATGGCTAGAAGTCCCCAAGAGAACTCTTACAGGCCATCTGACATTGGATGATTGCAAACAAGTTTGCTGCAAGAACTCCAGTTGGGAACTTGAAGAAGTCAGAAGATCCAATGGGAAATCTATTGTACCATGGTCTGGGGCAGCTGTTGGTCATTTCATCAAGACAAGATGAACAAAAATGCCAAGGTCTGTTTGCTCCCAGTGGGGTTGGAGAGTCTATGGGATTGAACATACAGATGTGCACCTGTGATAGGACATGGGATGTGCAGACTTCAGACAAGCTTTAGATGAAGTTGTTTCCTTTACCTCAAGTTGTTATGGGAGCAGATACGGTATCTGTCTGGGGAACAAGCCCTTCCCTGATGTGGTATTGTTACCCAGAACCTGGTGATGAAGTTCTGCTGGAGGCTGCGGTCAGTAATGTGCAGGTTGCTGGAATCAGAACAGGCTCCCTGCAAAGTGGCCACCTGACTTTGCTTGGCTATATTATAGGATGGATGTTGGTTCTGACTCTAATGTTCCTTACACTCTGTTCTAAATCAGGAGGCAGGGGAATCTGCTCTTCCAGAGATTCCACTGGAGGTACCACCTGGGAGCCAGAAATTTTCCTTGAGCCCACAGAGTGTGGCTGAAGTGCTGCACTGGAGGAACACCCTCCCTGTGTGTTGTTTCCATGTGCAGCCTCAACTGGAGCTAGAGGCCACAGCATATGAGCAGCTCCAAGCACCTTGTTGTGGGTCTTGACTGAAGCTACCACTTTGACCATTACTGAGGAACCTGAAATGATCCTGACCCCTAAAATACTCTAAATGTCCAGGATGATGTCAGGGAATCTGTAAGACGGTGGCCAGGAACAGAAGGTCTGTAGTAATATGGACATGCTTTGTACAAAGTCAGGCTATAGTAGTAAACGTACTGAAATCTTTACTTAGTGTAGAGTTGGTCTTCTGTATATAAAGAGAAGTGAAAATGAATCTTAATGAAGAATGGGATGGGAGCAGAGGTAGGAGGTGGGACGGGAGAGGGGGTGGGAGGGTGGGTATGGGGAGAGAACTGCTATGTTCCTACAGCTGTACCTATGAAATTTGTATTCATTAAATGAAAGCTTTCTAAAAAATAAGTAAATTACTGATTCTGCTGTATCGCCATCTTGTAGTTGAGGTGATAGGTGGTCAGAGCAGGTTCTCATAACCAAGTGTGAAACTGTCAGGACTGGACCCTGGCTCTCATAAGAGCTCTGTCCTTGGAAGAATGTCCCATCTGGTTTCTGCCCCTGGGTTAGAATGTATGTGGGCATCATGTGATGACCACACCAGGGGCACCCGGAGAAGCTGTCTCCATGGTCCTCTTTACCTGAAATCTTTGGAGACAGAGAGGAATCCTGATTCTGGGCCATCTGATTCACCTCCAGAGTTGATCTAGTGTTGGTGGCAAAGAAGCCACCCAGTCTCACTGTACCAGGCTGGCCCAGCAAAGAGATAAGACAAGAAAGTTTACCCTGCCATTAGCACTGCCTGGCACTCAGTGTGCCAGTGCCATGCCTGGCCTTTGGGGCACTGATGATAGAGTTTCTAATACAGGCCACCAATGCCAACATCCCATGTGCTCAGTAATGTTCTACGAATGTTTCAGGTTAAGCAAAGGAATGAGGTTGAACAAATCATTCCTGGCAAGCCAGAGATGGAGTCTTGTGACAGGTACTGTGGAACTTCAGTGATTGGCCTTGCAGCAGCTGGTCCCTGGCACTTTCCCACATGTTCTGAGCCCAGGGCACGGTCTCCCAAGCACACAGGAGCACTGTGTTCTCTACCTCTCAGCCCCAAACCTTCTTTTTTTTTTTCATACCGCTTTTATTTAAAGAATATAAATTTCCAAAATACAGCATATAGATTACAATGGCTTCCCCCCCATAACTTCACTCCCACCTGCAACCCTCCCCTTTCCAACTCCCTCTCCCCTTCCGTCCACATCAAGATTCATTTTCAATTCTCTTTATATACAGAAGGTCAGTTTAGTATATATTAAGTAAGCCCCAAACCTTCTGCTCTTACGGAGATGCAGGCAGGTGTTATGATTCCATTTACAGGCCCAATGGTTTTGGTTCAAGTGTGCACATAACATGAAGGGACTTCAACTAGTTCATGGAAAAAATAGAAGATACATTTATGTCAGTCAAAAAATTTTGAGTTATGTGTAGAGTTTTTCATAATACAGTTTCCCAAGAATATGTTTTATCGGTAACTAAGAATTGGGGGAGCAGATGTTTGGAGCAATGACTAAGATGCTGCTTGGAATGCCCAGACCCCGCATGGCAGTGCTTGGGTCCAGTCTTGTACGCTCAATTCCAGTCTTCTGAAAGTGCACAGCCCGAGAGCCATTCGGTGATGCATCAAGCCCTTAGGTCTTGCCACCGGTGCGGGAGTCTCTGAGTTCTGGGCTGCTGTCTTCAGCTTCACTCAATCACAAGCATGAACCGATAGAAGAAGAATCTCTCTCTCTCTCTCTCACTCTCCATGTGTGTGTGTGTGTGTGTGTGTTTCTCAAACTAACTCTTTTTGAATAATTAAAAATATATTTAGCACCAACGCTGTGGCATAGTGGGTAAATCTGCTGCCTGCAGTGCTGATATTCCATATGGGCATTGGTTTGAGTTCTGGCTGTTCCACTTTGGCCACAACTCTCTGCTCTGGCCTGGGAAAGCAGTGGAAAATGGCCCAAGTCCTTGGGCCCCTGAGTCTGCCTGGGAGACCCAGAAGAAGGTCTTGACTCCTGGATTCGAATAGGCTCAGCTCTGGCCATTATGGCCATTTAGGGAGTGAACCAGCAGATGAAAGACCTCTCTCTCTGTCTCTCTGCCTCTGACTCTCTGAAACTATGCCTTTCAAATAATAAATAATTCTTAAAACATATTTAAAATATCTTTTTAAAAAATCCATTAAAATTTATTATCTCAGAATTCTGTCAGTGATCAAAAATCTAAGGGAGCTTGATTGATTTGTCTTCTTCAGTTCAAAGCTGAAATCAAGTTGTCAGTAGTCCTAGGCTCCTATCTGGAGGCTGTGTGTCTGTGTGTATGGGGGAATCACTACATGCTCATTAGTTCTGTGTAGCATGGCTGTGGTCTCTGTGTCCTCCCTGGTTTTCAGACTGTCCGTTAGCTCCTTAAGGTACCTACATTGCTTTTCATGGTCCTCCTTTCATCTTTAAGCCAACTATGGTGGCTTTTATAGTTTTTCTTGTGATCTGAATTCCTTGATTACCTTTTTTTCCACAGAAAACTTTTATTTAAGGAATACAGGCTTTCATGAATTTCATAACTACAACTTTAGGAACATGGAGATTCTTCCCACCATACCTGCCCTAGCACCCACGCACCCACCCTACTTTCTCCTCCCTCTCCTGTTTCCATTCATACTGTTTACTAAGGTCTCTTTTCTTTTTTTAAGATTTATTTATTTGTTTGTTTTTTAAAAAAAACTTTTATTTAGCGGCCAGTGCTGTGGTGCAGCAGGTTAACACCCTGGCCTGAAGCATCAGCATCCCATATGGGCACCGGTTTGAGACCCAGGTGCTCCACTTCCAATCCAGCTCTCTGCAATGGCCTAGAAAAGCAGTAGAAGATGGCCCAAGTCCTTGGGCCTCTGCACTCACATGCGAGACCCGGAAGAAGCTCCTGGCTCCTGGCTTCAGAATGGTGCAGCTCTAGCCGTTGTAGCCAATTGGAGAGTGAACCATCAGATGGAAGGCCTCTCTCTCTCTCTCTCTCTCTCTCTCTCTCTCTGTGTATAACTCTTTCAAATAATAAATAAATAAATCTTTTTTAAAAAAACCTTTTATTTAATAAATATAAATTTCAAAAGTAGAACTTTTGGATTAGGCGGTGTCTTTCCCATAACCACCCTCCAACCCACATCTCCGACTCCCCCTCCAATCCCTGATGTGAGTGCATTCCTACAACAGTGAACCTCACCAGAGAATCAAGGAGCCCCAAGCGTGTGGTCCATCTTCTGTGACTGCCCAAAGACTCAGCCACACCCTGTACCCTCTCACATAGCCACAGTGTTTTTACAGTCCCAGCACATGGCTTCCACAGCCACTTTTGGAGTTTCCTTTATGGTTTTCTCCATGATTCTTCGCTGAGATTGCACCCTCTCTGCTTTTGTTTTAATTATCTTCCCTTAGAATAGAGCAGTAAGCTCCCTCCCTATTCCACCATCTTGGAAAACCATTTCTAAAATGTCTTAGAGTGACTCAAAACCCTGTTATCCAGTACAAACCAACATCAATGTTATAAATAAATTTATTTATTTACCTATAAATATGGGACCATACAGTACAGGATACTTGCCTCCTGCTTTTTAAATTTTTAATGTTTATTATCTATCACTTGCTTTTTAAAAAATTAAATTTTCATGTATTTTCCAAGTGACTTTATAAGTCTAAATCAGCATGGCAACTTTTAAATATTTTAAAAATATACTTTCTAAAGATCAGAATGACTGTTGTGGCAGGAGAAATCATTGATCTGCTGGTTCACATCCCACATGGCCATAATGGCCTGAGCTGGTCCATGGTGAAGCCAGGAGACCAGAACACCATTGGGGTCTCCCAGGTGGTTGGCAGGAGCCCAAGTACTTTTTCATCTTCCACTGGTTTCCTTGGCACCTTAGTAGAGTGTTAAATGAGAAGTGGAGGAGCAGGGACTTGAAACTCTGCTCTGATATGATCTAGCAGTGTGAGAGGTTTTGGCTTAACCCACTGCCCCTCAACACCAGCCTCTAAACTTTTCTTGAAATATAGTATGTACACAGGAAAATGCGTGTTATAAGATTTAGGTACGTTCTCTTTAATAGATTTAAGTTGTATTTATTTGAAAGTCAGAGGGAGACACACACACACACACACAGGGTGGGGGGGAGAGAGAGAGAGAGAGAGAGAGAGGGAGAGGGAGAGGGAGAGGGAGAGGGAGAGAGAGCTCTTCCATTTGCTGATTCACTCCTCAAATGGCCACCACAGCTGAGGTCCTGCGATGCAGAAGCCAGGAGCCCAGAGCTTCTTCCAGGTCTCCCATTCCGGGGCAGGGGCTCAGGCACATGAGCCACCTGCTGCTGCTTTTGCAGGCACGTCAGCAGCGAGTTGAATTGGAAGTGGAACAGCCAGGTCTCAGACTGGCTCCCTATGGGATGCTAACATCACAGGCAGTGGCTTCACATGGCATAGCATGTGGCCCCAGATTGATGGGTTCTCACAAACTGAGCGCCTCTATTCATGTTAGTCAGATTTCCATTATTGTAACAAAATACCCGAGGCAAGCTAACCATAAATGAAAGGGATGTATTTTGGTCATGGTTCTGGAGAGTCACAGGCCAAGGTCAGGCAGGCCCGTATTCTCAGACCCTGGTGATGGAGTCCTCAAGAACCAGGCTTCTTGCCCCCATATGGGAGACTCACTGGATTCCCAGGCTCCTGCCTTTAGCCTGTCCCAGCCACAGCTGCTGTGGGCATTTGCAGAGTGTCTCTGTTTCTCTCTGTGTGTCTTTCACATCAATAGAAGTTAAAGTATGTAAAAAATGATACATAACCCCATTATCCATAACTAACCACTTCTAGTATTATAAGTGAATATTAATTTCTTTACAAAAAATGGACCACGTCATGTAGAACATAGTCTCACACTTGTTTTCAAAAGGAAAGTGGTTTATTATTTTCCAAATGATCTCTTGTAAGTCTATATCAACTTTTAAGCTTTTTTTATATTTATTATTTATTTGGATGACAGAGTGATAGGGGAGAGAGAGAGAGAGAGAAACAGAGAGAGAGAGAGAGAATGTTCAATCCACTGGTTTCCTCTCCTAGTGGCCACAATGCCCCAGGCTAGTCCACCCTGAGTCAGAGCAGAAAGTATACCTTGATCTCCAATGAGGGTAACAGGATCTCAAGTATTCATGCCTTCCTCCACTACTTTACAAGGCATACTAGTATGGAATTGAATTCTAAGCAGAGCAGCTGGGACTTGAACCAGCTTAAAGATAGCATTCTGGCGACTCAGGGAGTAGCTTAAGTCATTGTGCCACATTTCCACACCCTGAACTTTTCTTGAAACATAATATGAGCACAGGAAAGGCACACATCATAAAGGAATAATGTGATGGATTTTTCAGAGCTAGAACATCCCTGAGTCAGATAGCTGTGACTATAGAAAAGTATCAGGGGCCAGTAAATTTTACACAGAGAAGAGATTTATTTTGGCTCTTGCCTCAGGAGAACCACAGTCTAAGATGCGGTAGTTCCCACCGGCTTAGCCCTAGTGATGGAGTATTCTCTGGCAGGGGGATTTCTCCACATGCTTGTCCACACTCTTTGAGGTCTGCAGTACTCATCTGGGTTTTATTACTCTAAATAAATGCCCGAGGAAAGGTAACATTATACAGGAAAGAGGTTTATTAGGTTCACAGTTTAGCAGCTAAAGTTCATGACCTATGATTGGTCTCAGATCTCACGAGGACTTTCTTGCTGGCAGAGACCTGGAGCAGCACAGGTGTGGCATGCCTGAGAGGTGACATGCAGGTCTGTGTCTCTATCTGGGATCTCTTCATCATCTTACAAAGGCATAGGTGCTTTTGAGTCAGTCATAGGTGCTTTCCCGATTACTTTATCAAAACTGAGTCACTTCCCAAGGGGTGCCCTCTGAACACCAAATCTGAGTATGTATCTACCCCTTTCAACTTTGGGACTTGTGACTTGGGAGGGTGAAACTGCATGTGTGAGTGGATGGTGAGAGGTATTCAAACTGTATTGAAACCACAGCAGTAGCTCCTGGGCTGCTTGCTTGCCAGGCCTGTTCCAGGGACCACCCAAGGACCCTGCTGGCTTCCTCTCTGACTCCTCCCTGGCACAAGAAGGCTCATGGGGAAGAGGAGCAGGAGCCATCTGCAGAGGATCTTCGGCAGGGTCAAGGCCTCCCAGGGGAATGGAACACCTGTTCTGCCCATAGCACACCTCTGTGTACATGGCTCCCTGTCCGAGTCTGGCTGCCACCAGAGGGCTCCAGACCATCATGAGGACCATGGCTGGGAATAAACTGCTCTTCCTGAGATGAGCTCTAGTGTGAATTCTCTACAGCCTGAACTCAAGCATGAGGGTTTATTCTTGGCAGAGTGCTGAGGTAACCACTGTGTTGGGGACTTGGGTAAGGGGGGGTCAACTGTGGCAGGGAAGGTACAGAAGAAACAAGAAATCCAACTGAAAATATGTTGTTTTGTTCCTAGTGCAATTGCAAGGCATTCATTGAAATTTTAAGCAAAGAAGGGATTTGATCAACTTTACGTTTCCGCAATATTATGCACCTGTGCAAATGGTGGAGATGGTGGGACTGACACTGACACTTGGCATATGGGTACAGTTAGTGGGACTGACACTGGGACGGCCTGGGTACTGGTTTGCAGAGTTCACACTAGCACATCCCAGGGGCTAGCACCAGCCCTCAGATAAGCTTCTCTGGCGGAGAGCCTGGGTCATGGACAGCACGTGAAGGAGCTGTACTGACTTTTCCAGTGTAGTTACCAAGGGGAACAGGACCAGTTGTGTAGGTTTCCTAGCACAGGAGGAAGAAGTGAACTCAACTGAAAGAGTTAACATGAAACAGATCTCAGCAAAGCTTCTTACTGTTTGGCACTGTGCCTTGGGAGCCTTGAAGAATGTAGGATGTTCCATACTTCTTTTGAAGCTGTGTTGTTCATTAAATAGTTTGCTACAAAGCCCACTCTAAGAAATGTTACTCTAAATCCCTCTGGTTTATGTTTCCCAAAGAACTTATGCTAATGAACATCACTCATAAATCAAAAACCAAACCAGGAAGTGGAATCATCTGCTTTATGTTTTTTAGTCCTACTTTTTTTCCCTTTCTTCCTTCCTGTTTTTTTGAAGGATTAGAGAGAGAGAGAAGGTGAGAGAGGGAGACTGAGCCAGAGACGCAGAGACATACATTCCATCTGCGGGTTCACGCCCCAAAAGCCTGCAATAGCTGAGGATCTTCCAGAAGGAAGCCTGAAGCCTGGACCTCAGTCTGGTTCTCCCCTGTGGGTGCCTGGGACCCACAGACTAGAATCACCACCTGGTGCCTCCCAAGGTGTGCGTTAGGAGGAAGCCGCAACTGAAATCATAGCTGTGTTTCAGACAGGCACTCTGCTAGGGGATGCTGTATCCCAAGAGGCAGCTTACTGTTGTACCAAATACTCACCACAAACTATCTTCCTAAATTACAGATGAGAAAAGGATCAGTTTGTGGTCTTAACGCCTGGAATCTTAGAGGTTTCCAATTGTTCTCAGTGCTCATCTCAAAGTGTAGCCTGGCAGATCTTGAGTGTTGGCTCCTATACTTTCCTTGCCATGTCTTTTTTTTTCAACTTTTATTTAGAATATAAATTTCCAAGGTACAACTTGTGGATTACAATGGCTTCCCCACCTATACCTTCCCTCTCCCCCACTACCCTCCTCCCTTACCCACTCCCTCTCTCCTTTCATTCACATCCAGATTCATTTTCAATTATCTTTGTATACAGGAGATCAGTTTAGTTTGTGTTAAGCAAAGATTTTAAACCATTTGCCCTCACATAGCATCACAGAGTGAAATATACTCTTTGAGTACTAGTTATAGCATTAAATCACATTGTACAGCACATTAAGGACAGAGATCGTACATGATATATTTTTTAAATTGATTGATTTTTATGCAACTTCCAATTTTTTTAATCATTTTCAATTATCTTTATATACAGAAGATCGATTCAGTATATCCTAAGTAAAGATTTTGTCAGTTTGCACCCGCACAGAGACACAAGCTGTAAAAATACTGTTTCAGTACTAGTTATAGCATTACTTCATATTGAACAACACATTAAGGACAGATCCCACATTGCCGTAAGTACACAGTGACTCCTGATGTTGATTTAACAATTTGACACTCTTATTTATGGCGTCAGTAATCTCCCTAGGCTATAGTCATGAGTTTCTGAGCCTATGGAAGCCTTTAGGGTTCGCCGACTTCGATCTTGTTCTGACAGGGTCATAGTCAAAGTGGAGGTTCTCTCCTCCCTTTGGAGAAAGGTACCTCCTTCTTTGGTTCCTTGCCATGTCTTAAAGACAGCACAGCCTCCTCCTGCCTCACAGGGAACATCACCATCGTTGCTCCTCCCCTTGATTCCCACTTTTCCTCATGGTGTCTGGTGACTCTGTGAGAATTAAGGTGACTCCCACATGCACAGGCCTATGTGTTCTCCATGTGGAGAAAATGAGCCCAGGCTTTCTGGTTCCCAGGTCTGTTTCTGACACTCCCAGCAGGACCAGCTAATGCCCACTTGTCGTCCTTCCCTGGTATGAAATGTCACTGTGGTTGACCATGTCTAGTGGACATGTTTGTTTCTACATGTCTGACTGGTGTAGTGACGTCAGTGATGTGAAGGAGACGTACTAATGAGGAGGAGTCACGCCCACATTTTCATGAGCTGTCTTTATTCTACTTTATGAAAATGGGTGGGAACAGGGTCAGCATCTACTGCTATTGAGGTGAGATGTTTCAGGAAGGGCAATCAGGAGAATTCTGTCCCTCTAAAGGGTGCAGGGCTGGGGCCAGATATCTCTGGATATGGCTTCAAAGCTGCAGGCTTAGACGGCGGCAGCCAGGCCCAGCTGGTTGTTGGCCCGGTCAAAGACGGTGAAGTACTGGCGGATGAAGACGTCACCCAGGATCCAGAGCTCGCCAGTAGAGGTGTCGACGTTCATGCCCTCCAAGCCACTGATGCAGTCGTCATCTTCCTGTAGGACAGAGAGCAGCACAGCAGTCAAGAGGGTGGGTCAGGGTGACAGGGGCTGGATAATAAACATCACGGCCAGCCTCCCTGGTCTGACTGCAAGACCGAGGCAAAGGAAGGCTTCCTGGCTCAATGTCCCGGGCTGTGGTTGTTACAAACCTGTGGTGCAGCAGCAGCAGCTGCTGACTGCACTACTGGTGTGCAGGGATTGCTGGATGTTATCTGGTGCCTTTGGAAGACACAAATCCCTGACCTTAACAAAGGAGTTTAGGGAGAAGTCAGATTCTGCTAAGGTTGTTTGGGAACACTGATAAGGTGGTGGCTTCTCAGTATTCTCCTCCTGGCCAGAATGACCTGGGGAGAGGCCTGCTGGTGAGTCCTTCTCACGCAGGCGAGGCAGCTCACTGGGAAGACAGGCTTTGCATGTCACAGTAGAGTGGATGGCAAGGAGAATTCCTGTGGCTCACTGGATTAAAATGTGGTCGCTCTCATGCAATGACTGCAGTTTCCCTACCTACACTGTGAGGGTGGACTGAGCTGTCATCGCTGGTTTTAGAAGAGGAGACGAAGGATGAGAGATGCTGCAACTTCTCAGGAATAATGGACTAGACACTGAGACTCAGGGCTCGTACACAGCTTTGTAGTAGGCCATCGTCCTCATGCCTCCTCTTGTGCCTTATGTTTCCCTAAGAGGCTTTACCAAAATTGTTCATGTACTGCTTGTGAATACACTGCAGGCCATGTTTTGCGGGTATTACTCTGCCTCTTGGCTTCAACTGGGAGAAGTGTGTGCTTTCTCTCATACAGAATGGCAGTGTGTGTCCACCTCGGGGTGGGACGCTCTGGGGCTGGCCCAGTGTCCCTTACCTTCAGGATGTAGGCGCTGGCAGGCAGAGGGTACTGGATTCCGTTGATGGTGAAGACAATGTCAGGCAGGGAGCTGATGGCTGAGCAGCTGATGACACTCTGAAAGGCGGGAGGGTGGGAGGGTGGGAGGGTTACCAGGGGTTCTTTCTGCTGCATGGCACTCCTACCACTTGATCTAGAGAAGAACATTTTAGACTTCACTTGCCTCGCCCAGTAAGTTCTTGGAAGCTCCGATGTAGCTCTGGATGTTGGAAATGGCGCTGGTGGGGCCAGCCAGCAGAGAGGTGCCTGTGTCCACGATGGCCTGGCAGCTATCAGCACAAGCGATGGTTTCTCCATTGATGCTGACGCTGAGGGAGAGATGCAAGGAAGTGTCCTCTGAGTCCCCAGGAGTTACACCTGTGACCTGGATTGTCATTCCTCAGAGGACAAAGCAGTTGGGAAGTCAGACTACAACAGGGCCAGGGCAGGAATGTCATTTGTTCCTAATCCTAGTCTGCATTGACATTCTTCCTAGAGAGTGATGTTCTGTGATGCTTCCCAGGTTCCCTAAATGCTGAGATATATGGATATATGGGTTTGCTAAGCCTCCCCATGGGTGCTGGGAGGTAGACCTGCCTCCTGGAACAAAACAAAATGGCTGTGTGGTCCTTGTAGGAGAACTGGGCATCCAGTCAGCCCTCCCTCTCTTCTCCTTCCAGAGGTGACTTTCCTGGGCTTTCTCTGACTTGGCCAATTTCCAGCTTCCGTCTGTGCTGGGTATTCCAAGCAAATTAAGACAGGGCCTCACCTATAAAGAATGGGACTAGGCCCAGGACCGGATGTCATGCATCAGTGTGGTCTCACCTGTCCATGGTGATCTGCCAGTAGCCCTCATAAGAAACAGGCACCCAGTTCAGGCTTCCAGTGTAGTAAGAAGAATCGATGCCTCCAAACATCACCACGCTGCCCTTCTCATCATCGCTGTGGAAAGTAGAGGGAGACAGACAGAAATTCACTCATTCATGGTTTGCATATCTCTTATGTACAGCCTAGGAGCTGCCCTTGATGAGATACTCATCAGTGCCTAGAGCTGTGTTGAATGTGTCACAGACATAGGTTCCTTTCAGGTTATTCCAGGTCCACAGAGTAGTCAGTATTATTATTTGCACTTTCTTAAGACTCTGAGGGTCAAAGACATAAGGAAGCTTGCACAGGTTCACACAGAGGGGAACACCAACCAAAAGTAGAGCCTAGAAAATGTGGTTCCCAAATGTGTAGTTTGTACCTGGATACCCATTAGAGTTGTCATGGGGAATGCACCAGAAGTGAATAGAGGACAGGGTTGATTCCTAAGGACTCCTTGTTGTAGTACCCTGTTCACACTCAGGGCTGGTGTTTCAAATGTCTGGACAAATTTCTTATTGTCATGGTTGTGTGGGAGTAGAGGGGCTACTGTAACGGGTCATGGTCAGGGTCAGGGATCTGCCATACACTGTAAACAGTGCATAGGTCAGCCTGGACAATGCTCTGAACCAAAATGTCCATGCTGCTGAGCTGGAGCAGCCTTTGTCTAATGGGAGATTCACTGACCCACAGAAATAATTTAACCCTCATGGAAGCAGGTGATATTTAAGAGAAACATGAATACTGAGTGTTTTAGAGCCACAAAGAATAAAAGATCCCTCATATCGAAGGCTTTGTTCCCACAAAATTAATTTTCTAAATGTCTACCATTTCAGAGTAGATCAGGATGCAAATACAGAGGTAATACGAAATTAGTCAACGACTAGCCATCTATGAGACACAATCCCACTGATTTTAACCCACCAAGCTTTGCTGTAAACACGTGAGCATGCAGTCAGCATGTAGCCGATTAGTTACTACCTGAGGGAGAACATGAATGGTGACCAACAGTGTCAAGAGGAGACTGTGAGTGGTAGAGAAAGTTGTTGACAGTCCTGAGTCCTGCGTAAAAGTCTACTCAGCCAAAACCTACCTGGTCTATTCTTTGACCTGCACTTGGGTAATAAAAAAGAAATTTGCTGCATTACTTTATTATTTCATTGTTCAAGATATACGAGAGTACATCCAAAAGTTCTCAAGGGGCAGCTCTGTGGTGTAGTAGGCTAAGTCCCTGCTTGAGGTGCCAGCATCCCATATGGTGGCCAGCACATGTCCCACTGCTCCTCTTCCCAACCAGCTCTCTGCTTATGTCCTGGGAGAGCAGTAAAGGATGGCCTGAGTTTTGGGGTCCCTGCATCCATGTGGGAGACCTGGAAGACTTCCTGACTCCTGGCATTGGATCATCGCAACTCCAGCTGTTGTGGCCACCTGGGAGTGAAACAGGGAATGGAACATCTTTCTTTCTGTCTCATCTTCTGTCAGTCCATAACTACCTCTCAAGTAAATAAATAAAATTAAAATTAAAACTCCTAGAAAAAATAATATTAAAATATTCTATATCAGTGCAAAGGAATTTAGAATCTGTTCATCCAAGGGGTCTGCATAATATTCAAGGAAATTGGTGTTATAAAAAACACTATGCAGTGGTTTCAGAATGTTTGTACCAAAGTTAACTTTTTTGATTTGAATGTCAGACTGTTAGGGAGAGACTTGACAAGGATCATCCACTTGTTCAGTCCCCAATGTCCCCAACTGCACACATTCGCTCAGGTGGAAACCAAGGCACCAGGGCTCAATCTGAGTCTTCCAGGTTGGAAGCAGAGACCTGAGCCCTTGACTCATCACATACTGCTACCCAGGTGGGCAGTACGAGGAAGCTGAAGCCCAAGCAATGGACTCTGGACTCACACCAGGTACTCGATATAATGTCCCCCAAAGCAGTGATGTAACCACTAGAACTAACACCCACTCCCTAAATGCACCTTTGAGTTTCATTTTCCCTAATTTTTGAAATCCTAAGTTGCAATCAAGTCTTGGTATATTTTCTGTGAATCTTGAGCCCTGTGTTAGGTGGATTGGCTCTACTTCATGTCTTTTGAAGACCAATGATGAGGGAACCAATACCAGAGAGCAACTGGCTATGATGCTAGAGTTGAGTAAGTCCAGGGACAAGGATATATGCTGGTAAATAACAATGAATGAAGACGGTTTGAGAAAGAGAGAATGAGAGGAAGAGCAAGAGTGAGAGACAGAGAGCAAGAGCGAGAGTGAGAACACATGTGGGCACAAAATTTCTGCATAAAGCCAACTTTCTCCAGACTTTGAGGTTGACTTTGAAAAATCGTATTCATCTAAGATCCTCCCCAGCTCACTCAGCACTGGACAAGTTCCTTGCTGGGCCATTGAAATTGGTTCACGTGGGAGAAGCCCCAGATAGCAACCTACGAGCTCAGGTAGACGGAGAAGAGGTCCTGGGACACCAGGCCCTCATTCCACATGTTGTCAAAGACGGGCGTGGCATCAGAGGCAGAAATGCTGGGGTAGCCCAGACCCAGGATGCCATCGAAGGGAGCAAACAAGAAGGTGAGGCCGGGCTCTGTCTTGCTCAGGCCAAAGATCTGGTTGGTGTCTTCGATGCTTCCAACCTGTATAAGGGGGACAGAGAAGATGTCCACCATGAGAGCCTGTCCATGGAGCTCTGCTGGATGCATAGCCATCCTACTTCATTTCGTGGAAGACTCAGCATTCAGGGCATCAGGATGGAAAGCAGGGAGAGGAACTTTCCCCTGGAATGCTTGAGGCTCCCCACTGGACAGTCCTGGGAAATGATGTCCAGATAGCCTCAGTGTGTGACTTGCTGTGAGATTCTGCTACAAGATGAATGGGGACTGAGAATTTGCTCATCAATAGATGAGCAGATGCAAAGCAGACCCTAGCAAATTAGGGCCCGTGACCACTGCCTGCCCTGTGGGGTTTGCAGAGCTCATGTGCCCAGTGAGAGATGGTGGAAGAGGAGAAGATAATAGGCATTTTAGCCTTTCTGTCACCATCCCTGTTCCCTCCATGACATTCAGTGCTGAGATTCGCAGAGAGCTCCAGGTACCACTCCCTTTATGCACAGAAGGTTCAGCCCTCATCATGGGTGACAGCTTTGCCACGGCACTCCCTGTGCCACTTAGTTATCCTGTGTGATCTCTTAACCCATCCTTCTGAAATGAATTTCCTCTGGGGGATTCACTGTGGTTCTCCGTGTCCTGGAAGCTGGACCTAGGACGGGGCAGTATGAGAAGGCAGGGACTGCAGGTGCTCACTGGTCCCCAAAGCCCCTGAAAGTTCCCCCTGAGGCTGGGCAGTGTGAGGGGGCAGAACCACAGGTGCTCACTTGCACAGTGTCGTATCCCAGGATGCCAGTCATGCTGCCGGTGCCATAGGTGATGGAGAGAGTCTCGCTGGTGGCCTGGTAGGTGGAGGAGTCCTCAGGGTTGAACCGCTTGTGGAGGGCTGCAAAGGTAAGAAGCCACATCATTAACCTCCAGAGGAGAAGCAAGCACAGGGGCAGGTCGTGTCTTCTTTACATTGTGTTTCTCGGCTCCCTTTTTGGTTTGGAGCAGAAAGGTGACCTTTGCCCCAACAGGACCTCTAGAACCCTGGTCCTCTCCTGACTTGGTTGTCAGCACCATGTCATGGTGGACAGTCCCAGGCTACTCCATGTCCTTCAGAGATTCCTCCAGCAAACCCTGAGTCCAGCAGCCAGTACTGTCAAATCCATCTGAGCACATCTATTCACCCTTTCATCCCGCAGAGCACATGTCCCAAACACTTTGATCCTAGTAACTGCCCGGAGAAGGCATCTTGTGTGAAAGTCTGAATGGCTGCATCAGGCTGAGGTTGGAGCTGTGAGAAGTCCCTGAGTGGTCAGGGTTCCCAGTGTCAGCTGGTGGTGGGCAGCAAAGGCCAGGCAGGCCAGGCAGGCCCAGCTACTCACCACAGGCAAGACTGGAGCAGTAGGTGGAGGGCACCCACAGGTTGGAGGAGCCGGTGTCAAAGATGACGGTGAAGTCCTGAGGGGGGGTTCCGATGCTGATGGTGCCAAAGTACTCAGCCTGCAGGGGTCAGGACAGTGCAGCTCAAGCGCCTGGTCACCCCATCCATCCTCCCTGGGGGCCAGCTCCTCAGTCAAACTCTCCATCATCTCCTCTGTTCTAACCTCCTCATCCAGTGCACCCTCCTTCAAAGCCCAGTCCTGGCCTCCATTCCCTCCCTGAAGTCTTCTCTGGTTGGTCCCTGATTGCCTCTGACTGTTCTCTGCTAAGCCCATTTGCACCAAGGCTGATCTGCTGACTCTCAGCAGGTGCCCTGCCCGGGTCAGTCTCACCCTCCTTGAGAGCCCACCTTCCTGGAGGATGAGGCGTACCCTGTGGGCACCCAGCCAGTCAGGCCTCACATGCTTGATCATTAACTTGCTGAAAGGGAGACACACAGTCACTTAAACTTGAGAACCAATGGGAATCTCTTGGATCTGTCAGTGTTTTTGTTCTCAATGTCTGCACATTCCCCTGGCTAGCTCTGCTCTAGTTACCCTGGTCTTTGTGCCTTTCACGGACAAGAACAAGCTCCTTCCCATGCTAGGGCTTTTGCACTGACAGTTCTTTAGTAGGAAAATTTTTTCTGGATCATCCGCTTAGCTTCCTCCTTAATCATGAGGCACTCTCCTCCAATGTCAGCTCTGCCATGAAGCCGTCCCCACCACTTCATCCAAATAAACACACACCCCATGTTTCTGAGCCATAATCACATAAGATATTATACTATGTATTAAACTTCATGATTTGGCTTCATCTCATGCGCTGGTTTGTTGTCTTCCTCTCTTGTATAAAAGCCTCAGGTCCTTGGCTTGTTCACTGTTGTGACCTCAGAGTGTGCTAGCCTCTGGCACTTAGCAGGTGCTGGGAAGTACTTGTGAAATGAATATTGAGCTGATGTTTCTGAGCTCAGTTTAGTTCCTGCCGGGCCCTGTGCTAAGCACTCCGAGCAGCTTTATGCTGTTAATGACTTGTAGCCTCCAATTGAAGTGAATGATGGCTGTGAGTGGGTCAGTTCTCTAGACCAACACCTTGGGGCTCAGAAAATGTGAACGACGTGCCCAGGATCAAAAGGAACAGAGGCATTACAGCCCCCATTCGCAGCAGGTCTAGTGGCTCTTGGAGCTGAAGCCTTGACCACTGGTAAGGGTATTTCTACCCTTGGCTGTGTGCCATTCTCACAGAGGACACATGGTGTCTACTGGTGGTCACTATGTGTGAAGCATACCAAATAAAAAAGAGAGGTCTTGAGACTAAAATGTGATTGCACTTCCCCACTGATTGAGATCAATCTGTGGAAGTTAAGCTTCTTGTCTTCTTGAACCCTGGCCTCTCTGTGGTCTGCCCCGCCCATGGCCCTGCACAGTTAATTGGAACCACCCTTTTCATACACTTTGCTCTTCCTTCAAATGCAATTGGCTCCTGTGTCCAAGGTGGGCATGAGCCCTCCTGCTCTCTAGAGGCCCCTCAACCTCTTGGAAAACCTTTTCTTCTTTCACTGCTCCCAAGAGTCATCTCTGCCATTGAAGGCACTGGTTCACTGAGTGACATCTTCACTTGGAGTCCCACATCCTAGTCTTGCTTCTCATCTGATGCTGAGACCAAGTGAGGTCGTCTTTCTCCCCCACCCAACAATGACTTTATTTATTATCATCTCCCTGAGATCAGGTGGCGGTCTCTGGCTGTCATCCAAGCTCCCTGTTCATGCTCTGGCTCAGTCCTTGGGGCTGCCCCTTCCACCTCTCCATGCACTCACGTCCAGGTAGTTCTCCAGACTCTCAGTGGACACCGAGGCCAAGGTCTCTTCGGGGAAGTACTTGGTGGCCGGGTTGGGGGTGTGAGTCTTCAGATAGTCCTGCAGCAAGCCCTTCTCAATCAGGTTCTTCCTCAAGGACTTCTTTCTGACCAGGGGTACCCTGGGGCAGAGCATTGGTGCAGGCATCGTTACAGGAGGGACAATTGGGAAAGGAATCTGCTCAGAGGGTGCTACAGAAACCCAAGAAAGGTGAGTACCCTGGTTCCACAGAAGGGAAGGAAGGAAGGAAGAAGGGAAGAAGCTCCCATGTGTTACCTTATAGTGCACATGGGGAAGTGACTGCTGGCCAGGGGCAGGGATGAAACCCAACCCTGGCTCACTCAGGGCCTGGGCTGTAAACCATGCCTCAGTGTGGCCTCCTCATAAAGGCAGAGAGAGAGATCAGGAAAACTCAAGAAGTTGGGTCCCAGGGGAAAAGAGAAGGAGATTCAGGACAGACAGGAGTTTGGGAAGTTGCCCCTTGAGGTTCTCTCACAACTGCCCAACCCCAGACTCACTTGTGGACGATGCACTCAGAGAGTGCCAGCAGGCCAAAAAGCAGCAGCCACTTCATGGTTCTTCCTGGCTCCCAAGTCAGTGGAGAAGGCAGGACAAGTGGAAGGTGTGCAGCAACAGACAAGAGCCACTGCTTATATACTCATGGTCCAATTCTGACTATAATAGCTCTTATCAGTCTCTCAATGCCACCTGGATCAGCCTCCCAAACAGAGCCATTCCTGATAAGACAATCCCGCCTGGAGTCACGTTCTGAGACTTTGCCTGTTGAGTAGCTTTCCACTAAACACATCATCCATCAGTTGGAGTGCACCTGCCAAGGACCTGCAAGATGTTGAGTATTGGCTTTGACTTTGAGAATAAGAAGGGTCCTTGCATGACTTTCCAAGCTCAGTTTCACAGAATTGGTCACAAGTGCACAGAATACAGCATTGAACTGATGTTGCAAGAGCTCATTGTATCCCAATTTGTCCCAGTGCTACTGATCATCGGGGTTCTTGGAGATCAGCTGCCAAACTTAGCCATCAATTCCATTTATGTATCTGCCATCCCTGAGCAGGTGGGCAGACAGTGGTTTGGGGAGCAGGACTCACTCCCCTGTGTAGATGGCTTCAGGCAGATATGACAGTAGGGGATCTGTGTATGTGCAGGTTATTTGGTTTCTGTCCCTGTTTCTTGGCTCATCACTGCTTCCTCAAGGAACAGAAATAAGAAATTTCTTCTCCTAGGTGGTTCTTAGGAACCCCAGTCTCCCTGCCTTCCGTTGGCCATAATGAAATTCTCAGCTATGCAAGTGTCCTATAGTAGGTCCTCACCACACAGGAGTCCTGCTGCACCCACAGCTGGAAGGGAGGCAGAAGAGTTGATGCTGGCACTCCTACCAAGTTTATCAGCAATCAATAAACACAAATAGGAAGTTATTCACATGCTGGGAGTGAGATGCCAGCTCCTGAGGACGGAGTCCATTTTTTTCAGGGCCCTTCCAGCACTCACTCTCCACATCTCCTCATCTGGCTGCCTATTTCTGTCCTTTAAAATGAACCACAAAGGCTGTTTCCCTGAAACCATAAGACACTCAGCCAATTAACTGAGCCTGAAGACTAGTCCATGGGAACCCAAATTTGTAGCCTGTCGGCCTTGTATCTGCCTCAGAAGTAGGATAGTACTGTGGACTTGGTCTTACTAGTGTGATTTTATGCTCTGTCCAGGGACACAAATAAAGGAGAATTCACCCAGCTCATGTCAGCTACTGCAGAATTGGTTGTTGGGAGTGGGCAAAGTCCACACACGTCAGAAACACATCAGATGTGAGCTGTGTGTGAAACCGAGTCTGTGGCTGTGTGAGGGTGTATGGCCCTTGTCTACTGATGATAGTCCTTCAGTTTTGTGGCTTTAGAATTTTATTTATTTGAGAAGCAGAGAGAGAGAGAGAGAGAGAACTCCTATCCACTGGTTCACTCCACAAATGCTTGAAATGGCCAGGGCTGAGCCAAAGCTGGACCATAACCATCACTTAGAGCTGGTAATACAATCCAGTCTCCCATATGAGTGGAAGGAACCCAACTAATTCAGCTATCAGTGCTGCCTCCCATGGTCGGCCTTAGACAGAAAGCTGCGGTCAGGAGTAGAGCTGGGAGTTGAATCCAAGTCCTCTGATGGGAGACATCAGCATTTAACCTGTGAAGTGTAAGTGTCAGCGAAGTGGGACCTAGTAGAATGGCCCTGATTCAGGAGCTTCAGGGTTTGGGAGGGGAAAGAGTCAGAAGGTGAAGGATCGTGGCTACATGATCATCTCTGGTGTGGGCAGCAGTACTGCTTCAGTCTGTTGTTGGAGGTCAAAATCCCATTGGAATTTAGGAGTGGAACCAACCTCTAGAGAGCTGGTTGCCTGGATGAGGAAAGGAGTGAAAACTTACAGGACCAAAAGCAAAATGCACCATCACACGGTTATTGCCCTCTGTGGAAGCTCAAGAAAAGGGGAAGGGCTGATGGCAACGCATTACACACCCATGTGTTGCCCAAGACTCTGTGACTGTGCAGACTGTCCAAACATCCCTGGAAGTCTGCCCCCTGGGGAAAAAACCTAGACCTGGACCTGGACCTGGGCCATGATGCCCTCATCAAGTTCCCCTTGACCCTGAGAGTCATGATGAAGATAGAGAACCACTTGCCTTTGTTCCTTGTGATTGTCAAGGCCAGCAAGCACCAAATCAAACAGACTATGAAGAAGCTGCTCTGTGACACTGATGTGACAAGGTCAACCCCCTGCTGAGGTTTGATGGAAGGAAAAGGGCCCAGTTTGCATTGTCTCCTGATTGTAATGTTTTGATGTCACCAACACTATTGACATCATCTGAACTGATTTCACGTGGCTTACTCTAAATGCATATTCTTTCCCCATTATCATGGTTTTAACAACACTGCAAGGCAGCATGGACCCAAGGAAGTCTTTTCAGTTCACCTAGCTTTAAACATATCCAATCAAGGGTGCCGCATGTTGTAGGAGATACAGGAATGAATTTAGAACAAGAGGATTACACTGAGAAATCTGCTCTGACATGGTCTTGTAAAGCCACTAGGCAGATTAATCAAAGCAACAATGGACAGATTTGCTAGAGCCTCTTGGCTTTCAATGAGGGTGGAGAAATCTATGGGACTGGAACATACACAAGAATGTTGGTTAGGACATGGAAGGTGGAATATTCAGACTGGCTATAGGTGAAGAAGTTGGGTTTCCTATAGCTGAAGATCTGATGGGAAGAGATATGAGGTCCAGCTGGGGAATAATTCCCTTCCCGAACTCAGCGTTGTAACACAGAGCCTGGTGATGAAGTCCTACTGGAGGCTGCAGACTGGAAAGTGAGTGTGGATGGCATAAGGTAAAATTCTATGAGTACACTAGGGCATGCTGCCTGTGAAGCAGTTGCACGGCTTTCCCCTTGTTGTGTTCTAGGTTGAACGTCAGATCTGACTGGAGAATGTTCTTCCACCTCATGTTGGAAACAGTAGGCACAAGAATCTTCTCTTCTAGTGATTTTATTTGAACACGCTACCTGGGAGGCATGAACTTTGCTTGAATCCACCGAGTGTGGAGTAGAGGCAGCAGCATTGGGGTACAGGGCATCTCCTCTGAGGTGGCCCCATGTGCATCCTAGCCTGAGCCTGGGACAATAGCCTGCGTCCCCCTCCCAGCAACGTCTACTGGGACTGGAGAATTACCCACTGAAGGCATTTACTACTTGTTGTGAATCCCTGACTGAGCATACCATTGAGACTGGATGTCCTGGAATGATCTTGACCCCTAAAATATCCAAAATGTCTAAGATGATGTCAGTGAAACTCTCTCATGTGGCTGTTAGGCAAATAAGGTCCATAATAACGTGGACATGGTTTGTGCAGAGTCTGGCTATAGTGGTAATGCAAGGCAGAGAAATGTGCAGGGAGTCCATTGGCCTCCAAGATGGACTCTGTCTGTGTAGGGAGCCACAGGGTTCTAAATTGCATACAAAAGAGCTCAGGAAAGGGTGATGTGGGGAGAGGGAGGGGCCTTCTTGCTTTCATACCTTCAGGAGCTGAGGATCACACTGAGGGCCACTCTTGGATCAGAAAGACAATTAAGTCTTCCCATTGAGAGATATTGACTTCCAGGGGAGGCTGGCATGCTGAGGGACCAATTCCAGGAGCAGGGCAGACTTTCTGGAGGAAGGCCATGAAATGATTTGGATAACCCTTGGGTGCTGAATACCCCCTAACTCCCATGTGTTCTATGCTGATCCCCAAGGTGGTGCTATTGGGAGGAGGTGGAACCATTAGGACTGAGGCCTGGTAGGAGGTCCTTGGTCATTGGGTTCATGCCCCTGGAAATCATCCCTCAGGAGAGAGCTACTGGAAGCCTGAGTTTCAACCCGGCCACTCTCTCTGGAATCTGGGTCACCTTTTTATCCTTCTGCACTCACTTCACCATCCACTGTGGGCCCCTCACCAGGACCCAGTCCTCCCAGTGTAACCAGGACTTTGAATATTTAATACATGAGCTAAATAAATCTCTACCTTGTAAGAGGCTTGGTTAAAATATCCTATAGTAGTGAGAAGCTGACTACCACTGCCTGAGTTATCCTTTCAATGTATATTGATGCATTTGTGAAATCCACTCCCACTGCACGTGGGCAGGACCCTTGCTTGCTTCTAAACAATAGAACAAAGCAAAACAGATGAGACATCATCCTGGAGTTGTGTCCTGTAGCATCAAAACTTCTTGTATGGCCTTTCTCTCGGATGGCTCTGAGGAAGCAAGCTGCCCTGTAGGTAGGTCCACACATCAAGACATTGAGGGTGGCCTCCTGGAACAGCCAGAGAAACTGAGGGCCCTGGTCTCACAATCCACAAGGGACTGAATTCTCCCCACACCCAGTGAGCATGGAGGTAGATCCTTCTCCAGTTAAACTGCGGATGAAACCACAGCCTTGGTTGACTGATGGTTGCAGCCCTGTGAGATACTGACAGAGTGAACCCATCTTCTGGGCCTGGATTCCTGGGCACAGAAACTGTGAGATCAGAAATGTGAAGTTAATGTGTTAATTTTTCATCAGCAATTAACCTCCTAAGAAATCTCCAAGGGCTGGCAACCTCCTGAGATGTCTTAGAAGACCCCCTGGATGCCTTGCAGTCTTCCCCCTTGGGGCCATTTCCAGAGCATGTGAGCGTTCTGAGAACAGGGAGGTGACATCATCGGTGGCTTATCTGTACACCTTCTTGAACATAATATTTGAATTTCATTGACCCTTTCTGCTTTTCTGAATACTTTGATATCTGTGTTTTTCCCTTTTAAATCACCATGCCTCTATCACCATTGATGCAGTTGAGTGGTTAGTTCTTCAGTGAAGGTTCTCATAACCAAGTAGTGACACTGCAGCACTGGTCCCTGGATTTCAGAGTTCTGTTCTTGTAAGGTTCTTGTCCCATCTGGTTTCTGTCCTGGGTTACAGTGTACTTGCGCATTCTGTGATGGCCAACTCAGGGGTGCCAAGAAAAGCTGTCCTCATGTCCCTTTACCTAAACTCTTGAGAGACTGAGGGGAATCCTGACTCTGGGCCATCTGATCAGCAGCCAGGGCTGATCCAGTGCTGGTAGCAGCAAAGAAGCTGTGTAATCTCACTGTACCAGGCTGGCCCAGCAAAGAGATAAGACAAGAACATTTACCCTGCCATTAGCCCTGCATGGCACTCAGTGTGCCAGTGCCTGGTCTTGTGGTGCATTGGGCATAGAATCTAATGCAAGCCTCCCATGCCAAGGTCCCAGGTGTTCAGCAATGTTCCATGAACATATCAGATTATTCAAAAGAATGAGGTTGAACAAACCATTCCTGGCAAGCACGTAAGTGTGACAGGTGCTATGGAGCTAATAGGCTTTATGACACCATCACCCAGAGCTTTCCATCAAGGTCTTAGCTCAGGGCTATGTATTTTCCAAGTGATTTATTACCAATCTGCATCAATCTTTAGTTTTTAATTTTTGAAATACTTATTAATGCAGAAAGAGAGAGAGACAGGGAGGAGCATCAGAGAGTGAGAGTGATCTTCAATCCACTGGTTTACTCTTCGAGTGGCAACAATGCCCCAGGCTAGTGCAGCTTGAGCCAGGAGCAGAAACTCTACCTTGGTTTCCAATGTGGGTAGCAGGGGCACAAGTCATCCTCCACTACTTTATCAATCAAATTTGTAGGGAATTGAATTTTAAACAGAGTGTCTGGGACTTCAACCAATGCTTAAAGAGGAAATTCTAGCTTACCCCACTGTGTCATCACCACACCTTAATTTTTTTACAGATATATTATGTTTATTTTAATATACAATTGTAGTAAGTTTAATAGACAGAATCAATTTCCATTATAAATCCAAAAGAGTTTTACAGACTGATAAGATGAAAAAGATAACTGAGTTTAAAAATGGGCTAAAACAAGGAAAGGAAATTCAAAAGCAAAACATATATAGGTCTTGATTCTCTGTATTAGTTAGGAAAATGAAAATCAAAATAATAATAAGATGCCATTATTTTATCCATAGAATTGGCAAAAGTTGATTCACTTTTTCATTTCTTTATTCTTGTTGAGTTTTTTTTTAAGTTTTTTATTTAATGAATATAGATTTCATATGTACAGCTTTTATGGTTATAGTGTTTCTTCCCCCCCTTCCTGCTCTCCCACCCCCATTCTCATCCCACCTCCTGCTCCCTCTCACATTATATTTTCCATTAATATTCATTTTAATGAATATTATATTGTATTATTTATTACTATATATTATATTATTATATATTATATACAGAAGACGAACTCTATACTAAGTAAATATTTCAACTGTTTGCACCCAGACAGACACACAAAGTATAAAGTACTGTTTGAGTAGTAGTTTTACCATTTATTCTTATAATGCAACTCATTAAGGACAGAGGTCCTACATGGGGAGTAAGTGCAGAGTGACTCCTATTATTAATTTAACAGTTACACTCTTGTTTTTTAATGTCAACGCCCAAGGCTCTTGACATGAGCTGCCAAGGCCATGGAAGCCTTTTGAGTCCACAAACTCCATTGGTATTTAGACAAGGCCATATGCAAAGTAGAACTTTTCTCCTCCCTTCAGAGAAAAGTACATCCTTCTTTGATGGCCACTTCTTTCCACTGAGGTCTCACTCACAGAGATATTTCATGCAGAGCCGTTTTTGCCACAGTATCTTGGCTTCCCATGCCTGAAATGCACTCATCATATTTTCAGATATGAATGCCTTAGGGGCTGATTCTGAGGTCAGAGTGCTGTTTAGGGTGTTTGTCATTCTATGAGTCTGCTGTGTGGACTGCATCCCATGTTGAAACTTTCTCTCCTTTGTAATTTTATCTATTGTTATTACCAGACACTTGGTCTTATTTATGTGATCCTTTTGACTTTCGGCCCTATCTATATAATCAATTCCACACTTAATATGATCACTTTATTACATAAGATGTGATAAGTACCATCCAGCTAAAAGGGATTTGGAGTCCCCTGGCAAGTTTTTAGCTTCACCATTAGGGGTAAGTTTGTGGGAATGTGTGCTTCGCTGTACAGCTCCTCTCTCTCTCACTCCCATTATTATTTTTAACTGGAAGCTATTTTCAATTGACTTAATACATCTATGATTAATTCTATGTTAAGTAATGAGTGCAACTAATGATATTAAGTTGAGAAAAAAAGAATAAAAAAATAAATAAAATGGAATAATAAACTGTTCCTTGGCAGTCAAGACAAGGACTGTTCAAGTAATTGCTTCTTGTAGTGTCAGTTTTACTTCTACAGGTTACCTTTTAGGTGCTCTGTTAGTTATCACAGAGCAGGGAGAACATATGGCATTTGTCCCTTTGGGACTGGCTTATTTCACTAAGTATGATGTTTTTCAGATTCATCCATTTAATTTCAAATAACCAGATTTCATTTTTAACTACTATATAGTATTCCATAGAGTTCATATCCATAATTTCTTTATCCAGTCTTCTGTTAATGGGCATCTAGGTTGATTCTATGTCTTGGCTATTATGAATTGAGCTACAATAAACATGGAGGTACAGAAGACTCTTTTATTTGCTGATTTCATTTCCTTTTAAGTTCCAAGAAGTGGGATGCTGAGTTGTATGGTAGGACTATATTCAGATTTCTGTGCTATCTCCAAATTGTCTTCCATAGTTGCTTTACCAGTTTGCATTCCCACCTACACTGGATTAGGGTCGCTTTTCCCCCATTTCCTGCCAGCATTTGTTGTTTGTTGATTTCTGTATGAAAGCCATTCTAACCAGGGTAAGGTGAAACCTCATTGTGGTTTTGATTTGTATCTCCCTGATGGCTAGTGATCCTGTGCATGTTTTCATGTGTTTTTAGGCCATTTGGATTTCTTTTTTTGAGAAATTTCTGTTTAAGTTCTTTGCTGATTTCTTTTTTTTTCTTACAGGCAGAGTGGACAGTGAGAGAGAGAGACAGAGAGAAAGGTCTTCCTTTGCCATTGGTTCACCCTCCAATGGCCGCCGTGGCTGGCGCGCTGTTTCCAGTGCACTGCGTTGATCCCATGGCAGGAGCCAGGTGCTTCTCCTGGTCTCCCATGGGGTGCAAGGCCCAAGCACTTGGGCCATCCTCCACTGCACTCCCGGGGCACAGCAGAGAGCTGGCCTGGAAGAGGGGCAACCGGGACAGCATCCAGCACCGCGACCAGGACTAGAACCCGGTGTGCCAGCACTGCAAGGCGGAGGATTAGCCTATTGAGCCATGGCACCGGCCCTTTGCTGATTTCTTAACTGGGTTGTTTATTTTGTTGTTCTGGAGTTTTTTGATCTCTTTATATATTCTTGTTATTAAGCTTCTATCAGTTGCATGGTTTCCAAATAAGTTCTCCCATTCTCTTGGTTGCCTCTTTACTTTCCTGACTGTTTCTTTTGCTGTACAGAAGCTTCTCAGCTTGATGTAATCCCACTTGTTAATCTTGGTTTTTATTGCCTGTGCCTCTGGAGTTTTTCCAGGAACATTGTGCCTAGGCAGATGTCTTGCAGAGTTTCTCCAATGTTCTCTAGTAATTGGATGGTATTCAGTTGTCGATTTAGGTCTTTTTTTTATTATTTTTTAATTAATTATTTGACAGGTAGAGTTACAGACAGTGAGAGAGACAGAGAGACAGAGAGAAAGGTCTTCCATCAGATGGTTCACCCCCCACCAAATGGCTATAACAGCTGGAGCTACACCGATCTGAAGCCAGGAGCCAGGTGCCTCTTCCTGGTCTCCCATGTGGGTGCAGGGGCCCAACCACTTGGGCCATCCTCCACTGCTTTCCTGGACCACAGCAGAAAGCTGGACTGGACGAGGAGCAACCAATACTAGAACCCAGTGCCCATATGGAATGCCATCACTGCAGGTGGAGGATTAACCTAGTGTGCCACAGCACCGGTCCCATAGAATTAGGTCTTAATATATTTCGAATGGATTTTTGTGTAAGGTAGTGGTCTTGCTTCATACTTCTGCATGTGGAAATCTGGTTTTCCCAGCACCATTTGTTGAATAGACTGTCCTTGCTCCAGGGAATGGTTTTAGCTGCTTACTCGAATATAAGTTGCTTATAGATGTTTGGATTGATTTCTGGCATTTCTGCCTGCTCCGTTGGTCTATCCATCTGTTTTTGTACCAGTACCAGGCTGTATTCATTATAATTCCTTGTAGTATGTCTTGAAATCTGGTATTGTGATGCCTCCGGCTTTGTTTTTGTTGTACAAGATTGCTTTAGCTATCTTAGGTCTCTTATGTTTCCAAATGAATTTCAGCATCATTTTTTCTATATCTGAGAAGGATGTCTTTAGTATTTTATTTGGTTTTGCATTGAATCTGTAAATTATTTTTGAAAGAATGGAGATTTTGATATTTATTCTTCCAATCTATGAACGTGAAAGTCTTGTCCATTTTTTATGGCTTCTTCTATTTCTTTCTTCAGAGTTTTATAATTCTCATCGTAGAGATCTTTGACCTCCTTGGTTAAATTTATTCCAAGGTATTTAATTTTTTAGGCTATTGTGAATGGGATTGATCTTAGAAGTTCATTCTCAGCCTTTTCATTGTCTGTATATACAAAGGCTGTTGTTTTCTGTGTGTTGATTTTATATCCTGCTATTCTACCAAACTCTTTTATGAGTTCCAGTAGTCTCCTAGTAGAGTCTTTTGGTTCCCCTAATTATATAATCATATCATCTACAAATACCAATCTGAAATCCTTTGATTTCTTTTGCTTGTCTGATGGCTCTGACTAAAACTATTAGGACTATATTGAAGAGCAATGGAGAGAATGGGCATCCTTCTCTGGTTCCAGGTTTCAAAGGGAATGCTTCCAGCTTTTCCTCATTCAATAGGATACTGGCCATGGGTTTTTCATAAATTGCCTTGATTATGTTGAGGAGTGTTCCTTCTAGACTGAATTTACTTAGAGTTTTCATCATCAAGGGGTGTTGTATTTTATCAAATGCCTTCTCTTCCTTTATTGATAGAATCCTATGGTTTTTCTTCTGCAGTTTACTAATGTCGTGTATCACATTGATTGATTTGTGAATGTTGAACCATCCCTACATACCAGGGATAAATCCCACTTGATCCGAGTGAATGATCTTCCTGATGTGTTCTTGAATTCAATTTGGCCAGAATTTTGTTAGGGATTTTTGCATCTATGTTCATCAGGGAAATTGGTCTATAGTTTTCTATCTCTGTTGCATCTTTTCCAGATAGGAATTAAGGTGATTTTGGCTTCATAGAATGAATTTGGGAGGATTCCCTCCCTTTCAGTTGTTTTGAATAGTTTGAGAAGAATTAGAGTTTGTTCTTCTTTAAATGTTTGGTAGAATTCAGCAGTAAGCCATCCAGTCCTAGGTTTTTCTTTGATGGTAGGGCTCTTATTACTGATGCAGTTTCTGTCTCGGTTATGGGTCTGTTTAGGTTTTCTGTCTGCATGACTCAATTTAGGTAGTTTGTATGTCTCCAGGAATCTGTCCATTTCTTCTAGGTTTCCCAGTTTGTTGGCATGTAGCTATTTGTAGTAATTTCTGATAATTCTTTTTATTTCTGTGGTGTCTGTTTTACATTTCCTTTTTCATCTCTAATTTTATTGATTTTTGCTCTTTTCTCTCCTTTCTTGGTTAGTTGGCCCAATGATGTATCAATTTTGTTTATTTTTTTCAAAAAACCAATTCTATTTTGCTGATCTTTGTATTTTTTGTTTCAATTTTGTTGATTTCTTCTCTAATTTTAATCATTTCTTTCCTTCTACTGTTGTTCGGTTTAGTTTCTTGTTTTTTTCTAAATCCTTGAGGTGCATAGACAGTTCATTTATTTGGTGCCTTTCTAGATTCTTGATGTAGGTACCGATTGCTATTAAATTTTCCTGTCTTAACACTGCTTTTGCTGTATCCCACAAATTTTGGTATGTTGTATTGTCATCTTTGTTTCCAGAATGTTTTTGATTTTTCCTTTGATTTCTTCTATGACCCACTGTTCATTCAGTAATGTGTTGTTCATTCTCCATGTTTTTGCATATGATGTATGGATTCTTGAGTTGTTGATTTCTAGCTTCATTGCATTGTGATTCTAGAAGATGCATGGTATGACTTTGATTTTTTTTTAATTTGGTGAGACTTGCTTTATGGCCTAGCAATGTGGTCAATGCTAGAGAAAGTTCCATGTACCGGAGAAAAATATGTGTATGCTTTGGCTGTAAGTTGGAAGGTTCTGTAGATATCTTCCAGGTCTGTTGGTCTATGGTGTCGATTAACTCTGTTGTTAACTTACTGATTTTCTGTTTCATTGACCTCTCCATTGCTGGTATTGGGGTAGTGAAGTCCCCCATTTCTATTGTATTTGGATGTAAATCTTGTTTAAATCCTTTAACATTTCTTTTAAATATCCAGGTGCCCTGTGATTGGGTGCATATACATTTATAATGGTCACATCTTTCTGTTGAATTGATCCTTTGATCATTACACAGTGTCCTTCTTTGTCTCTCTTGATGATTTTTGTATTAAAGTCTATCTTATCTGATATTAAGTTAGCCACACCAGCTCTTTTTTTTTCTTTTAGCATGGATTATCTTTTTCCATCCTTTCACTTTCAGTCTGAGAGCATCTTTGTGGGTAAGATGTGTTTCTTTTAGGCAGCAAATAGATGGGTTTTCTTTCTTTATTTAAAGCTTTTATTTAATGAATATAAATTTCCAAAGTACAGCTTATGGATTACAATGGCTTCCTCCCCCCTGTAAATTTCCTCCCACATGCAACCCTCGCCTTTGCCGCTCCCTGCCCCCTTGCATTCACACCAAGATTCATTTTCAATTCTCTTTATATACAGAAGATCAGTTTAGTATATGTTAGGTAAAGATTTCAACAGTTTGCACCCACACAGAAACACAAAGTGAAAAATACTGTTGGAGTACTAGTTATAGTATTAAATCACAATGTACAGCACATTAAGGACAGAGATCCTACATGATATTTTTTAAAAAATTGATTAATTTTCTATGCAATTTCCAATTAACATCAAGTTTTTTTTTTCATTTTCAATTATCTTTATATACAGAAGATAAATTCAGTATATGCTAAGTAAAGATTTCATCAGTTTGCACCCACACAGAAACACAAAGTCTAAAAATACTGTTTCAGTACTAGTTATAGCATTACTTCACATTGGACAACACATTAAGGACAGATACCACATGAGACGTAAGTACACAGTGACTCCTGATGTTGATTTAACAATTTGACACTCTTGTTTATGGCGTCAGTAATCTCCCTAGGCTCTAGTCATGAGTTGCCGAGGCTATGGAAGCCTTTAGGGTTCGCCGACTTTGATCTTATTCCGACAGGGTCATAGTAAAAGAGGAAGTTCTCTCCTCCCTTCAGAGAAAAGTACCTCCTTCTTTGATGGCCCTGTTCTTTCCACTGGGATCTCACTCGCAGAGATCTTTCATTTAGGTCTTCTTTTTTTTTCCCCAGAGTGTCTTGGATTTCCATGCCTAAAATATTCTCATGGGCTCTTGAGCCAGATCCCAATGCCTTAAGGGCTGATTCTGAGGCCAGAGTGCTATTTAGGACATCTGCCATTCGATGAGTCTGCTGTGTCAACCACTTCCCATCTTGGATCGTTCTCTCCCTTTTTGATTCTATCAGTTAGTATTTTTTTTATATAAAGCTTTTATTTAAAGAATATAAATTTCCAAAGTACAGCTTATGGATTACAATGGCTCCCCACCACACAACTTCCCTCCCCCCCTACCCTCCCCTTTCCCGCTCCCTCTCCCCTTCCATTCACATCAAGATTCATTTTCTTTCTTTTTTTAAATTTAATTAATTAATTTATTTTTTTATATAAAGCTTTTATTTAAAGAATATAAATTTCCAAATTATAGCTTATGGATTAAAATGGCTCCCCCACACACAATTTCCCTCCCTCCCGCTACCCTCCTCTTTCCCGCCCCCTCTCCCCTTGCATTCACATCAAGATTCATTTTCAATTCTCTTTATACAAAGAATATCAGTTTAGTACATATTACGTAAAGATTTCAACATTTTGCCCTCCCATAGAGACACAAAGTGAAAATACTGTTGGAGTACTAGTTATAGTATTAATTCACAATGTACAGCACATTAAGGACAGAGATCCTACATGATTTTTTTTAAAGAATTGATTAATTATCTATGCAATTTCCAATTTAACACCAAGATTTTTTAATCATTTGCAATTATCTTTATATACAGAAGATCAATTCAGTAAATACTATGTAAAGATTTCATCAGTTTGCACCCACACAGAAACACATAGTCTAAAAATACTGTTTCAGTACTAGTAATAGCATTATTTCACATTGGACAACACATTAAGGACAGATACCACATGAGATATAAGTACACAGTGACTCCTGATGTTGATTTAACAATTTGACACTCTTGTTTATGGCATCAGTAATCTCCCTAGGCTCTAGTCATGAGTTGCCAAGGCTATGGAAGTCTTTAGGGTTCTCCGACTTCGATCTTATTCCGACAGGGTCACAGACAAAGTGGAAGTTCTCTCCTCCCTTCAGAGAAAGGTACCTCCTTCTTTGATGGCTCCATTCTTTCCACTGGGATCTCACTCGCAGAGATCTTTCATTTAGGTCTTCTTTTTTTTGTTTTTCAGAGTGTCTTAGCTTTCCATGCCTAAAATATTCTCATGGGCTCTTGAGCCAGATCCGAATGCCTTAAGGGCTGATTCTGAGGCCAGAGTGCTATTTAGGACATCTGCCATTCTATGAGTCTGCTGTGTATCCCGCTTCCCATGTTGGATCATTCTCTCCCTTTTTCATTCTATCAGTTAGTATTAGCAGACACTAGTCTTGTTTATGTGATCCCTTTGACTCTTAGATCTATCAGTGTGATCAATTGTGATCACTTGGACTAGTGAGATGGCCTTGGTACATGCCACCTTGATGGTATTGTATTGGAATCCCCTGGCACGTTTCTAACTCCATCATTCGGGGCAAGTCTGATTGAGCATGTCCCAAATTGTACATCTCCTCCCTCTCTTTTTGCCACTCTTATATTTAACAGGGATCACTTTTCAGTTAAAATTTAAACGCCTAAGAATAATTGTGTATTAATTACAGAGTTCAACCAATAGTACTAAAATAAAAAAATACTAAAATGGACAAAGTGTTACATTGTACAATAACAGTCAGCACAAGAGGTGATCAAGTCACTGTTTCTCATAGTATCCATTTCACTTCAACAGGTTTTTCCCTTTGGTGCTCAGTTAGTTGTTGCCGATCAGGGAAAACAAATGATAATTTTCTCTTTGGGACTGGCTTAATTCACTCAGCATGATGTTTTCCAGATTCCTCCATCTTGTTGCAAATGACTGGATTTGATTGTTTTTGACTGTTGTATAGTATTCTATAGAGTACATGTCCCATAATTTCTTTATCCAGTCTACAACCATTTGGGTTGGTTCCAGGTCTTAGCTATTGTGAATTGAGCTGCAATAAACATCATTGCACAAAAATCAACAGCCTTTGTATACACAGGCAATGCCATGGCTGAGGAAGAACTTCTAAGATCAATCCCATTCACAATAGCCACAAAAACAATCAAATACCTTGGAATAAACTTAACCAAGGACAATAAAGATCTCTACGATGAATATTACAAAACCTTAAAGAAAGAAATAGAAGAGGATACCAAAAAATGGAAAAACTTCCATGCTCATGGATTGGAAGAATCAATATCATCAAAATGTCCATTCTCCCAAAAGCAATTTACAGATTCAATGCAATACCAATCAAAATACCAAACACATTCTTCTCAGATCTGGAAAAAATGATGCTGAAATTCATACGGAGACACAGAAGACCTTGAATAGCTAAAGCAATCTTGTACAACAAAAACAAAGCCAGAGGCATCACAATACCAGATTTCAGGACATACTACAGGAAAGTAGTTATCAAAACAGCATGGTACTGGTACAGAAACAGATAGATAGACCAATGGAACAGAATAGAGACACCAGAAATCAATCCAAACATCTACAGCCAACTTATATTTGATCAAGGATCCAAAGCCAATTCCTGGAGTAAGGACAGTCTATTCAATAAATGGTGCTGGGAAAACTGGATTTCCACATGCAGAATCATGAAGCAAGATCCCTACCTTTCTCCTTACACAAAAATTCACTCAACATGGGTAAAGACTTAAATCTACGACCGGACACCATCAAATTCTTAGAGAGCATTGGAGAAACCCTGCAAGATATAGGGACTGGCAAAGACTTCTTGGAAAATACCCCAGAGGCACAGGCAGTCAAAGCCAAAATTAACTATTGGGATTGCATCAAATTGAGAAGTTTCTGTACTGCAAAAGAAACAGTCAGGAAAGTGAATAGGAAACCGACAGAATGGGAAAAATATTTGAAAACTATGCAACAGATAAAGGGTTGATAACCAGAATCTACAAAGAGATCAAGAAACTCCACATATCAAAACAAAGAACCCACTTAAGAGATGGGCTAAGGACTTCAATAGACATTTTTTAAAAGAGGAAATCCAAATGGCCAACAGACACATGAAAAAATGTTCAAGATCACTAGCAATCAGGGAAATGCAAATCAAAACCACAATGAGGTTTCACCTCACCCCAGTCAGAGGGGCTCACATTCAGAAATCTACCAACAATAGATGCTGGAGAGGATGTAGGGAAAGAGACACTAAACCACTGTTGGTGGGAATGCATACTGGTGAAGCCACTATGGAAGTCAGTCTGGAGATTCCTCAGAAACCTGAATATAACCTTACCATTCAACCCAGCCATCCCACTCCTTGGAATTTACCCAAAGGAAATTAAATTGGTTTTTTTTTTTCTGAATCCATTCAGCCAACCTGTGTCTTTTAACTGGAGAATTGAGACCATTTACATCCAGTTTTATTATTGTTAAGTACTGACTTTGCCCTGCCATATTTCTGTAAATAGTTCTGTTTATGTGCTTTGGATTCACTTTTTCTTTTTCTGGGTAATTATCTACTTTTCCAGTGATGTTCCTGTTTCTGTGTGTATCATGTGTTTGAGCATGTTTCCTAGGGCTGGGTGAGTACTTATAAATTCTGTCAATTTCTGTTTGCTATGGAAGATCTTTATTTCTCCTTCATTCATAAATGAGAGTCTTGCAGGGTACAGTAATCTGGATTGACAATTTTTTTCTCTTAGGACGTAGGGTATGTCTCACCATTCACTCCTTGCCTGTAGAGTTTGTGGTGAGAAGTCTGGGGTGAGATTAATCGAGTTTCTCCTGAGTGTGATTTGGCTTTCTCTCCAACACATTGTAGGATCGTTTCTTTATGTGTTACTGAGGAGAGCTGTGTCACTATGTGTTGAGGCGAGGAACTTTTCTGGTCTTGTCTGTTGGGAGTTCTGTGTACTTCTTGAACTTGAATGTCTCTTTCTTTTTCAGAGGGTGGAAGTTTCTGCTATTATTTCATTAAAAAGGCCTTCTAATCCTTTCTCTCTTTCAATGCCTTCTGGAATTCCTAGGATCCGTATGTTGGATCGTTTGATAGAATCTTGCAGATCTCCAACTTGTTTTTCAATTTCCTGATTTCTTCTTCTTGTGTTTGGTCTGACTGTATTATCTGCAGAAATTTGTCTTGTATTTCTGATATTCGTTCTTCTGTTTCATTTATTCTATTTTTGAGACTATCCCCTATATTTTTATTTGCTGTATTAAATCCTTCATATCTAGAATTTCATTCTGATTTCTCTTCTCAATTTCTTGGGAACACTTTTTTTTTTTTTGACAGGCAGAGTGGACAGTGAGAGAGAGAGACAGAGAGAAAGGTCTTCCTTTTGCCATTGGTTCACCCTCCAATGGCTGCCGGGGCCGTCACGCTGTGGCCGGCGCACCGCACTGATCCAAAGGCAGGAACCAGATGCTTTTCTGGTTCTTTTTATCTTTAATATGTGTCTTGGTGCCTGTGGCAAGATTTCCCTCTGCTATGAGTTGCTACATGTCTCTGCATTGCCAATGGGAATATGTTGCCCCACCACTGGAAGACCTGCTCACTTCTGGATGGTGATGGGAGCAGATAGGAGAGCTCTGGTACACTAAGCCCCTCATGCTTGAGCCAGGCTCTGGTGTATGAAACGAGGTAGGGATTTCAGTGTTTAGAATTCTTCCCATTGTACAGTTTGTGTGGTGGTGGGGAGAAGTTACTCTGAAATGTTGTCATCCTTGTTACTGGGTAGGGGGGTGAGTGGTGAAGTGGCCCTCACAACTGATAGGCGTGCACATGAGAGGCAAATGCAGTAGCACCATGTTTACATTCGGAGATATGAACAGAGAATATGGGCTGGCATCATGGCTCAATAGGCTAATCCTCCACCTGCGGCACC
Organism: Sylvilagus floridanus; assembly: GCA_949820135.1. Classification (NCBI taxonomy): domain Eukaryota; kingdom Metazoa; phylum Chordata; class Mammalia; order Lagomorpha; family Leporidae; genus Sylvilagus; species Sylvilagus floridanus. The sequence continues at coordinate 114,765,564 of OX463224.1, read as the reverse complement.
AGCACACTGTGTTCTAGTCCCGGATGGGGCGTCGGATCCTGTCCCGGTTGCTCCTCTTCCAGTCCAGCTCTCTGCTGTGGCCCATGAGTGCAGTGGAGGATGGCCCAAGTCCTTGGGGCCTGCACCTGCATGGGAGACCAGGAGGAAGCACCTGGATCCTGGCTTCAGATCAGCATGGTCCGCTGTCCGCAGCACGCCAGCTGTAGTGGCCATTGTGGGGTGAACCAACGGAAAAGGAAGACCTTTCTCTCTGTCTCTCTCTCTCTCTCACTGTCCACTCTGCCTGTCAAAACAAACAAACAAACAAACAAACAAAAAACAGAGAATATGGCTTCTCCCAGCCAGCTGCAGGTCCGGTTGAGGGGAAGAGGAGGCATGGATGGGCAGAGGTGTAACCGAACTTATCAAAGTCCCATCATGCATCTCTGACTCCTAAGCTGGACTGCCACTCAGAGTGAAAAAGCACATTAGGCAGCATTATAATTTTTAATCGGAAAAATGAAAACAGATTCTTGTTCCCTGCTGTGGTGAAACTGGCAATGCAGGCGCCGCACCTCTCCAGTGTCTGGAGCTGCAGCTGCCTGCATGCTGGAAGGGACCCGGTCCACGGAGAGACTGAGAACCACAGGGCACTCATGAATATAGCCTCTAAGGGGCCAGCTGTATTGTGGCCCTGTTGGTTTTCAGCCAAATGCTTCTTCTGGGCCCCTCTTTCTCCTGGGTGTTTGGTGCTTAATTTTCCTGGGCAGTTCATGCGTTTGCTCCACAGGCACCTGCTGATAGGGGACATCACAGACAAGGCCAGGACCCTGCACTCATGGGGCGCATGTGCCAGTGGGAAGATGGATCTCATTGGTTGATGCCTGCACCCTGTATGCCTTCTCCCCTGACAGTGGCTGCTCTGACAGACACCCGTTGGCCCTTGAGTGCCAATCAGCTGCCATGAGCAAGGACCTTTGTGCATTTTCCATGTCCTCACCTGGACTCGGAAGCCTGTTTACACATAGATAGCCTCATCACCTGCCCCTACCCTTTCTACCCCAACAGGCAGTGCTGCCCAGTGTGCTGGGGTGAATGTGAGCAGACTAAGACCAGCTGCCCCTGTCCAAGGATCCTGGATAGGCCCGGCTCTCATCATCCCCTTGTCCTCTGCCTCTGCTGGCTGCAACTATGAGGGCAGGAAGGTGGTGACCAGCCAGTACTCACCTGACCATGTGGGTATAGGGCAGTGACAGGGATGTCCGGAGCAGTTCTTGAGCCCATAGCAAAGTCCCAGATGGGCTCTAGGGAAGAGGAAACTCCTGAGTGACACCCCTTCTCCCTGTGCCAATCATGGTAGGATTTCTTTTTTATTTATTTATTTATTTAACAGAGTTAGACGGTGAAAGAGACAGAGAGAAAAGTCTTCCTTCTGTTGGTTCACCCGCAAATGGGCACTATGGCCGGAGATATGCCAATCCAAAGCCAGGAACCAGGTGTTTCCTCCTGGTCTCCCGTGCAGGTGCAGGGCCCAAGCACTTGGGCCATCCTCCACTGCACTCATGGGCCAAGCAGAGAGCTGGACTGGAAGAGGAGTGACTAGAACCCAGTGTGCATATGGGATGCTGACACCACAGGCGGAAGATTAACCAAGTGAGCCACGATGCTGGCCCCAATGCTACAATTTCAACTCTTCCCATTTGCTATGTGTATAAACTACCTTCAGTGTGGCTGATTTTACACTTTGTAAACTTTTAGGAAAATGGTGAATTTTTTCTTTGATAGCTAGAATTTGTTCTTAGAAAATTTGTTCATTTAAATTCCATTGATATCTGAAAGGTGTATTCTGTCTGTGGGCAACTCTGCAGCTCTGTGGGTGATGGACTTCTGTTAGTGTTGTTGGGCTGGAAACCAACAATGAGTCTAGACATCCATTAGGTTAAAAAGGATTAGAGACTGCTTTGTTATAACAGGTGAACATTCCACTGCAAGTTGGTCATTGTCCTTGCCCCAGAGTTTTTGAGATGAACTGGTGCTGCATATACCAAGCGTTTTACATGTGTTATATCACTCAGAAACTCTCAGCAGTGTCTAGGCACAGATGCTGCTACTCTATTTGCAGGTGGGCAAACACAGGCTCTGATAGTGGGCAGGGTTGGAATGAAGCCCAGGCCTCTGTCTTTCTTATTCCTGACCTGGTACTCTTTTGTGCTCTGCTTTCCACCAAGTTGGGAAACTGAGGCCCAAAGAGAGGACTTAGAGAGCGGCACTGTGGCATCGTGGGTTAAGCTTCTGCCTGTGGTGCTGGCTCCCATATGGGCACCGGTTCAAGTGCCAACTGCTCCAATTCCAGTCTGGCTCCCTCCCTGCTGATGGCCTGGGAGGGCAGTGGAAGATGGCACAAGTGCTTGGGCCCCTGAACCTGCATGGGAAACACAGAAGCATCTCTTGGCTCCTGGCTTCCAATTAGCCAAGTTCCACTGTTGCAGCTCTTTGGCTATTGAACCTGTGGATGGAAGACCTCTCTCTGTCTCTCCCTATCCCTGTTACTCTGCCTTTAAAATAAATAAGTAAATTTTTAGTAAAAGAGAAGGGGAGAGAGAGAGGCTTACAGAGCCTAGCTCCATTCCCTGGGATACACTGCTTAAGCTGTGTTTGCTGCACACTTCTTTCTAACAGGAGCTCCCTTTATGAGAAGCACCTTTCTATTGACATAGAATCATACCTGTTTACTTCTAATTAATGAAAAATAATATATATAGAGAGAACAGTTTTTCTGAGCTAGGATCCCTATGTCATGTCCTTTAGTTTAGTTTACAGAATTTGCAACCATCCTTTCAAAGGTGTTCTGAATAGAATCATTCCAGCTTTTGAATACTCCCAATGGCATCTGGGTCCCGTTCACCCCTTCCATGTCTTTTTTCTTACTCTGCCTCTCACTCAACTGCTTCTGTCCCAGTTACTAAATGTCACTGTGTTTGCTGCTGTCCAAGGAGACATGATCATTTCTGCTTGTCTGCCTGGTGTTCTGACCCCAGCAATGGGAGGAGACATACTAGTGAGGAGAAGGAGCCACAAACATGTTTCTATCAGCTGTTTTTATTCTACATTGTGGGTGGGAGTGGGAACAGGGCCAACCATCTACTTCTATGGGAAGGTGACTGTGTTTCTGCAAAAACAATCAGGAGACGTCTGTCCACCTACAGGGGTTGCAGGACTAGGCCAAATCTATCGGGAAGTGGTTTCAAAGCTGCAGGCTTAAGCTGCGGCAGCCAGGCCCAGCTGATTGTTGGCCCGGTCGAAGACGGTGAAGTACTGGCGGATGAAGACGTCACCCAGGATCCAGAGCTCGCCAGTGTAGGTGTCCAGGTTCATGCCCTCGAAGCCACTAATGCAGGCGTCATCTTCCTATAGAGCAGAGAACAGCACAGGAGATGGGGAACAGGGTGAGGGTTACAAGCACTGGGTGATAACCATGAATGGCTGGCTCCTGCCTCTGGCTTCAGGTGCCATGCCAAGAAGGGATTTGTGGCTCATTTTCCAGGGATGCGGCTGTTGCTGGGCTGGGATCAGCCTGCAGAAGCTGCTCCCTGCACTCTTAATGGGACGGATTGCCAGGCATTGTATGCTGCCATTGACAGACACAGGAACCCTGACCTCAGCACCGGGGTTTAGGCAGAAGTCGAAGTCGGATTCTGGGAAGGAGATTTGGATTCCCTGAGGGTGTAGCCACTTCTCATTATTCCCATCACCACCCGTGGCACAGCTGACAGCCGGGGGTTCCTCCTCCTCCCTGTGTTACACTCTCAGCCTTGGCTGCAAGGCTGCACTTGCCGAGAGAAGGCACCAGGTGCGAATACTTCTCACAGAGTAAGCTCAGCCCATGTGGTAGGAGGCAAGGAGTTTCTTGAAGGTCGTTGGACTGAATTGTGCTCAGTCTTACCAAAGCCCCCTAAGTGCACACAAGGTGGGATGAGCCGACACCTCTGGTGTTAGCTGAGGAAATGAACGCTGAGAGGACATGCGCCTTGATCAGAAATGATTGACAGAACATTGAGACTAGGGAGTCAGATACAGATCTAAATATCAGAATCCGCTTTCACACCATTATCCTTTGCCTCACTTTTCCTTTAGGGGCTTCCTCCAATTCTCGCTCCTGCATGGCTGTAATAGGCTCTTTTTGTCTACTGGCCATGCAGAGCAGGGGTCAGTCTGCCTCTTGGCATCAGCAGGGAGAAGTGTGAATTCCCCCTTGCAGATGGCAGCATGCAGCCTCCTTTTGTGTGGCCCCATTCAGTGCCTGGCCGAGTGCTCCCTTACCTCCAGGATGTAGGCACTGGCGGGCACAGGGTACTGGACTCCATTGATGGTGAAGACAATGTTGGGCAGGGAGTACATGGATGAGCAGCTGACGATCATCTGGAAGGTGTGAGTGTGGGGGTTAGAAGGAGCTCCTGCCTTGTGCATGGTACTCCCCCCAGCAGTGTCTAGCAGAGAGCATTTGGGGCTGGACTTGCCTCGCCATCAGAGTTCTCAGAAGCTCCGATGTAGCTCTGGATGTTGGAAATGGCGCTGGTGGGGCCAGCCAGCAGAGAGGTGCCTGTGTCCACGATGGCCTGGCAGCTATCAGCACAAGCGATGGTCTCTCCATCCATGGTGATGCTAAGTGGGACAAGCAAGGGTGCGTACCCTGAGTCCCAAGAGGTTACACATGTGACCTCGTGGACCCTCTTGAGTGGCCATAGCCACTAGAATTCAGGCTTCAATGGGTCAGGGCATGCTTGGCAGGGACAGTTTCTCAGCCATTTTGCCCCAATCCTAGACTGCTAGTGATATGCTTGCTACAGAGGCAGTTTGTGTAATGCATTCTTGGTCCCTTAAATGCTGAGAGGTATGGACAGGTAGGTTTTCTATACCCTCCCAAATGTGCTGGGATGTGTCCATGCCTCCTGACCCTAAGGAAGTAGCTGTCCCATCCTTTTTGTGGAGCTGGGCTCCCAGACCACACTTTCTTCCCCTTCAAGTGAGGTGCCTTTTCTGGGCTCTCTGTGGGTTGACCAGTTTCCAGCTCTCTCTGTACTGGCTGTTCCAGGTAGATCTTGACATCAGATCAACAACTGTCCATAAAGAAGTGGGATATGGGATCAGCCCAGGATGCTATGCAGCAGGGCACTCTCACCTGTCCAGAGTGATCTGCCAGTAGCCTTCATAAGAGACAGGCACCCAGTTCAGGCTTCCAGTGTAGTAGGAAGAATCGATGCCACCAAACATCACAACACTGCCACTCTCATCATCACTGTGGAAAAAGGAGGGGTAGGGGAGAAGACAGGAATTCATTAATTCATGGTTTGCATATCTGCTATGTACAGCCTACAAGATACCCTTGATGGGGGTACTATTCAGTGCCAGCTGTGCTGAATGTGTGACTGATGTGGATTCTTTCAATGTAACACCAGGTCCACACAGTGGTCTGTATTATTATTTTGACTCTACAAGACACTGTGCCACAGAGAAGTAAGGCAACTTGCTTGAGTTCACATAGCTGTGTAGTTGCCGTCAAGTGTAGAACCTAGAAATTTGGGTTCTCATTTGTGTGATTTGCATCCTGATACTCATTACATTGCCCTGGGGTCCACAAGAGAAGAGAATCTGGGACAGTTTGCGCATGTAAGGACTTAATGGTGGAGATCACTCTTTCTCAACCAGGACTACTGTGGCCAATATCCAGAGACATTTCTGATTATTGTTGTCGCGTGGTTGCAGGGATTGAGGTACAACAGGTCATGGCCAGGATCTACAGCACAAACTACAGTCCTTAGGACAGCCCTGACAATATACAACTACGTGCCCCCAAAAGTCCAAAGGGGCGATTTCTAGTATCTTTGTTAGCTGGGGAGATGCAGTGACCCACAAGAGATACTTAAGCACTCATGAAAGCACGTTATGTTTAAGAGTCAACTGAAGATTGAGTGGCCAAGGGCACAAAGGATAAAAGAGCTCTCACAAAGGAGTCTTTGTTACTGAAAAGTTCATTTGCTAAATCTGATGTTTCAGGTTAGATAGGAAAGCAGGTATAGATGTTAACAAGAAATTAGTCAAAAAATACCGGCCATTTCTGAAACTCAGCTCCACCCACATTTACCCACCCAGCTTTACAGTAAACATGTGAGTGTACAATGCAGCATCTAGCAGAATGTTAATGCCTGAAACAAAGCAAGAGTGGTGACCAATGTTATCATGAGGAGGATATGAGAGACAGAGGAAAGTTGATGGCAGCCTTGGCTACTATAGAGTAAGTCTACATGACCAAAATCCACCTGGGTTATACTTCTAGCATTCTTAGAACTAACTAGATAAAAAAGAAACTTGATTTCATTGCTTTACAATGTCATTGTTCAAGATATATGAGGGTACTTCAAAATTTTCCCAGAAAAATAAAAATAAAAGAATTCATATTGGGGCAAAATATATATTGGAGTCTGTGCATACAAGGAGTTTGAAAAATGTTCCTGGAAAATGCATGCTATAAAAAACCATGATGAGTTTCAAAATTTTTGCACTAAAGTAAACTAATATTTTATATTTTTTTAATTTGAAAGAGAGATTGAGAGAGACATTCAGGCATCTTCCATCTACTGATTGATTATGCAAATGTCAGCACCAGCTAGGGCTGACCCAGAATGAATCCAGCATCACAGAACTCAGTCTGGGTCTTCTATGTGGATGACAGTGACTTCAGTACTTTAGTTTTTGCTTGCTCCTTCCTTGGGTGGGCAGTAAGATGAAGCTGGATACAAAAAGAGAGGCCAGGACTCAAACTAGTCTCTTGGTAAGATGTGGGCACCACACAGAGTGACTTAAACACTGAGGCACCCACTCCCTAAATGTATTTTTTATTTTCACTTTCCAGGAACTTTTTAAAGTCCCTTCATATGCTCTAATCATCTCTTTTCATTTTTGCTGTGAATCTTGACACTCTTTTAAGATAAAAGAGTTCACTTTAAGTAGTGTCTTTTGAGGGCCAAGATTGAAGCAACCAGTTCTGGCAAGCAAATGGCTAATGATTATTTAAATTGAAGAAATCAAATGACAAAAACTTATGCTGGTAATAACAATGAATGAAGACTGTTTGTCAGAGAGGGAGAGAGGGAGAGAGGGAAAGAGATGGAAAGAGAGAAAACAGAGAGGGAGGGAGGGAGGGAAGAAAGAAGGGAGGGGGGGAAGTGAAACTGGTCCGTGTGGGAAAGGCCCCAGGCTAGCCAAAACCTACGAGCTCAAGTAGACGGAGAAGAGGTCCTGGGACACGAGACCCTGGTCCCACATGTTGTCGAAGACGGGCGTAGCATCGGAGGAGGAAATGCTGGGGTAGGCCAGACCCAGGATGCCGTCGAAGGGAGCGTAGTACAGGAAGGAACCGGGCTCCGACTCACTCAGCCCAAAGATCTGGTTGGTGTCCTCGATGTTTCCAACCTGTGTAGGGGGCACAGAGAGGAGGTCCACAATGAGCACCTGTTCATGGAGCACTTCTGGGCTCCAGCTCTGGACTCAGAGTGATTCTGCTTCATTTGCTGGAGGACTTAGCTTCCAGGGAATAAGACAGAAAGCAGGAAGAGGGACTATCCCTGAAATTCTCGACTCTCCATTGGGCAGAACCTTGGCAGCTGCTGCCAGGTGGCCACAGTGTGTGACTCACTGTGAGATATTGCTGCAGGATGGATAGCCACTGTGCATTTAGATTTTGGCTGGGCAGATGGAAGGCAGACTCCAGCAACCTAGAGCACTTACCCCTGCCATGGCCTGGAGATTTGTGGAGCTCATGTGACTAGAGGAAGGAGGAGATTGTGGAGGAGATGCTAAAAGAGAATTGAGCAACTGTGTCCCTTCTCCCCACTTCCTCCATTCAGCACTGAGCATGGCTGAGTTTCCCAGGCACCACTCCCATTATGCACATATGGCTTAACCCCTGAGTGTGTGTGACAGCTCTGCCACATCCTCCCTGCACTGCCTGTTAGATTTCTTGTGTGATCTCTGAGAACCATACTGTTAGAGTGAACTTGCTTTGGGAATTCACTGTGGTCCCCAAGTCCTTGGAAACAGGCTCAAAGCCCAGACAGTGTGATGGTGCATAGCCCCCAAGTGCTCACTTTCACAGTGTCGTATCCCAGGAAGCCTGTCATGCTGCCAGTGCCATAGGTGATGGAGAGAGACTCGCTGGTGGCCTGGAAGGTGGAGGAATCCTCAGGGTTGAACTGATTATGGACGCCTGCAAAGGCAAGGAGTGACATCATTAAACTCCAAAGGAAAGACAATGGTGGTGAGATGTGCCTTTCTTCTTGGTTTGGAGTTTCTTGTGGAGGAGAAAGATGACCTTTGCTACAGGATGACCTTTAAGGTGGCCTTTGGATGGCAGAAATTCCAGGTTCTAATTGCAAGATTTTGGCAGTCAGCACCAACTCACTGGTGGATGGTCCCAGCCTACCAAAATTCCTCCCAAGGCACCCAGGCAAGCACTGAGCACATCAGTGTGGCTGTCCATGGTGCTGAGTTCCATCACAGACCCTGCACAACCAAGGCTTCAGTTAGGGCACCACTGGTTCCTGGTACCTCCTCTTAATTGAAGCTCAGCCCCAACAGGAAGAGGTTGAAGTCACAGTGTGGTGACTTCCAATGACAATGACATTGACATGTTCCATGACAATGTCTCCTTCATTGGCAAAGCAATGATTAGTCTCCATGGGTTTCATCCCTGCCTCAATTTGAACTACTACAGGCTTTCTCATCCATGAATCCATCTGCCCATTTTCAAGTCATACCTTTATCTCCTGATCACCTTTGCCCAATGATAGCTCCTAGAACTGCCTGGAGAAACCTGTCCCTTTAATCCCCAAGTGACTCCTTCAGGTTTGAAGTGGCTGCTGTGAGAAGTCTCTGAGTGGTCAGGGAAAGTATGAGAAAACAGGGCTGGGCATGCAGCACTCACTGCAGGCAGCACTGGAGCAGTAGACGGAGGGCACCCACAGGTTGGAGGAGCCGGTGTCAAAGATGACGGTGAAGTCCTGAGCGGGGGTTCCGATGCCGATGGTGCCAAAGTACTCTGTCTGCAGGGACCAGGACAGCACAGTTCAAGGACCTGCAACTCCCCATCTGAGCCTCCCTCCAGAGCAGCTCCTTATCCAAGTCTCCATCGTCTCATCTTCTCTTCTCACTTCCTCGTGAAGTGCACACTCCTTCAAATCCCAGCCCTGCTCAGACCTCCTTGATATCTTCTCTGCTCCTTGGTTGCCTCTGATGTTCTCTGCTAAGAACATTCATTCCCCAGGCAGATCTGCTGTCCTCTCTCAGCCAGTGCCCTGCCCATGTCAGTCTCACCCTCCTGGGGAGCACACCTTCTCAGAGGAGAGGGTGTAACCTATGGCACCCAACCAGCTAGGCCTCGCCTAGGGTGCTTGTTCACTAACTTGCTGATCTGGAGACATGCAAGTCAGTTAAACAAGGAACCCATGGGAATCTCTCATTCCCAAACCTCAATGTGGACAGCAGATTTTCAGAAAGGAAACTCAGTGTTTTTATTCTCAGTGACAACATTTTCCCCTTGTTAGGTCATTCCCAGTTTCCATATTACTATACAATTCTTGGACAATAACAAGCTCCATCCCACCCCAGGGCCTTTGCTCTGGCTGTTTGTTGTGCTGTGAAAATGTATGTTCCTGGGCCATCCCTTGGCTGACTCCTTCATCATTCAGAGCTCTTGTCCAGTGTCACTTCTGCCAAGAAGCCTTTCCTGACCACTTTAAGCAAAGTATCCCAAATGTTCTTTTCCTCTTCCCACAATTATTAATTAAATAATTATGCTTTATGTCCCCTCTCATGATCATAATTCATCTCACATGCTGGTTTGTTTGTCTTCCTTTCTTGAATATAATCCCTCAAACTTTGGCTTTCTTTCCACATCAAATGTCAAGCCTCTGGCACTTAGTATGTCTTCATAAATATTTGTGCAATGAATAAATGGGATGGTGTTTCTGAGTTCACCAAGAGCCAGCTGGGGCCTATGGGAAGTACACCCAGAAGCTCTATGGTTGTAATGACTTGCAACCTAAATGGATGGTGACTGTGAGTGGGTCAGGAAGGGAGACTGCAGTACATGAACGACTTACCCAAGATCACTAGGTCTGTATGGACTAGAGCCCCCTTTTGTAGTGGATCTTATGTATCTCAGAAGGGCAGCCCTTGACCACAGGGAAGGCAATGTCTATGGTAGACCAGAGTATGTCACTGGTTCCAAGTAGGAGTCTGAGTGTACCCCTCCAGTGATTTGGGTCCATCCGTGGCGATTAGGGTCTCGGCTATGTCAGTGCCTGGCCTGTGTGACCGGTCCCACTCAAGGCCCCTAACCTTACTTGAAACACCCTCCTTCCTTCTGCACTGTTCTCACACACTCTTATTCCTTCCTCACATGCACATAGCTCACTATGGGAACAGGCTGAGCACAAGCCCTCCTGCTCCAGAATTTCCTCCCTCCTCTTTGGCAGCTCCCAGGAGGACTTACTCTCCTCCAGGAACCTGTCACTCAACAAGTAACTCCTCCTTTGGTAGACCTCTTCCTAACCGTGATTGTCACTAGGTGTTGATGCTCAGTGAGTTCATCTTTCTCCCACTATGTAACTGTGACTTTGCTCCCTGCTGCCCCCTAGACCAGGTACAAGGCCTGACACCTATCAGGGCATTCAGGATAAAGAAACATTGAAAGAACAGATGAATGAATGATGAACAAATGACAGCAACAGTTATAATTGTGAGTTTCCTTGATTGCCATGGGCTGCTCAGATCCAGGGAGCAGAACCTGGCTGTCATTCATGTCCCCCAGACACCCTCTCTGTTGCTGGCTCAGTCCTTGGGGCTGCCCCTTCCCCCTGCCCATGCACTCACATCCAGGTAGTTCTCCAGGCTCTCAGTGGACACTGAGTCGAAGGCAGCTTTGGGCAAGTACTTGCTGGCCCGGTTGAGGGTGTGAGTCTTCAGGTAGTCCTTCAGCAAGCCCTTCTCAATCAGGTTCTTCCTCAAGGACTTCTTTCTGACCAGGGGGACCCTGGGGGAGAGCATTGGAATATGCATGGTTAGAGAAGGTGAGGTTAATGGGCAGGGATCCTGCTCAGAAGATCCTGCTACAGAAGCCAGAGAAGGACAAGGAAACTGGTTTAGGAGAAGAGAAGGAAGGAGGAGTGGAGAAGCTCCATACAGTGCAGAGGTGAAGTTACGGATACCATGATGTGGTTGAAACCAAACCACACCTGCCTCCCTATCAGAGCAGAAAGAGAGATAAGGAAGGGAGACTGCAGATGGGAAGAAGGGAAGGTGAAATATGATAGACAGGGAGGCAGCAGAGGGCTGGGGAAGTTGCCCCTTGAGGCATTCTTCCCATTGCTGGTCACCAGACTCACTTGTGGATGATGCACTCAGAGAGTGCCAGCAGCCCGAGCAGCAGCAGCCACTTCATGGTTCTTCCTTGCTCCCAAGTCAGAGGAGAAGGCAGGACAAGTGGAAGGTGTGCAGAAGCAGGCAAGAGCTGCTGCTTATATATGGCCCGTGTCCTGACTGTAATAGCTCTTATCAGCCTGTAAATGCTACCTGTTATCACAATCTCAAACAGAACTGTTCCTGATAAGATTTTCCTATCTAGAGTAATGTTCTGAGAAGTTGCTAGTTGAGTAGCTTTCCACTAACACTGCATCGCACAGTTGGAGTGCACCTGGCAAGAGCTAGACATCCATTAAGTGGTGGCTGAGCCTTATGGAATGAGAGGGTCCATTACAACTTCCCAAGCTCAGTATTGTGGCAAGATTGGTCAGCAGTGCTCTGAACACAGCATTGATGATGTTGCTTGCTGGTTGGGGTTCTTTGAGAACAGTTGCTCACTTAGCAATGGTGGGTTGCTGTATCTACCACTCCAGATCTTGTGAGCATTTGGTTATTTGGGGATCAGGACTCATCCCTCTCTAGATGACTTCATTTGGATATGATTTTATGGGACCTGACTATTTGTAGATACATTTGGTTTCTGCTCCCTGGTTCCTAGTTCATCACTAACTCCTCAAGGCACAGAATCTAGACTTATTCTTCCCGTTGTGGGTCATAGTAACTCTAATCTCCCTGCCTTTTGCCAGCCATAAGAAAATCTCTGCTATGTGATTGTAACATAGTAGGTGCTAAGACCCCCTCATTATAGAGGGTTCCTGTGACTTGCGTGGAGAGAGTCTGAAGAATCCATGCTGAGATATCCACTCAGCCTACCAATAATCAAGCCAATGAAGACCCAAAAATTTCCCCAAATACAGTGTTTCAGGGTTCTGGACGGTGGGTTATTGGGGGTATGTTAATGTAAGCAGAAAGTGATCCCCCTGCTGGGAGGGGGTTCCCCAATCCAGATGGTTGGGCCTTGGACCCCTTCCAGCCCTTGCCCTCTCCATCTTCTCATCTGGCTGCTATTTTTATCCTTTAAATTGTGCAGCAAAATGGGTTTCCCTTAGGCCCATGAGCCAATGATCAAATTACTGAACCTGAGGAAGGGGCTGTGAGAACACAAATTTGTAGCTTATCAATCCTCAGCCTAACTCTGAAGTTGGGCGGGCTGGTGCCTTGACCCTACTCATTGGATCCTGTGCACTCATCTGGAAGATGGGGGCAGAACTGAATCCAGTTGAATGGGAGATCACCAAGCTGGTGTCAACTGCTACAGAACTGGTTTCTGGGGTGTGGAGGATGTCTCTGTACATCTGGCTTCACTGTGAGCTGTGTCTACAGGAAGCTCTAGGAAAAACTGATTTGAGACCTTGCGAGGGTCTTTGTAGGCATTGTCTGCACACAGTTGGTGTCAGTAGAGGGGTCTACCAGACTGGCCTTGACTCAAGAGACCTTATAAGGGCTTGGGAGGTCAGAAGGTAGGGGGAGGAACATGTGGTTTCTGGGTTGCTACACACTCACATTGGGTTTGGCAGCAGTTCTGTCTCAGCAATTTCTGGATGCCAAGTCTTATTGGAATTTTATGGTGGAACCAATCCCTGAAGAGCTGGTTCACTGGTTGTGGAAGAAAGTGCAAACCTAAAAACAAAACAAAACAAAACAAATCTTGCACCATCCTATGGTTATTAATCTCTGTAGCAGATCAGAATATCAGGTAAGAGACTCCTGCATGCACAGGTCACTCACATTCCTATGGCCTAGCTGGGTCTCTGGACACCACTCACTGTCCTTGGAAGAGCATCCCCCAGAGAGACAGGCTCAACCCTAGTTGAGGGTCATTTCCCTGACCCTGAGTCAGCCATAATGAAGACAGAGAACCACACACCTGTGTTCATTGCGGATGTCGAGGCCAACAAACACCAGTTCAAACTGGCTATGAAGAAGCTGCACTGTGACCCTGATGTGCCAAGGTCAACACCCTCATGGAGTCTGATAAAAGGAAGAGCGCGGATTCCATTGGTGATGATTATGGTATTTTTATGTTGCCAACATAAGTGGCTTCATCTAAATGGAGCACTGCTGGCTCATGATAAATGCGTGTTGTTTCCCCATATATCAATGGCTTTAGAACAACACTGGATGGCTAGAAGTCCCCAAGAGAACTCTTACAGGCCATCTGACATTGGATGATTGCAAACAAGTTTGCTGCAAGAACTCCAGTTGGGAACTTGAAGAAGTCAGAAGATCCAATGGGAAATCTATTGTACCATGGTCTGGGGCAGCTGTTGGTCATTTCATCAAGACAAGATGAACAAAAATGCCAAGGTCTGTTTGCTCCCAGTGGGGTTGGAGAGTCTATGGGATTGAACATACAGATGTGCACCTGTGATAGGACATGGGATGTGCAGACTTCAGACAAGCTTTAGATGAAGTTGTTTCCTTTACCTCAAGTTGTTATGGGAGCAGATACGGTATCTGTCTGGGGAACAAGCCCTTCCCTGATGTGGTATTGTTACCCAGAACCTGGTGATGAAGTTCTGCTGGAGGCTGCGGTCAGTAATGTGCAGGTTGCTGGAATCAGAACAGGCTCCCTGCAAAGTGGCCACCTGACTTTGCTTGGCTATATTATAGGATGGATGTTGGTTCTGACTCTAACGTTCCTTACACTCTGTTCTATATCAGGAGGCAGGGGAATCTGCTCTTCCAGAGATTCCACTGGAGGTACCACCTGGGAGCCAGAAACTTTCCTTGAACCCACAGAGTGTGGCTGAAGTGCTGCACTGGAGGAACACCCTCCCTGTGTGTTGTTTCCATGTGCAGCCTCAACTGGAGCTAGAGGCCACAGCATATGAGCAGCTCCAAGCACCTTGTTGTGGGTCTTGACTGAAGCTACCACTTTGACCATTACTGAGGAACCTGAAATGATCCTGACCCCTAAAATACTCTAAATGTCCAGGATGATGTCAGGGAATCTTTAGTAATACGGACATGCTTTGTACAAGGTCAGGCTATAGTGGTAAACGTACTGAAATCTTTACTTAGTATAGAGTTGGTCTTCTGTATATAAAGAGAAGTGAAAATGAATCTTAATGAAGAATGGGATGGGAGCAGGAGTAGGAGGTGGGATGGGAGAGGGGGTGGGAGGGTGGGTAATGGGGAGAGAACTGCTATGTTCCTACAGCTGTACCTATGAAATTTGTATTCATTAAATGAAAGCTTTCTAAAAAATAAGTAAATTACTGATTCTGCTGTATCGCCATCTTGTAGTTGAGGTGATAGGTGGTCAGAGCAGGTTCTCATAACCAAGTGTGAAACTGTCAGGACTGGACCCTGGTTCTCAGAAGAGCTCTGTCCTTGGAAGAATGTCCCATCTGGTTTCTGCCCCTGGGTTAGAATGTATGTGGGCATCATGTGATGACCACACCAGGGGCACCCAGAGAAGCTGTCTCCATGGTCCTCTTTACCTGAAATCTTGGGAGACAGAGAGGAATCCTGATTCTGGGCCATCTGATTCACCTCCAGAGTTGATCTAGTGTTGGTGGCAAAGAAGCCACCCAGTCTCACTGTACCAGGCTGGCCCAGCAAAGAGATAAGACAAGAAAGTTTACCCTGCCATTAGCACTGCCTGGCACTCAGTGTGCCAGTGCCATGCCTGGCCTTTGGGGCACTGATGATAGAGTTTCTAATACAGGCCACCAATGCCAACATCCCATGTGCTCAGCAATGTTCTACGAATGTTTCAGGTTAAGCAAAGGAATGAGGTTGAACACATCATTCCTGGCAAGCCAGAGATGGAGTCTTGTGACAGGTACTGTGGAACTTCAGTGATTGGCCTTGCAGCAGCTGGTCCCTGGCACTTTCCCACATGTTCTGAGCCCAGGGCACAGTCTCCAAACCACACAGGAGCACTGTGTTCTCTACCTCTCAGCCCCAAACCTTCTGCTCTTACGGAGATGCAGGCAGGTGTTATGATTCCATTTACAGGCCCAATGGTTTTGGTTCAGGTGTGCACATAACATGAAGGGACTTCAACTAGTTCATGGAAAAAATAGAAGTAAAGATACATTTATGTCAGTCAAAAAATTTTGAGTTATGTGTAGAGTTTTTCATAATACAGTTTCCCAAGAATATGTTTTATCGGTAACTAAGAATTGGGGGAGCAGATGTTTGGAGCAATGACTAAGATGCTGCTTGGAATGCCCAGACCCCGCATGGCAGTGCTTGGGTCCAGTCTTGTACGCTCAATTCCAGTCTTCTGAAAGTGCACAGCCCAAGAGCCATTCGGTGATGCATCAAGCCCTTAGGTCTTGCCACCAGTGCGGGAGTCTCTGAGTTCTGGGCTGCTGTCTTCAGCTTCACTCAATCACAAGCATGAACCGATAGAAGAAGAATCTCTCTCTCTCTCTCTCTCTCTCTCTCTCTCTCACTCTCCGTGTGTGTGTGTGTGTTTCTCAAACTAACTCTTTTTGAATAATTAAAAATATATTTAGCACCAACGCTGTGGCATAGTGGGTAAATCTGCTGCCTTTAGTGCTGATATTCCATATGGGCATTGGTTTGAGTTCTGGCTGTTCCACTTTGGCCACAACTCTCTGCTCTGGCCTGGGAAAGCAGTGGAAAATGGCCCAAGTCCTTGGGCGCCTGAGTCTGCCTGGGAGACCCAGAAGAAGGTCTTGGCTCCTGGATTCGAATCGGCTCAGCTCCGGCCATTATGGCCATTTGGGGAGTGAACCAGCAGATGAAAGACCTCTCTCTCTGTCTCTCTGCCTCTGACTCTCTGAAACTATGCCTTTCAAATAATAAATAATTCTTAAAACATATTTAAAATATTTTTTAAAAAATCCATTAAAATTTATTATCTCAGAATTCTGTCAGTGATCAAAAATCTAAGGGAGCTTGATTGATTTGTCTTCTTCAGTTCAAAGCTGAAATCAAGTTGTCAGTAGTCCTAGGCTCCTATCTGGAGGCTTTGTGTCTGTGTGTATGGGGGAATCACTACATGCTCATTAGTTCTGTGTAGCATGGCTGTGGTCTCTGTGTCCTTCCTGGTTTGCAGACTGTCCGTTAGCTCCTTAAGGTACCTATATTGCTTTTCATGGTCCTCCTTTCATCTTTAAGCCAACTATGGTGGCTTTTATAGTTTTTCTTGTGATCTGAATTCCTTGATTACCTTTTTTTCCACAGAAAACTTTTATTTAAGGAATATAGGCTTTCATGAATTTCATAACTACAACTTTAGGAACATGGAGATTCTTCCCACCATACCTGCCCTAGCACCCACGCACCCACCCTACTTTCTCCTCCCTCTCCTATTCCCATTCATACTGTTTACTAAGGTCTCTTTTCTTTTTTTAAGATTTATTTATTTGTTTGTTTTTTTAAAAAAAACTTTTATTTAGGGGCCAGTGCTGTGGTGCAGCAGGTTAACACCCTGGCCTGAAGCATCAGCATCCCATATGGGCACCGGTTTGAGACCCAGGTGCTCCACTTCCAATCCAGCTCTCTGCTATGGCCTAGAAAAGCAGTAGAAGATGGCCCAAGTCCTTGGGCCTCTGCAATCACATGCGAGACCCGGAAGAAGCTCCTGGCTCCTGGCTTCAGAATGGTGCAGCTCTAGCCGTTGTAGCCAATTGGAGAGTGAACCATCAGATGGAAGGCCTCTCTCTCTCTCTCTCTCTCTCTCTCTCTCTCTTTGTGTGTGTGTGTATAACTCTTTCAAATAATAAATAAATAAATCTTTTTTAAAAAAAACCTTTTATTTAATAAATAAAAATTTCAAAAGTAGAACTTTTGGATTAGGCGGTGTCTTTCCCATAACCACCTTCCAATCACATCTCCGACTCCCCCTCCAATCCCCGATGTGAGTGCATTCCTACAGCAATGAACCTCACCAGAGAATCAAGGAGCCCCAAGCGTGTGGTCCATCTTCTGTGACTGCCCAAAGACTCAGCCACACCCTGTACCCTCTCACATAGCCACAGTATTTTTACAGTCCCAGCACATGGCTTCCACAGCCACTTTTGGAGTTTCCTCTATGGTTTTCTCCATAATTCTTCGCTGAGATTGCACCCTCTCTGCTTTTGTTTTAATTATCTTCCCTTAGAATAGAGCAGTAAGCTCCCTCCCTATTCCACCATCTTGGAAAACCATTTCTAAAATGTCTTAGAGTGACTCAAAACCCTGTTATCCAGTACAAACCAACATCAATGTTGTAAATAAATTTATTTATTTACCTATAAATATGGGACCATACAGTACAGGATACTTGCCTCCTGCTTTTTAAATTTTTAATGTTTATTATCTATCACTTGCTTTTTAAAAAATTAAATTTTCATGTATTTTCCAAGTGACTTGATAAGTCTAAATCAGCATGGCAACTTTTAAATATTTTAAAAATATATTTTCTAAAGATCAGAATGACTGTTGTGGCAGGAGAAATCACTGATCTGCTGGTTCACATCCCACATGGCCATAATGGCCTGAGCTGGGCCATGGTGAAGCCAGGAGACCAGAACACCATTGGGGTCTCCCAGGTGGTTGGCAGGAGCCCAAGTACTTTTTCATCTTCCACTGGTTTCCTTGGCACCTTAGTAGAGTGTTAAATGAGAAGTGGAGGAGCAGGGACTTGAAACTCTGCTCTGATATGATCTAGCAGTGTGAAGGTTTTGGCTTAACCCACTGCCCCTCAAAACCAGCTTCTAAACTTTTCTTGAAATATAGTATGTACACAGGAAAATGCATGTTATAAGATTTAGGTACGTTCTCTTTAATAGATTTAAGTTGTATTTATTTGAAAGTCAGAGGGAGACACACACACACACACACACACACACACACAGGGTGGGGGAGAGAGAGAGAGAGAGAGAGAGAGAGAGAGGGAGAGAGAGCTCTTCCATCTGCTGATTCACTCCTCAAATGGCCACCACAGCTGAGGTCCTGCGATGCAGAAACCAGGAGCCCAGAGCTTCTTCCAGGTCTCCCATTTCAGGGCAGGGGCTCAGGCACATGAGCCACCTGCTGCTGCTTTTGCAGGCACGTTAGCAGCGAGTTGAATTGGAAGTAGAACAGCCAGGTCTCAGACTGGCTCCCTATGGGATGCTAGCATCACAGGCAGTGGCTTCACATGGCACAGCACGTGGCCCCAGATTGATGGGTTCTCACAAACTGAGCGCCTCTATTCATGTTAGTCAGATTTCCATTATTGTAACAAAATACCCGAGGCAAGCTAACCATAAATGAAAGGGATGTATTTTGGTCATGGTTCTGGAGAGTCACAGGCCAAGGTCAGGCAGGCCCGTATTCTCAGACCCTGGTGATGGAGTCCTCAAGAACCTGGCTTCTTGCCCCCATATGGGAGACTCACTGGATTCCCAGGCTCCTGCCTTTAGCCTGTCCCAGCCACAGCAGTTGCGGGCATTTGCGGAGAATCTCTGTTTCTCTCTGTGTGTCTTTCACATCAATAGAAGTTAAAGTATGTAAAAAATGATACATAACCCCATTATCCATAACTAACCACTTCTAGTATTGTAAGTGAATATTAATTTCTTTACAAAAATTGGACCACGTCATGTAGAACACAGTCTCACACTTGTTTTCAAAAGGAAAGTGGTTTATTATTTTCCAAATGATCTCTTGTAAGTCTATATCAACTTTTAAGATTTTTATATTTATTATTTATTTGGATGGCAGAGTGATGGGCGGAGAGAGAGAGAGAGAGAGAGAGAGAGAGAGAGAGAGAGAGAGAGAGAATGTTCAATCCACTGGTTTCCTCTCCTAGTGGCCACAATGCCCCAGGCTAGTCCACCCTGAGTCAGAGCAGAAAGTATACCTTGATCTCCAATGAGGGTAACAGGATCTCAAGTATTCATGCCTTCCTCCACTACTTTACCAGGCATACTAGTATGGAATTGAATTCTAAGCAGAGCAGCTGGGACTTGAACCAGCTTAAAGATAGCATTCTGGCGACTCAGGGTGTAGCTTAAGTCATTGTGCCACATTTCCACACCCTGAACTTTTCTTGAAACATAATATGTGCACAGGAAAGGCACACATCATAAAGGAATAATGTGATGGATTTTTCAGAGCTAGAACATCCCTGAGTCAGATAGCTGTGACTATAGAAAAGTATCAGGGGCCAGAAAATTTTACACAGAGAAGAGATTTATTTTGGCTCTTGCCTCAGGAGAACCACAGTCTAAGATGTGGTAGTTCCCACCGGCTTAAGCCCTAGTGATGGAGTATTCTCTGGCAGGGGGATTTCTCCACATGCTTGTCCACACTCTTTGAGGTCTGCAGTACTCATCTGGGTTTTATTACTCTAAATAAATCCCCGAGGAAAGGTAACATTATACAGGAAAGAAGTTTATTAGGTTCACAGTTTTGCAGCTAAAGTTCATGACCTATGAATGGTCTCAGATCTCATGAGGACTTTCTTGCTGGCAGAGACCTGGAGCAGCACAGGTGTGGCATGCCTGAGAGGTGACATGCAGGTCTGTGTCTCTATCTGGGATCTCTTCATCATCTTACAAAGGCCTGGGGAGTCAGTCATAGGTGCTTTCCCAATTACTTTATCAAAACTGAGTCACTTCCCAAGGGGTGCCCTCTGAACACCAAATCTGAGTATGTATCTACCCCTTTCAACTTTGGGAGGGTGAAACTGCATGTGTGAGTGGATGGTGAGAGGTATTCAAACTGTATTGAAACCACAGCAGTAGCTCCTGGGCTGCTTGCTTGCCAGGCCTGTTCCAGGGACCACCCAAGGACCCTGCTGGCTTCCTCTCTGACTCCTCCCTGGCACAAGAAGGTCATGGGGAAGAGGAGCAGGAGCCATCTGCAGAGGATCTTCAGCAGGGTCAAGGCCTCCCAGGGGAATGGAACACCTGTTCTGCCCATAGCACACCTCTGTGTACATGGCTCCCTGTCCGAGTCTGGCTGCCACCAGAGGGCTCCAGACCATCATGAGGACCATGGCTGGGAATAAACTGCTCTTCCTGAGATGAGCTCTAGTGTGAATTCTCTACAGCCTGAACTCAAGCATGAGGGTTTACTCTTGGCAGAGTGCTGAGGTAACCACTGTGTTGGGGACTTGGGTAAGGGGAGGTCAACTGTGGCAGGGAAGGTACAGAAGAAACAAGAAATCCAACTGGAAATATGTTGTTTTGTTCCTGGTGCAATTGCAAGGCATTCATTGAAATTTTAAGCAAAGAAGGGATTTGATCAACTTTACGTTTCCGCAATATTATGCACCTGTGCAAATGGTGGAGATGGTGGGACTGACACTGACACTTGGCATATGGGTACAGTTGGTGGGACTGACACTGGGATGGCCTGGGTACAGGTTTGCAGAGTTCACACTAGCACATCCCAGGGGCTAGCACCTGCCCTCAGATAAGCTTCTCTGGCAGAGAGCCTGGGTCATGGACAGCACGTGAAGGAGCTGTATTGACTTTTCCAGTGTAGTTACCTAGGGGAACAGGACCAGTTGTGTAGGTTTCCTAGCACAGGAGGAAGAAGTGAACTCAACTGAAAGAGTTAACATGAAACAGATCTCAGCAAAGCTTCTTACTGTTTGGCACTGTGCCTTGGGAGCCTTGAAGGATGTAGGATGTTCCATACTTCTTTTGAAGCTGTGTTGTTCATTAAATAGTTTGCTACAAAGCCCACTCTAAGAAATGTTACTCTAAATCCCTCTGGTTTATGTTTCCCAAAGAACTTATGCTAATGAACATCACTCATAAATCAAAAACCAAACCAGGAAGTGGAATCATCTGCTTTATGTTTTTTAGTCCTACTTTTTTTTTCCTTTCTTCCTTCCTGTTTTTTTTTTTTTGAAGGATTAGAAAGAGAGAGAGAGAAGGTGAGAGAGAGAGAGAGACTGAGCCAGAGACACAGAGACATACATTCCATCTGTGGGTTCACGCCCCAAATGCCTGCAATAGCTGAGGATCTTCCAGAAGGAAGCCTGAAGCCTGGACCTCAGTCTGGTTCTCCCCTGTGGGTGCCTGGGACCCACACACTAGAATCACCACCTGGTGCCTCCCAAGGTGTGCGTTAGGAGGAAGCCGCAACTGAAATCATAGCTGTGTTTCAGACAGGCACTCTGCTAGGGGATGCTGTATCCCAAGAGGCAGCTTACTGTTGTACCAAATACTCACCACAAACTATCTTCCTAAATTACAGATGAGAAAAGGATCAGTTTTTGGTCTTAAACCTGGAATCTTAGAGGTTTCCAATTGTTCTCAGTGCTCCTCTCAAAGTGTAGCCTGGAAGGTCTTGAGTGTTGGCTCCTATACTTTCCTGGCCATATCTTAAAGACAGCACAGCCTCCTCCTGCCTCACGTGGAACATCACCATCATAGCTTCTCCCCTTGATTCCTGCTTTTCCTCAAGGTGGCTGGTGTCTCTGTGAGAATTAAGGTGACTCCCACTGCACAGGCCTACGTGCCCTCCTCTATGTGGAGAAAATGAGCCCAGGCTTTCTGGTTCCCAGGTCTTTTTCTGACACTCCCAGCAGGACCAGCTAATGCCCACTTGTCGTCCTTCCCTGGTATGAAATGTCACTGTGGTTGACCATGTCTAGTGGACATGTTTCTTTCTGCATGTCTGACTGGTGGAGTGATATCAGTGATGTGAAGGAGACGTACTAATGAGGAGGAGTCACGCCCACATTTTCACAAGCTGTTTTTATTCTACTCTATGGGAATGGGTGGGAACAGGGTCAGCATCGACTGCTATTGAAGGTGACTGTGTTTCAGGAAGGGCAATCAGGAGAATTCTGTCCTTCTAAGGGGTGCAGGGCTGGGGCCAGATATCTCTGGATGTGGCTTCAAAGCTGCAGGCTTAGACTGCAGCAGCCAGGCCCAGCTGATTGTTGGCCCGGTCAAAGACGGTGAAGTACTGGCGGATGAAGACGTCACCCAGGATCCAGAGCTCGCCAGTAGAGGTGTCGACGTTCATGCCCTCCAAGCCACTGATGCAGTCGTCATCTTCCTGTAGGACAGAGAGCAGCACAGCAGTCAAGAGGGTGGGTCAGGGTGACAGGGGCTGGGTAATAAACATCACAGCCTCCCTGGGCTGACTGCAAGACCGAGGCAAAGGAGGGCTTCCTGGCTCAGTGTCCCGGGCTGTGGTTGTTGCAGACCTGGAGTGTAGCAGCAGCAGCTGCTGACTGCACTACTGGTGCGCAGGGATTGCTGGATGTTATCTGGTGCCTTTGGAAGACACAAATCCCTGACCTTAACAAAGGAGTTTAGGGAGAAGTCAGATTCTGCTAAGGTTGTTTGGGAACACTGATGAGGCGGTGGCTTCTCAGTATTCTCCTCCTGGCCAGAATGACCTGGGGAGAGGCCTGCTGGTGAGTCCTTCTCACTCAGGAGAGGCAGCTCACTGGGAAGACTGGCTTTGCATGTCACAGTAGAGTGGATGGCAAGGAGAATTCCTGTGGCTCACTGGATTAAAATGTGGTCGCTCTCATGCAATGACTGCAGTTTCCCTAACTACACTGTGAGGGTGGACTGAGCTGTCATCGCTGGTTTTAGAAGAGGAGACGAAGGATGAGAGATGTTGCAACTTCTCAGGAATAATGGACTAGACACTGAGACTCAGGGCTCGTACACAGCTTTGTAGGAGGCCATCGTCTTCATGCCTCCTCTTGTGCCTTATGTTTCCCTAAGAGGCTTTACCAAAATTGTTCATGTACTTCTTGTGAATACACTGCAGGCCATGTTTTGCGGGTATTACTCTGCCTCTTGGCTTCAACTGGGAGAAGTGTGTGCTTTCTCTCATACAGAATGGCAGTGTGTGTCCACCTGAGGGTGGGCCGCTCTGGGGCTGGCCCAGTGTCCCTTACCTTCAGGATGTAGGCGCTGGCAGGCAGAGGGTACTGGATTCCGTTGATGGTGAAGACAATGTCAGGCAGGGAGCTGATGGCTGAGCAGCTGATGACACTCTGAAAGGCGGGAGGGTGGGAGGGTGGAAGGGTTACCAGGGGTTCTTTCTGCTGCATGGCACTCCTACCACTTGATCTAGAGAAGAACATTTTAGACTTGACTTGCCTCGCCCAGTAAGTTCTTGGAAGCTCCGATGTAGCTCTGGATGTTGGAAATGGCGCTGGTGGGGCCAGCCAGCAGAGAGGTGCCTGTGTCCACGATGGCCTGGCAGCTATCAGCACAAGCGATGGTCTCTCCATTGATGCTGACGCTGAGGGAGAGATGCAAGGAAGTGTCCCCTGAGTCCCCAGGAGTTACACCTGTGACCTGGCTTTTCACTCCTCAAAGGACAAAGCAGTTGGGAAGCCAGACCACAACAGGGCCAGGGCAGGAATGTCATTTGTTCCTAATCCTAGTCTGCATTGACATTCTTCCTAGAGAGTGATGTTCTGTGATGCTTCCCAGGTTCCCTAAATGCTGAGATATATGGAGATATGGGTTTGCTAAGCCTCCCCATGGGTGCTGGGAGGTAGACCTGCCTCCTGGAACAAAACAAAATGGCTGTGTGGTCCTTGTAGGAGAACTGGGCATCCGGTCAGCCCTCCCTCTCTTCTCCTTCCAGAGGTGACTTTCCTGGGCTCTCTCTGGCTTGTCCAATTTCCAGCTTCCCTCTGTGCTTGGTATTCCAAGCAAATTAAGACAGGGCCTCACCTTTAAAGAATGGGACTAGGCCCAGGACCAGATGTCATGCATCAGGGTGGTCTCACCTGTCCATGGTGATCTGCCAGTAGCCCTCATAAGAAACAGGCACCCAGTTCAGGCTTCCAGTGTAGTAAGAAGAATCGATGCCTCCAAACATCACCACGCTGCCTTTCTCATCATCACTGTGGAAAGTAGAGGGAGACAGACAGGAATTCACTCATTCATGGTTTGCATATCTCTTATGTACAGCCTAGGAGCTGCCCTTGATGAGATACTCATCAGTGCCAAGAGCTGTGTTGAATGTGTCACAGACATAGGTTCCTTTCAGGTTATTCCAGGTCCACAGAGTAGTCAGTATTATTATTTGCACTTTCTTAAGACTCCGAGGGTCAAAGACATAAGGAACCTTGCACAGGTTCACACAGAGGGGTACAGCAACCGAAAGTAGAGCCTAGAAAATGTGGTTCCCAAATGTGTAGTTTGTACCTGGATACCCATTAGAGTTGTCATGGGGAACGCACCAGAAGTGAATAGAGGACAGGGTTGATTCCTAAGGACTCCTTGTTGTAGTACCCTGTTCACACCCAGGGCTGGTGTTTCAAATGTCTGGACAAATTTCTTATTGTCATGGTTGTGTGGGAGTAGAGGGGCTACTGTAAGGGGTCATGGTCAGGGTCAGGGATCTGCCATACACTGTAAACAGTGCATAGGTCAGCCTGGACAATGCTCTGAACCAAAATGTCCATGCTGCTGAGCTGGAGCAGCCTTTGTCTAATGGGAGATTCACTGACCCAAAGAAATAATTTAACCCTCATGGAAGCAGGTGATATTTAAGAGAAACATGAATACTGAGTGTTTTAGAGCCACAAAGAATAAAAGATCCCTCATATTGAAGGCTTTGTTCCCACAAAATTAATTTTCTAAATGTCTACCATTTCAGAGTAGATCAGGATGCAAATACAGAGGTAATACGAAATTAGTCAACGACTAGCCATTTATGAGACACAATCCCACTGACTTTAACCCACCAAGCTTTGCTGTAAACACGTGAGCATGCAGTCAGCATGTAGCCGATTAGTTACTACCTGAGGGAGAACATGAATGGTGACCAACAGTGTCAAGAGGAGAATGTGAGTGGTAGAGAAAGTTGTTGACAGTCCTGAGTCCTGCGTAAAAGTCTACTCAGCCAAAACCTACCTGGTCTATTCTTTGACCTGCACTTGGGTAATAAAAAAGAAATTTTCTGCATTACTTTATTATTTCATTGTTCAAGATATACGAGAGTACATCCAAAAGTTCTCAAGGGGCAGCTCTGTGGTGTAGTAGGCTAAGTCCCTGCTTGAGGTGCCAGCATCCCATATGGTGGCCAGCACATGTCCCACTGCTCCTCTTCCCAACCAGCTCTCTGCTTATGTCCTGGGAGAGCAGTAAAGGATGGCCTGAGTTTTGGGGTCCCTGCATCCATGTGGGAGACCTGGATGACACTCCTGACTCCTGGCATTGGATCATCCCAACTCCAGCTGTTGTGGCCACCTGGGAGTGAAACAGGGAATGGGACATCTTTCTTTCTGTCTCATCTTCTGTCAGTCCATAACTACCTCTCAAGTAAATAAATAAAATTAAAACTCCTAGAAAAAATAATATTAAAATATTCTATATCAGTGCAAAGGAATTTAGAATCTGTTCATCCAAGGGGTCTGCATAATATTCAAGGAAATTGGTGTTATAAAAAACACTATGCAGTGGTTTCAGAATGTTTGTACCAAAGTTAACTTTTTTGATTTGAATGTCAGACTGTTAGGGAGAGACTTGACAAGGATCATCCACTTGTTCAGTCCCCAATGTCCCCAACTGCACACATTCACTCAGGTGGAAACCAAGGCACCAGGGCTCAATCTGAGTCTTCCAGGTTGGAAGCAGAGACCTGAGCCCTTGACTCATCACATACTGCTACCCAGGTGGGCAGTACGAGGAAGCTGAAGCCCAAGCAATGGACTCTGGACTCACACCAGGTACTCGATATAATGTCCCCCAAAGCAGTGATATAACCACTGGAACTAACACCCACTCCCTAAATGCATCTTTGAGTTTCATTTTCCATAATTTTTGAAATCCTAAGTTGCAATCAAGTCTTGGTATATTTTCTGTGAATCTTGAGCCCTGTGTTAGGTGGATTGGCTCTACTTCATGTCTTTTGAAGACCAATGATGAGGGAACCAATACCAGAGAGCAACTGGCTATGATGCTAGAGTTGAGTAAGTCCAGGGACAAGGATATATGCTGGTAAATAACAATGAATGAAGACGGTTTGAGAAAGAGAGAATGAGAGGAAGAGCAAGAGTGAGAGACAGAGAGCGAGAGCGAGAGTGAGAACACATGTGGGCACAAAATTTCTGCATAAAGCCAACTTTCTCCAGACTTTGAGGTTGACTTTGAAAAATCGTATTCATCTAAGATCCTCCCCAGCTTACTCAGCACTAGACAAGTTCCTTAATGGGCCATTGAAATTGGTTCACGTGGGAGAAGCCCCAGATAGCCAACCTACGAGCTCAGGTAGACGGAGAAGAGGTCCTGGGACACCAGGCCCTCATTCCACATGTTGTCAAAGACGGGCGTGGCATCGGAGGCAGAAATGCTGGGGTAGCCCAGACCCAGGATGCCATCGAAGGGAGCAAACAAGAAGGTGAGGCCGGGCTCTGTCTTGCTCAGGCCAAAGATCTGGTTGGTGTCTTCGATGCTTCCAACCTGTATAAGGGGGACAGAGAAGATGTCCACCATGAGAGCCTGTCCATGGAGCTCTGCTGGACGCATAGCCATCCTGCTTCATTTCGTGGAAGACTCAGCATTCAGGGCATCAGGATGGAAAGCAGGGAGAGGAACTTTCCCCTGGAATGCTTGAGGCTCCCCACTGGATGGGTCCTGGGAAATGATGTCCAGATAGCCTCAGTGTGTGACTTGCTGTGAGATTCTGCTACAAGATGAATGGTGACTGAGAATTTGCTCATCAATAGATGAGCAGATGCAAAGCAGACCCTAGCAAATTAGGGCCCGTGACCACTGCCTGCCCTGTGGGGTTTGCAGAGCTCATGTGCCCAGTGAGAGATAGTGGAAGAGGAGAAGATAATAGGCATTTTAGCCTTTCTGTCACCATCCCTGTTCCCTCCATGACATTCAGCGCAGAGATTCGCAGAGATCTCCAGGTACCACTCCCTTTATGCACAGAAGGTTCAGCCCTCATCGTGGGTGACAGCTTTGCCATGGCACTCCCTGTGCCACTTAGTTAGCCTGTGTGATCTCTTAACCCATCCTGCTGAAATGAATTTCCTCTGGGGGATTCACTGTGGTTCTCCATGTCCTGGAAGCTGGCCCTAGGACTGGGCAGTGTGGACTGCAGGTGCTCACTGGTCCCCAAAGCCCCTGGAAGTTCCCCCTGAGGCTGGGCAGTGTGAGGGGGCAGAATCACAGGTGCTCACTTGCACAGTGTCGTATCCCAGGATGCCAGTCATGCTGCCGGTGCCATAGGTGATGGAGAGAGTCTCGCTGGTGGCCTGGTAGGTGGAGGAGTCCTCAGGGTTGAACCGCTTGTGGAGGGCTGCAAAGGCAAGAAGCCACATCATTAACCTCCAGGACAAGCAAGCACAAGGGGCAGGTCGTGTCTTCTTTACATTGTGTTTCTCGGCTCCCTTTTTGGTTTGGAGCAGAAAGGTGACCTTTGCCCCAACAGGACCTCTAGAACCCTGGTCCTCTCCTGACTTGGTTGTCAGCACCATGTCATGATGGACAGTCCCAGGCTACTCCATGTCCTTCAGAGATTCCTCCAGCAAACCCTGAGTCCAGCAGCCAGTACTGTCAAATCCATCTGAGCACATCTATTCACCCTTTCATCCCACAGAGCACATGTCCCAAACACTTTGATCCTAGTAACTGCCCGGAGAAGGCATCTTGTGTGAAAGTCTGAATGGCTGCAGCAGGCTGAGGTTGGAGCTGTGAGAAGTCCCTGAGTGGTCAGGGTTCCCAGTGTCAGCTGGTGGTGGGCAGCAAAGGCCAGGCAGGCCAGGCAGGCCCAGCTACTCACCACAGGCAAGACTGGAGCAGTAGGTGGAGGGCACCCACAGGTTGGAGGAGCCGGTGTCAAAGATGACGGTGAAGTCCTGAGGGGGGGTTCCGATGCTGATGGTGCCAAAGTACTCAGCCTGCAGGGGTCAGGACAGTGCAGCTCAAGCACCTGGTCACCCCATCCGTCTGCCCTGGGGGCCAGCTCCTCAGTCAAACTCTCCATCATCTCTTCTATTCTGACCTCCTCATCCAGTGCACCCTCCTTCAAAGCCCAGTCCTGGCCTCCATTCCCTCCTTGAAGTCTTCTCTGGTTGGTCCCTGATTGCCTCTGACTGTTCTCTGCTAAGCCCATTTGCACCAAGGCTGATCTGCTGACTCTCAGCAGGTGCCCTGCCTGGGTCAGTCTCACCCTCCTTGGGAGCACACCTTCCTGGAGGATGAGGCGTACCCTGTGGGCACCCAGCCAGTCAGGCCTCACATGCTTGATCATTAACTTGCTGAAAGGGAGACACACAGTCACTTAAACTTGAGAACCAATGGGAATCTCTTGGACCTGTCAGTGTTTTTGTTCTCAATGTCTGCACATTCCCCTGGCTAGCTCTGCTCTAGTTACCCTGGTCTTTGTGCCTTTCACGGACAAGAACAAGCTCCTTCCCATGCTAGGGCTTTTGCACTGACAATTCTTAAGTAGGAAAATTTTTTCTGGATCATTCGCTTAGCTTCCTCCTTAATCATGAGGCACTCTCCTCCAATGTCAGCTCTGCCATGAAGCCGTCCCCACCACTTCATCCAAATAAACACACACCCCATGTTTCTGAGACATAATCATATAAGATATTATACTGTGTATTAAACTTCATGACTTGGCTTCATCTCATGTGCTGGTTTTTTGTCTTCCTCTCTTGTATAAAAGCCTCAGGTCCTTGGCTTGTTCACTGTTGTGACCTCAGAGTGTGCTAGCCTCTGGCACTTAGCAGGTGCTGGGAAGCACTTGTGAAATGAATATTGAGCTGATGTTTCTGAGCTCAGTTTAGTTCCTGCCGGGCCCTGTGCTAAGCACTCCGAGCAGCTTTATGCTGTTAATGACTTGTAGCCTCCAATTGAAGTGAATGATGGTTGTGAGTGGGTCAGTTCTCTAGACCAACACCTTGGGGCTCAGAAAATGTGAACGACGTGCCCAGGATCAAAAGGAACAGAGGCATTACAGCCCCCATTCGCAGCAGGTCTAGTGGCTCTTGGAGCTGAAGCCTTGACTACTGGTAAGGGTATTTCTACCCTTGGCTGTGTGCCATTCTCACAGAGGACACATGGTGTCTACTGGTGGTCACTATGTGTGAAGCATACCAAATAAAAAAGAGAGGTCTTGAGACTAAAATGTGATTGCACTTCCCCACTGATTGAGATCAATCTGTGGAAGTTAAGCTTCTTGTCTTCTTGAACCCTGGCCTCTCCATGGTCTGCCCCACCCATGGCCCTGCACAGTTAATTGGAACCACCCTTTCATACACTTTGCTCTTTCTTCAAATGCAATTGGCTCCTGTGCCCAAGGTGGGCATGAGCCCTCCTGCTCTCTAGAGGCCCCTCAACCTCTTGGAAAACCTTTTCTTCTTTCACTGCTCTCAGGAATCATCTCTGCCATTGAAGGCACTGGTTCACTGAGTGACATATTCACTTGGTGTCCCACATCCTAGTCTTGCTTCTCATCTGATGCTGAGAGCAAGTGAGGTCGTCTTTCTCCCCCACCCAACAATGACTTTATTATCGTCTCCCTGAGATCAGGTGGCGGTCTCTGGCTGTAATCCAAGCTCCCTGTTCATGCTCTGGCTCAGTCCTTGGGGCTGCCCCTTCCACCTCTCCTTGCACTCACGTCCAGGTAGTTCTCCAGGCTCTCAGTGGACACCGAGGCCAAGGTCTCTTTGGGGAAGTACTTGGTGGCCGGGTTGGGGGTGTGAGTCTTCAGGTAGTCCTGCAGCAAGCCCTTCTCAATCAGGTTCTTCCTCAAGGACTTCTTTCTGACCAGGGGGACCCTGGGGCAGAGCATTGGTGCAGGCATCGTTACAGGAGGGACAACTGGGCAAGGAACAAGCTCAGGGGATGCTACAGAAACCCAAGAAAGGTGAGGGACCTGGTTACACAAATGGGAAGGAAGGAAGGAAGAAGGGAAGAAGCTCCCATGTGGTACCTTATAGTGCACATGGGGAAGTGACTGCTGGCCAGGGGCAGGGATGAAACCAAACCCTGGCTCACTCAGGGCCTGGGCTGTAAACCATGCCTCAGTGTGGCCTCCTCATAAAGGCAGAGAGAGAGATCAGGAAAACTCAAGAAGTTGGGTCCCAGGGGAAAAGAGAAGGAGATTCAGGACAGACAGGAGTTTGGGAAGTTGCCCCTTGAGGTTCTCTCACAACTGCCCAACCCCAGACTCACTTGTGGACGATGCACTCAGAGAGTGCCAGCAGGCCGAGCAGCAGCAGCCACTTCATGGTTCTTCCTGGCTCCCAAGTCAGTGGAGAAGGCAGGACAAGTGGAACGTGTGCAGCAACGGACAAGAGCCACTGCTTATATACTCATGGTCCAATTCCGACTATAATAGCTCTTATCAGTCTCTCAATGCCACCTGGATCAGCCTCCCAAACAGAGCCATTCCTGATAAGACAATCCCGCCTGGAGTCACGTTCTGAGACTTTGCCTTTTGAGTAGCTTTCCACTAAACACAGCATCCATCAGTTGGAGTGCACCTGCCAAGGACCTGTGAGATGTTGAGTATTGGCTTTGACTTTCAGAATAAGAAGGGTCCTTGCATGACTTTCCAAGCTCAGTTTCACAGAATTGGTCACAAGTGCACAGAATACAGCATTGAACTGATGTTGCAAGAGCTCATTGTATCCCAATTTGTCCCAGTGCTACTGATCATCGGGGTTCTTGGAGATCAGCTGCCAAACTTAGCCATCAATTCCATTTATGTATCTGCCACCCCCGAGCAGGTGGGCACTCAGTGGTTTGGGGAGCAGGACCCACTCCCCTGTGTAGATGGCTTCAGGCAGATATGACAGTAGGGGATCTGTGTATGTGCAGGTTATTTGGTTTCTGTCCCTGTTTCT
This sequence comes from Sylvilagus floridanus, assembly GCA_949820135.1. Lineage (NCBI taxonomy): Eukaryota > Metazoa > Chordata > Mammalia > Lagomorpha > Leporidae > Sylvilagus > Sylvilagus floridanus. Next base: position 114,734,342 of record OX463224.1, on the reverse strand, counting down.
TGGCTCATCACTTCTTCAAGTGATGAGCCAAGATGAGCCACTCATCCTTGAAGAAGACTTCAAGGAACAGAAATAAGAAATTTCTTCTCCAAGGTGGTTCTTAGGAACTCCAGTCTCCCTGCCTTCCGTTGGCCATAATGAAATTCTCAGCTATGCAATTGTCCTATAGTAGGTCCTCACCACACAGGAGTCCTGCTGCACCCACAGCTGGAAGGGAGGCAGAAGAGTTGATGCTGGCACTCCTACCAAGTTTATCAGCAATCAATAAACACAAACAGGAAGTTATTCACATGCTGGGAGTGAGATGCCAGCTCCTGAGGACGGAGTCCATTTTTTCAGGGCCCTTCCAGCCCTCAATCTCCACATCTCCTCATCTGGCTGCCTATTTCTGTCCTTTAAAATGAACCACAAAGGCTGTTTCCCTGAAACCATAAGACACTCAGCCAATTAACTGAACCTGAGGACTAGTCCCTGGGAACTCCAATTTGTAGCCTGTCAGCCTTGTATCTGCCTCAGAAGTAGGATAGTGCTGTGGCCTTGGTCTTACTAGTGTGATTTTATGCTCTGTCCAGGGACACAAATAAAGGAGAATTCACCCAGCTCATGTCAGCTACTGCAGAATTGGTTGTTGGGAGTGTGCAAAGTCCACACACATCCGAGACACATCAGATGTGAGCTGTGTGAGAAACCGAGTCTGTGGCTGTGTGAGGGTGTATGGCCCTTGTCTACTGACGATAGTCCTTCAGTTTTGTGGCTTTAGAATTTTATTTATTTGAGAAACAGTGAGAGAGAGAGAGAGAACTCCTATCCACTGGTTCACTCCACAAATGCTTGAAATGGCCAGGGCTGAGCCAAAGCTGGACCATAACCATCACTTAGAGCTGGTAATGCAATCCAGTCTCCCATATGAGTGGAAGGAACTCAACTAATTCAGCTATCAGTGCTGCCTCCCATGGTCGGCCTTAGACAGAAAGCTGCAGTCAGGAGTAGAGCTGGGACTTGAATCCAAGTCCTCTGAATGGAGACATCAGCATTTAACCTGTGAAGTGTCAGTGTCAGTGAAGTGGGACCTAGTAGAATGGCCCTGACTCAAGAGCTTCAGGGTTTGGGAGGGGTAAGAGTCAAAAGGGGAAGGATCGTGGCTACATGATCATCTCTGGTGTGGGCAGCAGTACTGCTTCAGTCAGTTGCTGGAGGTCAAAATCCCATTGGAATTTAGGGGTGGAACCAACCTCTAGAGAGCTGGTTGCCTGGATGAGGAAAGGAGTGAAAACTTACAGGACCAAAAGCAAAATGCACCATCACACGGTTATTGCCCTCTGTGGAAGCTCAAGAAAAGGGGAAGGGCTGATGGCAACGCATTACACACCCGTGTGTTGCCCAAGACTCTGTGACTGTGCAGACTGTCCAAACATCCCTGGAAGTCTGCCCCCTGGGGGAAAAACCTAGACCTGGACCTGGACCTGGGCCATGATGCCCTCATCAAGTTCCCCTTGACCCTGAGAGTCATGATGAAGATAGAGAACCACTTGCCTTTGTTCCTTGTGATTGTCAAGGCCAGCAAGCACCAAATCAAACAGACTATGAAGAAGCTGCTCTGTGACACTGATGTGACAAGGTCAACCCCCTGCTGAGGTTTGATGGAAGGAAAAGGGCCCAGTTTGCATTGTCTCCTGATTGTAATGTTTTGATGTCACCAACACTATTGACATCATCTGAACTGATTTCACGTGGCTTACTCTAAATGCATATTCTTTCCCCATTATCATGGTTTTAACAACACTGCAAGGCAGCATGGACCCAAGGAAGTCTTTTCAGTTCACCTAGCTTTAAACATATCCAATCAAGGGTGCCGCATGTTGTAGGAGATACAGGAATGAATTTAGAACAAGAGGATTACACTGAGAAATCTGCTCTGACATGGACTTGTAAAGCCACTAGGCAGATTAATCAAAGCAACAATGGACAGATTTGCTAGAGCCTCTTGGCTTTCAATGAGGGTGGAGAAATCTATGGGACTGGAACATACACAAGAATGTTGGTTAGGACATGGAAGGTGGAATATTCAGACTGGCTATAGGTGAAGAAGTTGGGTTTCCTTTAGCTGAAGACCTGATGGGAAGAGATATGAGGTCCAGCTGGGGAATAATTCCCTTCCCGAACTCAGCGTTGTAACACAGAGCCTGGTGATGAAGTCCTACTGGAGGCTGCAGACTGGAAAGTGAGTGTGGATGGCATAAGGTAAAATTCTATGAGTACACTAGGGCATGCTGCCTGTGAAGCAGTTGCACGGCTTTCCCCTTGTTGTGTTCTAGGATGAACGTCAGATCTGACTGGAGAATGTTCTTCCACCTCATGTTGGAAACAGTAGGCACAAGAATCTTCTCTTCTAGTGATTTTATTTGAACACGCTACCTGGGAGGCATGAACTTTGCTTGAATCCACCGAGTGTGGAGAAGAGGCAGCAGCATTGGGGTACAGGGCATCTCCTCTGAGGGGTGGCCCCATGTGCATCCTAGCCTGAGCCTGGGACAATAGCCTGGGTCCCCCTCCCAGCAACGTCTACTGGGACTGGAGAATCACCCACTGAACGCATTTATTACTTGTTGTGAATCCCTGACTGAGCATACCGCTGAGACTGGAAGTCCTGAAATGATCTTGACCTCTAAAATATCCAAAATGTCTAAGATGATGTCAGAGAAACTCTCTCATGTGGCTGTTAGGCAAATAAGGTCCATAATAACGTGGACATGGTTTGTGCCGGGTCTGGCTATAGTGGTAATGCAAGGCAGAGAAATGTGCAGGGAGTCCATTGGCCTCCAAGATGGACTCTGTCTGTGTAGGGAGCCACAGGGTTCTAAATTGCATACAAAAGAGCTCAGGAAAGGGTGATGTGGGGAGAGGGAGGGGCCTTCTTGCTTTCATACCTTCAGGAGCTGAGGATCACACTGAGGGCCACTCTTGGATCAGAAAGACAATTAAGTCTTCCCATTGAGAGATATTGACTTCCAGGGGAGGCTGGCATGCTGAGGGACCAATTCCAGGAGCAGGGCAGACTTTCTGGAGGAAGGCCATGAAATGATTTGGATAACCCTTGGGTGCTGAATACCCCCTAACTCCCATGTGTTCTATGCTGATCCCCAAGGTGGTGCTATTGGGAGGAGGTGGAACCATTAGGACTGAGGCCTGGTAGGAGGTCCTTGGTCATTGGGTTCATACCCCTGGAAATCATCCCTCAGGAGAGAGCTACTGGAAGCCTGAGTTTCAACCCGGCCACTCTCTCTGGAATCTGGGTCACCTTTTTATCCTTCTGCACTCACTTCACCATCCACTGTGGGCCCCTCACCAGGACCCAGTCCTCCCAGTGTCACCAGGAATTTGAATATTTAATACATGAGCTAAATAAATCTACCTCGTAAGAGGCTTGGTTAAAATATCCTATAGTAGTGAGAAGCTGACTACCACTGCCTGAGTTATCCTTTCGATGTATATTGATGCATTTGTGAAATCCACTCCCACTGCACGTGGGCAGGACACTTGCTTGCTTCTAAACAATAGAACAAAGCAAAACAGATGAGACATCATCCTGGAGTTGTGTCCTGTAGGATCAAAACTTCTTGTATGGCCTTTCTCTCGGATGGCTCTGAGGAAGCAAGCTGCCCTGTAGGTAGGTCCACACATCAAGACATTGAGGGTGGCCTCCTGGAACAGCCAGAGAAACTGAGGGCCCTGGTCTCACAATCCACAAGGGACTGAATTCTCCCCACACCCTGTGAGCATGGAGGTAGATCCTTCTCCAGTTAAACTGCGGATGAAACCACAGCCTTGGTTGACTGATGGTTGCAGCCCTGTGAGATCCTGACAGAGTGAACCCATCTTCTGGGCCTGGATTCCTGGGCACCGAAACTGTGAGATCAGAAATGTGAGGTTAATGTGTTAATTTGTCATCAGCAATTAACCTCCTAAGAAATCTCCAAGGGCTGGCAACCTCCTGAGATGTCTTAGAAGACCCGCCTGGATGCCTTGCAGTCTTCCCCTTGGGCCCATTTCCAGAGCATGTGAGCGTTCTGAGAACAGGGAGGTGACATCATCATTGGCTTATCTGTACACCTTCTTGAACATAATATTTGAATTTCATTGACCCTTTCTGCTTTTCTGAATACTTTGATATCTGTGTTTTTCCCTTTTAAATCACCATGGCTCTATCACCATTGATGCAGTTGAGTGGTTAGTTCTTCAGTGAAGGTTCTCGTAACCAAGTAGTGACACTGCAGCACTGGTCCCTGGATTTCAGAGAGTTCTTTCCTTATAAGGTTCTTGTCCCACCTGGTTTCTGCCCTGGGTTACAGTTTACTTGTGCATTCTGTGATGGCCAACTCAGGGGTGCCAAGAAAAGCTGTCCTCATGTCCCTTTACCTAAACTCTTGAGAGACTGAGGGGAATCCTGACTCTGGGCCATCTGATCAGCAGCCAGGGCTGATCCAGTGCTGGTAGCAGCAAAGAAGCTGTGTAATCTCACTGTACCAGGCTGGCCCAGCAAAGAGATAAGACAAGAACATTTACCCTGTCATTAGCCCTGCATGGCACTCAGTGTGCCAAGGCCTGGTCTTGTGGTGCACTGGGCATAGAATCTAATGCAGGCCTCTCATGCCAAGGTCCCAGGTGTTCAGCAATGTTCCATGAACATATCAGATTATTCAAAAGAATGAGGTTGAACAAACCATTCCTGGCAAGCACGTAAGTGTGACAGGTGCTATGGAGCTAATAGGCTTTGTGACACCATCACCCAGAGCTTTCCATCAAGGTCTTAGCTCAGGGCTATGTATTTTCCAAGTGATTTATTACCAATCTGCATCAATCTTTAGCTTTTAATTTTTGAAATACTTATTATTTGTTTGAATGCTGAAAGAGAGTGAGAGAGACAGGGAGGAGCATCAGAGAGTGAGATGATCTTCAATCCACTGGTTTACTCTTCGAGTGGCAACAATGCCCCAGGCTAGTGCAGCTTGAGCCAGGAGCAGAAACTCTACCTTGGTTTCCAATGTGGGTAGCAGGGGCACAAGTCATCCTCCACTACTTTATCAATCAAATTTGTAGGGAATTGAATTTTAAACAGAGTGTCTGGGACTTGAACCAATGCTTAAAGAGGGCATTCTAGCTTACCCCACTGTGTCATCACACATCTTAATTTTTTTACAGATATATTATGTTTATTTTAATATACAATTGTAGTAAGTTTAATAGACAGAATCAATTTCCATCATAAATCCAAAAGAGTTTTACAGACTGATAAGATGAAAAAGATAACTGAGTTTAAAAATGGGCTAAAACAAGGAAAGGAAATTCAAAAGCAAAACATATATAGGTCTTGATTCTCTGTATTAGTTAGGAAAATGAAAATCAAAATAATAATAAGATGCCATTATTTTATCCATAGAATTGGCAAAAGTTGATTCACTTTTTCATTTCTTTATTCTTGTTGAGTTTTTTTTAAGTTTTTTATTTAATGAATATAGATTTCATATGTACAGCTTTTATGGTTATAGTGTTTCTTCCCCCCATTCCTGCTCTCCCACCCCCACTCTCATCCCACCTCCTGCTCCCTCTCCCATTATATTTTCCATTAATATTCATTTTTAATGAATATTATATTGTATTATTTATTATTATATATTATATTATAATATATTATATACAGAAGACGAACTCTATACTAAGTAAATATTTCAACTGTTTGCACCCAGACAGACACACAAAGTATAAAGTATTGTTTGAGTAGTAGTTTTACCATTTATTCTTATAATGCAACTCATTAAGGACAGAGTCCTACATGGGGAGTAAGTGCAGAGTGACTCCTATTGTTAATTTAACAATTAACACTCTTGTTTTTTGATGTCAATGCCCAAGGCTCTTGACATGAGCTGCCAAGGCCATGGAAGCCTTTTGAGTCCACAAACTCCATCGGTATTTAGACAAGGCCATATGCAAAGTAGAAGTTTTCTCTTCCCTTCAGAGAAAAGTACATCCTTCTTTGATGGCCACTTCTTTCCACTGGGGTCTCACTCACAGAGATATTTCATGCAGAGCCGTTTTTGCCACAGTGCCTTGGCTTTCCATGCCTGAAATGCACTCATGGTATTTTCAGTCAGATACAAATGCCTTAGGGGCTGATTCTGAGGTCAGAGTGCTGTTTAGGGTGTTTGTCATTCTATGAATCTGCTGTGTGGACTGCATCCCATGTTGAAACTTTCTCTCCTTTGTAATTTTATCTATTGTTATTACCAGACACTTATGTGATCCTTTTGACTTTTGGCCCTATCTATATAATCAATTCCACACTTAATATGATCACTTTATTACATAAGATGGGATAAGTACCATCCAGCTAAAAGGGATTTGGAGTCCCCTGGCAAGTTTTTAGCTTCATCATTAGGGATACGTTTGTGGGAATGTGTGCTTCTCTGTACAGCTCCTCTCTCTCTCACTCCCATTATTATTTCTAACTGGAAGCTATTTTCAATTGACTTAATACATCTATGATTAATTTTATGTTAAGTAATGAGTGCAACTAATGATATTGAGTAGAGAAAAAAGAATAAAAAAAATAAAATGGAATAATAAACTGTTCCTTGGCAGTCAAGACAAGGACTGTTCAAGTAATTGCTTCTTATAGTGTCAGTTTTACTTCTACAGGTTACCTTTTAGATGCTCTGTTAGTTATCACAGAGCAGGGAGAACATATGGCATTTGTCCCTTTGGGTCTGGCTTATTTCACTAAGTATGATGTTTTTCAGATTCATCCATTTAATTTCAAATGACCAGATTTCATTTTTTTAACTGAGGTGTAGTATTCCATAGAGTTCATATCCATAATTTCTTTATCCAGTCTTCTGTTAATGGGCATTTAGGTTGATTCTCTGTCTTGGCTATTGTGAATTGAGCTACAATAAACATGGAGGTGCAGAAGACTCTTTTATTTGCTGATTGCAATTCCTTTGGGTAAATTCCAAGAAGTGGGATGCTGAGTTGTATGGTAGAACTATATTCAGATTTCTGTGCTATCTCCAAATTGGTCTTCCATAGTTGCTTTACCAGTTTGCATTCCCACCTACACTAGATTAGGGTCGCTTTTCCCCCATTTCCTGCCAGCATTTGTTGTTTGTTGATTTCTGTATGAAAGCCATTCTAACCAGAGTAAGGTGAAACCTCATTGCGGTTTTGATTTGTATCTCCCTGATGGCTAGTGATCCTGTGCATTTTTTCATGTGTTTTTAGGCCATTTGGATTTCTTTTTTTGAGAAATTTCTGTTTAAGTTCTTTGCTGATTTCTTTTTTTTTTTTTTACAGGCAGAGTGGACAGTGATAGAGAGAGAGACAGAGAGAAAGGTCTTCCTTTGCCATTGGTTCACCCTCCAATGGCAGCATGGCTGGCGCGCTATTTCCAGTGCAAATGCGCTGATCCCATGGCAGGAGCCAGGTGCTTCTCCTGGTCTCCCAGGGGGTGCAAGGTCCAAGCACTTGGGCCATCCTCCACTGCACTCCCGGGCTACAGCAGAGAGCTGGCCTGGAAGAGGGGCAATCGGGAGAGAATCCGGCACCCCGACCAGGACTAGAACCCGGTGTGCCAGCGCTGCAAGGTGGAGGATTAGCCTATTGAGCTGTGGCACCGGCCCTTTGCTGATTTCTTAACTGGGTTGTTTATTTTGTTGATCTGGAGTTTATTGATCTCTTTATATATTCTTGTTATTAAGCTTTTATCAGTTTCATGGTTTGCAAATAAGTTCTCCCATTCTGTTGGTTGCCTCTTTACTTTCCTGACTGTTTCTTTTGCTGTACAGAAGCTTCTCAGCTTGATGTAATCCCACTTGTTAATCTTGGTATTTATTGCCTGTGCCTCTGGAGTTTTTCCAGGAACTTTGTGCCTAGGCAGATGTCTTGCAGAGTTCTCCAATGTTCTCTAGTAATTGGATGGTATTCAGTTGTCGATTTAGGTCTTTTTTATTTTTTTAATTAATTATTTGACAGGTAGAGTTACAGACAGTGAGAGAGAGAAAGACTGAGAGAAAGGTCTTCCATCAGATGGTTCACCCCCCCACCAAATGGCTGCAACGGCTGGAGCTATGCCGATCTGAAGCCAGGAGCCAAGTGCCTCTTCCTGGTCTCCCATGTGGGTGCAGGGGCCCAACCACTTGGGCCATCCTCCACTGCTTTCCTGGACCACAGCAGAAAGCTGGACTGGACGAGGAGCAACCAATACTAGAACCCAGTGCCCATATGGAATGCCGTCACTGCAGGTGGAAGATTAACCTAGTGCGCCACGGCACTGGCCCCATAGATTTAGGTCTTTAATATATTTTGAATGGATTTTTGTGTAAGGCAGTGGTCTTGCTTCATACTTCTGCATGTGGAAATCCAGTTTTCCCAGCACTATTTGTTGAATAGACTGTCCTTGCTCCAGGGAATGGTTTTAGCTGCTTACTCGAATATAAGTTGCTTATAGATGTTTGGATTGATTTCTGGCATTTCTGTCTGCTCCATTGGTCCATCCATCTGTTTTTGTATCAGTACCAGGCTGTTTTCATTAAAATTCCTTGTAGTATGTCTTGAAATCTGGTATTGTGATGCCTCTGGCTTTGTTTTTGTTGTACAAGATTGCTTTAGCTATCTTAGGTCTCTTATGTTTCCAAATGAATTTCAGCATCATTTTTTCTAGATCTGAGAAGGATGTATTTGGTATTTTAATTGGTATTGCATTGAATCTGTAAATTGTTTTTGAAAGAATGGAGATTTTGATATTGATTCTTCCAATCTATGAATGTGAAAGTCTTGTCCATTTTTATGGCTTCTTCTATTTCTTTCTTCAGAGTTTTATAATTCTCATCGTAGAGATCTTTGACCTCCTTGGTTAAATTTATTCCAAGGTATTTAATTTTTTAGGTTATTGTGAATGGGATTGATCTTAGAAGTTCATTCTCAGCCTTTTCATTGTCTGTATATACAAAGGCTGTTTTTTTCTGTGTGTTGATTTTATATCCTGCTATTCTACCAAACTCTTTTATGAGTTCCAGTAGTCTCCTAGTAGAGTCTTTTGGTTCCCCTAATTATATAATCATATCATCTACAAATACCAATCTGAAATCCTTTGATTTCTTTTGCTTGTCTGATGGCTCTGACTAAAACTATTAGGACTATATTGAAGAGCAGTGGAGAGAATGGGCATCCTTGTCTGGTTCCAGGTTTCAAAGGGAATGCTTCCAGCTTTTCCTCATTCAATAGGATACTGGCCATGGGTTTTTCATAAATTGCCTTGATTATGTTGAGGGGTGTTCCTTCTAGACTGAATTTATTTAGAGTTTTCATCATCAAGAGGTGTTGTATTTTATCAAATGCCTTCTCTTCATCCATTGAGATAATCCTATGGTTTTTCTTCTGCAGTTTGTTAATGTCATGCATCACATTGATTGATTTGTGAATGTTGAACCATCCCTACATACCAGGGATAAATCCCACTTGATCCGGGTGAATGATCTTCCTGATGTGTTCTTGAATTCAATTTGTCCAGAATTTTGTTAAGGATTTTTGCATCTATGTTCATCAGGGAAATTGGTATATAGTTTTGTATCTCTGTTGCATCTTTTCCAGATAGGAATTAAGGTGATTTTGGCTTCATAGAATGAATTTGGGAGGATTCCCTCCCTTTCAATATTTTCAATAGCTTGAGAAGAATTAGAGTTTGTTCTTCTTTAAACGTTTGGTAGAATTCAGCAGTAAAGCCATCCAGTCCTAGGTTTTTCTTTGTTGGTAGGGCTCTTATTACTGATGCAGTTTCTGTCTCGGTTATGGGTCTGTTTAGGTTTTCTGTCTGCATGACTCAATTTAGGTAGTTTGTATGTCTCCAGGAATCTGTCCATTTCTTCTAGGTTTCCCAGTTTGTTGGCATGTAGCTATTTGTAGTAATTTCTGATAATTCTTTTTATTTCTGTGGTGTCTGTTTTACATTTCCTTTTTCATCTCTAATTTTATTGATTTTTGCTCTTTTCTCTCCTTTCTTGGTTAGTTGGCCCAATGATGTATCAATTTTGTTCATTTTTTCAAAAAAACAACTCTTTATTTTGCTGATCTTTTGTATTTTTTGTTTCAATTTTGTTGATTTCTTCTCTAATTTTAATCATTTCTTTCCTACTGGTTTTTGGTTTAGTTTTCTTGTTTTTTTCTATATCCTTGAGGTGCATAGATAGTTCATTTATTTGGTGCCTTTCTAGATTCTTGATGTAGGTACCAATCGCTATTAAATTTTCCTGTCTTAACACTGCTTTTGCTGTATCCCACAAATTTTGGTATGTTGTATTGTCATCTTTGTTTCCAGAATGTTTTTGATTTTTCCTTTGATTTCTTCTATGATCCACTGTTCAGTCAGTAACATGTTGTTCATTCTCCATGTATTTGCATATGATGTATGGATTCTTGAGTTGTTGATTTCTAGCTTCATTGCATCGTGATTCTAGAAGATGCATGGTATGACTTTGATTTTTTTTTTTTAATTTGGTGAGACTTGCTTTATGGCCTAGCAATGTGGTCAATGCTAGAGAAAGTTCCATGTACCGGAGAAAAATATGTGTACTCTTTGGCTGTAAGTTGGAAGGTTCTGTAGATATCTTCCAGGTCTGTTAGTCTATGGTGTCGATTAACTCTGTTGTTTCCTTACTGATTTTCTGTTTCATTGACGTCTCCATTGCTGGTATTGTGGTAGTGAAGTCCCCCATTTCTATTGTATTTGGATGTAAATCTTGTTTAAATCCTTTAACATTTCTTTTAAATATCCAGGTGCCCTGTGATTGGGTGCATATACATTTATAATGGTCACATATTTCTGTTGAATTGATCCTTTGATCATTACACAGTGTCCTTCTTTGTCTCTCTTGATGATTTTTGTATTAAAGTCTATCTTATCTGATATTAAGTTAGCCACACCAGCTCTTTTTTTTTTCTTTTAGCATGGATTAACTTTTTCCATCGTTTCACTTTCAGTCTGAGAGCATCTTCGTAGGTAAGATGTGTTTCTTTTAGGCAGCAAATAGATGGGTTTTCTTTCTTTTTTAAAAGCTTTTATTTAATGAATATAAATTTCCAAAGTACAGCTTATGGATTACAATGGCTTCCTCCCCCCCATAAATTTCCTCCCACACGCAACCCTCCCCTTTGCCGCTCCCTCTCCCCTTCCATTCACATCAAGATTCATTTTCAATTCTCTTTATATACAGAAGATCAGTTTGGTATATGTTAGGTAAAGATTTCAACAGTTTGCACCCACACAGAAACACAAAGTGAAAAATACAGTTGGAGTACTAGTTATAGTATTAAATCACAATGTACAGCACATTAAGGACAGAGATCCTACATGATTTTTTTAAAAAATTGATTAATTTTCTATGCAATTTCCAATTTAACATCAAGTTTTTTTTTTCATTTTCAATTATCTTTATATATAGAAGATAAATTCAGTATATGCTAAGTAAAGATTTCATCAGTTTGTACCCACACAGAAACACAAAGTGTAAAAATACTGTTTCAGTACTAGTTATAGCATTACTTCACATTGGACAACACATTAAGGACAGATACCACATGAGACGTAAGTACACAGTGACTCCTGATGTTGATTTAACAATTTGACACTCTTGTTTATGGCGTCAGTAATCTCCCTAGGCTCTCATCATGAGTTGCCGGGCTATGGAAGCCTTTAGGGTTCGCCGACTTCGATCTTATTCCGACAGGGTCATAGTAAAAGAGGAAGTTCTCTCCTCCCTTCAGAGAAAGGTACCTCCTTCTTTGATGGCCCTGTTCTTTCCACTGGGATCTCACTCGCAGAGATCTTTCATTTAGGACTTCTTTTTTTTTTCCAGAGTGTCTTAGCTTTCCATGCCTAAAATATTCTCATGGGCTCTTGAGCCAGATCCCAATGCCTTAAGGGCTGATTCTGAGGCCAGAGTGCTGTTTAGGACATCTGCCATTCTATGAGTCTGCTGTGTCAACCACTTCCCATCTTGGATCGTTCTCTCCCTTTTTGATTCTATTAGTTAGTATTTTTTTATATAAAGCTTTTATTTAAAGAATATAAATTTCCAAAGTACAGCTTATGGATTACAATGGCTCCCCCCCACACAACTTCCCTTCCTCCCACTCCCCTCAACTTTCCCGCTCCCTCTCCCCTTCCATTCACATCAAGATTCATTTTCTTTCTTTTTTTTAATTTAATTAATTAATTTATTTATCTTTAATATAAAGCTTTTATTTAAAGAATATAAATTTCCAAAGTACAGCTTATGGATTACAATGGCTCCCCCCCCCACAACTTCCCTCCCTCCCGCTACCCTCCTCTTTCCCGCTCCCTCTCCCCTTCCATTCACATCAAGATTCATTTTCAATTCTCTTTATATACAGAAGATCAGTTTAGTACATATTACGTAAAAATTTCAACAGTTTTCCCTCCCATAGAGACACAAAGTGAAAATACTGTTGGAGTACTAGTTATAGTATTAATTCACAATGTACAGCACATTAAGGACAGAGATCCTACATGATTTTTTTAAAGAATTAATTAATTATCTGTGCAATTTCCAATTTAACACCAAGATTTTTTAATCATTTGCAATTATCTTTATATACAGAAGATCGATTCAGTATATACTCTGCAAAGATTTCATCAGTTTGTACCCACACAGAAACACAAAGTGTAAAAATACTGTTTCAGTACTAGTAATAGCATTATTTCACATTGGATAACACATTAAGGACAGATACCACATGAGACGTAAGTACACAGTGACTCCTGATGTTGATTTAACAATTTGACACTCTTGTTTATGGCGTCAGTAATCTCCCTAGGCTCTCATCATGAGTTGCCGGGCTATGGAAGCCTTTAGGGTTCGCCGACTTCGATCTTATTCCGACAGGGTCATAGTAAAAGAGGAAGTTCTCTCCTCCCTTCAGAGAAAGGTACCTCCTTCTTTGATGGCCCCATTCTTTCCACTGGGATCTCACTCGCAGAGATCTTTCATTTAGGTCTTCTTTTTTTTGTTTTTCAGAGTGTCTTAGCTTTCCATGCCTAAAATATTCTCATGGGCTCTTGAGCCAGATCCCAATGCCTTAAGGGCTGATTCTGAGGCCAGAGTGCTGTTTAGGACATCTGCCATTCTATGAGTCTGCTGTGTCAACCACTTCCCATCTTGGATCATTCTCTCCCTTTTTCATTCTGTCAGTTAGTATTAGCAGACACTAGTCTTGTTTATGTGATCCCTTTGACTCTTAGATCTATCAGTGTGATCAATTGTGATCACTTGGACTAGGGAGATGGCATTGGTACATGCCACCCTGATGGTATTGTATTGGAATCCCCTGGCACGTTTCTAACTCCATCATTCGGGGCAAGTCCGATTGAGCATGTCCCAAATTGTACATCTACTCCCTCTCTTTTTGCCACTCTTATATTTAATAGGGATCACTTTTCAGTTAAAATTTAAACACCTAAGAATAATTGTGTGTTAATTACAGAGTTCAACCAATAGTACTAAAATAAAAAATACTAAAAACGACAAAGTATTACATTGTACAATAACAGTCAGCACAAGAGGTGATCAAGTCACTGTTTCTCATAGTGTCCATTTCACTTCAACAGGTTTTCCCTTTGGTGCTCAGTTAGTTGTTGCCGATCAGGGAAAACAAATGATAATTTTCTCTTTGGGACTGGCTTAATTCACTCAGAATGATGTTTTCCAGATTCCTCCATCTTGTTGCAAATGACTGGATTTGATTGTTTTTGACTGCTGCATAGACTTCTATAGAGTACATGTCCCATAATTTCTTTATCCAGTCTACTGTTGCTGGGCATTTGGGTTGGTTCCAGGTCTTAGCTATTGTGAATTGAGCTGCAATAAACATCATTGCACAAAAATCAACAGACTTTGTATACACAGGCAATGCCATGGCTGAGGAAGAACTTCTAAGATCAATCCCATTCACAAGAGCCACAAAAGCAATCAAATACCTTGGAATAAACTTAACCAAGGACAATAAAGATCTCTACGATGAATATTACAAAACATTAAAGAAAGAAATAGAAGAGGATACCAAAAAATGGAAAAACTTCCATGCTCATGGATTGGAAGAATCAATATCATCAAAATGTCCATTCTCCCAAAAGCGATTTACAGATTCAATGCAATACCAATCAAAATACCAAACACATTCTTCTCAGATCTGGAAAAAATGATGCTGAAATTCATACGGAGACACAGGAGACCTAAGATAGCTAAAGCAATCTTGTACAACAAAAACAAAGCCAGAGGCATCACAATACCAGATTTCAGGACATACTACAGGAAAGTAGTTATCAAAACAGCATGGTACTGGTACAGAAACAGATAGATAGACCAATGGAACAGAATAGAGACACCAGAAATCAATCCAAACATCTACAGCCAACTTATATTTGATCAAGGATCCAAAACCAATCCCTGGAGTAAGGACAGTCTATTCAATAAATGGTGCTGGGAAAACTGGATTTCCACATGAAGAATCATGAAGCAAGATCCCTACCTTTCTCCTTACACAAAAATTCACTCAACATGGGTAAAGACTTAGATCTACGACCGGACACCATCAAATTCTTAGAGAGCATTGGAGAAACCCTGCAAGATATAGGGACTGGCAAAGACTTCTTGGAAAATACCCCAGAGGCACAGGCAGTCAAAGCCAAAATTAACTATTGGGATTGCATCAAATTGAGAAGTTTCTGTACTGCAAAGAAACAGTCAGGAAAGTGAATAGGAAACCGACAGAATGGGAAAAATATTTGAAAACTATGCAACAGATAAATGGTTGATAACCAGAATCTACAAAGAGATCAAGAAACTCCACATATCAAAACAAAGAACCCACTTAAGAGATGGGCTAAGGACCTCAATAGACATTTTTCAAAAGAGGAAATCCAAATGGCCAACAGACACATGAAAAAATGTTCAAGATCACTAGCAATCAGGGAAATGTAAATCAAAACCACAATGAGGTTTCACCTCACCCCAGTCAGAGGGGCTCACATTCAGAAATCTACCAACAATAGATGCTGGAGAGGATGTGGGGAAAGAGACACTAAACCACTGTTGGTGGGAATGCAAACTGGTGAAGCCACTATGGAAGTCAGTCTGGAGATTGCTCAGAAACCTGAATAGAACCCTACCATTCAACCCAGCCATCCCACTCCTTGGAATTTACCCAAAGGAAATTAAATTGTTTTTTTTTTTTTCTGAATCCATTCAGCCAACCTGTGTCTTTTAACTGGAGAATTGAGACCGTTTACATCCAGTTTTATTATTGTTAAGTACCGACTTTGCCCTGCCATATTTCTGTAAATAGTTCTGTTTATGTGCTTTGGATTCACTTTTTCTTTTGCTGGGTAATTATCTACTTTTCCAGTGATGTTCCTGTTTCTATGTTTCTGTATGTATCTTGTGTTTGAGCATGTTTCCTAGTTTTGGGTGAGTACTTATAAATTCTGTCAATTTCTGTTTGCTATGGAAGATCTTTATTTCTCCTTCATTCATAAATGAGAGTCTTGCAGGGTACAGTAATCTGGATTGACAATTTTTTTCTCTTAGGACGTAGAGTATGTCTCACCATTCTCTCCTTGCCTGTAGGGTTTGTGGTGAGAAGTCTGGGGTGAGTTTAATCGAGTTTCTCCTGAGTGTGATTTGGCTTTCTCTCCAACACATTGTAGGATCTTTTCTTTATGTGTTACTGAGGAGAGCTTTGTCACTATGTGTCAAGGCAAGGAACTTTTCTGGTCTTGTCTGTTGGGAGTTCTGTGTACTTCTTGAACTTGAATGTCTCTTTCTTTATCAGAGGGTGGAAGTTCTCTGCTATTATTTCATTAAAAAGGCCTTCTAATCCTTTCTCTCTTTCAATGCCTTCTGGAATTCCTAGGATCCGTATGTTGGATCGTTTGATAGAATCTTGCAGATCTCCAACTTGTTTTTCAATTTCCTGATTTCTTCTTCTTGTGTTTGGTCTGACTGTATTATCTGCAGAAATTTGTCTTGTATTTCTGATATTCGTTCTTCTGTTTCATTTATTCTATTTTTGAGACTATCCCCTGTATTTTTATTTGCTGTATTAAATCCTTCATATCTAGAATTTCATTCTGATTTCTCTTCTCAATTTCTTGAGAACACTTTTTTTTTTGACAGGCAGAGTGGACAGTGAGAGAGAGAGACAGAGAGAAAGGTCTTCCTTTTGCCATTGGTTCACCCTCCAATGGCTGCCGGGGCCGTCACGCTGTGGCCGGCGCACCACACTGATCCAAAGGCAGGAACCAGATGCTTTTCTGGTTCTTTTTATCTTTAATATGTGTCTTGGTGCCTGTGGCAAGATTTCCCTCTGCTATGAGTTGCTACGTGTCTCTGCATTGCCAATGGGAATATGTAGCCCCACCACTGGAAGACCTGCTCACTTCTGGATGGTGATGGGAGCAGATAGGAGAGCTCTGGTACACTAAGCCCCTCATACTTGGGCCAGGCTCTGGTGTATGAAACGAGGTAGGGATTTCAGTGTTTAGAATTTCTTCCCATTGTACAGTTTGTGTGGTGGTGGGGAGAAGTTACTCTGAAATGTTGTCATCCTTGTTACTGGGTAGGGGGGTGAGTGGTGAAGTGGCCCTCACAACTGATGGGCGTGCACATGAGAGGCAAATGCAGTAGCACCCTGTTTACATTTGGAGATGTAAACAGAGAATATGGGCTGGCATCATGGCTCAATAGGCTAATCCTCCACCTGCGGCACCAGCACACTGCGTTCTAGTCCCAGATAGGGCGTCGGATCCTGTCCTGGTTGCCCCTCTTCCAGTCCATCTCTCTGCTGTGGCCCGTGAGTGCAGTGGAGGATGGCCCAAGTCCTTGGGGCCTGAACCTGCATGGGAGACCAGGAGGAAGCACCTGGATCCTGGCTTCAGATCAGCATGGTCCGCTGTCCGCAGCACGCCAGCTGTAGTGGCCATTGGGGGGTGAACCAACGGAAAAGGAAGACCTTTCTCTCTGTCTCTCTCTCTCTCACTGTCCACTCTGCCTGTCAAACCAAACAAAGAAACAAAAAAAAAAGAGAGAATACGGCTTCTCCCAGCCAGCTGCAGGTCCGGTTGAGGGGAAGAGGAGGCATGGATGGGCAGAAGTGTAACCGAACTTATCAAAGTCCCATCATGCCTCTCTGACTCCTAAGCTGGACTGCCACTCAGAGTGAAAAAGCACATTAGGCAGCATAATTTTTAATCGGAAAAATGAAAACAGATTCTTGTTCCCTGCTGTGGTGAAACTGGCAATGCAGGCGCCGCACCTCTCCAGTGTCTGGAGCTGCAGCTGCCTGCATGCTGGAAGGGACCCGGTCCACGGAGAGACTGAGAACCACAGGGCACTCATGAATATAGCCTCTAAGGGGCCAGCTGTATTGTGGCCCTGTTGGTTTTCAGCCAAATGCTTCTTCTGGGCCCCTCTTTCTCCTGGGTGTTTGGTGCTTAATTTTCCTGGGCAGTTCATGCGTTTGCTCCACAGGCACCTGCTGATAGGGGACATCACAGACAAGGCCAGGACCCTGCACTCATGGGGCGCATGTGCCAGTGGGAAGATGGATCTCATTGGTTGACGCCTGCACCCTGTATGCCTTCTCCCCTGACAGTGGCTGCTCTGACAGACACCCGTTGGCCCTTGAGTGCCCATCAGCTGCCATGAGCAAGGACCTTTGTGCATTTTCCATGTCCTCACCTGGACTCGGAAGCCTGTTTACACATAGATAGCCTCATCACCTGCCCCTACCCTTTCTACCCCAACAGGCAGTGCTGCCCGGTGTGCTGGGGTGAATGTGAGCAGACTAAGACCAGCTGCCCCTGTCCAAGGGTCCTGGATAGGCCCGGCTCTCATCATCCCCTTGTCCTCTGCCTCTGCTGGCTGCAACTATGATGGCAGGAAGGTGGTGACCAGCCAGTACTCACCTGGACCATGTGGGTATAGGGCAGTGACAGGGATGTCAGGAGCAGTTCCTTGAGCCCATAGCAAAGTCCCAGATGGGCTCTAGGGAAGAGGAAACTCCTGAGTGACACCCCTTCTCCCTGTGCCAATCATGGTAGGATTTCTTTTTTATTTATTTATTTAACAGAGTTTGACAGTGAGAGAGACAGAGAGAAAGGTCTTCCTTCTGTTGGTTCACCCCCAAATGGCCACTATGGCCGGAGATATGCCAATCCAAAGCCAGGAACCAGGTGTTTCCTCCTGGTCTCCCGTGCAGGTGCAGGGCCCAAGCACTTGGGCCATCCTCCACTGCACTCATGGGCCAAGCAGAGAGCTGGACTGGAAGAGGAGTGACTAGAACCCAGTGTGCATATGGGATGCTGACACCACAGGCGGAAGATTAACCAAGTGAGCCACGATGCTGGCCCCAATGCTACAATTTCAACTCTTCCCATTTGCTATGTGTATAAACTACCTTCAGTGTGGCTGATTTTACACTTTGTAAACTTTTAGGAAAATGGTGAATTTTTTCTTTGATAGCTAGAATTTGTTCTTAGAAAATTTGTTCATTTAAATTCCATTGATATCTGAAAGGTGTATTCTGTCTGTGGGCAACTCTGCAGCTCTGTGGGTGATGGACTTCTGTTAGTGTTGTTGGGCTGGAAACCAACAATGAGTCTAGACATCCATTAGGTTAAAAAGGATTAGAGACTGCTTTGTTATAACAGGTGAACATTCCACTGCAAGTTGGTCATTGTCCTTGCCCCAGAGTTTTTGAGATGAACTGGTGCTGCATATACCAAGCGTTTTACATGTGTTATATCACTCAGAAACTCTCAGCAGTGTCTAGGCACAGATGCTGCTACTCTATTTGCAGGTGGGCAAACACAGGCTCTGATAGTGGGCAGGGTTGGAATGAAGCCCAGGCCTCTGTCTTTCTTATTCCTGACCTGGTACTCTTTTGTGCTCTGCTTTCCACCAAGTTGGGAAACTGAGGCCCAAAGAGAGGACTTAGAGAGCGGCACTGTGGCATCGTGGGTTAAGCTTCTGCCTGTGGTGCTGGCTCCCATATGGGCACCGGTTCAAGTGCCAACTGCTCCAATTCCAGTCTGGCTCCCTCCCTGCTGATGGCCTGGGAGGGCAGTGGAAGATGGCACAAGTGCTTGGGCCCCTGAACCTGCATGGGAAACACAGAAGCAGCTCTTGGCTCCTGGCTTCCAATTAGCCAAGTTCCACTGTTGCAGCTCTTTGGCTATTGAACCTGTGGATGGAAGACCTCTCTCTGTCTCTCCCTATCCCTGTTACTCTGCCTTTAAAATAAATAAGTAAATTTTTAGTAAAAGAGAAGGGGAGAGAGAGAGGCTTACAGAGCCTAGCTCCATTCCCTGGAATGCACTGCTTAAACTGTGTTTGCTGCACACTTCTTTCTAACAGGAGCTCCCTTTATGAGAAGCACCTTTTTATTGACATAGAATCATACCTGTTTACTTCTAATTAATGAAAAATAATCTATATAGAGAGAACAGTTTTTCTGAGCTAGGATCCCTATGTCATGTTCTTTAGTTTAGTTTACGGAATTTGCAACCAGCCTTTCAAAGGTGTTCTGAATAGAATCATTCCAGCTTTTGAATACTCCCAATGGCATCTGGGTCCCGTTCACCCCTAACATGTCCTTTTTCTCACTCTGCCTCTCACTCAATTGCTTCTGTCCCAGTTACTAAATGTCACTGTGTTTGCTGCTGTCCAAGGAGACATGATCATTCCTGCTTGTCTGCCTGGTGTTCTGACCCCAGCAATGGGAGGAGACATACTAGTGAGGAGAAGGAGCCACAAACATGTTTCTATCAGCTGTTTTTATTCTACATTGTGGGTGTGAGTGGGAACAGGGCCAACCATCTACTTCTATGGGAAGGTGACTGTGTTTCTGGAAGAACAATCAGGAGACGTCTGTCCACCTACAGGGGTTACAGGACTAGGCCAAATCTATCGGGAAGTGGTTTCAAAGCTGCAGGCTTAAGCTGCGGCAGCCAGGCCCAGCTGATTGTTGGCCCGGTCGAAGACGGTGAAGTACTGGCGGATGAAGACGTCACCCAGGATCCAGAGCTCACCAGTGTAGGTGTCCAGGTTCATGCCCTCGAAGCCACTAATGCAGGCGTCATCTTCCTATAGAGCAGAGAACAGCACAGGAGATGGGGAACAGGGTGAGGGTTACAAGCACTGGGTGATAACCATGAATGGCTGGCTCCTGCCTCTGGCTTCAGGTGCCATGCCAAGAAGGGATTTGTGGCTCATTTTCCAGGGATGCGGCTGTTGCTGGGCTGGGATCAGCCTGCAGAAGCTGCTCCCTGCACTCTTGATGGGACGGATTGCCAGGCATTGTATGCTGCCATTGACAGACACAGGAACCCTGACCTCAGCACCGGGGTTTAGGCAGAAGTCGAAGTCGGATTCTGGGAAGGAGATTTGGATTCCCTGAGGGTGTAGCCACTTCTCATTATTCCCATCACCACCCGTGGCACAGCTGACAGCCGGGGGTTCCTCCTCCTCCCTGTGTTACACTCTCAGCCTTGGCTGCAAGGCCGCACTTGCCGAGAGAAGGCACCAGGTGCGAATACTTCTCACAGAGTAAGCTCAGCCCATGTGGTAGGAGGCAAGGAGTTTCTTGAAGGTCGTTGGACTGAATTGTGCTCAGTCTTACCAAAGCCCCCTAAGTGCACACAAGGTGGGATGAGCTGACACCTCTAGTGTTAGCTGAGGAAATGAACGCTGAGAGGACATGCGCCTTGATCAGAAATGATTGACAGAACATTGAGACTAGGGAGTCAGATACAGATCTAAATATCAGAATCCCCTTTCACACCATTATCCTTTGCCTCACTTTTCCTTTAGGGGCTTCCTCCAATTCTCACTCCTGCATGGCTGTAATAGGCTCTTTTTGTCTACTGGCCATGCAGAGCAGGGGTCAGTCTGCCTTTTGGCATCAGCAGGGAGAAGTGTGAATTCCCTCTTGCAGATGGCAGCATGCAGCCTCCTTTTGTGTGGCCCCATTCAGTGCCTGGCCGAGTGCTCCCTTACCTCCAGGATGTAGGCACTGGCGGGCACAGGGTACTGGACTCCATTGATGGTGAAGACAATGTTGGGCAGGGAGTACATGGATGAGCAGCTGACGATCATCTGGAAGGTGTGAGTGTGGGGGTTAGAAGGAGCTCATGCCTTGTGCATGGTACTCCCCCCAGCAGTGTCTAGCAGAGAGCATTTGGGGCTGGACTTGCCTCGCCATCAGAGTTCTCAGAAGCTCCGATGTAGCTCTGGATGTTGGAAATGGCGCTGGTGGGGCCAGCCAGCAGAGAGGTGCCTGTGTCCACGATGGCCTGGCAGCTATCAGCACAAGCGATGGTCTCTCCATCCATGGTGATGCTAAGTGGGACAAGCAAGGGTGCGTACCCTGAGTCCCAAGAGGTTACACATGTGACCTCGTGGACCCTCTTGAGTGGTCATAGCCACTAGAATTCAGGCTTCAATGGGTCAGGGCATGCTTGGCAGGGACAGTTTCTCAGCCATTTTGCCCCAATCCTAGACTGCTAGTGATATGCTTGCTACAGAGGCAGTTTGTGTAATGCATTCTTGGTCCCTTAAATGCTGAGAGGTATGGACAGGTAGGTTTTCTATACCCTCCCAAATGTGCTGGGATGTGTCCATGCCTCCTGACCCTAAGGAAGTAGCTGTCCCATCCTTTTTGTGGAGCTGGGCTCCCAGACCACACTTTCTTCCCCTTCAAGTGAGGTGCCTTTTCTGGGCTCTCTGTGGGTTGACCAGTTTCCAGCTCTCTCTGTACTGGCTGTTCCAGGTAGATCTTGACATCAGATCAACAGCTGTCCATAAAGAAGTGGGATATGGGATCAGCCCAGGATGCTATGCAGCAGGGCACTCTCACCTGTCCAGAGTGATCTGCCAGTAGCCTTCATAAGAGACAGGCACCCAGTTCAGGCTTCCAGTGTAGTAGGAAGAATCGATGCCACCAAACATCACAACACTGCCACTCTCATCATCACTGTGGAAAAAGGAGGGGTAGGGGAGAAGACAGGAATTCATTAATTCATGGTTTGCATATCTGCTATGTACAGCCTACAAGATACCCTTGATGGGGGTACTATTCAGTGCCAGCTGTGCTGAATGTGTGACTGATGTGGATTCTTTCAATGTAACACCAGGTCCACACAGTGGTCTGTATTATTATTTTGACTCTACAAGACACTGTGCCACAGAGAAGTAAGGCAACTTGCTTGAGTTCACATAGCTGTGTAGTTGCCGTCAAGTGTAGAACCTAGAAATTTGGGTTCTCATTTGTGTGATTTGCATCCTGATACTCATTACATTGCCCTGGGGTCCACAAGAGAAGAGAATCTGGGACAGTTTGCGCATGTAAGGACTTAATGGTGGAGATCACTCTTTCTCAACCAGGACTACTGTGGCCAATATCCAGAGACATTTCTGATTATTGTTGTCGCGTGGTTGCAGGGATTGAGGTACAACAGGTCATGGCCAGGATCTACAGCACAAACTACAGTCCTTAGGACAGCCCTGACAATATACAACTACGTGCCCCCAAAAGTCCAAAGGGGCGATTTCTAGTATCTTTGTTAGCTGGGGAGATGCAGTGACCCACAAGAGATACTTAAGCACTCATGAAAGCACGTTATGTTTAAGAGTCAACTGAAGATTGAGTGGCCAAGGGCACAAAGGATAAAAGAGCTCTCACAAAGGAGTCTTTGTTACTGAAAAGTTCATTTGCTAAATCTGATGTTTCAGGTTAGATAGGAAAGCAGGTATAGATGTTAACAAGAAATTAGTCAAAAAATACCGGCCATTTCTGAAACTCAGCTCCACCCACATTTACCCACCCAGCTTTACAGTAAACATGTGAGTGTACAATGCAGCATCTAGGAGAATGTTAATGCCTGAAACAAAGCAAGAGTGGTGACCAATGTTATCATGAGGAGGATATGAGAGACAGAGGAAAGTTGATGGCAGCCTTGGCTACTATAGAGTAAGTCTACATGACCAAAATCCACCTGGGTTATACTTCTAGCATTCTTAGAACTAACTAGATAAAAAAGAAACTTGATTTCATTGCTTTACAATGTCATTGTTAAAGATATATGAGGGTACTTCAAAATTTTCCTAGAAAAATAAAAATAAAAGAATTCATATTGAGACAAAATATATATTGGAGTCTGTGCATACAAGGAGTTTGAAAAATGTTCCTGGAAAATGCATGCTATAAAAAACCATGATGAGTTTCAAAATTTTTGCACTAAAGTAAACTAATATTTTATATTTTTTTAATTTGAAAGAGAGATTGAGAGAGACATTCAGGCATCTTCCATCTACTGATTGATTATGCAAATGTCAGCACCAGCTAGGGCTGACCCAGAATGAATCCAGCATCACAGAACTCAGTCTGGGTCTTCTATGTGGATGACAGTGACTTCAGTACTTTAGTTTTTGCTTGCTCCTTCCTTGGGTGGGCAGTATGATGAAGCTGGATACAAAAAGAGAGGCCAGGACTCAAACTATTCTCTTGGTAAGATGCGGGCACCACACAGAGTGACTTAAACACTGAGGCACCCACTCCCTAAATGTATTTTTTATTTTCACTTTCCAGGAACTTTTTAAAGTCCCTTCATATGCTCTAATCATCTCTTTTCATTTTTGCTGTGAATCTTGACACTCTTTTAAGAGAGTTCACTTTAAGTAGTATCTTTTGAGGGCCAAGATTGAAGCAACCGGTCCTGGCAAGCAAATGGCTAATGATTATTGAAATTGAAGAAATCAAATGACAAAAACTTATGCTGGTAATAACAATGAATGAAGACTGTTTGTCAGAGAGGGAGAGAGGGAGAGAGGGAAAGAGATGGAAAGAGAGAAAAGAGAGAGGGAGGGAGGGAGGGAAGAAAAAAGGGAGGGAGGGAAGTGAAACTGGTCGGTGTAGGAAAGGCCCCAGGCTAGCCAAAACCTACGAGCTCAAGTAGACGGAGAAGAGGTCCTGGGACACGAGACCCTGGTCCCACATGTTGTCAAAGACAGGCGTAGCATCGGAGGAGGAAATGCTGGGGTAGGCCAGACCCAGGATGCCGTCGAAGGGAGCGTAGTACAGGAAGGAACCGGGCTCCGACTCACTCAGCCCAAAGATCTGGTTGGTGTCCTCGATGTTTCCAACCTGTGTAGGGGGCACAGAGAGGAGGTCCACAATGAGCACCTGTTCATGGAGCACTTCTGGGCTCCAGCCCTGGACTCAGAGTGATCCTGCTTCATTTGCTGGAGGACTTAGCTTCCAGGGAACAAGACAGAAAGCAGGAAGAGGGACTATCCCTGAAATTCTTGACTCTCCATTGGGCAAAACCTTGGCAGCTGCTGCCAGGTGGCCACAGTGTGTGACTCACTGTGAGATATTGCTGCAGGATGGATAGCCACTGTGCATTTAGATTTCGGCTGGGCAGATGGAAGGCAGACTCCAGCAACCTAGAGCATTTTACCCCTGCCATGGCCTGGAGATTTGTGGAGCTCATGTGACTAGAGGAAGGAGGAGGCTGTGGAGGAGATGCTAAAAGAGAATTGAGCAACTGCGTCCCTTCTCCCCACTTCCTCCATTCAGCACTGAGCATGGCTGAGTTTCCCAGGCACCACTCCCATTATGCACATATGGCTTAACCCCTGAGTGTGTGTGACATCTCTGCCACACCCTCCCTGCACTGCCTGTTAGATTTCTTGTGTGATCTCTGAGATCCATACTGTTAGAGTGAACTTGCTTTGGGAATTCACTGTGGTCCCCAAGTCCTTGGAAACAGGCTCAAAGCCCAGACAGTGTGATGGTGCATAGCCCCCAAGTGCTCACTTTCACAGTGTCGTATCCCAGGAAGCCTGTCATGCTGCCAGTGCCATAGGTGATGGAGAGAGACTCGCTGGTGGCCTGGAAGGTGGAGGAGTCCTCAGGGTTGAACTGGTTATGGACACCTGCAAAGGTAAAGAGTGACATCCTTAACTTCCAGAGGGCAAACAAGGGTGGTGGAATGGACATGTCTTCCTGGGATGGGATTTCTTGGCTTGGGTGGGACTATGGAGGATAAAGATGACCTTTGCTACAGGATGACCTTTAAGGTGGCCTTTGGAGGGCAGAAATTCCAGGTTGCAATCACAAGTTTTTGGCAGTCAGCACCATCTCACTGGTGAATGATCCCAGCCTACCCTAATTCCTCCCAGGGCACCCAGGCAAGCACTGAGCACATCAGTGTGGCTGTTCGTGGTGCTGAGTGCCTTCACAACCAGGGCCATTGTTAGGGCACCCCTGATTCTCCTGACACCTCTTCTTAAAACTCGACCAGAAAGCAGGAAGAGTTTGGAACTTTAAACATTGTGGTGACTTCCAACGACAATGTCTCCTTCATTACCAAAGCAGTGATTTGTCTCTGTGTATTTAACTGAGTTCCACACTCATCTCAAGAGTGTCTCAGTCCAGCCACTGTGTCATATGGGACTTGGCAGGCTGGCCAACATGCAGCACTTCATCCCTTCCTTGCTTTAAAATTCTATAGGCTTTCCAGTAGAATATGGCCCAAGTGCTTGGGCCCCTGCACCTACATGGGAGACCAGGAAGAAACCCCTGCCTCCTGGCTTTGTATTGGTGCAGCTCCAACAATAGTGGCCATTTGGGAAGTGAATCAATGGAAGGGAGACCTTTCTCTCTGTTTCTCCCTCTCACTGTCTGTAACTCTACCTCTCAAATAAATAAATGAAATAAAAAATCTTTAAAAAAATTCTACAGGATTTCTCCTCCAGGAGTCCAACTCTTCCCTTTATGCCCTGAGCACCTGTGCCTACTGCTAGCTCCTGGAAGCTGCCTGGGGAAACCTGTCCCTTGAAGCCCTGAGTGACTCCTTCAGGCTTGAAGTGGCTGCTGTGAGAAGTCTCTGAGTGGTCAGGGAAAGTATGAGAAAACAGGGCTGAGCATGGCAGGCACTCACTGCAGGCAGCACTGGAGCAGTAGACGGAGGGCACCCACAGGTTGGAGGAGCCGGTGTCAAAGATGACGGTGAAGTCCTGAGCGGGGGTTCCGATGCCGATGGTGCCAAAGTACTCGGTCTGCAGGGACCAGGACAGCACAGTTCAAAGACCTGCAACTCCCCATCTGAGCCTCCCTTCTGATCAGCTCCTTATCCAAGTCTCCATCGTCTCAACTTCTATTCTCACTTCCTCGTGAAGTGCACACTCCTTCAAATCCCAGCCCTGCTCAGACCTCCTTGATATCTTCTCTGCTCCGTGATTGCCTCTGATGTTCTCTGCTAAGAACGTTCATTCCCCAGGCAGATCTGCGATCCTCTCTCAGCCAGTGCCCTGCCCATGTCAGTCTCGCCCTCCTGGGGAGCACACCTTCTCAGAGGAGAGGGTGTAAGCTATGGCACCCAACCAGCTAGGCCTCGCCTAGGGTGCTTGTTCACTAACTTGCTGATCTGGAGACATGCAAGTCAGTCAAACAAGGAACCCATGGGAATCTCTCATTCCCAAACCTCAGTGTGGACAGCAGATTTTCAGAAAGGAAACTCAGTGTTTTTATTCTCAGTGACAACACTTTCCCCTTGGTAGGTCATTCCCAGTTTCCATATGTCTATACAATTCTTGGACAATAACAAGCTTCATCCCACCCCAGGGCCTTTGCTCTGGCTGTTTGTTGTGCTGTGAAAATGTATGTTCCTGGGCCATCCCTTGGCTGACTCCTTCATCATTCAGAGCTCTTGTCCAGTGTCACTTTTGCCAAGCACTTCCTGACCACTTTAAGCAAAGTGTCCCAAATCTTCTTCTCCTCTTCCCACAATTATTAATTAAATAATTATGCTTTATGTCCCCTCTCATGATCATAATTCATCTCACATGCTGGTTTGTTTGTCTTCCTTTCTTGAATATAATCCCTCAAACTTTGGCTTTCTTTCCACATCAAATGTCAAGCCTCTGGCACTTAGTATGTCTTCATAAATATTTGTGCAATGAATAAATGGGATGGTGTTTCTGAGTTCACCAAGAGCCAGCTGGGGCCTGTGGGAAGCACACCCAGAAGTTCTATGGTTTTAATGACTTGCAACCTAAATGGATGGTGACTGTGAGTGGGTCAGGAAGGGAGACTGCAGTACATGAACGACTTACCCAAGATCACCAGGTCTGTATGGACTAGAGCCCCCTTTTGTAGTGGATCTTATGTATCGCAGAAGAGCAGCCCTTGACCACAGGGAAGGCAATGTCTATTGTAGACCAGAGTATGTCACTGGTTCCAAGTAGGAGTCTGAGTGTACCCCTCCAGTGATTTGGGTCCATCTGTGGCGATTAGGGTCTCGGCTATGTCAGTGCCTGGCCTGTGTGACCGGTCCCACTCAAGGCCCCTAACCTTACTTGAAACACCCTCCTTCCTTCTGCACTGTTCTCACACACTCTTATTCCTTCCTCACATGCACATAGCTCACTATGGGAACAGGCTGAGCACAAGCTCTCCTGCTCCAGAATTTCCTCCCTCCTCTTTGGCAGCTCCCAGGAGGACTTACTCTCCTCCAGGAACCTGTCACTCAACAAGTAACTCCTCCTTTGGTAGACCTCTTCCTAACCATGATTGTCACTAGGTGTTGATGCTCAGTCAGTTCATCTTTCTCCCACTATGTAACTGTGACTTTGCTCCCTGCTGCCCCCTAGACCAGGTACAAGGCCTGACACCTATCAGGGCATTCAGGATAAACAAACATTGAAAGAACAGATGAATGAATGATGAACAAATGACAGCAACAGTTATAATTGTGAGTTTCCTTGATTGCCATGGGCTGCTCAGATCCAGGGAGCAGAACCTGGCTGTCATTCATGTCACCCAGACACCCTCTCTGTTGCTGGCTCAGTCCTTGGGGCTGCCCCTTCCCCCTGCCCATGCACTCACATCCAGGTAGTTCTCCAGGCTCTCAGTGGACACTGAGTCGAAGGCAGCTTTGGGCAAGTACTTGCTGGCCCGGTTGAGGGTGTGAGTCTTCAGGTAGTCCTTCAGCAAGCCCTTCTCCATCAGGTTCTTCCTCAAGGACTTCTTTCTGACCAGGGGGACCCTGGGGGAGAGCATTGGAATATGCATGGTTAGAGAAGGTGAGGTTAATGGGCAGGGATTCTGCTCAGAAGATCCTGCTACAGAAGCCAGAGAAGGACAAGGAAACTGGTTTAGGAGAAGAGAAGGAAGGAGGAGTGGAGAAGCTCCATACAGTGCAGAGGTGAAGTTACGGATACCATGATGTGGTTGAAACCAAACCACACCTGCCTCCCTATCAGAGCAGAAAGAGAGATAAGGAAGGGAGACTGCAAATGGGAAGAAGGGAAGGTGAAATATGATAGACAGGGAGGCAGCAGAGGGCTGGGGAAGTTGCCCCTTGAGGCATTCTTCCCATTGCTGGTCACCAGACTCACTTGTGGATGATGCACTCAGAGAGTGCCAGCAGCCCGAGCAGCAGCAGCCACTTCATGGTTCTTCCTTGCTCCCAAGTCAGAGGAGAAGGCAGGACAAGTGGAAGGTGTGCAGAAGCAGGCACGAGCTGCTGCTTATATATGGCCCGTGTCCTGACTGTAATAGCTCTTATCAGCCTGTAAATGCTACCTGTTATCACAATCTCAAACAGAACTGTTCCTGATAAGATTTTCCTATCTAGAGTAATGTTCTGAGAAGTTGCTAGTTGAGTAGCTTTCCACTAACACTGCATCGCACAGTTGGAGTGCACCTGGCAAGAGCTAGACATCCATTAAGTGGTGGCTGAGCCTTATGGAATGAGAGGGTCCATGTACAACTTCCCAAGCTCAGTATTGTGGCAAGATTGGTCAGCAGTGCTCTGAACACAGCATTGATGATGTTGCTTGCTGGTTGGGGTTCTTTGAGAACAGTTGCTCACTTAGCAATGGTGGGTTGCTGTATCTACCACTCCAGATCTTGTGAGCATTTGGTTATTTGGGGATCAGGACTCATCCCTCTCTAGATGACTTCATTTGGATATGATTTTATGGGACCTGACTATTTGTAGATACATTTGGTTTCTGCTCCCTGGTTCCTAGTTCATCACTAACTCCTCAAGGCACAGAATCTAGACTTATTCTTCCCGTTGTGGGTCATAGTAACTCTAATCTCCCTGCCTTTTGCCAGCCATAAGAAATTCTCTGCTATGTGATTGTAACATAGTAGGTGCTAAGACCCCCTCATTATAGAGGGTTCCTGTGACTTGCGTGGAGAGAGTCTGAAGAATCCATGCTGAGATATCCACTCAGCCTACCAATAATCAAGCCAATGAAGACCCAAAAATTTCCCCAAATACAGTGTTTCAGGGTTCTGGACGGTGGGTTATTGGGGGTATGTTAATGTAAGCAGAAAGTGATCCCCCTGCTGGGAGGGGGTTCCCCAATCCAGATGGTTGGGCCTTGGACCCCTTCCAGCCCTTGCCCTCTCCATCTTCTCATCTGGCTGCTATTTTTATCCTTTAAATTGTGCAGCAAAATGGGTTTCCCTTAGGCCCATGAGCCAATTATCAAATTACTGAACCTGAGGAAGGGGCTGTGAGAACACAAATTCGTAGCTTATCAATCCTCAGCCTAGCTCTGAAGTTGGGCGGGCTGGTGCCTTGACCCTACTCATTGGATCCTGTGCACTCATCTGGAAGATGGGGGCAGAAATGAATCCAGTTGAATGGGAGATCACCAAGCTGGTGTCAACTGCTACAGAACTGGTTTCTGGGGTGTGGAGGATGTCTCTGTACATCTGGCTTCACTGTGAGCTGTGTCTACAGGAAGCTCTAGGAAAAACTGATTTGAGACCTTGCGAGGGTCTTTGTAGGCATTGTCTGCACACAGTTGGTGTCAGTAGAGGGGTCTACCAGACTGGCCTTGACTCAAGAGACCTTATAAGGGCTTGGGAGGTCAGAAGGTAGGGGGAGGAACATGTGGTTTCTGGGTTGCTACACACTCACATTGGGTTTGGCAGCAGTTCTGTCTCAGCAATTTCTGGATGCCAAGTCTTATTGGAATTTTATGGTGGAACCAATCCCTGCAGAGCTGGTTCACTGGATGTGGAAGAAAGTGCAAACCTAAAAACAAAACAAAACAAAGCAAATCTTGCTCCATCCTATGGTTATTAATCTCTGTAGCAGATCAGAATATCAGGTAAGAGACTCCTGCATGCACAGGTCACTCACATTCCTATGGCCTAGCTGGGTCTCTGGACACCACTCACTGTCCTTGGAAGAGCATCCCCCAGAGAGACAGGCTCAACCCTAGTTGAGGGTCATTTCCCTGACCCTGAGTCAGCCATAATGAAGACAGAGAACCACACACCTGTGTTCATTGCGGATGTCGAGGCCAACAAACACCAGTTCAAACTGGCTATGAAGAAGCTGCACTGTGACCCTGATGTGCCAAGGTCAACACCTTCATGGAGTCTGATAAAAGGAAGAGCGCGGATTCCATTGGTGATGATTATGGTATTTTTATGTTGCCAACATAAGTGGCTTCATCTAAATGGAGCACTGCTGGCTCATGATAAATGCATGTTGTTTCCTCATATATCAATGGCTTTAGAACAACACTGGATGGCTAGAAGTCCCCAAGAGAACTCTTACAGGCCATCTGACATTGGATGATTGCAAACAAGTTTGCTGCAAGAACTCCAGTTGGGAACTTGAAGAAGTCAGAAGATCCAATGGGAAATCTATTGTACCATGGTCTGGGGCAGCTGTTGGTCATTGCATCAAGAGAAGATGAACAAAAATGCCAAGGTCTGTTTGCTCCCAGTGGGGTTGGAGAGTCTCTGGGATTGAACATACAGATGTGCACCTGTGATAGGACATGGGATGTGCAGACTTCAGACAAGCTTTAGATGAAGTTGTTTCCTTTACCTCAAGTTGTTATGGGAGCAGATACGGTATCTGTCTGGGGAACAAGCCCTTCCCTGATGTGGTATTGTTACCCAGAACCTGGTGATGAAGTTCTGCTGGAGGCTGCGGTCAGTAATGTGCAGGTTGCTGGAATCAGAACAGGCTCCCTGCAAAGTGGCCACCTGACTTTGCTTGGCTATATTATAGGATGGATGTTGGTTCTGACTCTAACGTTCCTTACACTCTGTTCTAAATCAGGAGGCAGGGGAATCTGCTCTTCCAGAGATTCCACTGGAGGTACCACCTGGGAGCCAGAAATTTTCCTTGAGCCCACAGAGTGTGGCTGAAGTGCTGCACTGGAGGAACACCCTCCCTGTGTGTTGTTTCCATGTGCAGCCTCAACTGGAGCTAGAGGCCACAGCATATGAGCAGCTCCGAGCACCTTGTTGTGGGTCTTGACTGAAGCTACCACTTTGACCATTACTGAGGAACCTGAAATGATCCTGACCCCTAAAATACTCTAAATGTCCAGGATGGTGTCAGGGAATCTTTAGTAATATGGACATGCATTGTACAAGGTCAGGCTATAGTGGTAAACGTACTGAAATCTTTACTTAGTGTAGAGTTGGTCTTCTGTATATAAAGAGAAGTGAAAATGAATCTTAATGAAGAATGGGAAGGGAGCAGGAGTAGGAGGTGGGACGGGAGAGGGGGTGGGAGAGTGGGTATGGGGAGAGAACTGCTATGTTCCTACAGCTGTACCTATGAAATTTGTATTCATTAAATGAAAGCTTTCTAAAAAATAAGTAAATTACTGATTCTGCTGTATCGCCATCTTGTAGTTGAGGTGATAGGTGGTCAGAGCAGGTTCTCATAACCAAGTGTGAAACTGTCAGGACTGGACCCTGGCTCTCAGAAGAGCTCTGTCCTTGGAAGAATGTCCCATCTGGTTTCTGCCCCTGGGTTAGAATGTATGTGGGCATCATGTGATGACCACACCAGGGGCACCCAGAGAAGCTGTCTCCACGGTCCTCTTTACCTGAAATCTTGGGAGACAGAGAGGAATCCTGATTCTGGGCCATCTGATTCACCTCCAGAGTTGATCTAGTGTTGGTGGCAAAGAAGCCACCCAGTCTCACTGTACCAGGCTGGCCCAGCAAAGAGATAAGACAAGAAAGTTTACCCTGCCATTAGCACTGCCTGGCACTCAGTGTGCCAGTGCCATGCCTGGCCTTTGGGGCACTGATGATAGAGTTTCTAATACAGGCCACCAATGCCAACATCCCATGTGCTCAGCAATGTTCTACGAATGTTTCAGGTTAAGCAAAGGAATGAGGTTGAACAAATCATTCCTGGCAAGCCAGAGATGGAGTCTTGTGACAGGTACTATGGAACTTCAGTGATTGGCCTTGCAGCAGCTGGTCCCTGGCACTTTCCCACATGTTCTGAGCCCAGGGCACAGTCTCCAAACCACACAGGAGCACTGTGTTCTCTACCTCTCAGCCCCAAACCTTCTTTTTTTTTTTAATAACGCTTTTATTTAAAGAATATAAATTTCCAAAATACAGCATATAGATTACAATGGCTTCCCCCCCATAACTTCACTCCCACCTGCAACCCTCCCCTTTCCAACTCCCTCTCCCCTACCGTTCACATCAAGATTCATTTTCAATTCTCTTTATATACAGAAGGTCAGTTTAGTATATATTAAGTAAGCCCCAAACCTTCTGCTCTTACGGAGATGCAGGCAGGTGTTATGATTCCATTTACAGGCCCATTGGTTTTGGTTCAAGTGTGCACATAACATGAAGGGACTTCAACTAGTTCATGGAAAAAATAGAAGTAAAGATACATTTATGTCAGTCAAAAAATTTTGAGTTATGTGTAGAGTTTTTCATAATACAGTTTCCCAAGAATATGTTTTATCGGTAACTAAGAATTGGGGGAGCAGATGTTTGGAGCAATGACTAAGATGCTGCTTGGAATGCCCAGACCCCACATTACAGTGCTTGGGTCCAGTCTTGTACGCTCAATTCCAGTCTTCTGAAAGTGCACAGCCCAAGAGCCATTCGGTGATGCATCAAGCCCTTAGGTCTTGCCACCGGTGCGGGAGTCTCTGAGTTCTGGGCTGCTGTCTTCAGCTTCCAAGCATGAACCGATAGAAGAAGAATCTCTCTCTCTCTCTCTTACTCTCTCTCTCTCTCTCTCTCTCTCTCTCTCTCTCTCTCACTCTCCATGTGTGTGTGTGTGTGTTTCTCAAACCAACTCTTTTTGAATAATTAAAAATATATTTAGCACCAACGCTGTGGCATAGTGGGTAAATCTGCTGCCTGCAGTGCTGATATTCCATATGGGCATTGGTTTGAGTTCTGGCTGTTCCACTTTGGCCACAACTCTCTGCTCTGGCCTGGGAAAGCAGTGGAAAGTGGCCCAAGTCCTTGGGACCCTGAGTCTGCCTGGGAGACCCAGAAGAAGGTCTTGACTCCTGGATTCGAATCGGCTCAGCTCCGGCCATTATGGCCATTTGGGGAGTGAACCAGCAGATGAAAGACCTCTCTCTCTGTCTCTCTGCCTCTGACTCTCTGGAACTATGCCTTTCAAATAATAAATAATTCTTAAAACATATTTAAAATATCTTTTTAAAAAATCCATTAAAATTTATTATCAGAATTCTGTCAGTGATCAAAAATCTAAGGGAGCTTGATTGGTCTTCTTCAGTTCAAAGCTGAAATCAAGTTGTCAGCAGTCCTAGGCTCCTATCTGGAGGCTGTGTGTCTGTGTGTATGGGGGAATCACTACATGCTCATTAGTTCTGTGTAGCATGGCTGTGGTCTCTGTGTCCTTCCTGGTTTTCAGACTGTCCGTTAGCTCCTTAAGGTACCTATGTTGCTTTTCATGGTCCTCCTTTCATCTTTAAGCCAACTATGGTGGCTTTTATAGTTTTTCTTGTGATCTGAATTCCTTGATTACCTTTTTTTCCACAGAAAACTTTTATTTAAGGAATACAGGCTTTCATGAATTTCATAACTACAACTTTAGGAACATGGAGATTCTTCCCACCATACCTGCCCTAGCACCCACGCACCCACCCTACTTTCTCCTCCCTCTCCTATTCCCATTCATACTGTTTACTAAGGTCTCTTTTCTTTTTTTAAGATTTATTTATTTGTTTTTTTTTTTTAAAAAACAGTTTTATTTAGGGGCCAGTGCTGTGGTGCAGCGGGTTAACACCCTGGCCTGAAGCATCAGCATCCCATATGGGCACCGGTTTGAGACCCAGGTGCTCCACTTCCAATCCAGCTCTCTGCTATGGCCTAGAAAAGCAGTAGAAGATGGCCCAAGTCCTTGGGCCTCTGCAATCACATGCGAGACCCGGAAGAAGCTCCTGGCTCCTGGCTTCAGAATGGTGCAGCTCTAGCCGTTGTAGCCAATTGGAGAGTGAACCATCAGATGGAAGGCCTCTCTTTCTCTCTCTCTCTCTCTCTCTCTCTGTGTGTGTGTGTGTGTGTGTGTGTGTATAACTCTTTCAAATAATAAATAAATAAATCTTTTTTAAAAAAACCTTTTATTTAATAAATATAAATTTCAAAAGTAGAACTTTTGGATTAGGCGGTGTCTTTCCCATAACCACCCTCCAACCCACATCTCCGACTCCCCCTCCAATCCCCGATGTGAGTGCATTCCTACAGCAGTGAACCTCACCAGAGAATCAAGGAGCCCCAAGCGTGTGGTCCATCTTCTGTGACTGCCCAAAGCCTCAGCCACACCCTGTACCCTCTCACATAGCCACAGTGTTTTTACAGTCCCAGCACATGGCTTCCACAGCCACTTTTGGAGTTTCCTCTATGGTTTTCTCCATAATTCTTTGCTGAGATTGCACCCTCTCTGCTTTTGTTTTAATTATCTTCCCTTAGAATAGAGCAGTAAGCTCCCTCCCTATTCCACTATCTTGGAAAACCATTTCTAAAATGTCTTAGAGTGACTCAAAACCCTGTTATCCAGTACAAACCAACATCAATGTTGTATATAAATTTATTTATTTACCTATAAATATGGGACCATACAGTACAGGATACTTGCCTCCTGCTTTTTAAATTTTTAATGTTTATTATCTATCACTTGCTTTTTAAAAAATTAAATTTTCATGTATTTTCCAAGTGACTTTATAAGTCTAAATCAGCATGGCAACTTTTAAATATTTTAAAAATATATTTTCTAAAGATCAGAATGACTGTTGTGGCAGGAGAAATCATTGATCTGCTGGTTCACATCCCACATGTCCATAATGGCCTGAGCTGGTCCATGGTGAAGCCAGGAGACCAGAACACCATTGGGGTCTCCCAGGTAGTTGGCAGGAGCCCAACTACTTTTTCATCTTCCACTGGTTTCCTTGGCACCTTAGCAGAGTGTTAAATGAGAAGTGGAGGAGCAGGGACTTGAAACTCTGCTCTGATATGATCTAGCAGTGTGAGAGGTTTTGGCTTAACCCACTGCCCCTCAACACCAGCCTCTAAACTTTTCTTGAAATATAGTATGTACACAGGAAAATGCATGTTATAAGATTTAGGTACGTTCTCTTTAATAGATTTAAGTTGTATTTATTTGAAAGTCAGAGGAAGAGACACACACAAACACACACACACAGGGTGGGGGAGAGAGAGAGAGTGAGAGAGAGAGAGAGAGAGAGAGAGAGAGCTCTTCCATTTGCTGATTCACTCCTCAAATGGCCACCACAGCTGAGGTCCTGCGATGCAGAAGCCAGGAGCCCAGAGCTTCTTCCAGGTCTCCCATTCCGGGGCAGGGGCTCAGGCACATGAGCCACCTGCTGCTGCTTTTGCAGGCACGTTAGCAGCGAGTTGAATTGGAAGTGGAACAGCCAATCTCAGACTGGCTCCCTTTGGGATGCTAACATCACAGGCAGTGGCTTCACATGGCATAGCATGTGGCCCCAGATTGATGGGTTCTCACAAACTGAGTGCCTCTATTCATGTTAGTCAGATTTCCATTATTGTAACAAAATACCCGAGGCAAGCTAACCATAAACGAAAGGGATGTATTTTGGTCATGGTTCTGGAGAGTCACAGGCCAAGGTCAGGCAGGCCCGTATTCTCAGACCCTGGTGATGGAGTCCTCAAGAACCAGGCTTCTTGCCCCCATATGGGAGACTCACTGGATTCCCAGGCTCCTGCCTTCAGCCTGTCCCAGCCACAGCTGTTGTGGGCATTTGCAGAGTGTCTCTGTTTCTCTGTGTGTGTCTTTCACATCAGTAGAAGTTAAAGTATGTAAAAAATGATACATAACCCCATTATCCATAACTAACCACTTCTAGTATTGTAAGTGAATATTAATTTCTTTACAAAAATTGGACCACGTCATGTAGAACACAGTCTCACACTTGTTTTCAAAAGGAAAGTGAAGTGGTTTATTATTTTCCAAATGATCTCTTGTAAGTCTATATCAACTTTTAATCTTTTATTTTTTATATTTATTATTTATTTGGATGACAGAGTGATTGGGAGAGAGAGAGAGAGAGAGAGAGAGAGAGAGAGAGAGAGAGAATGTTCAATCCGCTGGTTTCCTCTCCTAGTGGCCACAATGCCCCAGGCTAGTCCACCCTGAGTTAGAGCAGAAAGTATACCTTGATCTCCAATGAGGGTAACAGGATCTCAAGTATTCATGCCTTCCTCCACTACTTTACCAGGCATACTAGTATGGGATTGAATTCTAAGCAGAGCAGCTGGGACTTGAACCAGCTTAAAGATAGCATTCTGGCGAATCAGGGAGTAGCTTAATTCATTGTGCCACATCTGCACACCCTGAACTTTTCTTGAAACATAATATGTGCACAGGAAAGGCACACATCATAAAGGAATAATGTGATGGATTTTTCAGAGCTAGAACATCCCTGTGTCAGATAGCTGTGACTATAGAAAAATATCAGGGGCCAGAATATTTTACACAGAGAAGAGATTTATTTTGGCTCTTGCCTCAGGAGAACCACAGTCTAAGATGTGGTAGTTCCCACCGGCTTAGCCCTAGTGATGGAGTATTCTCTGGCAGGGGGATTTCTCCACAAGCTTGTCCACACTCTTTGAGGTCTGCAGTACTCATCTGGGTTTTATTACTCTAAATAAATGCCCGAGGAAAGGTAACATTATACAGGAAAGAGGTTTATTAGGTTCACAGTTTTGCAGCTAAAGTTCATGACCTATGAATGGTCTCAGATCTCACGAGGACTTTCTTGCTGGCAGAGACCTGGAGCAGCACAGGTGTGGCATGCCTGAGAGGTGACATGCAGGTCTGTGTCTCTATCTGGGATCTCTTCATCATCTTACAAAGGCCTGGGGAGTCAGTCATAGGTGCTTTCCCGATTACTTTATCAAAACTGAGTCACTTCCCAAGGGGTGCCCTCTGAACACCAAATCTGAGTATGTATCTACCCCTTTCAACTTTGGGACTTGTGACTTGGGAGGGTGAAACTGCATGTGTGAGTGGATGGTGAGAGGTATTCAAACTGTATTGAAACCACAGCAGTAGCTCCTGGGCTGCTTGCTTGCCAGGCCTGTTCCAGGGACCACCCAAGGACCCTGCTGGCTTCCTCTCTGACTCCTCCCTGGCACAAGAAGGCTCATGGGGAAGAGGAGCAGGAGCCATCTGCAGAGGATCTTCGGCAGGGTCAAGGCCTCCCAGGGGAATGGAACACCTGTTCTGCCCATAGCACACCTCTGTGTACATGGCTCCCTGCCCAAGTCTGGCTGCCACCAGAGGGCTCCAGACCATCATGAGGACCATGGCTGGGAATAAACTGCTCTTCCTGAGATGAGCTCTAGTGTGAATTCTCTACAGCTTGAACTCAAGCATGAGGGTTTACTCTTGGCAGAGTGCTGAGGTAACCACTGTGTTGGGGACTTGGGTAAGGGGAGGTCAACTGTGGCAGGGAAGGTACAGAAGAAACAAGAAATCCAACTGGAAATATGTTGTTTTGTTCCTGGTGCAATTGCAAGGCATTCATTGAAATTTTAAGCAAAGAAGGGATTTGATCAACTTTACGTTTCTGCAATATTATGCACCTGTGCAAATGGTGGAGATGGTGGGACTGACACTGACACTTGGCATATGGGTACAGTTGGTGGGACTGACACTGGGATGGCCTGGGTACAGGTTTGCAGAGTTCACACTAGCACATCCCAGGGGCTAGCACCAGCCCTCAGATAAGCTTCTCTGGCAGAGAGCCTGGGTCATGGACAGCACGTGAAGGAGCTGTATTGACTTTTCCAGTGTAGTTACCAAGGGGAACAGGACCAGTTGTATAGGTTTCCTAGCACAGGAGGAAGAAGTGAACTCAACTGAAAGAGAGTTAACATGAAACAGATCTCAGCAAAGCTTCTTACTGTTTGGCACTGTGCCTTGGGAGACTTGAAGAATGTAGGATATTCCATACTTCTTTTGAAGCTGTGTTGTTCATTAAATAGTTTGCTACAAAGCCCACTCTAAGAAATGTTACTCTAAATCCCTCTGGTTTATGTTTCCCAAAGAACTTATGCTAATGAACATCACTCTAAAATCAAAAACCTAACCAGGAAGTGGAATCATCTGCTTTATGTTTTTTATTCCTACTTTTTTTTCCTTTCTTCCTTCCTGTGTTTTTGAAGGATTAGAGAGAGAGAGAAGATGAGAGAGGGAGACTGAGCCAGAGACGCAGAGACATACATTCCATCTGCGGGTTCACACCCCAAATGCCTGCAATAGCTGAGGATCTTCCAGAAGGAAGTCTGAAGCCTGGACCTCAGTCTGGTTCTCCCCTGTGGGTGCCTGGGACCCACACACTAGAATCACCACCTGGTGCCTCCCAAGGTGTGCGTTAGGAGGAAGCCGCAACTGAAATCATAGCTGTGTTTCAGACAGGCACTCTGCTAGGGGATGCTGTATCCCAAGAGGCAGCTTACTGTTGTACCAAATACTCACCACAAACTATCTTCCTAAATTACAGATGAGAAAAGGATCAGTTTTTGGTTTAAACCTGGAATCTTAGAGGTTTCCAATTGTTCTCAGTGCTCCTCTCAAAGTGTAGCCTGGAAGGTCTTGAGTGTTGGCTCCTATACTTTCCTGGCCATATCTTAAAGACAGCACAGCCTCCTCCTGCCTCACGTGGAACATCACCATCATAGCTTCTCCCCTTGATTCCTGCTTTTCCTCAAGGTGGCTGGTGTCTCTGTGAGAATTAAGGTGACTCCCACTGCACAGGCCTACGTGCCCTCCTCTATGTGGAGAAAATGAGCCCAGGCTTTCTGGTTCCCAGGTCTTTTTCTGACACTCCCAGCAGGACCAGCTAATGCCCACTTGTCGTCCTTCAGTGGTATGAAATGTCACTGTGGTTGACCATGTCTAGTGGACATGTTTGTTTCTGCATGTCTGACTGGTGGAGTGACGTCAGTGATGTGAAGGAGACGTACTAATGAGGAGGAGTCACGCCCACATTTTCACAAGCTGTTTTTATTCTACTCTATGGGAATGGGTGGGAACAGGGTCAGCATCTACTGCTATTGAAGGTGACGTGTTTCAGGAAGGGCAATCAGGAGAATTCTGTCCCTCTAAGGGGTGCAGGGCTGGGGCCAGATATCTCTGGATGTGGCTTCAAAGCTGGAGGCTTAGACTGCGGCAGCCAGGCCCAGCTGGTTGTTGGCCCGGTCGAAGACGGTGAAGTACTGGCGGATGAAGACGTCACCCAGGATCCAGAGCTCGCCAGTAGAGGTGTCGACGTTCATGCCCTCCAAGCCACTGATGCAGTCGTCATCTTCCTGTAGGACAGAGAGCAGCACAGCAGTCAAGAGGGTGGGTCAGGGTGACAGGGGCTGGATATTAAACATCACGGCCAGCCTCCCTGGTCTGACTGCAAGACTGAGGTAAAGGAGGGCTTCCTGGCTCAATGTCCCGGGCTGTGGTTGTTACAAACCTGTGGTGCAGCAGCAGCTGCTGACTGCACTACTGGTGCGCAGGGATTGCTGGATGTTATCTGGTGCCTTTGGAAGACACAAATCCCTGACCTTAACAGAGGAGTTTAGGGAGAAGTCAGATTCTGCTAAGGTTGTTTGGGAACACTGATGAGGTGGTGGCTTCTCAGTATTCTCCTCCTGGCCAGAATGACCTGGGGAGAGGCCTGCTGGTGAGTCCTTCTCACTCAGGCGAGTCAGCTCATTGGAAAGACTGGCTTTGCACGTCACAGTAGAGTGGATGGCAAGGAGAATTCCTGTGGCTCACTGGATTAAAATGTGGTCGCTCTCATGCAATGACTGCAGTTTCCCTACCTACACTGTGAGGGTGGACTGAGCTGTCATCGCTGGTTTTAGAAGAGGAGACGAAGGATGAGAGATGTTGCAACTTCTCAGGAATAATGGACTAGACACTGAGACTCAGGGCTCGTACACAGCTTTGTAGGAGGCCATCGTCTTCATGCCTCCTCTTGTGCCTTATGTTTCCCTAAGAGGCTTTACCAAAATGTTCATGTACTGCTTGTGAATACACTGCAGGCCATGTTTTGCGGGTATTACTCTGCCTCTTGGCTTCAACTGGGAGAAGTGTGTGCTTTCTCTCATACAGAATGGCAGTGTGTGTCCACCTGGGGGTGGGCCGCTCTGGGGCTGGCCCAGTGTCCCTTACCTTCAGGATGTAGGCGCTGGCAGGCAGAGGGTACTGGATTCCGTTGATGGTGAAGACAATGTCAGGCAGGGAGCTGATGGCTGAGCAGCTGATGACACTCTGAAAGGTGGGAGGGTGGGAGGGTGGGGGGGTTACCAGGGGTTCTTTCTGCTGCATGGCACTCCTACCACTTGATCTAGAGAAGAACATTTTAGACTTGACTTGCCTCGCCCAGTAAGTTCTTGGAAGCTCCGATGTAGCTCTGGATGTTGGAAATGGCGCTGGTGGGGCCAGCCAGCAGAGAGGTGCCTGTGTCCACGATGGCCTGGCAGCTATCAGCACAAGCGATGGTCTCTCCATTGATGCTGACGCTGAGGGAGAGATGCAAGGAAGTGTCCCCTGAGTCCCCAGGAGTTACACCTGTGACCTGGCTTGTCACTCCTCAGAGGACAAAGCAGTTGGGAAGTCAGACCACAACAGGGCCAGGGCAGGAATGTCATTTGTTCCTAATCCTAGTCTGCATTGACATTCTTCCTAGAGAGTGATGTTCTGTGATGCTTCCCAGGTTCCCTAAATGCTGAGATATATGGAGATATGGGTTTGCTAAGCCTCCCCATGGGTGCTGGGAGGTAGACCTGCCTCCTGGAACAAAACAAAATGGCTGTGTGGTCCTTGTAGGAGAACTGGGCATCTGGTCAGCCCTCCCTCTCTTCTCCTTCCAGAGGTGACTTTCCTGGGCTCTCTCTGGCTTGTCCAATTTCCAGCTTCCCTCTGTGCTTGGTATTCCAAGCAAATTAAGACAGGGCCTCACTTTTAAAGAATGGGACTAGGCCCAGGACCAGATGTCATGCATCAGGGTGGTCTCACCTGTCCATGGTGATCTGCCAGTAGCCCTCATAAGAAACAGGCACCCAGTTCAGGCTTCCAGTGTAGTAAGAAGAATCGATGCCTCCAAACATCACGACGCTGCCTTTCTCATCATCACTGTGGAAAGTAGAGGGAGACAGACAGGAATTCACTCATTCATGGTTTGCATATCTCTTATGTACAGCCTAGGAGCTGCCCTTGATGAGATACTCATCAGTGCCAAGAGCTGTGTTGAATGTGTCACAGACATAGGTTCCTTTCAGGTTATTCCAGGTCCACAGAGTAGTCAGTATTATTATTTGCACTTTCTTAAGACTCCGAGGGTCAAAGACATAAGGAACCTTGCACAGGTTCACACAGAGGGGTACAGCAACCGAAAGTAGAGCCTAGAAAATGTGGTTCCCAAATGTGTAGTTTGTACCTGGATACCCATTAGAGTTGTCATGGGGAACGCACCAGAAGTGAATAGAGGACAGGGTTGATTCCTAAGGACTCCTTGTTGTAGTACCCTGTTCACACCCAGGGCTGGTGTTTCAAATGTCTGGACAAATTTCTTATTGTCATGGTTGTGTGGGAGTAGAGGGGCTACTGTAAGGGGTCATGGTCAGGGTCAGGGATCTGCCATACACTGTAAATAGTGCATAGGTCAGCCTGGACAATGCTCTGAACCAAAATGTCCATGCTGCTGAGCTGGAGCAGCCTTTGTCTAATGGGAGATTCACTGACCCAAAGAAATAATTTAACCCTCATGGAAGCAGATGATATTTAAGAGAAACATGAATACTGAGTGTTTTAGAGCCACAAAGAATAAAAGATCCCTCATATTGAAGGCTTTGTTCCCACAAAATTAATTTTCTAAATGTCTACCATTTCAGAGTAGATCAGGATGCAAATACAGAGGTAATACGAAATTAGTCAACGACTAGCCATTTATGAGACACAATCCCACTGACTTTAACCCACCAAGCTTTGCTGTAAACACGTGAGCATGCAGTCAGCATGTAGCCGATTAGTTACTACCTGAGGGAGAACATGAATGGTGACCAACAGTGTCAAGAGGAGAATGTGAGTGGTAGAGAAAGTTGTTGACAGTCCTGAGTCCTGCATAAAAGTCTACTCAGCCAAAACCTACCTGGTCTATTCTTTGACCTGCACTTGGGTAATAAAAAAGAAATTTGCTGCATTACTTTATTATTTCATTGTTCAAGATATACGAGAGTACATCCAAAAGTTCTCAAGGGGCAGCTCTGTGGTCCCTGCTTGAGGTGCCAGCATCCCATATGGTGGCCAGCACATGTCCCACTGCTCCTCTTCCCAACCAGCTCTCTGCTTATGTCCTGGGAGAGCAGTAAAGGATGGCCTGAGTTTTGGGGTCCCTGCATCCATGTGGGAGACCTGGAAGACACTCCTGACTCCTGGCATTGGATCATCCCAACTCCAGCTGTTGTGGCCACCTGGGAGTGAAACAGGGAATGGGACATCTTTCTTTCTGTCTCATCTTCTGTCAGTCCATAACTACCTCTCAAGTAAATAAATAAAATTAAAATTAAAACTCCTAGAAAAAATAATATTAAAATATTCTATATCAGTGCAAAGGAATTTAGAATCTGTTCATCCAAGGGGTCTGCATAATATTCAAGGAAATTGGTGTTATAAAAAACACTATGCAGTGGTTTCAGAATGTTTGTA
Source organism: Sylvilagus floridanus (assembly GCA_949820135.1). NCBI lineage: Eukaryota > Metazoa > Chordata > Mammalia > Lagomorpha > Leporidae > Sylvilagus > Sylvilagus floridanus. Next base: position 114,691,180 of record OX463224.1, on the reverse strand, counting down.
CCAAAGTTAACTTTTTTGATTTGAATGTCAGACTGTTAGGGAGAGACTTGACAAGGATCATCCACTTGTTCAGTCCCCAATGTCCCCAACTGCACACATTCGCTCAGGTGGAAACCAAGGCACCAGGGCTCCATCTGAGTCCTCCAGGTTGGAAGCAGAGACCTGAGCCCTTGACTCATCACATACTGCTACCCAGGTGGGCAGTACGAGGAAGCTGAAGCCCAAGCAATGGACTCTGGACTCACACCAGGTACTCGATATAATGTCCCCCAAAGCAGTGATGTAACCACTGGAACTAACACCCACTCCCTAAATGCATCTTTGAGTTTCATTTTCCATAATTTTTGAAATCCTAAGTTGCAATCAAGTCTTGGTATATTTTCTGTGAATCTTGAGCCCTGTGTTAGGTGGATTGGCTCTACTTCATGTCTTTTGAAGACCAATGATGAGGGAACCAATACCAGAGAGCAACTGGCTATGATGCTAGAGTTGAGTAAGTCCAGGGACAAGGATATATGCTGGTAAATAACAATGAATGAAGACGGTTTGAGAAAGAGAGAATGAGAGGAAGAGCAAGAGTGAGAGACAGAGAGCGAGAGCGAGAGCGAGAGTGAGAACACATGTGGGCACAAAATTTCTGCATAAAGCCAACTTTCTCCAGACTTTGAGGTTGACTTTAAAAAATCGTATTCATCTAAGATCCTCCCCAGCTCACTCAGCACTGGACAAGTTCCTTGCTGGGCCATTGAAATTGGTCCACGTGGGAGAAGCCCCAGATAGCCAACTTACGAGCTCAGGTAGACGGAGAAGAGGTCCTGGGACACCAGGCCCTCATTCCACATGTTGTCAAAGACGGGCGTGGCATCGGAGGCAGAAATGCTGGGGTAGCCCAGACCCAGGATGCCATCGAAGGGAGCAAACAAGAAGGTGAGGCCGGGCTCTGTCTTGCTCAGGCCAAAGATCTGGTTGGTGTCTTCGATGCTTCCAACCTGTATAAGGGGGACAGAGAAGATGTCCACCATGAGAGCCTGTCCATGGAGCTCTGCTGGACGCATAGCCATCCTGCTTCATTTCGTGGAAGACTCAGCATTCAGGGCATCAGGATGGAAAGCAGGGAGAGGAACTTTCCCCTGGAATGCTTGAGGCTCCCCACTGGATGGGTCCTGGGAAATGATGTCCAGATAGCCTCAGTGTGTGACTTGCTGTGAGATTCTGCTACAAGATGAATGGTGACTGAGAATTTGCTCATCAATAGATGAGCAGATGCAAAGCAGACCCTAGCAAATTAGGGCCCGTGACCACTGCCTGCCCTGTGGGGTTTGCAGAGCTCATGTGCCCAGTGAGAGATGGTGGAAGAGGAGAAGATAATAGGCATTTTAGCCTTTCTGTCACCATCCCTGTTCCCTCCATGACATTCAGCGCAGAGATTCGCAGAGATCTCCAGGTACCACTCCCTTTATGCACAGAAGGTTCAGCCCTCATCGTGGGTGACAGCTTTGCCATGGCACTCCCTGTGCCACTTAGTTAGCCTGTGTGATCTCTTAACCCATCCTGCTGAAATGAATTTCCTCTGGGGGATTCACTGTGGTTCTCCATGTCCTGGAAGCTGGCCCTAGGACTGGGCAGTGTGGACTGCAGGTGTTCACTGGTCCCCAAAGCCCCTGGAAGTTCCCCCTGAGGCTGGGCAGTGTGAGGGGGCAGAACCACAGGTGCTCACTTGCACAGTGTCGTATCCCAGGATGCCAGTCATGCTGCCGGTGCCATAGGTGATGGAGAGAGTCTCGCTGGTGGCCTGGTAGGTGGAGGAGTCCTCAGGGTTGAACCGCTTGTGGAGGGCTGCAAAGGCAAGAAGCCACATCATTAACCTCCAGGACAAGCAAGCACAGGGGCAGGTCGTGTCTTCTTTACATTGTGTTTCTCGGCTCCGTTTGGGGTTTTGGAGCAGAAAGGTGACCTTTGCCCCAACAGGACCTCTAGAACCCTGGTCCTCTCCTGACTTGGTTGTCAGCACCATGTCATAGTGGACAGTCCCAGGCTACTCCATGTCCTTCAGAGATTCCTCCAGCAAACCCTGAGTCCAGCAGCCAGTACTGTCAAATCCATCTGAGCACATCTCTTCACCCTTTCATCCCACAGAGCACATGTCCCAAACACTTTGATCCTAGTAACTGCCCGGAGAAGGCATCTTGTGTGAAAGTCTGAATGGCTGCAGCAGGCTGAGGTTGGAGCTGTGAGAAGTCCCTGAGTGGTCAGGGTTCCCAGCGTCAGCTGGTGGTGGGCAGCAAAGGCCAGGCAGGCCAGGCAGGCCCAGCTACTCACCACAGGCAAGACTGGAGCAGTAGGTGGAGGGCACCCACAGGTTGGAGGAGCCGGTGTCAAAGATGACGGTGAAGTCCTGAGGGGGGGTTCCGATGCTGATGGTGCCAAAGTACTCAGCCTGCAGGGGTCAGGACAGTGCAGCTCAAGCACCTGGTCACCCCATCCGTCCGCCCTGGGGGCCAGCTCCTCAGTCAAACTCTCCATCATCTTTTCTATTCTGACCTCCTCATCCAGTGCACCCTCCTTCAAAGCCCAGTCCTGGTCTCCATTCCCTCCTTGAAGTCTTCTCTGGTTGGTCCCTGATTGCCTCTGACTGTTCTCTGCTAAGCCCATTTGCACCAAGGCTGATCTGCTGACTCTCAGCAGGTGCCCTGCCCTGGTCAGTCTCACCCTCCTTGAGAGCACACCTTCCCAAAGGATGAAGCGTACCCTGTAGGCACCCAGCCAGTCAGGCCTCACATGCTTGATCATTAACTTGCTGATAGGGAGACACACAGTCACTTAAACATGAGAATCAATGAGAATCTCTTGGACCTGTCAGTGTTTTTGTTCTCAATGTCTGCACATTCCCCCTGGCTAGCTCTGCTCTAGTTACCCTGGTCTTTGTGCCATTCACGGACAAGAACAAGCTCCTTCCCATGCTAGGGCTTTTGCACTGACAGTTCTTTAGTAGGAAAATTTTTTCTGGATCATCCCCTTAGCTTCCTCCTTAATCATGAGACACTCTCCTCAGATGTCACCTCTGCCCTGAAGCCGTCCCCACCACTTCATCCAAATAAACACACACCCCATGTTTCTGAGCAGTAATCACATAATATATTATACTATATATTAAACTTCTTGACTTGGCTTCATCTCATGCGCTGGTTTGTTGTCTTCCTCTCTTGTATAAAAGCCTCAGGTCCTTGGCTTGTTCACTGTTGTGACCTCAGAGTGTGCTAGCCTCTGGCACTTAGCAGGTGCTGGGAAGTACTTGTGAAATGAATATTGAGCTGATGTTTCTGAGCTCAGTTTAGTTCCTGCCGGGCCCTGTACTAAGCACTCCGAGCAGCTTCATGCAGTTAATAACTTGCAGCCTCCAATTGCAGTGAATGATGGCTGTGGGTGGGACGGTTCTCTAGACCAGCACCTTGGGGCTCAGAAAATGTGAACGACGTGCCCAGGATCAAAAGGAACAGAGGCATACAGCCCCCATTCACAGCAGGTCTAGTGGCTCTTGGAGCTGAAGCCTTGACCACTGGTAAGGGTATTTCTACCCTTGGCTGTGTGCCATTCTCACAGAGGACACATGGTGTCTACTGGTGGTCACTATGTGTGAAGCATACCAAATAAAAAAGAGAGGTCTTGAGACTAAAATGCGATTGCACTTCCCCACTGATTGAGATCAATCTGTGGAAGTTAAGCTTCTTGTCTTCTTGAACCCTGGCCTCTCCGTGGTCTGCCCCACCCATGGCCCTGCACAGTTAATTGGAACCACCCTTTCCATACACTCTGCTCTTTCTTCAAATGCAATTGGCTCCTGTGCCCAAGGTGGGCATGAGCCCTCCTGTTCCCTGGAGTCCCTCAACCTCTTGGAAAACCCTTTTATTCTTTCACTGCTCCCAGGAATCATCTCTGCCATTGAAGGCACTGGTTCACTGAGTGACATCTTCACTTGGTGTCCCACATCCTAGTCTTGCTTCTCATCTGATGCTGAGACCAAGTGAGGTCGTCTTTCTCCCCCGTCCAACAATGACTTTATTTACTATTGTCCCTCTGAGTTCAGGTGGCGGTCCCTGGCTGTCATCCAAGCTCCCTGTGCATGCTCTGGCTCAGTCCTTGGGGCTGCCCCTTCCACCTGCCCATGACTCACATCCAGGTAGTTCTCCAGGCTCTCAGTGGACACCGAGGCCAAGGTCTCTTTGGGGAAGTACTTGGTGGCCGGGTTGGGGGTGTGAGTCTTCAGGTAGTCCTGCAGCAAGCCCTTCTCAATCAGGTTCTTCCTCAGGGACTTCTTTCTGACCAGGGGGACCCTGGGGCAGAGCATTGGTGCAGGCATCGTTACAGGAGGGACAACTGGGAAAGGAATCTGCTCAGAGGGTGCTACAGAAACCCAAGAAAGGTGAGTACCCTGGTATGACAGAAGGGAAGGAAGGAAGGAGGCAGAGGATCCTATCTCTTACCTTATAGTGCACATAGGGAGGAAATTGCTGTCCAGGGGCGGGGCTAAAATCAAACCCTGGCTGCACTCAGGCCTGGGCTGTAAACCATGCCTCAATGTGGCCTCCTCATAAAGGCAGAGAGAGATATCAGGAAAACTCAAGAAGTTGGGTCCCAGGGAAGAAGAGAAGGAGATTCAGGACAGACAGGAGGCTGGGAAGTTGCCCCTTGAGGTGCTCTCACCACTGCCCAACCCCAGACTCACTTGTGGACGATGCACTCAGAGAGTGCCAGCAGGCCAAGCAGCAGCAGCCACTTCATGTTTCTTCCTGGCTCCCAAGATAGTGGAGAAGGCAGGACAAGTAGAAAATGTACAGTAGCAGGCAAGAGTCACTGCTTATATACTCATGGTCCAATTCTGACTATAATAGCTCTTATCAGTCTCTCAATGCTACCTGGATCACACTCCCAAACAGAGCAATTCCTGATAAGACAATCCCGCCTGGAGTCACGTTCTGAGAAGTTGCCTGTTGAGTAGCTTTCCACTAAACACATCATCCATCAGTTGGAGTGCACCTGCCAAAGACCTGCAAGATGTTGAGTATTGGCTTTGACTTTCAGAATAAGAAGGGTCCTTGCATGACTTTCCAAGCTCAGTTTCACAGAATTGGTCACAACTGCACAGAATACAGCATTGAACTGATGTTGCAAGAGCTCATTGTATCCCAATTTGTCCCAGTGCTACTGATCATCGGGGTTCTTGGAGATCAGCTGCCAAACTTAGCCATCAATTCCATTTCTGTATCTGCCACCCCCAAGCAGGTGGGCAGTCAGTGGTTTGGGGAGCAGGACCCACTTCCCTGTGTAGATGGCTTCAGGCAGATATGACAGTAGGGGATCTGTGTATGTGCAGGTTATTTGGTTTCTGTCCCTGTTTCTTGGCTCATCACTGCTTCCTCAAGGAACAGAAATAAGAAATTTCTTCTCCAAGGTGGTTCTTAGGAACTCCAGTCTCCCTGCCTTCCGTTGGCCATAATGAAATTCTCAGCTATGCAAGGGTCCTATAGTAGGTCTTCACCACACACGGGTCCTGCTGCACCCACAGCTGGAAGGGAGGCAGAAGAGTTGATGCTGGCACTCCTACCAAGTTTATCAGCAATCAATAAACACAAACAGGAAGTTATTCACATGCTGGGAGTGAGATGCCAGCTCCTGAGGACGGAGTCCATTTTTTCAGGGCCCTTCCAGCCCTCACTCTCCACATCTCCTCATCTGGCTGCCTATTTCTGTCCTTTAAAATGAACCACAAAGGCTGTTTCCCTGAAACCATAAGACACTCAGCCAATTAACTGAGCCTGAGGACTAGTCCATGGGAACCCCAATTTGTAGCCTGTCGGCCTTGTATCTGCCTCAGAAGTAGGATAGTGCTGTGGCCTTGGTCTTACTAGTGTGATTTTATGCTCTGTCCAGGGACACAAATAAAGGAGAATTCACCCAGCTCATGTCAGCTACTGCAGAATTGGTTGTTGGGAGTGGGCAAAGTCAACACACGTCAGAAACACATCAGATGTGAGCTGTGTGAGAAACAGAGTCTGTGGCTGTGTGAGGGTGTATGGCCCTTGTCTACTGACGATAGTCCTTCAGTTTTGTGGCTTTAGAATCTTATTTATTTGAGAAGCAGAGAGAGAGAGAGAGAGAGAACTCCTATCCACTGGTTCACTCCACAAATGCTTGAAATGGCCAGGGCTGAGCCAAAGCTGGACCATAACCATCACTGAGATCTGGTAATGCAATCCAGTCTCCCATATGAGTGGAAGGAACCCAACTAATTCAGCTATCAGTGCTGCCTCCCATGGTCAGCCTTAGACAAAAAGCTGCAGTCAGGAGTAGAGCTGGGACTTGAATCCAAGTCCTCTGATGGGAGACATCAGCATTTAATCTGTGAAGTGTCAGTGTCAGCGAAGTGGGACCTAGTAGAATGGCCCGGATTCAGGAGCTTCAGGGTTTGGGAGGGGAAAGAGTCAGAAGGTGAAGGAATATGGCTACAAGATCATCTCTGGTGTGGGCAGCAGTACTGCTTCAGTCAGTTGCTGGAGGTCAAAATCCCATTGGAATTTAGGGGTGGAACCAATCTCTAGAGAGCTGGTTGCCTGGATGAGGAAAGGAGTGAAAACTTACAGGACCAAAAGCAAAATGCACCATCACACGGTTATTGCCCTCTGTGGAAGCTCAAGAAAAGGGGAAGGGCTGATGGCAACGCATTACACACCCGTGTGTTGCCCAAGACTCTGTGACTGTGCAGACTGTCCAAACATCCCTGGAAGTCTGCCCCCTGGGGAAAAAACCTAGACCTGGAGCTGGACCTGGACCTGGGCCATGATGCCCTCATCAAGTTCCCCTTGACCCTGAGAGTCATGATGAAGATAGAGAACCACTTGCCTTTGTTCCTTGTGATTGTCAAGGCCAGCAAGCACCAAATCAAACAGACTATGAAGAAGCTGCTCTGTGACACTGATGTGACAAGGTCAACCCCCTGCTGAGGTTTGAAGGAAGGAAAAGGGCCCAGTTTGCATTGTCTCCTGATTGTAATGTTTTGATGTCACCAACACTATTGACATCATCTGAGCTGATTCCACGTGGCTTACTCTAAATGCATATTCTTTCCCCATTATCATGGTTTTAACAACACTGCAAGGCAGCATGGACCCAAGGAAGTCTTTTCAGTTCACCTAGCTTTTTTTTTTTTTTTTTTTTTTTTTTTTTTTTTTTTTTTTTAATTTTTGACAGGCAGAGTGGACAGTGAGAGAGAGAGAGACAGACAGAAAGGTCTTCCTTTGCCGTTGGTTCACCCTCCAATGGCCGCCGCGGACGGCGCGCTGCGGCCGGCGCACCGCGCTCCTCCGATGGCAGGAGCCAGGAGCCAGGTGCTTTTCCTGGTCTCCCCATGGCGTGCAGGGCCCAAGCACCTGGGCCATCCTCCACTGCACTCCCGGGCCACAGCAGAGGGCTGGCCTGGAAGAGGGGCAACCGGGACAGAATCCGGCGCCCCAACCGGGACTAGAACCCGGTGTGCCGGCGCCGCAAGGCGGAGGATTAGCCTGTTGAGCCACGGCGCCGGCCTCACCTAGCTTTAAACATATCCAATCAAGGGTGCAGCATGTTGTAGGAGATACAGGAATGAATTTAGTTCGTTTTTTTTTTTTTTTTTTTTTTTTTACAGGCAGAGTGGACAGTGAGAGAGAGAGACAGAGAGAAAGGTCTTCCTTTTGCCGTTGGTTCACTCTCCAATGGCCGCCGCAGACGGCGCGCTGCGGCCGGCGCGCCGCGCTCGTCCGATGGCAGGAACCAGGAGCCAGGTGCTTTTCCTGGTCTCCCCATGGGGTGCAGGGCCCAAGCACCTGGGCCATCCTCCACTGCACTCCTGGGCCACAGCAGAGGGCTGGCCTGGAAGAGGGGCAACCGGGACAGAATCGGTGCCCCGACCGGGACTAGAACCCGGTGTGCCGGCGCCGCAAGGCGGAGGATTAGCCTGTTGAGCCACGGCGCCGGCCCAGGAATGAATTTAGAACAAGAGGATTACACTGAGAAATCTGCTCTGACATGGACTTGTAAAGCCACTAGGCAGATTAATCAAAGCAACAATGGACAGATTTGCTAGAGCCTCTTGGCTTTCAATGAGGGTGGAGAAATCTATGGGACTGGAACATACACAAGAATGTTGGTTAGGACATGGAAGGTGGAATATTCAGACTGGCTATAGGTGAAGAAGTTGGGTTTCCTTTAGCTGAAGACCTGATGGGAAGAGATATGAGGTCCAGCTGGGGAATAATTCCCTTCCCGAACTCAGCGTTGTAACACAGAGCCTGGTGATGAAGTCCTACTGGAGGCTGCAGACTGGAAAGTGAGTGTGGATGGCATAAGGTAAAATTCTATGAGTACACTAGGGCATGCTGCCTGTGAAGCAGTTGCACGGCTTTCCCCTTGTTGTGTTCTAGGATGAACGTCAGATCTGACTGGAGAATGTTCTTCCACCTCATGTTGGAAACAGTAGGCACAAGAATCTTCTCTTCTAGTGATTTTATTTGAACACGCTACCTGGGAGGCATGAACTTTGCTTGAATCCACCGAGTGTGGAGAAGAGGCAGCAGCATTGGGGTACAGGGCATCTCCTCTGAGGTGGCCCCATGTGCATCCTAGCCTGAGCCTGGGACAATAGCCTGCGTCCCCCTCCCAGCAACGTCTACTGGGACTGGAGAATCACCCACTGAAGGCATTTATTACTTGTTTTGAATCCCTGACTGAGCATACCACTGAGACTGGAAGTCCTGAAATGATCTTGACCCCTAAAATATCCAAAATGTCTAAGATGATGTCAGAGAAACTCTCTCATGTGGCTGTTAGGCAAATAAGGTCCATAATAATGTGGACATGGTTTGTGCAGAGTCTGGCTATAGTGGTAATGCAAGGCAGAGAAATGTGCAAGGGAGTCCATTGGCCTCCAAGATGGACTCTGTCTGTGTGGGGAGCCACAGGGTTCTAAATTGCATACAAAAGAGCTCAGGAAAGGGTGATGTGGGGAGAGGGAGGGGCCTTCTTGCTTTCATACCTTCAGGAGCTGAGGATCACACTGAGGGCCACTCTTGGATCAGAAAGACAATTAAGTCTTCCCATTGAGAGATATTGACTTCCAGGGGAGGCTGGCATGCTGAGGGACCAATTCCAGGAGCAGGGCAGACTTTCTGGAGGAAGGCCATGAAATGATTTGGATAACCCTTGGGTGCTGAATACCCCCTAACTTCCATGTGTTCTATGCTGATCCCCAAGGTGGTGCTATTGGGAGGAGGTGGAACCATTAGGACTGAGGCCTGGTAGGAGGTCCTTGGTCATTGGGTTCATGCCCCTGGAAATCATCCCTCAGGAGAGAGCTACTGGAAGCCTGAGTTTCAACCCGGCCACTCTCTCTGGAATCTGGGTCACCTTTTTATCCTTCTGCACTCACTTCACCATCCACTGTGGGCCCCTCACCAGGACCCAGTCCTCCCAGTGTCACCAGGACTTTGAATATTTAACACATGAGCTAAATAAATCTACCTCGTAAGAGGCTTGGTTAAAATATCCTGTAGTAGTGAGAAGCTGACTACCACTGCCTGAGTTATCCTTTCAATGTGTATTGATGCATTTGTGAAATCCACTCCCACTGCACGTGGGCAGGACCCTTGCTTGCTTCTAAACAATAAAAAAAGCAAAACAGATGAGACATCATCCTGGAGTTGTGTCCTGTAGGATCAAAACTTCTTGTATGGCCTTTCTCTCGGATGGCTCTGAGGAAGCAAGCTGCCCTGTAGGTAGGTCCACACATCAAGACATTGAGGGTGGCCTCCTGGAACAGCCAGAGAAACTGAGGGCCCTGGTCTCACAATCCACAAGGGACTGAATTCTCCCCACACCCAGTGAGCATGGAGGTAGATCCTTCTCCAGTTAAACTGCGGATGAAACCACAGCCTTGGTTGACTGATGGTTGCAGCCCTGTGAGATCCTGACAGAGTGAACCCATCTTCTGGGCCTGGATTCCTGGGCACAGAAACTGTGAGATCAGAAATGTGAGGTTAATGTGTTAATTTGTCATCAGCAATTAACCTCCTAAGAAATCTCCAAGGGCTGGCAACCTCCTGAGATGTCTTAGAAGACCCGCCTGGATGCCTTGCAGTCTTCCCCTTGGGCCCATTTCCAGAGCATGTGAGCGTTCTGAGAACAGGGAGGTGACATCATCGGTGGCTTATCTGTACACCTTCTTGAACATAATATTTGAATTTCATTGACCCTTTCTGCTTTTCTGAATACTTTGATATCTGTGTTTTTCCCTTTTAAATCACCATGCCTCTATCACCATTGATGCAGTTGAGTGATTAGTTCTTCAGTGAAGGTTCTGGTAACCAAGTAGTGACACTGCAGCACTGGTCCCTGGATTTCAGAGAGTTCTTTCCTTATAAGGTTCTTGTCCCACCTGGTTTCTGCCCTGGGTTACAGTTTACTTGTGCATTCTGTGATGGCCAACTCAGGGGTGCCAAGAAAAGCTGTCCTCATGTCCCTTTACCTAAACTCTTGAGAGACTGAGGGGAATCCTGACTCTGGGCCATCTGATCAGCAGCCAGGGCTGATCCAGTGCTGGTAGCAGCAAAGAAGCTGTGTAATCTCACTGTACCAGGCTGGCCCAGCAAAGAGATAAGACAAGAACATTTACCCTGCCATTAGCCCTGCATGGCACTCATTGTGCCAGTGCCTGGTCTTGTGGTGCACTGGGCATAGAATCTAATGCAGGCCTCCCATGCCAAGATCCCAGGTGTTCAGCAATGTTCCATGAACATATCAGATTATTCAAAAGAATGAGGTTGAACAAACCATTGCTGGCAAGCACGTAAGTGTGACAGGTGCTATGGAGCTGATAGGCTTTGTGACTCCATCACCCAGAGCTTTCCATCAAGGTCTTAGCTCAGGGCTATGTATTTTCCAAGTGATTTATTACCAATCTGCATCAATCTTTAGCTTTTAATTTTTGAAATACTTATTATTTGTTTGAATGCTGAAAGAGAGAGAGAGAGAGAGAGAGAGAGAGAGAGAGAGAGAGGAGCATCAGAGAATGAGAGTGATCTTCAATCCACTGGTTTACTCTTCGAGTGGCAACAATGCCCCAGGCTAGTGCAGCTTGAGCCAGGAGCAGAAACTCTACCTTGGTTTCCAATGTGGGTAGCAGGGGCACAAGTCATCCTCCACTACTTTATCAATCAAATTTGTAGGGAATTGAATTTTAAACAGAGTGTCTGGGACTTGAACCAATGCTTAAAGAGGGAATTCTAGCTTACCCCACTGTGTCATCACCACACCTTAATTTTTTTACAGATATATTATGTTTATTTTAATATACAATTGTAGTAAGTTTAATAGACAGAACCAATTTCCATCATAAATCCAAAAGAGTTTTACAGACTGATAAGATGAAAAAGATAACTGAGTTTAAAAATGGGCTAAAACAAGGAAAGGAAATTCAAAAGCAAAACATATATAGGTCTTGATTCTCTGTATTAGTTAGGAAAATGAAAATCAAAATAATAATAAAATGCCATTATTTTATCCATAGAATTGGCAAAAGTTGATTCACTTTTTCATTTCTTTATTCTTGTTGAGTTTTTTTTAAGTTTTTTATTTAATGAATATAGATTTCAAATGTACAGCTTTTATGGTTATAGTGTTTCTTCCCCCCATTCCTGCTCTCCCACCCCCACTCTCATCCCACCTCCTGCTCCCTCTCCCATTATATTTTCCATTAATATTCATTTTTAATGAATATTATATTGTATTATTTATTATTATATATTATATTATTATATATTATATACAGAAGACAAACTCTATACTAAGTAAATATTTCAACTGTTTGCACCCAGACAGACACACAAAGTACAAAGTACTGTTTGAGTAGTAGTTTTACCATTTATTCTTATAATGCAACTCATTAAGGACAGAGGTCCTACATGGGGAGTAAGTGCAGAGTGACTCCTATTGTTAATTTAACAATTAACACTCTTGTTTTTTGATGTCAATGCCCAAGGCTCTTGACATGAGCTGCCAAGGCCATGGAAGCCTTTTGAGTCCACAAACTCCATCGGTATTTAGACAAGGCCATATGCAAAGTAGAAGTTTTCTCTTCCCTTCAGAGAAAAGTACATCCTTCTTTGATGGCCACTTCTTTCCACTGGGTCTCACTCACAGAGATATTTCATGCAGAGCCGTTTTTGCCACAGTGCCTTGGCTTTCCATGCCTGAAATGCACTCATGGTATTTTCAGTCAGATACAAATGCCTTAGGGGCTGATTCTGAGGTCAGAGTGCTGTTTAGGGTGTTTGTCATTCTATGAATCTGCTGTGTGGACTGCATCCCATGTTGAAACTTTCTCTCCTTTGTAATTTTATCTATTGTTATTACCAGACACTTGGTCTTATTTATGTGATCCTTTTGACTTTTGGCCCTATCTATATAATCAATTCCACACTTAATATGATCACTTTATTACATAAGATGTGATAAGTACCATCCAGCTAAAAGGGATTTGGAGTTCCCTGGCAAGTTTTTAGCTTCACCATTAGGGATACGTTTGTGGGAATGTGTGCTTCTCTGTACAGCTCCTCTCTCACTCCCACTATTATTTTTAACTGGGAGCTATTTTCAATTGACTTAATACATCTATGATTAATTCTATGTTAAGTAATGAGTGCAACTGATATTCAGTAAAGAAAAAAAGAATAAAAAAATAAGTAAAATGGAATAATAAACTGTTCCTTGGCAGTAAAGACAAGGACTGTTCAAGTAATTGCTTCTTGTAGTGTCAGTTTTACTTCTACAGGTTACCTTTTAGGTGCTCTGTTAGTTATCACAGAGCAGGGAGAACATATGGCATTTGTCCCTTTGGGTCTGGCTTATTTCACTAAGTATGACGTTTTTCAGATTCATCCATTTAATTTCAAATGACCAGATTTCGTTTTTTTAACTGCTGTATAGTATTCCATAGAGTTCATATCCATAATTTCTTTATCCAGTCTTCTGTTAATGGGCATCTAGGTTGATTCTATGTCTTGGCTATTATGAATTGAGCTACAATAAACATGGAGGTGCAGAAGACTCTTTTATTTGCTGATTTCATTTCCTTTAGGTAAATTCCAAGAAGTGGGATGCTGAGTTGTATGGTAGGACTATATTCAGATTTCTGTGCTATCTCCAAATTGTCTTCCATAGTTGCTTTACCAGTTTGCATTCCCACCTACACTGGATTAGGGTCGCTTTTCCCCCATTTCCTGCCAGCATTTGTTGTTTGTTGATTTCTGTATGAAAGCCATTCTAACCAGGGTAAGGTGAAACCTCATTGTGGTTTTGATTTGTATCTCCCTGATGGCTAGTGATCCTGTGCATGTTTTCATGTGTTTTTAGGCCATTTGGATTTCTTTTTTTGAGAAATTTCTGTTTAAGTTCTTTGCTGATTTCTTTTTTTTTTTCTTACAGGCAGAGTGGACAGTGAGAGAGAGAGACAAAAAGAAAGGTCTTCCTTTGCCATTGGTTCACCCTCCAATGGCAGCCGTGGCTGGCGCAGTTTCCAGTGCAAATGTGCTGATCCCATGGCAGGAGCCAGGTGCTTCTCCTGGTCTCCCAGGGGGTGCAAGGTCCAAGCACTTGGGCCATCCTCCACTGCACTCCTGGGCCACAGCACAGAGCTGGCCTGGAAGAGGAACAATCGGGAGAGAATCCGGCACCCCGACCAGGACTAAAACCCGGTGTGCCAGCTCTGCAAGGCGGAGGATTAGCCTATTGAGCCGTGGCACCAGCCCTTTGCTGATTTCTTAACTGGGTTGTTTATTTTGTTGTTCTGGAGTTTCTTGATCTCTTTATATATTCTTGTTATTAAGCTTTTATCAGTTGCATGGTTTCCAAATAAGTTTTCCCATTCTGTTGGTTGCCTCTTTACTTTCCTGACTATTTCTTTTGCTGTACAGAAGCTTCTCAGCTTGATGTAATCCCACTTGTTAATCTTGGTTTTTATTGCCTGTGCCTCTGGAGTTTTTCCAGGAACTTTGTGCCTAGGCAGATGTCTTGCAGAGTTCTCCAATATTCTCTAGTAATTGGATGGTATTCAGTTGTCGATTTAGGTCTTTTTTATTTTTTTTTAATTAATTATTTGACAGGTAGAGTTACAGACAGTGAGAGAGAGAAAGACTGAGAGAAAGGTCTTCCATCAGATGGTTCACCCCCCCACCAAATGGCCGCAACAGCTGGAGCTACACCGATCTGAAGCCAGGAGCCAGGTGCCTCTTCCTGGTCTCCCATGTGGGTGCAGAGGCCCAACCACTTGGGCCATCCTCCACTGCTTTCCTGGACCACAGCAGAAAGCTGTACTGGACGAGGAGCAACCAATACTAGAACCCAGTGCCCATATGGAATGCCATCGCTGCAGGTGGAAGATTAACCTAGTGCGCCACGGCACTGGCCCCATAGATTTAGGTCTTTAATATATTTTGAATGGATTTTTGTGTAAGGCAGTGGTCTTGCTTCATACTTCTGCATGTGGAAATCCAGTTTTCCCAGCACCATTTGTTGAATAGACTGTCCTTGCTCCAGGGAATGGTTTTAGCTGCTTACTCGAATATAAGTTGCTTATAGATGTTTGGATTGATTTCTGGCATTTCTGTCTGCTCCGTTGGTCTATCCATCTGTTTTTGTATCAGTACCAGGCTGTTTTCATTAAAATTTCTTGTAGTATGTCTTGAAATCTGGTATTGTGATGCCTCCGGCTTTGTTTTTGTTGTACAAGATTGCTTTAGCTATCCTAGGTCTCTTATGTTTCCGAATGAATTTCAGCATCATTTTTTCTAGATCTGAGAAGGATGTCTTTGGTATTTTAATTGGTATTGCATTGAATCTGTAAGTTATTTTTGAAAGAATGGAGATTTTGATATTGATTCTTCCAATCTATGAACGTGAAAGTCTTGTCCATTTTTTATGGCTTCTTCTATTTCTTTCTTCAGAGTTTTATAATTCTCATCGTAGAGATCTTTGACCTCCTTGGTTAAATTTATTCCAAGGTATTTAATTTTTTAGGCTATTGTGAATGCGATTGATCTTAGAAGTTCATTCTCAGCCTTTTCATTGTCTGTATATAAAAAGGCTGTTGTTTTCTGTGTGTTGATTTTATATCCTGCTATTCTACCAAACTCTTTTATGAGTTCCACTAGTCTCCTCGTGGAGTCTTTTGGTTCCCCTAATTATATAATCATATCATCTACAAATAGGGATAGTTTGGCTTCAACTTTACCAATCTGAAATCCTTTGATTATTTTTTCTTGCCTGGTAGCTCTGACTAAAATAATTAGGACTAGATTGAAGAGCAATGGAGAGAATGGGCATCCTTCTCTGGTTCCAGGTTTCAAAGGGAATGCTTCCAGCTTTTCCTCATTCAATAGGATACTGGCCATGGGTTTTTCATAAATTGCCTTGATTATGTTGAGGAGTGTTCCTTCTAGACTGAATTTATTTAGAGTTTTCATCATCAAGGGGTGTTGTATTTTATCAAATGCCTTCTCTTCATCTATTGAGATAATCCTATGGTTTTTCTTCTGCAGTTTGTTAATGTCGTGTATCACATTGATTGATTTGTGAATGTTGAACCATCCCTACATACCAGGGATAAATCCCACTTGATCCGGGTGAATGATCTTCCTGATGTGTTCTTGAATTCAATTTGGCCAGAATTTTGTTAAGGATTTTTGCATCTATGTTCATCAGGGAAATTGGTCAATAGTTTTCTATCTCTGTTGCATCTTTTCCAGATAGGAATTAAGGTGATTTTGGCTTCATAGAATGAATTTGGGAGGATTCCCTCCCTTTCAGTTGTTTTGAATAGCTTGAGAAGAATTAGAGTTTGTTCTTCTTTAAATGTTTGGTAGAATTCAGCAGTAAATCCATCCAGTCCTAGGTTTT
Organism: Sylvilagus floridanus; assembly: GCA_949820135.1. NCBI lineage: Eukaryota > Metazoa > Chordata > Mammalia > Lagomorpha > Leporidae > Sylvilagus > Sylvilagus floridanus. The sequence continues at coordinate 114,675,202 of OX463224.1, read as the reverse complement.
TCTTTGATGGTAGGGCTCTTATTACTGATGCAGTTTCTGTCTCGGTTATGGGTCTGTTTAGGTTTTCTGTCTTCATGACTCAATTTAGGTAGTTTGTATGTCTCCAGGAATCTGTCCATTTCTTCTAGGTTTCCCAGTTTGTTGGCATATAGCTATTTGTAGTAATTTCTGATAATTCTTTTTATTTCTGTGGTGTCTGTTTTACATTTCCTTTTTCATCTCTAATTTTATTGATTTTTGGTCTTTTCTCTCCTTTCTTGGTTAGTTGGCCCAATGATGTATCAATTGTGTTCATTTTTTCAAAAAAACAACTCTTTATTTTGCTGATCTTTTGTATTTTTGTTTCAATTTGTTGATTTCTTCTCTAATTTTAATCATTTCTTTCCTTCTACTGGTTTTCGGTTTAGTTTTCTTGTTTTTTTCTAGATCCTTGAGGTGCATAGATAGTTCATTTATTTGGTGCCTTTCTAGATTCTTGATGTAGGTACCGATCGCTATTAAATTTTCCTGTCTTAACACTGCTTTTGCTGTGTCCCACAAATTTTGGTATGTTGTATTGTCATCTTTGTTTCCAGAAATTTTTTGATTTTTCCTTTGATTTCTTCTATGACCCACTGTTCATTCAGTAATGTGTTGTTCATTCTCCATGTATTTGCATATGATGTATGGATTCTTGAGTTGTTGTTTTCTAGCTTCATTGTATAGTGATTCTAGAAGATGCATGGTATGACTTTGATTTTTTTTTTTTAAATTTGGTGAGACTTGCTTTATGGCCTAGCAATGTGATCAATGCTAGAGAAAGTTCCATGTACCAGAGAGAAATATGTGTACTCTTTGGCTGTAAGTTGGCAGGTTCTGTAGATATCTTCCAGGTCTGTTAGTCTATGGTGTCAATTAACTCTGTTGTTTCCTTGCTGATTTTCTGTTTCATTGACCTCTCCATTGCTGAGATTGGGGTAGTGAAGTCCCTCATCCCTATTGTATTTGGATCTAAATCTTGCTTTAAATCCTTTAACATTTCTTTTAAATAGCCAGGTGCCCTGTGATTGGGTGCATATACATTTATAATGGTCACATCTTTCTGTTGAATTAATCCTTTGATCATTACATAGTGTCCCTCTTTGTCTCTCTTGATGGTTTTTGTATTAAAGTCTATCTTGTCTGATATTAGGTTGGCCAAACCAGCTCTTTTTTTTTCTTTTAGCATGGATTATCTTTTTCCATCCTTTCACTTTCAGTCTGAGAGCATCTTCGTGGGTAAGATGTGTTTCTTTTAGGCAGCAAATAGATGGGTTTTCTTTCTCAATCCATTCACCCAATCCGTGTCTTTTAACTGGGGAATTGAGACCATTTACATCCAGTTTTACTATTGTTAAGTACCGACTTTGCCCTGCCATATTTCTGTAAATAGTTCTGTTTATGTACTCTGGATTCACTTTTTCTTTTGCTGGGTAATATCTACTTTTCCAGTGATGTTCCTGTTTCTGTGTGTATCATGTGTTTGAGCATGTTTCCTAGGGCTGGGTGAGTACTTATAAATTCTGTCAATTTCTGTTTGCTATGGAAGATCTTTATTTCTCCTTCATTCATAAATGAGAGTCTTGCAGGGTACAGTAATCTGGATTGACAATTTTTTTCTCTTAGGACGTAGAGTATGTCTCACCATTCTCTCCTTGCCTGTAGGGTTTGTGGTGAGAAGTCTGGGGTGAGTTTAATCGAGTTTCTCCTGAGTGTGATTTGGCTTTCTCTCCAACACATTGTAGGATCGTTTCTTTATGTGTTACTGAGGAGAGCTTTGTCACTATGTGTCAAGGCGAGGAACTTTTCTGGTCTTGTCTGTTGGGAGTTCTGTGTACTTCTTGAACTTGAATGTCTATTTCTTTTTCAGAGGGTGGAAGTTCTCTGCTATTATTTCATTAAAAAGGCCTTCTAATCCTTTCTCTCTTTCAATGCCTTCTGGAATTCCTAGGATCTGTATGTTGGATCGTTTGATAGAATCTTGCAGATCTCCAACTTGTTTTTCAATTTCCTGATTTCTTCTTCTTGTGTTTGGTCTGACTGTATTATCTGCAGAAATTTGTCTTGTAGTTCTGATATCCATTCTTCTGTTTCATTTATTCTATTTTTGAGACTATCCCCTATATTTTTATTTGCTGTATTAAATCCTTCATATCTAGAATTTCATTCTGATTTCTCTTCTCAATTTCTTGGGAACACTTTTTTTTTTGACAGGCAGAATGGACAGTGAGAGAGAGAGACAGAGAGAAAGGTCTTCCTTTTGCCATTGGTTCACCCTCCAATGGCTGCCGCGGCCATCACGCTGTGGCCGGCGCACCACACTGATCCAAAGGCAGGAATCAGATGCTTTTCTGGTTCTTTTTATCTTTAATATGTGTCTTGGTGCCTGTGGCAAGATTTCCCTCTGCTATGAGTTGCTACGTGTCTCTGCATTGCCAATGGGAATATGTAGCCCCACCACTGGAAGACCTGCTCACTTCTGGATGGTGATGGGAGCAGATAGGAGAGCTCTGGTACACTAAGCCCCTCATATTTGGGCCAGGCTCTGGTGTATGAAACGAGGTAGGGATTTCAGTGTTTAGAATTTCTTCCCATTGTACAGTTTGTGTGGTGGTGGGGTGAAGTTACTCTGAAATGTTGTCATCCTTGTTACTGGGTAGGGGGGTGAGTGGTGAAGTGGCCCTCACAACTGATAGGCGTGCACATGAGAGGCAAATGCAGTAGCACCATGTTTACATTCGGAGATATGAACAGAGAATATGGGCTGGCATCATGGCTCAATAGGCTAATCCTCCACCTGCGGCACCAGCACACTGTGTTCTAGTCCCGGATGGGGCGTCGGATCCTGTCCCGGTTGCCCCTCTTCCAGTCCAGCTCTCTGCTGTGGCCCATGAGTGCAGTGGAGGATGGCCCAAGTCCTTGGGGCCTGCACCTGCATGGGAGACCAGGAGGAAGCACCTGGATCCTGGCTTCAGATCAGCATGGTCCGCTGTCCGCAGCACGCCAGCTGTAGTGGCCACTGGGGGGTGAACCAACGGAAAAGGAAGACCTTTCTCTCTGTCTCTCTCTCTCTCTCACTGTCCACTCTGCCTGTCAAAACAAACAAACAAACAAAAAACAGAGAATATGGTTTCTCCCAGCCAGCTGCAGGTCCGGTTGAGGGGAAGAGGAGGCATGGATGGGCAGAGGTGTAACCGAACTTATCAAAGTCCCATCATGCATCTCTGACTCCTAAGCTGGACTGCCACTCAGAGTGAAAAAGCACATTAGGCAGCATTATAATTTTTAATCAGAAAAATGAAAACAGATTCTTGTTCCCTGCTGTGGTGAAACTGGCAATGCAGGCGCCGCACCTCTCCAGTGTCTGGAGCTGCAGCTGCCTGCATGCTGGAAGGGACCCGGTCCACGGAGAGACTGAGAACCACAGGGCACTCATGAATATAGCCTCTAAGGGGCCAGCTGTATTGTGGCCCTGTTGGTTTTCAGCCAAATGCTTCTTCTGGGCCCCTCTTTCTCCTGGGTGTTTGGTGCTTAATTTTCCTGGGCAGTTCATGCGTTTGCTCCACAGGCACCTGCTGATAGGGGACATCACAGACAAGGCCAGGACCCTGCACTCATGGGGCGCATGTGCCAGTGGGAAGATGGATCTCATTGGTTGACGCCTGCACCCTGTATGCCTTCTCCCCTGACACTGGCTGCTCTGACAGACACCCGTTGGCCCTTGAGTGCCCATCAGCTGCCATGAGCAAGGACCTTTGTGCATTTTCCGTGTCCTCACCTGGACTCGGAAGCCTGTTTACACATAGATAGCCTCATCACCTGCCCCTACCCTTTCTACCCCAACAGGCAGTGCTGCCCGGTGTGCTGGGGTGAATGTGAGCAGACTAAGACCAGCTGCCCCTGTCCAAGGATCCTGGATAGGCCCGGCTCTCATCATCCCCTTGTCCTCTGCCTCTGCTGGCTGCAACTATGAGGGCAGGAAGGTGGTGACCAGCCAGTACTCACCTGACCATGTGGGTATAGGGCAGTGACAGGGATGTCAGGAGCAGTTCTTGAGCCCATAGCAAAGTCCCAGATGGGCTCTAGGGAAGAGGAAACTCCTGAGTGACACCCCTTCTCCCTGTGCCAATCATGGTAGGATTTCTTTTTTATTTATTTATTTATTTAACAGAGTTAGACGGTGAAAGAGACAGAGAGAAAGGTCTTCCTTCTGTTGGTTCACCCGCAAATGGCCACTATGGCCGGAGATATGCCAATCCAAAGCCAGGAACCAGGTGTTTCCTCCTGGTCTCCCGTGCAGGTGCAGGGCCCAAGCACTTGGGCCATCCTCCACTGCCCTCCCGGGCCATAGCAGAGAGCTGGACTGGAAGAGGAGTGACTAGAACCCAGTGTGCATATGGGATGCTGACACCACAGGCGGAAGATTAACCAAGTGAGCCACGATGCTGGCCCCAATGCTACAATTTCAACTCTTCCCATTTGCTATGTGTATAAACTACCTTTAGTGTGGCTGATTGTATACTTTGTAAAATTTAGGAAAATGGTGAATTTTTTCTTTGATAGCTAGAATTTGTTCTTAGAAAATTTGTTCATTTAAATTCCATTGATATCTGAAAGGTGTATTCTGTCTGTGGGCAACTCTGCAGCTCTGTGGGTGATGGACTTCTGTTAGTGTTGTTGGGCTGGAAACCAACAATGAGTCTAGACATCCATTAGGTTAAAAAGGATTAGAGACTGCTTTGTTATAACAGGTGAACATTCCACTGCAAGTTGGTCATTGTTATTGCCCCAGAGTTTTTGAGATGAACTGGTGCTGCATATACCAAGCGTTTTACATGTGTTATATCACTCAGAAACTCTCAGCAGTGTCTAGGCACAGATGCTGCTACTCTATTTGCAGGTGGGCAAACACAGGCTCTGATAGTGGGCAGGGTTGGAATGAAGTCCAGGCCTCTGTCTTTCTTATTCCTGACCTGGTACTCTTTTGTGCTCTGCTTTCCACCAAGTTGGGAAACTGAGGCCCAAAGAGAGGACTTAGAGAGCGGCACTGTGGCATCGTGGGTTAAGCTTCTGCCTGTGGTGCTGGCTCCCATATGGGCACCGGTTCAAGTGCCAACTGCTCCAATTCCAGTCTGGCTCCCTCCTGCTGATGGCCTGGGAGGGCAGTGGAAGATGGCACAAGTGCTTGGGCCCCTGAACCTGCATGGGAAACACAGAAGCAGCTCTTGGCTCATGGCTTCCAATTAGCCAAGTTCCACTGTTGCAGCTCTTTGGCTATTGAACCTGTGGATGGAAGACCTCTCTCTGTCTCTCCCTATCCCTGTTACTCTGCCTCTAAAATAAATAAGTAAATTTTTAGTAAAAGAGAAGGGGAGAGAGAGAGGCTTACAGAACCTAGCTCCATTCCCTGGAACACACAGTTTACGCTGTGTTTGCTGCACACTTCTTTCTAATAAGAGCTCCCTTTATGAGAAGCAACTTTTTATTGACATGGAATCATGCCTGTTTAATTCTAATTAATGAAAAATAATATACATAGAGAGAACAGTTTTTCTGAGCTAGGATTCCTCTGTCATAGTTTCGTTTACGGAATTTGCAACCAGCCTTTCAAAGGTGTTTTGAATATAATCATTCCAGCTTTTGAATACACCCAATGGCATCTGTGTCCCATTCACCCCTTCCATGTCCTTTTTCTCACTCTGCCTCTCACTCAATTGCTACTGTCCCAGTTACTAAATGTCACTGTGTTTCCTGCTGTCCAAGGAGACATGATCATTTCTGCTTGTCTGCCTGGTGTTCTGACCCCAGCAATGGGAGGAGACATACTAGTGAGGAGAAGGAGCCACAAACATGTTTTCATCAGCTGTTTTTATTCTACATTATGGGTGTGAGTGGGAACAGGGCCAAACATCTACTTCTATTGGAAGAACAATCAGGAGAAGTCCGTTCACCTACAGGGATTGTAGGACTAGGCCAAATCTGTCGGGAAGTGGTTTCAAAGCTGCAGGCTTAAGCTGCGGCAGCCAGGCCCAGCTGATTGTTGGCCCGGTCGAAGACGGTGAAGTACTGGCGGATGAAGACGTCACCCAGGATCCAGAGCTCGCCAGTGTAGGTGTCCAGGTTCATGCCCTCGAAGCCACTAACGCAGGCGTCATCTTCCTGCAGAGCAGAGAATAGCACAGGAGATGGGGAACAGGGTGAGGGTTACAAGCACTGGGTGATAACCATGAATGGCTGGCTCCTGCCTCTGGCTGCAAGTACCATGCCAAGAAGGGATTTGTGGCTCATTTTCCAGGGATGTGGCTGTTGCTGGGCTGGGATCAGCCTGCAGAAGCTGCACCCTGCACTCTTGATGGGACGGATTGCCAGGCATTGTATGCTGCCATTGGCAGACACAGGAACCCTGACCTCAGCACCGGGGTTTAGGCAGAAGTCGAAGTCGGATTCTGGGAAGGAGATTTGGATTCCCTGAGGGTGTAGCCACTTCTCATTATTCCCATCACCACCCGTGGCACAGCTGACAGCCAGGGGTTCCTCCTCCTCCCTGTGTTACTCTGCTCAGCCTTGGCTGCAAGGCTGCACTTGCCAAGGGAAGGCACCAGGTGCGAATACTTCTCACAGAGTAAGCTCAGCCCATGTGGTAGGAGGCAAGGAGTTTCTTGAAGGTCGTTGGACTGAATTGTGCTCAGTCTTACCAAAGCCCCGTAAGTGCACACAAGGTGGGATGAGCTGACACCTCTGGTGTTAGCTGAGGAAATGAACGCTGAGAGGACATGCGCCTTGATCAGAAATGATGGGCAGAACATGAGACTAGGGAGTCAGATACAGATCTAAATATCAGAATCCTCTTTAACACCATTGTCTTTTGCCTCACTTTTCCTTTAGGGGCTTCTTCCAGTTCTCACTCCTGCATGGCTGTGATAGGCTCTTTTTGTCTACTGGCCATGCAGAGCAGGGGTCAGTCTGCCTCTTGGCCTCAGCAGGGAGAAGTGTGAATTCCCCCTGTAGAGGGCAGTGTGCAGCTTCCTTTTATGTGGCCCAGTCCAGCGCCTGGCCGAGTGCTCCCTTACCTCCAGGATGTAGGCACTGGCGGGCACAGGGTACTGGACTCCATTGATGGTGAAGACAATGTTGGGCAGGGAGTACATGGATGAGCAGCTGACGATCATCTGGAAGGTGTGAGTGTGGGGGTTAGAAGGAGCTCATGCCTTGTGCATGGTACTCCCCCCAGCAGTGTCTAGCAGAGAGCATTTGGGGCTGGACTTGCCTCGCCATCAGAGTTCTCAGAAGCTCCAATGCAGCTCTGGATGTTGGAAATGGCGCTGGTGGGGCCAGCCAGCAGAGAGGTGCCTGTGTCCACGATGGCCTGGCAGCCTTCAGCACAAGCGATGGGCTCTCCATCCATGGTGATGCTAAGTGGGACAGGAAAGGGAGAGTCCCCTGAGTCACAAGAGGTTACAGAGGTGACCCTAATTGGACCCTCTTGAGGGGTCAGAACTATTGGAATTCAGGCTTCAGTGGGTCAGGGCATGCTTGGCAGGGACAGTTTCTCAGCCATTTTGCCCCAATCCTAGACTGCTAGTGATATGCTTGCTACAGAGGCAGTTTGTGTAATGCATTCTTGGTCCCTTAAATGCTGAGAGGTATGGACAGGTAGGTTTTCTATACCCTCCCAAATGTGCTGGGATGTGTCCATGCCTCCTGACCCTAAGGAAGTAGCTGTCCCATCGTTTTTGTGGAGCTGGGCTCCCAGACCGCACTTTCCTCCCCTTCAAGTGAGGTGCCTTTTCTGGGCTCTCTGTGGGTTGACCAGTTTCCAGCTCTCTCTGTACTGGCTGTTCCAGGTAGATCTTGACATCAGATCAACAACTGTCCATAAAGAAGTGGGATATGGGATCAGCCCAGGATGCTATGCAGCAGGGCACTCTCACCTGTCCAGAGTGATCTGCCAGTAGCCTTCATAAGAAACAGGCACCCAGTTCAGGCTTCCAGTGTAGTAGGAAGAATCAATGCCACCAAACATCACAACACTGCCACTCTCATCATCACTGTGGAAAAAGGAGGGGTAGGGGAGAAGACAGGAATTCATTAATTCATGGTTTGCATATCTGCTATGTACAGCCTACGAGATACCCTTGATGGGGGTACTATTCAGTGCCAGCTGTGCTGAATGTGTGACTGATGTGGATTCTTTCAATGTAACACCAGGTCAACACAGTGGTCTGTATTATTATTTTGACTCTCCAAGACACTGTGCCACAGAGAAGTAAGGCAACTTGCTTGAGTTCACATAGTTGTGTAGTTGCAGTCAAGCATAGAACCTAGAAATCTGGGTTCCCTACTGTATGGTTTGCACCCTGATACTCATTAAGTTTCCCTGGGGTTCACAAGTGAAGTGAATTCAGGCAGTTTGGGCATTTAAGGACTTAATGGTGGAGATCACTCTTTCTCAACCAGGGCTAGTGTGGCCAATATCCAGAGACATTTCTGATTATTGTTGTTGGGTGGTGGCAGGGATTGAGGTACAACAGGTCATGGCCAGGATCTACAGCACAAACTACAGTCCTTGGGACAGCCCTTACAATATACAACTACCTGCCCCCAAAAGTCCAAAGGGGCGATCTCTAGTATCTTTGTTAGCTGGGGAGATGCAGTGACCCACAAGAGATACTTAAGCACTCATGAAAGCATTTTATGTTTAAGAGTCAACTGAAGATTGAGTGGCCAAGGGCACAAAGGATAAAAGAGCTCTCACAAAGGAGTCTTTGTTACTGAGAAGTTCATTTGCTAAATCTGATGTTTCAGGTTAGATAGGAAAGCAGGTATAGATGTTAACAAGAAATTAGTCAAAAAATACCGGCCATTTCTGAAACTCAACTCCACCCACATTTACCCACCCAGCTTTACAGTAAACATGTGAGTGTACAATGCAGCATCTAGCAGAATGTTGATGCCTGAAACAAAGCAAGAGTGGTGACCAATGTTATCATGAGGAGGATATGAGAGACAGAGGAAAGTTGATGGCAGCCTTGGCTACTATAGAGTAAGTCTACACAACCAAAATCCACCTGGGTTATACTTCTAGCATTCTTAGAACTAACTAAATAAAAAATAAATTTGATTTCATTGCTTTACAATGTCATTGTTCAAGATATATGAGGGTACTTCAAAATTTTCCTAGAAAAATAAAAATAAAAGAATTCATATTGGGGCAAAATATATATTGGAGTCTGTGCATACAAGGAGTTTGAAAAATGTTCCTGGAAAATGCATGCTATAAAAAACCATGATGAGTTTCAAAATGTTTGCACTAAAGTCAACTAATATTTTATGTTTTTTTTTTATTTGAAAGAGAGATTTAGAGAGACATTCAGGCATCTTCCATCTACTGATTGATTATGCAAATGTCAGCACCAGGCAGGGCTGCCCCAGAATGAATCCAGCATCACAGAACTCAGTCTGGGTCTTCTATGTGGATGACAGTGACTTAAGTACTTCAGTTTTTGCTTGCTCCTTCCTTAATTGGGCAGTATGATGAAGCTGGATACAAAAAGAAGAGCCAGGACACAAACCAGTCACTTGGTAAGAGATGCGGGCACCACACAGAGTGACTTAAACACTGAACCAGGCACCCACTCCCTAAATGTATTTTTTATTTTCACTTTCCAGGAACTTTTTAAAGTCCCTTCATATGCTCTAATCATCTCTTTTCATTTTTGCTGTGAATCTTGACACTCTTTTAAGAGCGTTCACTTAAGTAGTGTCTTTTGAGGGCCAAGATTGAAGCAACCAGCCCTGGCAAGCAAATGGCAAATGATTATTGAAATTGAAGAAATCAAATGACAAAAACTTATGCTGGTAATAACAATGAATGAAGACTGTTTGTCAGAGAGGGAGAGAGGGAGAAAGGGAGAGAGGGAAAGAGAGAGAAAAAGAGAGAGGGAGGGAGGGAGGGAAGAAAGGAGAGAGGGAGAGAGAGAAGTGAAAATGGTCCGTGTGGGAAAGGCCCCAGGCTAGCCAAAACCTACGAGCTCAAGTAGACGGAGAAGAGGTCCTGGGACACGAGACCCTGGTCCCACATGTTGTCAAAGACGGGCGTAGCATCGGAGGAGGAAATGCTGGGGTAGGCCAGACCCAGGATGCCATCAAAGGGAGCGTAGTACAGGAAGGAACCGGGCTCCGACTCACTCAGCCCAAAGATCTGGTTGGTGTCCTCGATGTTTCCAACCTGTGTAGGGGGCACAGAGAGGAGGTCCACAATGAGCACCTGTTCATGGAGCACTTCTGGGCCCCAGACCTGGACTCAGAGTGATTCTGCTTCATTTGCTGGAGGACTTAGCTTCCAGGGAATAAGACAGAAAGCAGGAAGAGGGACTATCCCCTGAAATTCTTGACTCTCCATTGGGCAGAACCTTGGCAGCTGCTGCCAGGTGGCCACAGTGTGTGACTCACTGTGAGATACTGCTGCAGGATGGATAGCCACTGTGCGTTTGGTTTTCAGTTGGGCAGATGGAAGGCAGACTCCAGCAACCTAGAGCACTTTACCCCTGCCATGCCCTGGAGATTTGTGGAGCTCATGTGACTAGAGGAAGGAGGAGGCTGTGGAGGAGATGCTAAAAGAGAATTGAGCAACGGTGTCCCTTCTCCCCACTTCCTCCATTCAGCACTGAGCATGGCTGAGTTTCCCAGGCACCACTCCCATTATACACATATGGCTTAACCCTTGAGTGTGTGTGACATCTCTGCCACACCCTCCCTGCACTGCCTGTTAGATTTCTTGTGTGATCTCTGAGATCCATACTGTTAGAGTGAACTTGCTTTGGGAACTCACTGTGGTCCCCAAGTCCTTGGAAACAGGCTCAAAGCCCAGACAGTGTGAGGGTACATAGCCCCCAAGTGCTCACTTTCACAGTGTCGTATCCCAGGAAGCCTGTCATGCTGCCAGTGCCATAGGTGATGGAGAGAGTCTCGCTGGTGGCCTCGAAGGTGGAGGAGTCCTCAGGGTTGAACTGTTTGTGGACGCCTGCAAAGGCAAGGAGTTACATCATTAAACTCCAAAGGAAAGACAATGGTGGTGAGATGTGCCTGTCTTCTTGGTTTGGAGTTTCTTGTGGAGGAGAAAAATAACCTCTGCTACAGGATGACCTTTAATATGATCTTTGGATGACAGAAATTCCAGGTTCTAATTGCAAGATTTTGGCAGTCAGCACCAACTCACTGGTGGATGATCCCAGCCTACCATAATTCCTCCCAAGGCACCCAGGCAAGCACTGAGCACATCAGTGTGGCTGTCCATGGTGCTGAGTGCTTTCACAGACCCTGCACAACCAAGGCTTCAGTTAGGGCACCAATGATTCCTGGCACCTCCTCTTAATTGAAGCTCAGCCCCAACAGGAAGAGGTTGAAGCGTGAAACAGTGTGGTGACTTCCAGTGACAATGACATTGACATGTTCAATGACAATGTCTCCTTCATTAGCAAAGCAGTGATTAGTCTCCATGGGTTTCATCCCTATGAACTACTACAGGCTTTCTCATCCATTAATCCATGTGCCCATTTCCAAGTTATACCTTTATCTCCTGATCACCTTTGCCCATGATAGCTCCTAGAGCTACCTGGAGAAACCTGTCCCTTTAATCCCCAAGTGACTCATTCAGGTTTGAAGTGGGTGCTATGAGAAGTCGCTTAGGGTCAGTGTACCCAGCATCAGCTTTTTCTGGACAGCATAGGGCAAACAGGGCTGGGCATGCAGCACTCACTGCAGGCAGCACTGGAGCAGTAGACGGAGGGCACCCACAGGTTGGAGGAGCCGGTGTCAAAGATGACGGTGAAGTCCTGAGCGGGGGTTCCGATGCCAATGGTGCCAAAGTACTCGGTCTGCAGGGACCAGGACAGCCCAGTTCAAAGACCTGCAACTCCCCATCTGAGCCTCCCTCCAGAGCAGCTCCTTATCCAAGTCTCCATCGTCTCATTTTCTCTTCTCACTTCCTCGTGAAGTGCACACTCCTTCAAATCCCAGCCCTGCTCAGACCTCCTTGATATCTTCTCTGCTCCCTGGTTGCCTCTGATGTTCTCTGCTAAGAACGTTCATTCCCCAGGCATATCTGTTATCCTCTCTCAGCCAGTGCCCTGCCCATGTCAGTCTCACCCTCCTGGGGAGCACACCTTCTCAGAGGAGAGGGTGTAAGCTATGGCACCCAACCAGCTAGGCCTCGCCTAGGGTGCTTGTTCACTAACTTGCTGATCTGGAGACATGCAAGTCAGTCAAAGAAGGAACCCATGGGAATCTCTCATTCCCAAACCTCAGTGTGGACGGCAGATTTTCAGAAAGGAAACTCAGTGTTTTTATTCTCAGTGACAACACTTTCCCCTTGGTAGATCGTCCCCAGTTTCCATATGTCTATACAATTCTTGGACAATGACAAGCTCCATCCCACCCCAGGGCCTTTGTTCTGGCTGTTTGTTGTGCTGTGAAAAATGTATGTTCCTGGGCCATCCCTTGGCTGACTCCTTCATCATTCAGAGCTCTTGTCCAGTGTCACTTTTGCCAAGCACTTCCTGACCACTTTAAGCAAAGTATCCCAAATCTTCTTTTCCTCTTCCCACAATTATTAATTAAATAATTATGCTTTATGTCCCCTCTCATGATCATAATTCATCTCACATGCTGGTTTGTTTGTCTTCCTTTCTTGAATATAATCCCTCAAACTTTGGCTTACTCTCTGTTGTGTCTATAGCAGATGTCGAGCCTCTGGCATTTAATATGTCTTCATAAATATTTGTGCAATGAATAAATGAGATGGAGTTTCTGAGCTCTACCAAGAACCAGCTGGGCCTGTGTGAAGCACACCCAGAAGCTCTATGGTGGTAATGACTTGAGGCCACCCGTGGATGGTGATTATAAGAGGTCAGTATTGTAGAACAGGACACTGAGGCTCAGAAAATGTGAATGACTTGACCAAGATCACCAGGTGTGTATGCAGTAGAGCCCCCTTATTTAAACAGTCTTAAATATATCATAAGCAAAGCTCTTGACCACAGGCAAGGCCACTTTATACCCTTGGTCATGTTCTACTCACACAGAGGACACACCATGTCTATCGAAGACAAGGATGTGTTCCATTGGACCCACGTTAAGAGTCTGAGTGTACCACTTCAGTAATTCAGATCAATCTGTAGCAATTAGGGACCAGTCTATGTCAGTCGCTGGCCTCTGTGTGACTGCTCCCACTCATGGCCACTCACTTGGTACCACCCTCCTTCCTTCTCCACTTTTCTCACACTCTTTTCTTCTTTCCTCAAATGTTGAGGCTCAATATGGGAACAGGCTGAGCACAAGCCCTCCTGCTCGCAGGAATTTTCTCCTTCTCTTGGAGACACTGCTATTCCTTCACTACCCCCCAGGAAGCCATACTGTCCTCCAGGAGCCTCTCACTCATCAAGTAACTCCTCCTTTGGTGGACCTCTTCCTAACCGTGATTGTCATTAGGTGTTGATGCTCAGTGAGTTCATCTTTCTCCCACTTGGAACTGTGACTTTGCTCACTGCTGCCCCCTGGACCAGGTACAAGGCCTGACACCTATCAGGGCATTCAGGATAAAGAAACATTGAAAGAACAAATGAATGAATGATGAACAAATGACAGCAGCAGTTATAATTGTGAGTTTCCTCGACTGCCATGGGGTGCTGAGATCCAGGGAGCAGTCTTTGGCTGTCATTCATGTCCCCCAGACACCTTCTCTGTTGCTGACTAAGTCCTTGGGACTGCCCCTTCCTCCTGCCCATGCACTCACATCCAGGTAGTTCTCCAGGCTCTCAGTGGACACTGAGTCGAAGGCAGCTTTGGGCAAGTACTTGCTGGCCCGGTTGAGGGTGTGAGTCTTCAGGTAGTCCTTCAGCAAGCCCTTCTCAATCAGGTTCTTCCTCAAGGACTTCTTTCTGACCAGGGGGACCCTGGGGCAGAGCATTGGAATATGCATGGTTAGAGAAGGTGAGGTTAATGGGCAAGGATCCAGCTCAGGAGATGCTACAGAAGCCAGAGAAGGACAAGGAAACTGGTTTAGGAGAAGTGAAGGAAGGAGGAGGGGAGAAGCTCCAAACAGTGCAGAGGTGAAGTTACGGATCACCATGACGTGGTTGAAACCAAACCACGGCTGCCTCCCTATGGGAGTAGAAACAGAGACAAGGAAGGGAGACTGCATATGAGAAGAAGGGAAGGTGAAATATGATAGACAGGGAGGCAGCAGAGGGCTGGGAAGTTGCCCCTTGAGGCATTCTTCCCATTGCTGGTCACCAGACTCACTTGTGGATGATGCACTCAGAGAGTGCCAGCAGGCCGAGCAGCAGCAGCCACTTCATGGTTCTTCCTTGCTCCCAAGTCAGTGGAGAAGGCAGGACAAGTGGAAGGTGTGCAGAAGCAGGCAAGAGCTGCTGCTTATATATGGCCCTTGTCCTGACTGTCATAGCCCTTATCAGCCTGTAAATGCTACCTGTTATCACAATCTCAAACAGAACTGTTCCTGATAAGATTTTCCTATCTAGAGTCACGTTCTGAGAAGTTGCTAGTTGAGTAGCTTTCCACTAACACTGCATCACACAGTTGGAGTGCACCTGGCAAGAGCTAGACATCCATTAAGTGGTGGCTGAGCCTTATGGAATGAGAGGGTCCATGTAAAAACTTCCCAAGCTCAGTGTTGTGGCAAGATTGGTCAGCAGCGCTCTGAACACAGCATTGATGATGTTGCTTGCTGGTTGGGGTTCTTTGAGAACAGCTGCCCACTTAGCAATGGTAGCATTGCTGTATCTGCCACCCTAGACCTTGTGGGCTGGTGGTTTGGGGCCAGGACACACTCCCATGTGTGGATGACTTCATGCTGGTGTGATTTATGGGATCTTCATATATGTAGATACATTTGGTTTCTGCCCCCTGGTTCCTGGATCTTCCCTACTTCCTTGAGGCACAGAATCTGGAATTTGTCTTCACCTGTAGGGTCGGAGTAACTCTAATCTCCCTGCCTTTTGCTAGCCATAATGAGATTCTCTGCTATGTGATTGTAATATAGTAGGTGCTAAGACCTGCCTCACCCCAGATGGTTCCTGCTGCTTGAGTGGAGGGAGCCTGAAGAATCCACCCTGAGACATCTACTCAGTTTATCAATAGTCATGCCAATTAAGACCCAAAAACTTCCCCAAATACATAGTGTTTCAGAGTTCTGGACAGTGGGTTATTGGGGGTATGTGAATGTAAACAGGAAGTATTCCCCCTGCTGGGAGGGTCTCCCCAATCCACATGATTGGGCCTTGGGCTCCTTCCAGCCCTTGCCCTCTCCATCTTCTCATCTGGCTGCCTGTTTGTACCCTTTAAATTGTGCAGCAAAATATATTTCCCTTAGACCCATGAGCCACTTAGTTAATTAACTGAACCTGAGGAAGGGGCTGTGAGAACCCAAATTGGTAGCTTGTCAATGCTCAGCCTGGCACTGAAGTGGGGTGGGCTGGTGCCTTGATCCTGTGCACTCATCTGGGAGATGGGGGTGGAACTGAATCTAGTTGAATGGGAGGTCACCCAGATTGTGTCGACTTCTGCAGAACTGGTTTTTGGGGTGATGAGGATGTCTCGGTATATCTGGCTTCACTGTGAGCTGTGTCGAGAGAGAGAGCTGTAGGAAAATCCGATTTGAGACCTCGTGAGGGTCTGTGTGGGCACTGTCTGCTCACAGTTGGTGTCAGTGGAGTGGGATCTACCAGACTGTTCTTAACTCAAGAGGCTCAGGACTTGGGAGGTCAGAAGGTGGGTGGAGGAACTTGTAGTTTCTGCGTGGCTACATGCTCATCTCTAGTGTGGGCAACAATTCTGCCTCGGCAGTTACCAGATGTCAAATTCCCATTGGAATTTTGGGGTGGATCCAATCCCTGGGGACTGGTTCATTGGCTGTGGAAGAAAGTACAAACCCAAAAAAAAAAAAAACCCTCACCATTCCTGTGGTATTAATCTCTATAGTAGATCAAATAAAGGGGAGAGAGACTCATGCGTGCACAGGTCACTCATATTCCTATGGCCTAGCTGGGTCTCTGGACACCACTCACTGCCCTTGGAAGAGCATCCCCCCAGAGAGACAGGCTCGACCCCACTGCCCTCATCACATTTCCCCGACCCTGAGTCACCCTCATGAGGTCTGCTAAAAAGAAGAGTGTACAGATTCCTCTGGTGATGATTATGATATTTTGATGTCACCAACATAATTGGCATCATCTAAATTAGCACTGCTGGCTCATGATAAATACATGTTGTTTCCCCATTAATCAATGGTTTTAGAGCATCCCTGGATGGCTGGAAGGTCCCAGAGAACTCTTACAGGTCATCTGACATTGGATGATTGCAAACAAGTTTGTGCGGGAACCCCAGTTGAGAGCTTTAAGAAACTGAAAGATGAAGATTCCAATGGGAGATCTATTGTACCATGGTCTGGGGCAGCTATTGGTCAGATTCATCAAGATGAGATGAACAAAAGTGCCAAGGTCTGTTTGCTTTCAGTGGGAGTGGAGAAGTCCATGGGATTGGAACACACAAACCTGACTGTGGATAGGACACGGATGGTAGAATGTTCAGACAGGCTTTAGGTGAAGTTGTGTTTCCTTTACCTCCAGTTGCTGGGGAGCATGTTCTTCCCTTACTCAGTGTTATAACCCAGAACCTGGTGGTTGAGACCTGCTGGAGCCTATTATCAGTACTGTGTGGCTTGACAGCATAAGATTAAAAATTATGAGTACATCAGAGTGGGCTCCCTGTGAGGTGGTCACATGACTTTCCTCAACTATGTTGTGGGATGGGTATGGGATCTATTTAATATTCCTTATTTCTTGTAAATCAGGAGGCAGGGGAATCTGCTCTTCCAGGAATGCCACTGGACATACTCCGGAGGACCCAGAAACTTTCCCTGAGCCCATAGTGAGGCTCCAGAACTGGGCTAGGGGAACACCCTCCCTGTGTGGTAGTCCCATGTACAGCCTAGACTGGGGCTAGGGGCAACATGGGTTGAGCACCTCCTAGCACCTCATTGTTGGTCCTTGACTGAAGCCACCACTGTGATTGTATCTGAGAAATATGAAATGATCTTGATCCTGAAAGACCCCTCTTGTCCAGGATGGTGTCAGGGAGACTCTAATGGGAGATATCGTGCACAGATTCCAGTTACATGGGAACGGTTTGTACAGGGTCAGGCTATCCTGGAACTACAAGGAAGATATATGAGCAGGGAGTTCCTTTTTCCCTGGGAGTGACTCCGGGACCATATGGGGAGACCCTGGATTTTCCAGTGCCTCCAAGACATCTCAAAAGAGGTCGATGGAGCAGTGGAAGGGAGGCCACTTGCTTTCCCACCTGAGGGACTCTGGATCACTGTGGGGGAAGCTCTTGGATTGTGAAAGCCAATTAAGTCTTCCCACATGAGATATTTAGACTCCCAGAGGAAAGCCGACATGCTTATAGACACACTTCAGGGAGCAGGGCAGACTATTTCTAGGGTGGTCCTGTTATAGTTTGTATATTAGTGTAGATCTTAAACATCCCCCAAAGTCCCATGTGTTAAAGGCTTGATCCCCGGGGCGGTACTATTGATAGAGGGTGGAACCATTAGGAGGTGAGGCCTAGTGAAAGGTCTTTGTATCATTGGATTCATAACCATGGAGGTCATTTCTCAAGTGAGGGCTGCTATAAGCCTAAATTTGGGCCCAGCAGTTCTCTGGTGTCTGGCTTACCATGTGATCTTTCCTCTGGACACAATTTCCCATACATCCTGGACCCCTCACCAGAACCAAATCCTGTACCATGCCATTTGGACTTGGAATATCTAACACACAAGCTGAATAAGTCTCTTTTCTTTGTAAGTAACTTGGCTCAGGTATTTTGTTGCAGTAGTGAGAAGCTAACTAAAACAGCCCCCAGTTGTCCTAGTCCTTGGATATTCATGCATCTCTGTAATCCAGTCTTGATTGTGGTCAGGATCTGTGACTTGCTTTTAACCAATAAGATACAACAAAGCAGATGCACCATCATGCTTGGTGTTGCAATGTTTTTTCTGTTTTGCTGGCCAACTCTCTGTGTAGACTTTCTCCCTGCCAGTTCTTAAGAAGCAAGCCGCACTATGGAGAGGCCCACACAGCAAGGCATTGAGGGTGGCCTCAGCCAACAGCCACAGGAACTGAGGGCCCCTGTCTGACAATCCACAAGGAATTAAATTCTACCAAAACCCTGTGAACATAGAAGTAGATTCTTCTCCAGTCAAGTCTCAGGTGAGACCACAGCCCTGTCTAACCCATGGTCAGCAACTTTGTGAGATTCTGAACCAGAGAACCCATCTGAGCTGAGCCTGGATTCCTGACGCCCAGAAACTGTGAGATAATCCATATGAGTTGTAGGAAGTTAAATGTGTGTTAATGGCCGGCGCCGCAGCTCAATAGGCTAATTCTCCGCCTGTGGCGCCAGTACACCGGGTTCTAGTCCTGGTCAGGGCACCGGATTCTGTCCTGGTTGCCCCTCTTCCAGGCCAGTTCTCTGCTATGGCCCGGGAGTGCAGTGGAGGATGGCCCAAGTCCTTGGGCCCTGCACCCGCATGGGAGACCAGAAGAAGCACCTGGATCCTGGCTTCGGATCAGCGCGATGCACCAGCTGCAGCGTGCCGGCCATGGTGGCCATTGGAGGGTGAACCAACAGCAAAAGGAAGACCTCTCTCTCTCTCTCTCTCTCTCTCTCACTGTCCACTCTGCCTGTCAAAAAATAAAAAATAAATAAATGTGTGTTAATTTGTGATCAGCAATAGGGAATAGGTCTGGAAACCTCCTGAAAAGTCTACCATTAAAAAAAAGGAAAGAATAAAAAGTCCACTATGACCCACCTGGTTTTTTCTCACTCTTCCTCACATGGGGCCATTTCCAGACGCTGAGAATGATCTGAGAAAGGGGGAGGTTGACATCACTGGTTGGGTTATCTGAAAATCGTCATCAATACCATCCTAGAATTCCGGTTAACTATCTGCTTTCCTTTTTAAAAGACTTATTTCATTTACTTGAAAAGCAGAGAGAGAGAGAGAGAGAGAGAGAGAGAGAGAATTGCTCACTGTTCCATTTACTGCTTCACTCCCTATATGGCCACAAAAGACGGGCTGATCCACACTGAAGCCAGGTGCCCTGAACTCCATTTAGCCTCTCACGTGGGTGGCAGGACTAAGTACTTAGACCATCCTTGACTCCTTTCCCAGGCACATTAGCAGGGAGCTGAATCAGACGTAGAACAGCCAGAACTCAGATTGGTGCTCTGATGTGGGGTGCCACTGTCACAAGAGGTGGCTTACCCTGCTGTACCACAATGCCAGCCACTCTGCTTTTCTGAATACATTGTGATTCATGATCTTATTTCTATTAAAATGACTCTGCTTTATCTCCACTAACATAGATGGAGGGGTTAAATGATCAGTTCAGGTTCTCATAACCAAGTAGTGACACTGGCAGGACTAGACCCTGGGTCTCAGAAAAGCGCTGGCCTTGGAAGGCTCTTGTTGCACCTGGTTCCTGTCAACGTGTTAGAGTGTATGTGGGCATTCTGTGATGACCACCCCAGGGACATTTAAAGGAATCATCTCCATAGTCTCTTTCACCAGGACTCTTGGGAGACAGAGGGGAATCCTGACTCTGGGGCCGTCTGATCAGTAGCTTGGTTAATCAAGGCTGCCAGTTAGGAATCTACGTAATCTCACTGTGCCAGGCTAGACCAGCAAAAAGATTAGACAACAACGTTTACCTTGCCATTAGCCCTGCTGGCACTCAGTGTGGCAGTGCTTGGTCTTGAGAGACACTGGGGATAGAGTCTCTAATGCAGGCTGCCCCCTGCCAAGGGCCCAGGTGTTCAGCAATGTTCCCTGAACATATCAGATTAAGCAACAGAATGAGGTTGAACAAACCATTCCTGGCAAGCCAGGGATAGAGCACTTTAGCGTGACAGGTGCTATGGAGCTGGGTTGATTGGCCTTGAGACACCTGGTCTCCCAGAGCTTTCCATCAAGGTCTCAGCCCAGGACATGTATAGTTCATAACCCCATTATTCGTAACTAATCACCATTAATGATATAAATAAACATTTATTAACTTAAAGGTATTTGACCATAGAGTACAGGACACACTGTCTTGAAACTTTGATTTAAAAGAAAAATGAAGTGTTCATGACTTCTTATAAGTCTACATCATCATTTAAACTTTTTTGAAAGATAGTATATACACAGAAATTACATATCGTAAGGGAATAGTTTGATGGATTTTCTCAAACTGAGCACATCCTTGACTATTAGGTTCCCATTGCTACCACAAAATACCTGCAGCAGGCTAACTTCATAAAGACAAGAGATGCATATTGGATCGTGTTTCTGGAAATTCACAGTCTAAAATCATTCAGTTCCCACTAGCTCAGTCCTGGTGATAGAGAACTTGCTGGCCGAGGCCCGAGGCAGCCCAGGGCATCACATGGTGTGGGCAGGGAGTGCTCATGTCTGCGTCTTCTCTACTTTCAACGTCACCAGCACTCAGTCAAGGGGGCTCCACTCTAGTAACCCAGTCTAGCCCATCACTTCCCAAAGGCCCTACCATGAACACTAGAGGTGGATGAAGTTTTCATCCAGTTAATATCATTAATTTAAGAGCTTAGGGACTAAAAGTCCTGCTTGGACTAAGAGGGACAACCATGTTCTAACCATGCACCAGCAACCACATTCTAGATGGTATGTGGGAGAAATAATACTCATCCCCTCACAACCTGTGCCCTGGGGTGCTCAGAAGAGCAATGCCCCTTCCACCCAGCCAGGTCACTGGGGCCACCCTGAACTCTGAGTGGAAGCCCTCCGGGTCAGCCCAGGATAAGGAGGCAGAGTGAGAC
This sequence comes from Sylvilagus floridanus, assembly GCA_949820135.1. Taxonomy (NCBI): domain Eukaryota; kingdom Metazoa; phylum Chordata; class Mammalia; order Lagomorpha; family Leporidae; genus Sylvilagus; species Sylvilagus floridanus. The sequence goes on along the minus strand of OX463224.1, from coordinate 114,654,265 downwards.
CAGCGAAGTAAGTCACAGACTCCCCTGGACCTGATGATGGTTAACTTGGATGAAGGCCAATGGTTATCTGGATTAAGTCTCACTTCATCAACCCTGTGGGGTACGGACTCCCCTTACTAATGCTTAGCTGATGAGATACAAAGAGGTCCTTTTCTTTTTTTTTTTTATAAAGCTTTTATTTAAAGAATATAAATTTCCAAAGTACAGCTTATGGATTACAATGGCTCCCCCCCACACAACTTCCCTCCCTCCCGCTGCCCTCCCCTCTCCCACTCCCTCTCCCCTTCTGTTCACATCAAGATTCATTTTCAATTCTCTTTATACACAGAAGATCAGTTTAGTACATATTACGTAAAGATTTCAACAGTTTGCCCTCACAGAGACACAAAGTGAAAATACAGTTGGAGTACTAGTTATAGTATTAATTCACAATGTACAGCACATTAAAGACAGAGATCCTACATGATTTTTTTTAAAGAGTTGATTAATTATCTATGCAATTTCCAATTTAACACCAAGATTTTTTAATCATTTGCAATTATCTTTATATACAGAAGATCGATTTAATATATACTATGTAAAGATTTCATCAGTTAGCACCCACACAGAAACACAAAGTGAAAAAATACTGTTTCATTACTAGTAATAGCATTATTTCACATTGGATAACACATTAAGGACAGATCCCTCATGAGACGTAAGTACACAGTGACTCCTGAAGTTGATTTAACAATTTGACACTCTTGTTTATGGCGTCAGTAATCTCCCTAGGCTCTAGTCATGAGTTGCCGAGGCTATGGAAGCCTTTAGGGTTCGCCGACTTCGATCTTAATCCGACAGGGTCATAGTCAAAGTTGAAGTTCCAAAGAGGCCCTTTTCTTACAGGAGATGCCTATAGCAGTCAGACATTTCACAGAGGCAGAAAGTAGAAAGGGGTAACCAATGGCTGGGGAGAGAGGGATGGGGAATTGGTGTTTAATGGGCACAGAGTCCCAGTTGGAGTTAGAATTGTGCCAGGGGATTCCAATACAATCCCATCAAGGTGGCATGTACCAAGGCCATCTCACTAGTCCAAGTGATCAATTTCAGCTCACAATTGATCACACTGATAGGTCTAAGAGTCAAAGGGATCACACAAACAAGACTAGTGTCTGCTAATACTAACTGATAGAATCAAAAAGGGAGAGAATGATCCAACATGGGAAGTGGGATACACAGCAGACTCATAGAATGGCTGATGTCCTAAATAGCACTCTGGCCTCAGAATCAACCCTTAAGGCATTCGGATCTGGCTCAAGAGCCCATGAGAATATTTTAGGCATGGAAAGCTAAGACACTCTGAAAAAAAAAAAAAAAAAAAAAAAGAAGAAGACCTAAATGAAAGATCTCTGCGAGTGAGATCCCAGTGGAAAGAATGGGGCCATCAAAGAAGCAGGTACCTTTCTCTGAAGGGAGGAGAGAACTTCCACTTTGTCTATGACCCTGTCGGAATAAGATCGAAGTCGGCGAACCCTAAAGACTTCCATAGCCTCGGCAACTCATGACTAGAGCCTAGGGAGATTACTGACGCCGTAAACAAGAGTGTCAAATTGTTAAATCAACATCAGGAGTCACTGTGTACTTACGTCTCATGAGGGATCTGTCCTTAATGTGTTATCCAATGTGAAATAATGCTATTACTAGTACTGAAACAGTATTTTTACACTTTGTGTTTCTGTGTGGGTGCAAACTGATGAAATCTTTACATAGTATATACTGAATTGATCTTCTGTATATAAAGATAATTGCAAATGATTATAAAATCTTGGTGTTAAATTGGAAATTGCATAGAAAATTAATCAATTTAAAAATATATATATCATGTAGGATCTCTGTCCTTAACGTGCTATACATTGTGAATTAATACTATAACTGGTACTCCAACAGTATTTTTCACTTTGTGTTGCTATTGAGGGCAAACTGTTGAAATCTTTACTTAATACATACTAAACTGACCTTCTGTCTATAAAGAGAATTGAAAATGAATCTTGATGTGAACAGAAGGGGAGAGGGAGTGGGAAAGGGGAGGGTTGCGGGTGGGAGGGAAGTTATGGGGGGGAAGCCATTGTAATCTATAAGCTGTATTTTGGAAATTTATATTCTTTAAATAAAAGCGTTATTAAAAAAAAAAGGAAATGGAAGGTGGTGATGATTGCAAAGTGTTAGGGATATACTGAACTCTTACAAATGTATTCTGCAGGGGCTGGTGCCAAGGCTCACTTAGTTAATCCTCTGCTTGTGGCGCTGGCATCCCATATGGGCACTGGGTTCTAGTACCAGTTGCTCCTCTTCCAGTCCAGCTCTCCACTGTGGCCTGGGAGGGCAGTGGAGGATGGCCCAGGTGCTTGGGCCCCTGCACCCGCATGGGAGACCAGGAGGTGGCACCTGGCTCCTGGCTTCGGATCAGTGCAGCGTCGGCTGAGGCAGACATTTGGGGAGTGAACCAACAGAAGGAAGACCTTTCTCTCTGTCTCTCCCACTCACTGTTTATAATGCTACCTGTCAAATAAAAAAAAATTTTTTAAAAATGTATTCTATGGAGCCATCGCTATGGTGCAGTAGGTTAAGCCACCACCTGTGATGTCGGAATCCCATATGGGCACCAGTTCAAGTCCAAGCTGCTCTACTTCTGATCCAGCTTCCTGCTAATGCACCTGGGAAAGCAGTAAAAGATGGCCCAAGTCTTTGGGCCCCTGCACCCACATGGGAGACCCAGAAGAAGCTCCTGGCTCCTGGCTTTGGCCTGGCCCAGCCCCAGCTGTTGTAGCCAATGGGGAGTGAACCAGTGGACAGAACATTGATATTCTCTCTCTCTCTCTCTCTCTAACTCTGCCTTTCAAATAAATAAATCCTTTTTAAAAGTATTCTACATTTGCAAGTGATTGAGATAATAAACAAGGAAATAATTGAGGAAAAATCCTAGACTGCAAACCTGCAGGCCCTTGAGCAGGGAGAGCACTGGGGACCATGGCCAAAGCTCTGAGGGCACTTCATGAGGCAAGGGGAAGCCATGGTTCCTGGGGGCAGGAATGTGTTGGTGGCCAAGTTCTGGGAAGGGGAGGGATGGCCAGGAGGCTCAACCCGACCTCCCGACACCAGGCTGGTGGGCCCTGGGAAAGGTTCCTGACACCGGTATCAAGTAAAATACAAGAGAAGGGCTAGAGGAAGGCCATACAGGAATCAAATACTGAGCAGGGTAAGGGTTAACTGGATGTGGAAAAGGAAATGTTCAGAACTTCGGAATGGCCGGGGAAGAATGGAGTGAGGTTGAAGTCACAAAGCAGGGGGTAGCAAATTCCCAGGAATGGGAGCATAGCCAAGGAATAGCCCTTGAGGAGCCTCAAAGAATTCTGGGAAGGCCCCCCCCCCAGCCCTCCCCTTCTCCCTCAGTGGCTACACTAAGCCACACCTGTCTGGGGCCCCAGAGTGAACCTATGGAAGCTGATAGCCTAGGGGTGAATGTCCCTTGGGAACAGAGGTTAACATTCTGCTGATAATGCGTCCCACTCCACATGGCCGGCCCTGGCTCCTTTGTCCTGGTATCGCTCGTACCACGTGACTCTCAGGTGTGTACTCGACCTCATAAGCTTTCTCTGATCCTGTCTGACCCTACCCAGGCCCTGTTCCACCCTCACCATGACCTGAGTTGAGATTTCTAGCATGTGACTCTCTGCATTTGGTTACAGAGGAGGGAGGCTGGGGATGTAGCCAGAGGGTGTTGGAAGTGCTCATCCTGAGTCTCTTGCCTCCGATGAGCAAAGCCACTGTTGGGGCAGCTGGGCCGCCAGGGGATCCGCCTCAGCCATACTGTGGCTTCATTCCTGCCTGGGGTGGGGCAAGGTAGCAGATCTGAGCAGAAGCCTGTGGTCCCACTTCCTGTGTTGTGTCATCCCCCAATACACACACACACACACACACACACACACACACACGAGAGCTCTCCTCATTTCTTTCCTCACTCGGTCATACATGCCAGGCAGCTGATGTGACAGCGAGGAGCCAGCTGTGGTTTTGCTCTCCACTGGCTCATGTCGGAGAGGGAGAAACAGGAGCCCTACTGACGTTACCACAGCCAAGAGCATAGCCCAAGAGCCACTGCAGTGATGGTAGTTAACAGGGGCAGGCTGCCACTGATGGAGCACGAGGGTCAACATGCAGGGGATCTGCTGTAGTGCAAGGGTCCCTTCCGAACCCCATGTTCAAGTGCACATGTTACCACAATGGTATAAGGAGGAGCCTTTCAGAGGTGTAGAGGCATTAAGGACTCTGCCGGTGTGGGTGAATTCATGCCTTATTCAGAGAGTGGTTAGTTATGGAGGTTCTGGGTTCCGAGGAGGAGAATGACTGCCCCCTCACTCTCTCCTTTTATGTATTATTTTTATTTAAAAATATTTTTCATCTACTAAAAAGTAGAAAGAGAGAGAGAGTTGTTGTATCCACTGGTTCACTCCCCAAATGCCCACAACAGCTGGGATTGTGCCAGGAGGAAGCCTGGAACTCCATCTGGGTGTCTCATGTGGGTGGCAGAAACCAAAGTACTTGAACATCACCTGTTACCTCCCAGGCATATGAGCAGGGAGTTGAATAGAAAGCAGAGTAGCTGGGATTTGAACCAGTGCTCTAATATGGGATGCCAGTGTTGCAGGCAGTGGCTTAACCTGCTGTGTCACAACACTCACCCTTCCTTTAAAAAATGATATTTTTACTTATTTGTAGAGTAAAAAGAATGGAGGGGGTGCAGATTCAGAGAGACAGAGACCTCTAATCTACTGATTCACTCCCCAAATATCTGCAACACCTAAGGCTGGACCAGATTGAAGCCAGGAAACTAGAACTTAATACAGGTATCTCACGTGGGTGACAGAAACCCAATTACTTGAGCCATCACTTGCTGCCTCCCACTGTGTACATTAGCAGGAAGCTGGTATCAAGAGTGGAGCCAGCAATTCACAATAGCTAAGACATGGAATCAACCTAAATGCCCATCAAAGAAGACTGGATAAAGAAATTATGGGATATGTACTCTATGGAATACTACACAGTAGTAAAAAATATGAAATCCAGTCATTTGCAACAAAATGGATGAACCTGGAAAACATGCTTAGTGGAATAAGCCAGCCCCAAAAGGACAAATATCATATGTTCCCCCTGATCTGTGACAACTAACTGAGCACCTAAAAGGAAATTTGTAGAAGTGAAACTGACACTATGAGAAGCAATGACTTGATCAGCCCTTGTCCTGACTGTCAAGAAATAGCTTATTATTTTATTTTTTACTATTTTCTTTTTCTACTTGATACCATCGGTTGAACCCTTTACTTAACACAGAATTATTCATAGATGTTTAAATCCAGTTGAAAATTGATCCCAGTAAAAAAAAAAAAATGAGTGGGAATAAGAGAGAGAGGAGATGTGCAGTTCAGCACACATTCCCACAGACTTACCCCTTAAGAGTAAAGCTAAAAACTTGCCATAGGACTCCAAATCCCCTTAAGCTGGGTGGTACTAATGCCATCTTACTAGTTAAAGTGATCATTTTAAGTATGTAACTGATCATTCAGATAGGACTAAGTGTCAAAGGGATCACATAAATAAGACCAAGTGTCTGCTAATGACAATAGATGAAAAGGAGAGAATGTTCCAACATGGGAAGAAGGCCACGCAGCAGACTCATAGAATGACAAATGCCCTAAATGGCACTCTGGCCTCAGAATCAGCCCTTAAGGTATTCGGATCTGGCTGAAAAGCCCATGAGAACATTTCAGGCATGGAAAGCCAAGACACTGTGGCAAAAAAAATGACCTATATGAAGGATCTCTGTGAGTGAGATCCCAATGGAAAGAAGGGACCATCAAAGAAGGAGATACTTTACTCTGAAGAAAAGGAGAGAACGTCCACTTTGATTATGGCCCTCTCTAAATACTGACGGAGTTTGTGGACTCAAAAGGCTTCTGTAGCCTTGGCAGCTCATGACAAGAGCCTCCGGTGATCACTGATGTCATAAATAAGAGTGCCAATTGTTAGATCAACAACAGGAGTCACTGTGCACTTGCTCTCCATGTAGGACCTCTGTCCTTAATGAGTTGTACTATGAGAATTAATGGTAAACCTGTCTTCAAACAGTACTTTATACTTTGTGTGTCTCTGTGGGTGCAAACAGTTGAAATCTTAGTATACAGTTGGTCTTGTGTATATAAAGATAACTAAAAATGAATCTTAATGAAGAATGGGATGGGAAAGAGAGTAGGAGATGGGGCAGGAGTAGGGGTGGGGGGAGAGGGAATGGGGGGAAAACCACTATATTCCCAAAGCTGTACCTATGAAATTTATATTTATTAAATAAAGGTTTTCTTAAAAAAATGCATTCAGGACTCATACCCAGGCCTCCCAGCATGGAATGTGGGTGTGCCAAGTGGCATCCCAACCACTGTACCAGATGCCTCCGCTCCTCCCTGTCTTCCTCCCAGGCATATGAGCAGGGAGCTGGGTAGCTCTGTCTTTCCTGCTCTCTTGCCCTCCATCTTGGACTTCCCACCCTCCAGTACTGTGAGCCACATATACATCTAGTGATTACAACTAGCCCAGTCCGTAGTATTCTGCTTTAGCAACAGAAAATGGACTAGACAGAGTCATTCAGAAAATGGAGCTCTCTTCCAGGAACCTCTGAGAGGCGGCCATGGAGGAGGAGGAGGCATTTGAACATCTCAACGGGCTGTGGAAGCTGCAGTCAGTCCAGGAATGTGCTCCTGCTTCCCAGAGAGAGTCTCATGCTTCCAGGGATCTGCAGCTGGCCGAGAAGATGAGGAAAGGGAAGGTGAGCAGGAAGCACCCAGCTGACTTCCTGGGGTGAGGTTTTGGCTGCTGGGATGGTAGCAGAGGCCTCTGGGTCTAGATGGAGGCTCTAAGATCTCACTGCTAGTGGAAGGGGAGTTCTCTCTGTCTCAGTAAGATTTGTGCCTGTTGTACAGGTGGCAGAGCCCTGCACCTGCCCCTCTGCCCCATCCACTGCCCCAGGACAGGCTCAGGTAATAGTGCAGGCAGGAATTTGTCAGTGGGTCAAATAGGGGTGGGTGTCGGGTTCAGAGGGAGATGTCACAGTTCCCAATTTCAGTATTAAGAGCTGGGACTGGAACAGCCTGCCTTCCTGCCCTCTGGTTGCCCTGGGCCATTTGAGTCCTCCAAAGGGCCCCACCACAGGGCCTTGGCACCTGCTGTTCCCTTGGAAGGTGTTTCTCTCTTGATACCTGCTGTGTCAGTCAGAGTCCTTGCAGAAACAGATGATCTGCCCAGAGGTTTGATTGAAGAGACCTAGTGAAGGGACTGTGGACAGGGAAGTGGGCAGAGGTAAAGGACCCATTCTAACCAGTTCTGCATCCTTGTAATGAAATACCGGAGGCAGACTACTCTAGAAAGGAAAGAGATTTTTGGGTTCATAGCTTTGGAGGTTCACAGTCTAAGATCAGGTGAGCCCCATTAGTGTGGCCCCTGGTGATGGTCTTTTTGCTGGCGGAGTTCCAAGGTAGCCCAGGGCATCACATGGCAGGAGACAGGGTGCACACAAGTCAGTTGTTTTCTATGTGTCCTAGAAAACCACCGGATTCAATCACAGGGGCCCTGCCCTAACGACCTAAGCTATCCCAGTCCCACCCCAAAGGCCCCACTTCTAAACTCCGTCATTGTATTGAGCTTCCCATCAGACTGAAAGCCCTGAGTTCAGGGGGACAAATATTCAAACCAGGGCAAGACCCCAGAAGGGGTGTTGAGCAGCAGTAGGAAGGGGAGGGGGTGGCACTACCAGAACCTGGCAGAGGCTGCAGGCCAAGCAATGCAGCAGCCATAAGCAAGGACAGAGTGGGAGTGGGTGCCCCGTGCCACCCACTCCTCTGCCCTCTGAGCTCTGCTAGGGCTCCCATGGGCCCAACCCAATTTGACAGCAGAGTACACAGCAGCACTGGGGTCAGTCTCCCAGGCTCACAGCAGAGGGCAGGTCCCCATGGAAGGAATCTGAAGGGCAGAGGAAGAACAGAGCCTCCTGCTAAGTCTTCCATACCTTCTGGTCCAGCTCCACCAAAACACCTGTGGCACAGAACATAGGGAAGTCAATAAGTAGAAGTGATGAGGAGAGCTGACAGACAGAGGTCACATCCTGCTCCCACGTCTGCGACCTTCAGTGACCGCCTCTGAGCATCAGTGTCCTCATTTATAATACAGTAATAATCCATGCCTGACCTGGTAGGTCATTGACAGAACACATAGAGCCGCACGATGGGCAGCACAAACATGCAGCGCCTTTCTCTCCTTGCCTCCGTTGCGGAAGGAATAGCACAGGACCTAGCTCCTTGTTGGTGCTCTCACAACACAGAATTGACACCGATCACAGCCTCCCTTTTTAAAGAAAAAAAAGATTTATTTGTTTATTTGAAAGTCAGAGTTGGGGGGGGAGAGGCAGAGAGAGAGAGAGAGAGAGAGAGATCATCCAACCACTGGTTCACCCCCAGATGGCCACAATGGGCAGGGCTGGTCCAGGCTGAGGTCAGGAAATAGGAGCTTCATCCTGGTCTCCCATGTGGGTGGCAGAGGCCCAACCCCTTAGATCATCCCCTGCCACTTTCCCCAGGCCATTAGCTGGGAGCTTGCTTGGAAGTGGAGCAGCCGGGACTCGAACCAGTGCCCATGTGAGATGCCTGCATCATAGAGAGCAGCTTTACTCACTACACCACAACACCAGCCCCCATAACCTCTCTTTCTTGACATCAGTAATCTGCTTTTGGTGTGTCCCCTTCACTTTTTGTTGTCAAAAAAGCCATTCAAAGAAAGTTTGAAATTATTTTGGATTGACTGAAAAATCGCAAGAGCAGTAGAACCAATTCCTAAATACACTTCGCCCATACAAGTTGTTGTCGGCATTTTACCACATTAGCTCTTTAATATTTTTATTATTATTTTCGGTGAATGAGTCAAGTCAGTTTCAGACATCATGACCCTTTACTCTAAATGTTTACACAGAATCTCCAAAGACATTTGCTCACACTGTACAGTTTCAGAGTGAGCACGAACAAGAAAAGTGACATCTGTGGAGAGCTATCATCCACACACGGCACGTGTTCAAGTGTCACCAGCTGTCCAAAATCCACCAGGATCACACTTTGTGTTTGGTTGCCAGCTCTCTTCAATCTCCTCCAGCCTGGACCCATCCCTCAATCTGTCTTTTTTTTGTCCATGAAAGTGACATTTTTGAAGCAAGCCAGTTGTTTTGCAGAATGCCCCCTTAATTAATGGGTTTGTTTGGTGTTTGCTGTTGGTTAGATTCAGCACACCTGGGTTTTAGCAGGACAGTCACAGGAGCGACATAGGTCTTCACAGTGCATCATATCAGGAGGCACCTGCTGTTGATTTGTCTCATTCGTGGTGATTGACTTTGAGGGTTGGTGAAGAGGGTGCCGGCTGCCAGGATCTTCACTGCAGTTGCTGTTCCGTGACTTCCAGCCAGGGTTATACGTTGAGACTAGAAAGCACAGGCTGCCCAGTGGGATCCTCACTCAAAGTTTAGGCCTCCACTGATGGCTCATGCCCAACTGCATTGTTACAATGATGGCTGCAGAGTGGTGGTTTTTCCAACTCTACCATTTCTTTTGTGTTTAAAAATTGGTATTTTATGGCAAGCAAGAGCTTCCCTTTCATTCTATTATTTAATTATCTATTTGTTTTTATTGATCAATATGGAGTCATACATTCTTGTTTTAGTCAAAAAGTTGCAATCCATTGTTGTCATTATTTATTTTCGTGCTTAAATGCTCCTGGATTTTCATCTGGTTGGAGCTCCAATAAACTGGATATTGTATTTTTTTCTTATGAATAAAAGAGACTTATTGCACTCACAGTTTTGGAAGTTCAAGAGTGTTGTGCCTGCCTTGGCTCTACTCTTGTGAGGACCCTCTAGGCTGTGTGGCATCATGGCAGGTAGCAATGGCAGAGTGTGTGGGAGCAACTGGCTACATTTAGATACAGGAAGCTAGGGAGAGGGGGAGGAGCTGGCTCCTGAATTCGTTTGACATGCGCCATCATGTTGATCAAGGTTAGGGACTGATTATATCCCCATAAAATTCACATATTGAAGTCCAAAGCCCCAGCGTCTCAAAATGTGTTTGGGAATAAGGTCTTTCAAGCAGTAATTAAGGTTCAATGAAGGCACCAGGGCGGGCTCTAATACAGGATGACCAGTTGGACCCCTAAGCGGAGGAGTTGAGGACACAGACACACAGAGACCATGTGAAGACTTGGAAGAAGACACCTTCCACAAGCCAGGGTGAGGCCTCGGAAGAACAACCCTACTGGTACCTTGATCCTGGATGTCCAGTCTCCGGAGCAGTAAAATTCCTGTTGCAGTAAATTCCTGTTGCTGAAGTCACCAGTGTGCGGCACCTGTCATGGCAGCTCCAGCCAAAGGCCACAGTCTGCAGTGTCCACTGCTTCGTGAGCAGGGTGCACCCTCAGCATCGTGGTTCCTCATCGTCAGCTTCACATAACCTCCATCTGAAAATTGCTTATTGAACTGTTGTTACAGCTCTGCCTGGGGATTCATCACAGAACAAGACTGACCCAAATCCCTGACCTGGAAAATTTACACTGTGGGGAAAGAGACAGTTGATCAGGAATAATTCAATGACAGAATATTTGAGATGGTGACAGTAAAGAGAAATAAAAGCAAAAAGCGGACAGGGAGGGTTGACATTTAAATTTTTCTTTTCTTACTATTATTTGAAAGGTAGAGAGACAATGAGAGAGTAAGATCTCTTTCATCCATTGGTTCATTCCCCTAATGCCTACAACAGCTGGAGCTGGGCCACACTGAATCCACGAGCCAGGAACTCCATTTTGGTCTCCCACATGGGTGGCAGGGTCACCCAAGTATTGAGCCATCACCTGCTGCCTCCCAGGGGACAATTTGTAGGAAGCTCACCAATACAGGATGTTGGTATCCCAAGCAGCATCTTAACTACTAAAGCCACATACCCACTCATGTTGACATTTTACAAGGAGGAGAGGATTCTGGGTAGAGACCTGGAGGGAGAGTGCTGGTTACTCTCATTTGGGTCGTGCTTGTCCTTGTACAGACATGGCCCTTACTTAGCATTTTAAAAGCCAACGGCCATGTAGTATATATTTCCAAAAAAGCAAGAAGATTCCAAACGTTCTCAACACACAGAAATGATAAATGCTTAAGATAAAGGATAGGTTTATTACCCTGATTTGATTAGTATGTAATGTATACATATATCAAAATGATATTGTACCCCATAAAATGTGCAATTATGTGTCAATGAGAAATAAGATAAAACTGAATCAGGAGCAGATTCCTTCCCATTGATAATTTCCCTGCTGCTGCAGTTGAGCCCCAGACAGTGGCTTGAATGTAGGCACTGGATGCCATCAGACTCTGGTCTCCCGGCCACACTTCCTTGGCTTCACTCAGTGAACTGAGGGAGTGCTGCGACCAGCCCTATAAGATTCTAATCGCTGGTGGCTGGTATTCTCTCGAGAGGTTCTGTTTAGGGGAATCCCAGGTCTGGGCAGGATAATTCCAGGCAGAAGTAGCTGCCACCTGCACGTGGCTCCCCGGCTGACTGAAGCCCACTTGGCCAACTTTTCAGCAGCTCATCTGGTTGATGCTTCAGGGCTGGGCTGCTGGCTTCTTGCTCGCCCAGGCCCTAGGGCACACGCGGCCTCGTTCCTTGTCTCAACGTCTTTTGCAGACTTTGAAACAGAGCTAATAAATAATTCATAATTAACAAGAATGTATTTATAAAAAAAAATGTATTTATTAGGGCTCTACTTGTCCAAGCGGGATCAGCAGGTCTAAAGGTTATGACAGTGGCTTCACACTGTTAAGCAGCTCGTGTGTGTAATATCCACTATGGCCACCAGGTGTCAGTCCTTCACTGATAGTGCTCTGCATGGTGGCTTTTTCTATGGGAGAGGCCCTACCTCCCTCCAGACCGTGTAGATGTTGGAGATTTCCTTACTGTTTCATAAAATAGTGTTTAGCTCCCCGCCCCCATATTAAAAGCAATCACTGAAAAAAGTTAGAAAAAGATAAGAAGGAAAACTGCCCACAGAGTTGGCTTTTGGATGTAACAGCTGTTGAATTTTGTGGTTAACTCTTAGGTTTTGGTATTTGGTATAAATTTGAAAGAGTGAAATACTGTGTGACAGGCAGTGTTCCAAAGGTTTTGTGTAATCAGTTTACTCGGTCTTCATCATAGCCCTGGAAGGTAGCAACTAGTTTTTCCTGTGATTTTTGTTTGTTTGTTTTTGTTTTAGTTTATATAATTTTGCAGCTTTATTGGGATGTCTTCCATGCAGCTCGGTGGTCTTTTTGAAGGATATAAACGATACAGATTACTTATTAACATCTCTTTATTGACACACAATGCTTTGCGTATTTATAATCCAGAGGTCTGTATAGCCACAGAGTGTCGCAGCCATCACAGTGATGTGACTTCTGAGCTTTTTCCACACCCCAGAAAGAAACCCTGTGCACATCAGCATCAGCCCCTCTTCCTGCCCTTGCCCTCCCCACTGCCTGGAAGAGACCGCTCTCACCTGAAACCCGCAGGTGAGGGATCTGAAGTCTGGAAACGAGTCTGTCAAAGGTCACGTGCCTGCTCGTGACAGACAGACAGACAGACTGTGGGACCCTCCTGCCTGGCCACTGTGCTGCGCCGTCTCCTGTGCGTTTAGCAAACCGGAGGCCAGTCTGTCTTGTCTCCTGTCCTTCTCTCTGAACATCACCTTGGAAGCATTTCTTGGCACGGAATATTCTCCTAAGATATGGCTGCATGTGGCTGCATGACGGTTTATGGTTGACACATGATCTGTCATGGGTGTTGAGATGTTCTGGATTTCTCCTTTCAGAAGAGGCTCCAAAGACTCTAGCCTTGCTCACTCGTGTTTGTGGGCACTTCTCACCACTGCCCTAGTGTAAATCTTGGAAGCAAAATTGCTAGGCCAAAGGCTATACATATTTTAAAGACAAATCATCTCCTAAGAGATCATACCAATTGGCACTCTTACAACGAGGGTTCAAGGGCAATCTTGCTCCACATTCTCTCTCACCAAAGACTACAAAGGTCATTGGCTTGCAACTGGTATAACATAAACCTGGAGACAGCAGGTTTTTGCTTTGAAAATCAGAACCAAGACACATGTTGGTGGCATAGGCTACCTTATAGACCCTCAAGAGCAGTTCTTATTAATAGACTGGCGACAGCTGAGGTCTTAGGTACACAAGACTTGACCTCACCTGGTTGATCTGATAGAGGTAGCATGGTGACAGCGTGCATGGGAGCATTGTTGCTTGTCTCCTGCTCATTTATCCGACTTGCATTTATTGAGGGCTGTTACGTGTCTGGCCCATGCCAGGTACTGGAGCCACATGGAGCCGAGTAACCATCCCTTGTCTGCTCCATGGGGATGCATGACCTGATCAGGGGAAACAATAAGATAACACATGGAAACCCTCAGTGAATCAGTCAAATCAAATTACTCTTTCAAAAAATAACACTTTACTAAAATGTGTTTTTTTTTTTTTTGACAGGCAGAGTGGACAGTGAGAGAGAGAGAGAGAGAAACAGGAGAAAGGTCTCCTTTTCTGTTGGTTCACCCCCCCCCCCCCAATGGCCGCTGCGGCTGGCGTGTGCACCGTGCTGATCCAATGGCAGAAGCCAGGTGCTTCTCCTGGTCTCCCATGCGGGTGCAGAGTCCAAGGACCCGGGCCATCCTCCACTGCACTCCCGGGCCACAGCAGAGAACTGGCCTGGAAGAGGGGCAACCGGGACAGAATCCGGTGCCCCGACCAGGACTAGAACCCGGGGTGCTGGAGCTGCAGGCAGAGGATTAGCCTAGTGAGCCGCAGCACCGGCCTTATTAAAATGTTTTTAGACATTTTATTTTTATTTATTTGTGTGTGTGAGAGAGAGAAGGAGAGAGTGAGCACACGCTCTCATTGCTACTCCACTTCCCAAATGCCTGCAACAGCTGCAGCTGGGCTGGGAGCCAGGAACACAATCTGTGTCTTCCTTATGAGTGTCAGGAGCCCAATCAAGTGAGCCATCCACACTGCCTCTCCCGAGGTCTGCACTGACCGAGTGAGCTAGAATCGTGAGCCAGAACTGGGAATCGAAACCACGCACGAGGCTAAATGCCAGTTCCCAGATTATTCCTTTTCTTACTGGTAGTTTCTTCCTTTAAAAAAAAATTATTTGAGAGGCAGAAAAATGCAGACAGATGGAGAGAGCTCACATCTTCTGGGTCACTCCCCGAATGACCACAGGTCTCCATCCAGGCGTCCCACATGGTGGCAGAGGCTCAGGTACTTGCTGAGCACCTGCTGCCTCCCAAGGTGCACATTAGCGGGCAGCTGGAACAGGGAGAGGGGTCAACTTGAACCCAGGCACTCGGATGTGGGATGTGGGCACCCCAACCGCATCTGAGCCACTAGGCCACGTGCCCACCCCTTCCTGTGGCTTCTGTGACGGACATTACCTTGGTTCCATGAAGGCCTATTTGGAAAATGAGTTTTGCACACAGAGTTGAGTCTTTGTTGAGCCCAGTTTATAATTACTGTTTGCTCTGAAACAATCTCAGGCCTTAGCCCACCCTTTTCTGCCTTGTATGAGGTTGGTCCCCAGCTGTCTTTGGCCTGCCCTTATGCGTGCTCATCCCAATTCCCTTCCATTGCAAAGGAGTGCACACACCTCTCTACCCACAGTGGCTCTGTGCCCAGACAGGGGATGCAAGGCATGTGGGCGTGGTGGGTGTGTTTCAGGCAAGTGGGGGAGCCCCAGGAGGCACGTTGTCTAGGCAGACATGTCTAGGCATGGAGTCTGGTAAAATCCATGAAGACGAGGTCCTAATGTGGAGAGACGCGGAACACAGGAATGGGAACCCTCACAAGGAGAACCGCCTCCCACCCAGAGGACACCCTGTCGGAGGCTGGAGGGTGGCCACAGACCAGGGTCAGAGTCCTGTGTCACCCAAGCGTCCCACGAAACACACAAGTTGTCCTCTCGAGATGTAGCACCGTTGTATACGCTCTTCCTCTTCTAGAGTTGGAAAATTCCTGCCTGTCATTCAAGATTAGACTCCTCGTCACTCCTCCTGGACGCCCGTGCCTGACACTCCCTACCCCCACCCCACCCCCGGAGGACGAGGCCTGCGGCTCCTCTGTGTTTCTCCATAGGCCCTCCTTGTAGGGTGTGACAAGTTGGCTCTCTGTCCAGTGCTCCGCCCGGGGCTCCACCACAGCACCTGGCACATAGTAGGTGTCAGTAGACACGCAGTAGATGTGAACTATGACGGGAGGAAAACAGCGTTTGCTGAGGTCACACCCGAGCAGAGAGCTGCAGTCCACGCCGAGATGGCATTGTTGCCACTGTTCTTGTTCCCCACCCCCTTCCATCCTCCCCTTCCTTCTGTCCACTGACCCCTGCTGCCCCATCCTGGTCCTCTGCCTGGGATCCGCAGTTGGGAGGAAGTGCCAGACTTCAATGTTGGCAGCTCAAACCAAATGGTTTCACAGCTGGACCCCAGGAGGAAGCCCAGGGAGCACACTCGGGGAGGTTGAGGCTTGGTCTTACCTGATCTTACCTGGTCCTCCTTTACGTGAGAGTCCCTCCCCAGGACAGTCCCTGAGGCTTAGGAAAGGGCCACACTGGTGTCTGTGGGTGGGAAAGACTCAGGCATCCCTAAGGGCCCAGCACAGGGGAAGCAGGACATTGCAGGTGCAGGCGACAGAGTTGGTGGCCAGGTCCTTGGCCTGCCTTGTGGGGAGATACTGAGGGTCCATCCCAGGTTGAAGGGCCTTGCTCAAAGTCCACCTGGAGCAGGCCACTGTACAAAGTCCTTTGAAAATGGGAAGATTAGCATGTCCTTGACATTTCCCTGCCATGCCTCTAATAAGGCAGTGGTGGATGTAGGTGGAGACATCACAAACTCCTCAGTCTGTTACCAAGACCCTGTCTGCCACTTCTTTTAGGGCCTTCTCTCTAGCTCTAGCCTGTGACTCTGTGGGAAACTGTCAGTCACCTCCAGGTCACAGTGGGCGTGACCACCGGACCAAATAGAGCCAATCAGAGTACCTGATCCTCCAGCCATGATGATTGGTCCAGAGTTGGACACCTGACCTGAGGTGGGCCAATCAGAGACCCTGGTATTTTCTGAGTGGCTTTCCTCTCTAATCCAATGCTTTCAGGATATAAAAGCCTGGGGCGGGCCATGCCCACGTCCTCACAGTGGGTAGAGAAGTCTGAGAGGAAAAAAAAAAAAAAAGCTGTCAAGCAAAGAGAACCAGAGATCAGGGAAGAGTGAGCTGCAGGCTCCGGACAGCTCAGGTCCCATCATGAGGTCGGGGACCTGTGCCGGTTCTTCAGCCACCCCCATGTCACCCTGTGAGTGCGCCTCATCGTCCAAGCCAGTTGGCTCATGTGCGGTCTACACTGCGTACTCTGTCCTGCTTCATTCCACTGTCCCGGGACCCAAGAGAAGCAGCCACGAGGATTAGCACCATTGAAAATGACATCCTTTATTCTTGCCTGGGGAGTAGGGCTTGCAAGAGGCGCCAGACACAGCTGGGGGCAGCCCCCTGGGCAGGAGCCCCCACCCACAGGCTGGCTTCTGGGTTTGGGTTGGGCCTCGCTGTCTGCCAGCGGAGCCTGGCATTCACACCGCAGGGGCCAGGCCGATCCTGTTGTTGGCCCGGTCGAACACGGTGAAGTAGAGCCGCAGGAAGACGTCTCCCAGCACCCAGACCTCGTACGGCTCAGACTCGTGGGCTGCGCTCTCCTCGAAGTTGCTGTAGCAGCCATGTGCTGAGCTCTGGAGACCATGGACACGTGGTGGTCAGCCCTCACCCTCACCGGCCACCCACGCCTGTGCTGTCACCTTTGACTCTTGTGGGGCTGTTCCTCCACAGAGAACACCCTTCCCTGCCCCCCGCCCCCCCCCCCCCCCCCCGCTCATTCCTGAAGGCGGAGTTCCGCCAGGACCCCGTGGGGAGCCTGCCTAGTCCTGCCCCCCCCCCCCAGGCCTGCAGTCCGGGCCAGCTGATGTTCTTCGGTGGTCCCTAGCACCGGTGCATCCTGGCTCTGTGGTCTCATCCGGCTGGATGGGGCTAGATCCCCTGGCTGCTCACACGCCTGCCCTCTCCCGCTGTGTGGCCTCCAGGGGGCCTCTTCCTCCCAGCTCCCTGGGACCCTGTTTGCATGGAGCCTTGGGTAGACCCACCCCTAACACAGACAGCCCCAGTCCTGCCTCTGTGAGTCTGTGGCCTTAGATATGTCCAGTTTTGGTGCCAGTATTGTGAGTGTTGCTGACATGACACCAGTATCCGATACGGGAGGGCCAGTCCCAGCTGCCCCATGGACTGTCCCACGTCCCATCCAGCTCCTTCCTAATGCATCTAAGAAGGCAGCAGAAGGTGCCCCATGTGCCTTGCCAGCCACCTGGGAGACCCAGATGCTCCCAGACATTGTGGCCATTTGGGGAGTGAACCAGTAGATGAAGGGTCTCTCTCTCTGTCAGTCTGCCTTTAAAATAAGTAAATAAATAAAATTTTTTAAAAAAAGGAAATGTCCAATTTCTCCCTGTCTCACAGCCTTCTTTTAAAAAAAATTGAAGCTGTATACAAATAATTGTTCACATGTATGGGGCATGGTGTGATATTTCAATACATACATACAGTGAGTTAGGATCAGGTCAGGGTGGTGGGCATGTCTGTCATCTCAGATGTTTCCCATTTCTTTGTGTTCAGAACATTCAATATCCTCTCTAGTAGCTATTTTGATATTTTCAATGCATTGCTGTCAACCGTAGTCACCCTACTGTGCCATAGCATATTAGAAGTTATTCCTCCATCCTGTGCCCGTTAACCATCGTCTCCCCATTCCCCACACCCCTGTGCACACGCTGTTCCCAGGCTCTGGTAGGCACTCTCGTGTTCTCTGCTTCTTTGAGGTCATTGTTTTAGCTTCCATATAGAAGTGAGAACATGTGTGTGGGGCCAGCATTGTGACACAGCAGGTTAGGACGCTGCCTGTGGCACCAATATCCCATATGAGCACTGGTTCAAGTCCCAGCTGTCTACTTCTGATCCAGCTCCCTGCTAATGTACCTGAGAAATCAGCAGAAGGTGGTCCAAGTGCTTGGGCCCCCTCACAGACAAGAGAGACCCAGATGAACCTCCTGGATCCTGGCTTCAGCCTGGCCCAGCCCCAGCTGTTGCAGCTATTTGGGGAGTGAACCAGCAGGTGGAAGATCTCTCTCTCTCTCTCTCTCTCTCTCTCTCTCTCTCTCCCTCCCTCCCTCCCTCTCTCTCCCTCTCTCTCCCTCTCTCTCCCTCTCTCCCCCTCTCTCCCTCTCTCCCTCCCTTCCTCCCTCCTTCTCTCTTCCTCTCTCTTTCTCTTTCTCTCTCCTCTATCTGTAATCTGCCTTTCAAATAAATAAATAAATAGACAAATCTTAAAATGAGTGAGAACAAGCAGAATTTGTCTTTCTGTGCCAGGCTTATTTCATGTCATGCAATACCCTCCAGTTCCATCCATGTTGCCGTAAATGACAGGATTTCTTTCTTTTTAACGGCTGAATAACATCTCATTCTCACATTCTCTTTTAACCCATTCAGCCTCCCCTGGACTCTCATGGGGACCTGACATGATTAGCCTCATCTGTGTGTCTGGTCCCATGTTGTCCCCAGGCACTCTGCTCATGTCCGTGTCCCCAGCACCCTGCAAAGGGAGGGGCTGTAACTCTAACTCACAGGGGAGGGAACAAGGCATAGTTGTAGCCTTGGCCTTGGGTGGCCGTATAATTTATCATCCACACCAGGTCAATTCTGAGGGAGCGCTAGTAGTAATTGTGATGGGACAGTTCCATCCAAGCCCACCTGTCACTCTCCCTTTGACCTGTCACTGAGACAGGTTAAACAGATTAAACAGAAGCCTCCAGGGGCAGGCCCCTTCGCACCCCCTCTCCTCATCCCTAGCACTGCGCCAGCACAAGAGATCACTCAATATTTACAGGGGGTGAAGGATGCCACAGTCTGCACACACCAGCTTTATGGGAGGTGCCCCAGTGGGCTTGGCAGCATCTACAATGGCACAGGTTGGCCTCCAGGGGGCCTCTTCCTCCCAGATGCAACCCAGTGATTCCTGCAGGTGCCAATATCCCAGGCTCATCGCCCAAGGACAGGCCCCTCACCTTGCGGATGTAGGCACTGGCTGGCACAGGGTAGTCCACACCATCGATGGTGAAGATGATGTCAGGCAGGGTGCTGATGGCGTCACAGTCTATGACGTGCTGGGAGAGAAAGCCAGGTGGAAGGTGGGCCAGGCCGAGCACCCAGAGGTGACCCTCAGCATGACTCTTACCTCACCGCCATGGGAGTGCTGGGCGTTGATGATCTTCTGGATGTTGAGGACAGGGTCCGGTGGGCCAATCAGCAAAGAGGTCCCTGTGTCAATGATGCCCTGGCAGCCACTGTCACAAGCAATGGCCTCCCCATTCATGGAGATTCTGAAAGCCAGGGACAGAGCAGACACCGGGATCACCCACAGCCGCCCCACCACCCATCCCTGGCTGCCTCCAGGACAGCCCTTTGGCTCAGGCTGCCTCTCTCCGTTTCTTCTGCACTGGCCATGCTGACCCTCTGTGAAGTCCTTGGAGCTCCTGACGCCACCAAGCTCTTTCTTGCCTCAGGACCTTTGCACCTGCTGGTCTCCTTTCTTAGCACCCCCCACTCCCTTGGACCAGCTAATTCCCCCCGCCCTCCAGGTTCCAGCTGTTGTCTCTTTTTCTGGGGAGTCCTCCGCGCAGACCAGCCAAGGCTCCTGTCCTGGTCGCTCTAAAGGCTCCCGGGTGTTCATTCATTACGTGTGGGCTGTGTTCGTGTGTATCTGCCCTGCTGGACAGCGAGTTATGTAAGAGTGGGTTGTGTCCCTGCCATTCCGCAGATCTGGGCATCTTTGCTGAAGAGAGAGGGAGGCGGAGACCTGTGTCTGTTGTCTGACCGGTTCCTGGGCACACAGAGTGCAGCAGGGGTCATCTCCCTAGCAGCTCCAGCTCCGATGTGGAGCCTGTGGCCCAGGCCATGCCTGCAGCAGCCCGAGGGGAAGTCCATGGCCACTGAGGCCTCCAAAGACAGTCTCTCGCTTTTTCAGAATGGTGGCAGCCCATCAGGGATGGTCCCTACCTTCTTGGGCTCCTGGGCCCCCTCCCCAGGCTCCTGGTTCTTTGTCACAGCCCCTGCCCCACCAGGTGGCCAGGAAGGACCACAGAGGCAGCATCCTTTTCCTGAGTTGCCTCCAGAGCTGCAGAATGGAGCAGGCCTCCTCCCCTGCACACTGACTTCTCCCTGGGTCCGACCTTTCCCCATTTGCCCAGGACTTCCCTTATCCTCACACTGCAGTCCCCATGCATGCAACCCCCCCACCCCGGTCCCAGACATACAGGACAGCCAGTATCTTCATGGCTGTGTCCATGCGGGTAGGCTGCTCCTCCATCCACTTCTCATTGCAGCCTCGTCTCCTTGGGCCACACCATGTCCTGCTACCCCATGATACGGTGCAGGTCTCCCTACAGCACCTGGGCCTCTTCCAGGTCAGCCCAGTTTCCCCAGGCCCCAAGGCTCCCCTTCCCCTTCTCTTCCTGCCCAGGATCCATCTTCCTAGCTGGAGACCCCAGACAGGAGGCCTGGCGGGGTTAGGAACCCGTGGCTGGGGCATGCATGGGTGTGTTTATATGACTGTGATGGGTTTGTGTGTGTCTGTGACTTGGTGTGACCATGTGTCCACCTGTGTGATGGCATGTGTCTGCATGTGTCCGTGCATGCCTCCCTCAGGGAAGGAACTGGAGGCAGGGGCTTACCTGTCCATGGCCAGCTGCCAGTAGAGAGGCTTGGACACGGGCACCCAGTGAAGGTCCCCACTGTAGTAGGAGGGGTCTACACCGCCGAGCATCAGCATACTGCCCTTCTCTTCCTTGCTGGGTGGGGGTTCGAGTGGAGGAAGAGTGAGGCTTCGTTGCAGGTGAACTGCACGCAGTGGTCCAAGCTCAGGGCCCGGGAACCAAGCACTATCTATGATTTGCTTCTTGTGGCTCCCTCAGTTCACACACACTCATTCACACAGCACACCCAGAGCAGGTACTGCTGTGCACGCCCTTTTATGGATGGGAAAGTTGAGGCAAGGAAGGCTTGAGCCCCTGCCTAGGGTCAGTCACACAGCTCATGAGTGGCAAAGCTGGGGCTTGAACCTGGACAGCGTGGCTTCCAGGCTGAGCTCTGACCGCCCACCTCTGCAGGGACCAAGGTCCCTCCAGCAATCCGAGCAGACACTGGGACACAGCCTTATCTATCCTGTTATTTCCAGAAAGCTGAAGCCCAAGGAGGCTCAGGGTGTGGACCCGTGCATCCACAGAGCCCATGCTTAGAAACTGCATGCTTTTTGCACAAGGGGTCCCACACTCTCCTTGTGCACTGGACCCTGCAGATTGTACACTGGGTCTTGGGCTCACAGGGACATCCTAGTGAGGGTGGAAGTACCCCTGCAGACACCTCTCCCTCCACATCAAATCCATCAGCAAACCCTGGGTCCTCTTCTCCAAAACACAGCCGTTCCTTCCACGTTCTTCCTCTTCCCTGGACCAGGTGGCTGCCCTTTCTCTCCCGTAAAGAGGCTGCCACAGCCCAGGCCCTGGTCTCCCTGGCTCCACTCAGTTCAGCCATCCTCCAGCGGCCATAGGGTGAGCATCCAGAAATGTAAATGGGATGCTTGGTACACAGTATATACATGTAGCAAAGCATCGTGATGCCCCCTAAACGTCTATAATTCTTGCATGTCAATCAAAGACAAAAAATTAAAACACATAAGTTAGATCATGTGTCTTCTCCGCTTCACCCTGTGCTTCCAGTTCTGCTTAGAGCAACCCCAGGGAGCCCAGTCCCCAGCCCCTCCCTGTTGCAGCCGCACCGGCCCCTCGCTGGTGGTCTCTGCACTCACTCCCCGCTCTGCCTGCAACTTTGTCTCTCACACCCCTCATCCTGCAGCACGCAGCTCTGCCCCGGCCACACACACACACACACACACACCCGGGAAGCTACACCCTCGTCCTGATTTATTGCTTTCACGGAATGAGATACTGTCTTGTCCACCTTCCCCTGCCTCTTGCCTGTCTCATTTATGTATACAGAGCAGTGCCCAGCAGACAGTAGGCGCTCAGTAGTTGCTGAGTCCATCATCTGCTTTGATTGGGTCCAAAAGTTCCCAAGGCTTGGAGAGATTAAACAGCTAGCTTAACTTCATGGCCTTGAGCCAGGATTCGAACTCAGGACTCCCCAGAGCCCGCAGTCTCAACACCAGCTCTCCCACCTCCTGTGTGGACTTATGGGGTCAAGCACTGCCTTTAGTGGGGAAGACACATCTGTGAACAGGGTCCTTCCCTTGTCTCCGCCTCTCCTTTCTCCCTGGGACCTTTGCCAGACCCTTAACCCATCAGGGGACTTCAGCTTTTCTTGACCAAGCTTGAGGACTGGAGATTTGTGGAGGGGTTGGCCACTGCCGTGGAGGTTGTCCTGAGGGCTCTGCCTCAGCTGGGGAGCCTGTGCAAACCTGTCTCTGAGCCTCAGCTTCCCCTGCAGGGCCAGCCGCTCTCTCTGGAAAGAGTCAGGTTGTCCACACCTTGGGCTCTGTGCGCTGCACAGAGTCCCCGTTGCACACTGCTCAGGGCTGCTGTTACCGCCAGAGGCATTGCGAACGTAATGGACAGGGCTGAGTTCCCTTCAGTGTGTTGGCAGGCAATGGGCTGGATCGGGCCTCCAGGCCACAGTTGGCCGGTGGCTGCACTAGACCAGTTCTCGGGAAGTTTCTAGGTCGGGTAGAAATCTGTGGGTTTTCATGCAACTGGAAACATCTTACAGCGAAGCTGGGGGGAGGGGCAGCCAAGACTCACCTGCTCAAGTAGAAGGCAAAGAGGTTCTGAGAAATGAGGCCCTGCGCCCACAGGTTGTCGAAGACAGGGGTGATGCCCTCGAAGCTAAGGCTAGGGTAGCTCAGGCCCAGGATGCCATCGAAGACTGCATACTCCATGAACTTGCCAGGCTCCTGCAGGCTCAGGCCAAAGGCCTGGGCTACGTCCACGAGGCCCGCAATCTATGGGGAAGGGAGGGTGTCTCTGAGTAGAGGCCTGGGAAGTGGGGCCCGGGCTGCAGGTGGGGGGGCAGGGCGGCAGACCACCAGCACCAAGGAGAACTGAGGCTGCTGGGGCGCGGGCTGCTCGCCAGGTGCTTGTCTCCAGCCAGGACAGGTGTGCGGGTTCTGCAGGGCGGTGCTGTGGGTCAGAACCAGCACCTGCGCCTCCCTCACGTCCTCTGAACTCAAATAGGCCTCGTCCACTTTCCACAGGAGGGGGAACTGAGACTCCAGTGGGGACCAGAGGGTGCCCAGTGGAGGGCAGTGGGCAGAGAGCAAGGTGGCTGCCTTGTGGGTGGTGACAGAAACCGAGGGAATTCATTGCCAGTTCCAGAGGTGCTCGTTCCTGTGTGCCCCTGAGAGACGAGCCCATCCTTCCACGCAGCTGCCAGTCTTAGCGAAAACCTGCTTGGACTTCCCAAGAAAACATTTTCTTTCCCATTTTGTTTGAAAGGGAGAGATAAAGATAGAGATAGAGATAGAGATAGAGATAGAGATAGAGATAGAGATAGAGATAGAGATAGAGACAGAGACAGAGATAGAGATAGAGATAGAGATAGAGGGAGGGGAAGGGGGAGGGGAGGGGGAGGGAAAGGGAAGAGGGAGGGGGAGAGGGAGAGGGAATCTGTAGCTTTTATTGGATTCTCAAAGGTTTCCAAGTCCCCTCCCCACCGGGCAAGAATCCAACTATGAGTCAGGCTTCCCTGCGTATGTGGCTCCGTTTTCCTGCCTCGTGCCAGGAACGCCGGCGGGCCCGAGAGGCCCGGGAAGCACCCACTCCAAACAAGTCCTGGTCCCCATCCCAGCTCTGCGGCTCTCCAGCTGCCCCCAACCTGGGGCCAGGCGCTCACTCTCTCTGTTCTCCCCTCTGTCTAATGGAGACCTGCCGCATGGGGCTGTTGTGAGGAGTGAACCAGTCACAATTAGACCACCTGGCACGGTGGGACGATGTCCCCCACCTGCTCCCTGCTCCCCGCACAGCCGGCCTCTGCTCACGGTGAGGAGAGCGGCTGCCAATCCCCGCTCCACCCCGTTGCAAACACCTGCAGCTGGGTGACCCCACTCTCTGGGGGCAGCCCTGCCTGCGGACACAGCCCCACAGGGCACACAGCCAGCCACAGAGGGGCTCTGGGGAAGACAGGCACTTATAGCTGACCCTGTATCTGGTCCCAGAAGTGGCGGTCGCCCCAGGGACCGGCCCCGCCTCAGCCTGTGCGTTACCTGAACGGTGTCGTAGGCAAGAAATCCCGACATCCTCCCGGAGCCATAGACGATGTTAATGGGCCGGCCCGAGACCAGGAAGGTGGAGGACAGCAGAGGGTTGAAGGTGTTGTGTTTACCTGCACACGCAGAGGGGAGCGTTGCTCAGGCCCACTGGGGATCAGAGAGGGGGCCAGGGGAGGCCGGGGGCACCTACCGCAGGCCGGGCTGGAGCAGTAGATGGAAGGCACCCACAAGTCAGCAGAGCCGGTGTCAAGGACGACCTTGAACTCCTGAGGGGGCGTTCCAATGCTGATGATGCCGATATAGGCCAGCTGCGAGGCCGGGAAGGCAGTGGTTAGGGTGGGCCTGTCTGCCCCAGCCTCTCCCTGGCTCCCAGGTGCCTGCCCTCGCTGGGTTTCCCTGTCTCCCAAGACCACTCTCCTATCACCGCACCTCCCAGCCCCTGCTCAAGGCAGGCCTTCACTGGAGCTCTCCAATCTCTAGTACAGCTCTCCAAATCCTTTCAGCCCTTCAAGGAGCAGCTTGAGTGCCTCCTCCTCCAGGCAGTCCTTGGGGGTTATCCCAGGCTCTCACTCTCTCTCCTCAGTGCATGTGATGTCAATACCGCACAGGAGGTCTCTCCTTGGGCTCACACTGACTCTGCCTGTTTCTCTGGCTATGTTCTAAGTTCCGGAAGAAGCTCTGAGGCCTTTGGTTACCAGTCATCGCCCCACCTCCCAGCCCCTCCATCGTTTTTGCTGGTGGTGTTCTTGGGGCGGGAGCGGCTGAACTTCCTCTACCTAGGGGATCACGCTTGGTTTGCAGGTAGCTTTGCTGTCGTTTCATCAGACGGGGCTCACCCTTCGATGTGGTTCAGTGGTTCCTTTAGTTACAACAAAGACCCTTGAACTAAGTGGCCACGTGTCAAGGGCACAAACAAGGATGTCTGCCTGGCACCTGGCCATTGACAGGCCCAATCCCCCCTCCAGCGACTGAGGCCCCAATGGCTACCATGTCTGCCTGCAGGAGCCCCAGACCTAACAGACTGGCTCCCACCCGAGCTGAGCACCAGTGCGGGCATGGGCACTAGGGGGCGCTCTGGAGCCCCAGGATCCCCACACTCACATCCAGGTAGTTCCTCAGGGGTTCAAAAGAGACGTCTGGGTCCTGCTGTCTGCTAAGTAACTTGTAGGTCGGGCGGTAGGGATGCTTCTCCAGGTAGTCTAGAAGAATGTCGTTTTCCCGGAGGTTTTCTCGCATGGACTTCACCTTCATCAGAGGGATTCTGCAACCGAGCGTGGGAGGGAAAACAGACAGGAAGCGGTCGACGGCGCGGCGCAGCGATGGGCTGCCTGCCTGCATCCCAGTTGTGCAGTGTCTTTCCCGAACGTGATTGTGAGCGTTAACCTGCGATCGGGAGAGGCACCCAGCACAGAAAGACCATGGCTGTGGACCTAGGCTTGAATTCAGCTTCTGATAGGTCATCTTGGGCAAGCTGTGTGAGCTTTCGTTTCCTCTCTTTAAAAAAAAGTGGGATGATACCAGCTTCGTCACATAGGATGTTTGGGGGTTCTAAATAAGGGAGGGCGAGAATACACCTGCCACCTAGTAGATGCCCATGGTGATAGCCATTCCTACCCGCGTGGCCGTCTCAAAGCAGCCCTGGGCAGGTTAGCGTGGGGGTCATTATCCCCAGTTTATGGCAGGAAATCTGAACTGCAGGGAGTCTGTGATTGATGGTGGCAAAGCTGGGCTTGCAAGTTGTCCTCCTGATCACTCCAGGGTTCAACCAGAAGAGACGGGTGAGCGAGGAAGCCAGAAATGTGGAAACTCAAGGAGGCAGAGGTGGGGGATGAGGAGGATGGAAAAGCAAGAAAGAGTCAAAGCGAAAAGCGACACAGAGAGATCTGAAGAGATGAGGGGTAGAGACACAGACCCAGAGCCATGCATCTGGCAACTGAGGGAGAGCAGCGAGGAGATCTCTAAGCCAAAGAAGCAGAAGTGTGTGGGACCACAGCTACAGCTGCACAGGTTGTCCACTGAGCAATTCTGGGGAGTGCCATGCACATAGCCCATGATGTGACAGGTGCTCCTGGGGTTGTGCATCCCTGCAGTCCTGCTGCAGGGCCTCTGGGTCCCTGGCTTCCCCGGCACACACGGCAAGCTACACATCACTAAGTGGAGACTTGAACCATATGGGAGTTAAAGAAGATTACACTTGCTTCCCCACCCTTGGACGGGCTAAAGAATAAGAGAGTAAGAAAGGGCCCAGAAAGAGCTGCTGCTGCTGCTGCTGCTGCTTGTCCCTTACTCACGTGACCAAGCACTCCGAGAGGGCTACCAGCCCGAGGAGCCCAAGCCACTTCATGGTTCTTTCCTGGGTTCAGAGCACACAGGTGAGCGGGGCATGCAGTGGCCATCCAGAGCCACTCCTTAAATAGTCATCCCCTGGAGGGCCACTAATGGGCTTGATAAGAAGTGCAAACCTTCCTGATAAGAGCTCACCCCTCTCAGTGTTCCTGAGGAGGGGACCCAGAAAATTCTCAGAAAAGAGAGATTTCTAGCCTAATCTCTTTCCTGGGGCTTGGCTGAGAAAACAACCCAAGTCACACATCTAGCAAAGAGGGGGAGACTCTGGCTATCTTGGAGATAAGGGCACTGCAGGTTATATGACAAAAACAAGGGCCAGGCCAGCGCTGTGGCTCAATAGGCTAATCCTCCGCCTGCAGTGCCGGCACACCGGGTTCTAGTCCTGGTTAGGGTGCTGGATTCTGTCCCAGTTGCTCCTCTTCCAGGCCAGCTCTCTGCTGTGGCTTGGGAGGGCAGTGGAGGATGGCCCAAGTGCTTGGGCCCTGCACCAGCATGGGAGACTAGGAGAAGCACCTGGCTCCTGGCTTCGGATCAGCGCAGTGTACCGGCTGCAGCGCAGCGGCTGCAGCGGCCACTGAGGGGTGAACCAACAGGAAAGGAAGACCTTTCTGTCTCTCTCTCTCTCACTGTCCACTCTGCCTGTCAAAAAAAAAAAAAAAAAGACAAGGGCCATGTTCAGTGCTTGACACTGGTGATCTGTGGTCTTCCCAGTGGCCTTGTGAGTGGTACCTCGCCGGCCTCCCTTGAGAGGAGACTGCCAGGAGGAGGAGAGGTCAAATTGCAGAGTGAAGATGCTGGGGATGGAAATGGGCTGATGTGGCGAGATGACCCGAGCTGATTGGCTTTGGAGATCCAGACTAAAGCAGTACGACACTTGCACTGTTTAAATGCTGGAAGAAGTGGGATGCGTGCATCCCAAAGAGACTGCCTTTACTCAATAAGCATTTTGAAAGATAATTATGTATTTATTTGAGAGGCAGGGAGAGAGAGAGAGAGGAGAGGAGAGGAGAGGAGAGGAGAGGAGAGGAGAGGAGAGGAGAGGAGAGGAGAGACTCCCATCTGCTGGTTCACTCCTCCAAATGCCTGCAACAGCCAACAGCTGTTGAAGCTGGCAGCTGAGGCTGGCAGCTGGGAACTCAATCCAGATCCTTCATATGGGTGGCAGGGACCCAAGGACTCACGCCATCACCTGCTTTCTAGGGTGCACCTTGGCAGGAAGCTGGAATCAGGAACAGAGCCAGAACTTGAACCAGACCCTCCAACATGGGATGTAGGCATCTTACGTGGTGGCTTAAATGCTAGGCCAAATGTCCACCCCACCCCCCCAACAAAGGTTATTGAGGACCCACTGTGAGCTAAGCACTAGGCAAAATGCTAGGAAGTCTAAGTCCAGTACAACAGGCAGTTCTTGCCTTCAGGGAGCTTCTAGCCAAGGGCGGAGAGCTCACAAGCTCAAGACCTGGAAGGCAAAGGGATGAACACAGGCCTGAGTGGGCATTGTGGACATGGGGCAGCACAGTCCCACCACCAGGGGGCAGCCTGCACTCGACTCCACAGCCGTTACCACATTGGAAGGCAGCTGTGATGCCAGATTGGCCAGGTTATTAAGAAAAATCAGAAGACTGGATATTTCTGTGAAATTCCTGATCTTTGAGTGCTAGCAGCTGTGACATTATGTACATAATTATTTGCTGTGTCCTCCCCTACAGTTCCTGGTATGGAGCATCTCCCTCCCCCAACCAAAGGCAGGCCGCAGACGCCAGAATCTCTCTTTCCAAGGCAGGTCATCAAAGCTCTGTCCTGGGGCTGGCCACGAGGAAACCCTCCGACTACTGTTGTCTGCGTGTGAGCTCTAAACCTCTCCTGTTCTAGAAGGTTCCTGACCCGTGCCTGGGAGGAAGAAGGGTGTGCAGGGAGGCCAAGGAGAGTCCAGGCAGACAGGCCTCCTGGCTTCTCCAACCCAGTCCTTTCGCATTGGCTCAGACCCTTCAGGACCGCTTCCACGCGGCTGTCCTCGCTTCAGTCGTGCCTGGGCGCTGCCGTCTCTGCTAAATCCCAGGACAGGATTCCAAGAGCTTTCTGACAGCTGAGAGCGTGCGGGGCTTCCTGGAGGGTGGGGCCGGTGCCCTTCTCCCTTACCTGGCCCTAGGCACCTCGTTAACTGGCTCCTTAGTATGACCCTTCGTAGGAAATCAGTACACTTGAGCGTTTTCCCAAGTTCTGTGAGGTTCTTCATCCAACCAGAGAAGGGGGCTGCCAGTTTACAGCAGGCAGGGTGGAAGCACAGGGAACGCCCCCAAGGTCTCTGAAGCAGAGGAAGAAGGCCGGCTTGGGAGCTGAGCCCTCGGCCTGTGGGATCTGACGTTACTGCTAGTTGGGTAGTGTCCAAACCACCTTGAATCAGAGAACACCCTGCTGTAGAATGATTGCTGGTGGCGAGAGATTCCAGAGAGAGAGAGAGACAGAGACAGAGAGAGAGACAGAGAGAGAGAGAGATCTTCCATCTGCTGGTTCACTCCCTAAATGGCTGCAACAGTCAGGACTGGGCCAGACTGAAGCCTGGAGGTTCTTCGGAGACTCCCACATGGGTGCAGGTGCCCAAGCACTTGAGTCATCTTCCACTGCTTTCCCAGGCACATCAGCAGGGAGCTGGACAGAAGTGGGGCAGCCAGGATTCGAACCGGCGCCCATGTGGGATGCTGGTACTGCAGGCAGTGGCTTTACCTACTATGCCACAGTGCCAGCCCCCTCATTGGAGTTTTAAGGAAGGGAAAGAGGATCAAATTTATGTTTCAAAAGATTGTGCAGGCCGGTGCCATGGCTCAATAGGCTAATCATCCCCCTGCGGCGCCAGCACCCCAGGTTCTAGTCCCGGTCATGGTGCCAGATTCTGTCCCGGTTGCTCCTCTTCCAGTCCAGCTCTCTGCTGTGGCCCGGGAGGGCAGTGGAGGATGGCCCAAGTGCTTGGGCCCTGCACCCCATGGGAGACCAGGAGAAGCACCTGGATCCTGGCTTCGGATCAGTGCGGTGCGCCGGCCGCAGTGCGCTGGCCGCAGCGGCCACTGGGGGGTGAACCAACGGAAAAGGAAGACCTTTCTCTCTGTCTCTCTCTCTCTCACTGTCCACTCTGCCTGTCAAAAAAAAAAAAAAAAGGATCGTGCAGCTGTGCTAAATGGGTGGAGAGGATGAGACTGCCACTGGGAGATGTGGGTTTTGCTGGGTGGTAGAGCTAAACCTAACTATGCCTAGAGGCTGGTGCCAGCCCTCGGGCGCTCGTCTCCAGCAGACGTCCTGGAGCGCCCAGTGACAGATGCGGGAGCTGGAGGAGCACGGGATGGGTGCATTTGCTTTCTGGCACAGAGAATCACCGACATCTGATTGGCACCTGCACCTTATGAACCTTGAGAAGCCTAGACCACACTATGTGTGGCCTTCCCACACCTTTTCTGAGATCCGGAAGGTGAGAGGCCTGTAAGAGAAACTGAGTTCGGGCTGGATTTTCCTTCTATATTTCAGAGTAATGAATTACTCAGTTTTTAAAGAGCTGTGGTGTTGGCCAACCCGTCTGCCACTGTGAGTTGCATTCAGCCTTGGGCTGCGCAAGTTCTTTCATTCCAGCCCAGTGGTGTGAATGAGATACCAAATGCATCGTCACCACTTTTCCCCTTTCATTACCAGAGAAAAGAAAAATTATACAAGGAAGTCTAGATTCCTTCTCTTCATGTACGAGTACTTTTGTCATAAGCTTCCAAGTATCAACTTTTAAGGTTTTATAAGGGTAAGTTTTCCTTTACGTGGGACCATATACTGTGTGGTGAATGTTATTTCCATAGAAACCATATACTGTAAATATTCTTATAGTTTACAAGAAACTTGGAGAAAATGTGTGTTAGCTGAGAAAATAATGTTATATTTTACTGCAAAACATTATAAAATTATACAATTGTATGACTTTTAAGTGTTCCCTTGAGTTGAACAAGGTGATAAAAAGAGGAAAAAAACAAAAACAAAAAACAGAGGGGCCAGCAGTGTAGCAT
This sequence comes from Sylvilagus floridanus, assembly GCA_949820135.1. NCBI lineage: Eukaryota > Metazoa > Chordata > Mammalia > Lagomorpha > Leporidae > Sylvilagus > Sylvilagus floridanus. Next base: position 114,623,376 of record OX463224.1, on the reverse strand, counting down.
AGTAAACTAAGCCTCTGCCTGCAGCGGCAGAATCCCATATGGGCACCTGTTCAAGTCCCGACTGCTCCACTTCCCATCCAGCTCCCTGCTAATGTGCCTGGAAAAGCAGCAGAAGATGGCCCAAGTGCTTGCTTGGGCTCCTGCACCTGTGTGGGAGACCCAGAAGAAGCTCCTGGCTCCTGGCTTCGGATCCACCCAGTTCCAGCCGTTGCAGCCATTTGGGGAATGAACCAGAGGATGGAAGACCTTTCTCTCTGTCTCTCCCTCTGTCTGTAACTCTACCTCTCAAATAAATACATAAAATCTTAAAAAAAAAAAAAAAAACCAGAAAAATCATCAAGGCAGGCAGGCATGACTTTAAGATTTTTTTGGATTTGATGACTTCTGCTTTCACATCATCTCTAATTAGCTGATCCACGTAAGGGCCCCTGGAGATGCCTGCGGATCCACCAACACAGAGGAAGGATTAATGTTTCTCCTGGATGTCTCCTCTAGGCATGTGGGTAGCACCTCCCAGAGTCTTGAGACAAAGAATGTGCTGATTCTGTCCCTGTACCAGGAGTTTTCGCAGCAGTGTAGGATGTGCGAACTCCTAACACCAACAGCAAACCCCAGTCACCAGGCCCTGCTCAGCAGCCACAACCACTACTGACTTCATCCACGGGCTCCTCGGTGACCCCTTTCCTTCCATTTTCACGGAAAGCCCATCAGGATCAGATAAACCAATGAACTTCAACATAGCTCCCATGGACTGAGCACCTGCTGTAACTCCCGACAGGATCCAGGCCTTGAAACATTAGTCTGCCGAAGCAGACATGTAAAGGAGTGATTATGTACATACATACATGTAAGGAGTGTTTATCTGTGTCATTCAAAGACGACACAGAAGGGCTACCCACAACCTCGGCTCAGCCTGGTGTGGGCAAGCAACCTCCCAAGGCAAGAATGTGGCATTCCACACTCCTTCTAGGACTGCTGGGGCCCACAGTTCATGGGTGGGATCCAGTCCAGGCCCGTGCTGGGCAGAGCACCTGGGAGGCTGATCCAATCCCCAGACGTGGGTGGTGGAAGGAATAGGAGGCTCTGTGTTTCAGTCTTCACTTTTGCACAATGATACAATTCATTTTTTGCCACTGTGGGGGGATTTGACAACACCTAGCAAATCACACATGCATTCGCCTTTTAACTCGGTAATTCTATTTCTAGGAATCTAGACCAAAGGTACACTGGCAAAGTACCAAAAAGATGTGTGCACAAGCAACTCGTTACAGCATTGTTTGGGTGGCCAAAGATTAGAAATGTACCAGAAATACCCCTCAACAGTGACTTTCAAATAAAGAGTAGAGCAGATAGTGGATACACAAAGGAGTGTAATACAGGTGGAAAATGGAATGGGATGGACGAGATCTCCAGGGTGCGTTGTTTAGTTAAAAAGGAAGAGTGGTGGGGGCCAGTGCTGTGGCATAGCAGGTTAAGCTTCCACCTGCGATGCTGGTGTCCCCTATGGGCACTGGTTCGTGTCCCAGTTGCTCTATTTCCAATCCAGCTCCCTGCTAATGGCCTGGGAAGGCAGTAGAAGATGGCCCAAGTGCTTGGGCCCCTGTTACCCACGTGGAAGACCTGGAAGAAGCTCCTGGCTCCATTGAGGCCATTTGGGGAGTGAACCAGCAGATGAAAGATCGATATCTCTATATCTTTTTATCTCTCTCTTCCTTCTTCTCTGTAACTCTTTCAAATAAATAAAACTTTTTTTTTTTATTTTATAAAGCTTTTATTTAATGAATATAAATTTCCAAAGAACAGCTCATGGACCACAATGGCTCCCCCCCCACACAACTTCCCTCCCTCCCCCCACCCTCCCCTTTCCCGCTCCCTCTCCCCTTCTGTTCACATCAAGATTCATTTTCAATTCTCTTTATACACAGAAGATCAATTTAGTACATATTACGTAAAGATTTCAACGGTTTGCCCTCGCATAGAGACACAAAATGATAATACTGTTGGAGTACTAGTTATAGTATTAATTCACAATGTACAGCACATTAAGGACAGAGATCCTACATGATTTTTTTTTTAAAAAATTGATTAATTGTCTATGCAATTTCCAGTTTAACACCAAGATTTTTTAATCATTTGCAATTATCTTTATATAAAGAAGATCGATTCAATATATACTATGTAAGGATTTAATCAGTTTGCACCCTCTCAGAAACACAAAGTGTAAAAATACTGTTTCAGTACTAGTAATAGCATCACTTCACATTGGATAATACATTAAGGACAGATCCCTCATGAGACGTAAGTACACAGTGACTCCTGATGTTGATTTAACAATTTGACACTCTTGTTTATGGCGTCAGTAATCTCCCTAGGCTCTGGTCATGAGTTGCCGAGGCTATGGAAGCCTTTAGGGTTCGCCGACTTCGATCTTATTCCCACAGGGCCATAGTCAAAGTGGAAGTTCCCTCCTCCCTTCAGAGAAAGGTACCTCCTTCTTTGATGGCCCCGTTCTTTCCACTGGGATCTCACTCGCAGAGATCTTTCATTTAGGTCTTCTGTTTTTTCCAGAGTGTCTTAGCTTTCCATGCCTAAAATATTCTCATGGGCTCTTGAGCCAGATCCGAATGCCTTAAGGGCTGATTCTGAGGCCAGAGTGCTATTTAGGACATCTGCCATTCTATGAGTCTGCTGTGTATCCTGCTTCCCATGTTGGATCATTCTCTCCCATTTTCATTCTATCAGTTTGGGACATGTACTCTACAGAATACTATACAGCAGTCAAAAACAATGAAATCCGGTCACTTGCAACAAAATGGAGGAATCTGGAAAACATCATGCTGAGTGAATTAAGTCAGTCCCAAAGAGACAAATATCATTTGTTTCCCTTGATTGGCGATGACTAACTGAGCACCAAAGGGGAAACCTGTAGAAGTGAAATGGACACTATGAGAAACAGTGACTCGATCAGCTCTTGTGCTGACTGTTGTTGTACAATGTAATACTTTATCCATGGTAGTATTTTTTTTTTCTTTATCCTAGTACTAGTGGTTGAACTCTGTAATTAACACACAATTATTCTTAGGTGTTTAAATTTTAACTGAAAAGTGATCTCTGTGAAATATAAGAGTGGGAATAAGAGAGGGAGGAGATGTAAAATTTGGGACATGCTCAATCAGAACGGCCCCAAATGATGGAGTTAGAATTGTGCCAGGGGTTTCCAATACAATCCCATCAAGGTGGCATGTACCAAGGCCATCTCATTAGTCCAAGTGATCAATTTCAGCTCACAATTGATCACACTGATAGGTCTAAGAGTCAAAGGGATCACACAAACAAGACTAGTGTCTGCTAAAACTTTTTTTTATAAAGGGGGGGGTGATAGGTTTTGTGCAGCAGGTTAAGCCTCTGCTCGAGACCCCTGCATCCCATCTTAGATGTCAGTTCGGGGCTCCTCCAGGTCCTTTCTGGGCTTCCAGCTACTGCTCCGGGGAGTGAGTGGGTGATGACTTGAGTACTTGGGTCCCTGCCACCCACATGGTAGACTTGGATGGAGTTTTGGGCTCTTGGCTTCTGTTATGGTCATTTGAGGAGTGAACCAGTGGCTGGATGATGGTCTGTCTCTGTCACTCTGCCTTTCAAGTAAGTGAAAAGGAAATATTTACTTAAGAGGAGGCATGGAGAGCCGTGTTTATAGTTTGCTGTTTTTATATACACATATTGGCATGTACTTGTTTACATTCCCAACAACAGTGGAAGGATAAAGCAAAAACTGATAAAGATTGCTACTTGCTAAGAAGGTAGGGATAGACTGAGGTTTTTCTTGTTTTACAGTTTGACTTTGCAACTATGTACAGATTTTACAGAATTTTTAAAAAAACCTCAAAATTGAAAAGGAATGGAAACAAATAAGACTAATTGTTAATTCGGCTACAGCAACACGGAGTAAAAATATCCTGTTAAGTGATGTTTAAGTCCACATTCACAGTGATCCGTTTCCTAAGGGCAAAATGAAAAAGCAAGGACAAAACAACAAAAAACAGCCCAAAGGAATCCGAAACCACATTCATAGCCTCCTTGTGGGTAGCATTGCCACTGTAATTTTGAAACTATGACATAAGTGTTACTGGTTAAAATAAATAAATAATAATACTGGCATGAAGCAGGATTTTCAGTGGAAGAAATATGAGATATAAGTATAAAACAGAAAAGATTAATCTTACAACTTGAAAGTATATGTTTGTGCTAATTACTATTTTTTTCCATTGGAAAGCCTAGAAGCACTGACGAGCTAATACCAGAACTCCAAGCCTAGCAAGTGGCCTTTTTCTCTTTGTTTCTTAAGGATCTATTTTGTTTATTTGAAAGGCAGAATGACGAGAGAGGGAGAGACAGACAGAGATCTTCCATCTGCTGGCTCACTCCCCAGATGGTGGCTAGGGCCGGGCCAAGCTGAAGCCAGGAGCCTGGAACGCCATCCAGGTCTCCCATGTGGGTGGCCCTTGGACCACCATCTGCTGCTTTCCCAGGTGCATTAGTAGGGAGCTGGATCAGGAGCAGAGCAGCTGAAACTGGACCTGGCACTCTGATAGAGGCATTGTGGGAAGTGGTTTAACATGCCACTATGCTGGCCCCACCTCTGGCCTTTACATGCTGTTTTCCTCTAAGAGGATCCAAGGATCCTTGGAGACGTGCTGGTTCCAGGACTAAGCCAAGAAATGCACAAGACAAGAGCCCAGGACCTGTTGAAGGCCTAGGAAGTTGATAACTTGAAACACCACTGGGGGCTGTGAAAGGCTCATGCGTCCATGTCCATCCACACATGGACAATTTAACCAGCGCCTCACAGTGATGGAAGCAAGTCAAACCTATCAAGATCCATTTAATATAGTATAAAACATCTGTGGCGTAGTGGGCTAAGCCTCCACCTGTGGCCCCAGCATCTTGTATGTGCACCGGTTCAAGTCCTGGCTGCCCCTCTTCCAATCCAGTTCTCTACTTTGGCCTGGAATAGCAGTGGAAGATGGCCCAAGCCCTTGAGCCCCTGTACCCACGTGGGAGACCTGGAAGAAGGTCCTGGCTCCTGGCTTCGGATTGGTACAGCTCTGGCCGTTGTGGCCATTTGGGGAGTGAACCAGCGGATAGAAGACCTCCCCCCACCCTTAACTCTAACTGTCAAATACATAAATCTTTAAAAAGAAGATCTGACCCATCGCCCTGGGAGGTCACTGGTAGGCAAAGGGAAATCATGATGAGTATCTATGCTGTTTACTTTTCTGTATGAGGCCCATGGAAAATGGAATTTAAAGGCATTTGTTTTGGTGTAAAAACTTTTGAAACCCATGCATGATTTTTCACAACACACATTCTCCATGACCTTGTTGAAAGGTGCTTGTCTTTCAGGTAACCACAGACTGTTGATAAAAAATTCTCTTTGATTTAAAAAAAAATCCAGTGATTAAATACAGAAGGGACGGTAGAATTGAGAACTCACTGTTTTGCAACTCCTATGAAGTTTGTCTATAAAACAATAGATCAGGACAGAGCTGAGATCACTAGGATGCAAGGTCAAAGGGGAAGTTCATCATGGATGGATTCGACTGACAACATTGGCACACACTGATTAACATGAGCATGAGTCGATTAATTGCGGGACACCCAGAAATGACGTGCCTCTTGATGCGATGCCGTAAGCAACAAGTGGAACTTTCCCGGGAACTAGTCCAATAAAATAGCGTGAGAGCGAGTCTGGCTCTGCCTACCAGTTTTCAGGAAATAAAGCAGCAAAGTAACAGTCATCCATATCTGGTATGTGGAACTCTACAGGGCAGATGACTTCCTCCAAGGCCCATCCCCTTAAAAAATTGACTTCATTTTGTAGAGCAGCTTTACAGTCCCAGCAAGATTGAGTAGAAGGTACCGGGTTCCCCACAGGGCTCCTGTCCCCGACGTGCACATCCCTCCCCCACCAATCAGTGCCCTGCAGAGTTCCCATTCGGCTTCTCTCTTGGTGCTGAACATGCTGTGGGTGTAGACAAGCACAATGGTGCACACCTGCCATTACAGCAACATGCGGGTAGTTACCGTGCCCCGACAGTCCTCTGTGCTCTGCCCACTCGTCCCTCCCTCCTCCAACCCCTGGCAACTCCTCATCTTCTCATGGCCTTCCTGGTTTTGTCTTTCCCAGCCTGTCTGAGAGCTGTAACCAAATACAACATAAGTGAGTGTTCTGTAGACCCTGGTCCCTGAACATACACATTGTTACAGGCATTGTCAAGAGAGTCAAGGAACTCTGATCATGAAATACGTATTAGGCAATATTGAAGCTAACAATTTTGTTTGGCATAAAAGAGCATTGTGGCTGCACTTCATCAGGAACAATCCTTATCTCCCATCTCGCAAAGATACACATGAAGTATTGATAGTGAAGTGGTAAGATGTCTCCCTCAAAATCCTCCAGCAAAAACAAACACATTACATAGTAATCCATACATACTACCAATCTTAAAAGCACGGGTAGGGGCCAGCGCCATGGCGCAGTAGGTTAATCCTCTTCCTGTGGCGCCAGCATCCCATATGGGCTCTGATTCTAGTCCTGGCTACTCCTCTTCCCATCCAGCTCTCTGCTGTGTCCTGGAAATACAGTAGAAGATGGCCCAAGTGCTTGGGCCCCTGCACCCATGTGGGAGACTGGGAAGAAATACCTGGCTCCTGGCTTCATATTGGTGCAGCTCCAGCTGTTGCAGCCATTTGGGGAGTGAACCAATGGAAAGAAGACCTTTCTCTCTGTCCCTCTCACTGTCTGTAACCCTACCTCTCAAATAAAATAAATAAAGGCTTAAAAAAAAAAAAAGCAAGGGTATTGTTGTGTCTTAGTGAGTACTGACAGAGGACCGCCACACACTGATAAATTTTGGAGTCCTTTATTGCCGGCGGCCAAGAGCAGGCTCAGGCCCCCAAGAACTCTTGACCCCAAAGGCTCAAGCAACAGGGTTTATAAAAGCAAAAACCACATAAACAGGAGGGGGGAATACATGGTTGCAAGGATAGGTGGGAGTACATGGTTACTGGGGTCAAGATGACCTAAGGCCTATGCAAAACTAATATCAATTATAATCTTGGCAATACCAATTACAATTACAATTACACTCTTAACAATTCCAATTCTAATTTTGACATGAATCCAGGTATTGGCCTAAATCATATGTGGGACATCGACAAATTACAATCTTAACGTTAACCCAGGTGCAGTCTATCTGCTTTTAAGCTTGAGCCATCATGCGAGGGGGTTTCTATGCTTTGCCAAGTGTGATATAGGGGACTGCTATTGACTGAGATTTTTAAGATCGTGGTTTCAGACCAGAGTCTCACAGTGAGGGGTGCTCTCTCAAGATGGAGCGTTGGGCGCTCTAAAATGCAGTCCCTACTGTCAAGGTGTTACTTGTAGCTAAGATAAAGATTTATGCTATTCTGTTGTTCTTGATACCAAGAGTCCATGTCAGGACCTGGAAGCCGAAGGGATGAGAAAATATCCGTGAACAAGTCGGGAACTTCCCTCCCCTGATTCCTCTTCTCGCATGACATCTGCAGGCTCAGGGATTGGAACCTGGGTAGGGGAGGAGCCAAGGGCTGAAGCAGTGGGGCTATTTGGAAGGGAAGGAGGGAAGGATTCTTAGCTCAGTAACTGGGGAGGGAGCTTGTGCTGGACTCAAGAAGGACTGGGATGCAGAAGAAGCCCTGCGGGTCTGCAGAAGGGAAGAGATCAGAGAAGGGGCTCCTTGGCCGCAGGGGTGGATGAGCAAGGACTAAAGCCGAGAACAGCTGGCTGTGGGGGCAGAGTGAAGGGCTTCAGCGCCCCCCCCCCCACTGCCCAGGTCCACTTGGCTCTTCTGGTGAACTGAGGTTGGAGGCGGTGTCCTTCCTGCCCTGGACAGCACTCGCTGCTGCTGAGCCCACTGCTGGGGAAAGAGGACGAGCCTCACCCACGCCCTCCGGTTTGTCTGGCTGTCGGCACCTTCGCAGGCTCGGCAGAAAAGGAGCAGGTTTGCCGAACAGCTCCAGGTTAGAAATATCACCCCACTTAGCGCATCCTTCTTGGCACATCTTGGACCCGGGGTCCTGTTCCTGTCACTCTTTCCTTTAGGAAAGGTGACTCCGCAGAACTGAGTCTCGGTCGGAGAACGCACAGGTTTCCTCGCTGTGCCTTGCAGCCATGGGCTTTCAGCCTGCAGAACCCGAGTGCTAGAATGTTCCACAGGGCCACAGAAGCTCTCTGTGATGGTTAACACAGCACCTGGTCTGTCTGCTTCCGTTCTGAGTCCCAGGCAGACGTCACCCCTGACCACTGGCTGTGGCCCTAGAATCCTGAGCAACACACATACCCCTAGCCACATGTTCCTCTAATCAGCACTCAGTCCCACAATGACAGCTGTTCTTGAACAAGTCCAATCTCCCCATTCTGCAGATGGGGAAACTGAGAGCTGGGATAGGGGGTGACTTACCAAAAGGTTACAAGCTAAATGAGTGGAGGGACCTGGCCCGGGGCTTCTGGTTCCCAGCGAATCCTCTTCCCCTGGGGCATGAGATCTGAGAAGGGAAAGACCAGAGAATGTTCAATGGCATCCATGGCGGGGGGCCACCCCTGGTGACTCTCAGAAGTCTGCAGGTGCCAGAAGCTCAGGTGTTCCCTCTTCTTCCCGTTGTCTTGTAGTGGCAGGGAGGCTGTAACGGGAGCCGGCTCTCCAGGGTGTTGGGCACAGGGGGCAGTGCCAGCCAGGGTGGCACCAGGAAGCAAGGTGCCCAGCCAGGCAGCCCCACAGGTTCCCTTGCTCTTTCAGACCACACTGACCCTTCCTTGTAAGCACAGCATGAACTTGTCCAAAGGATCTTCGCAGAGTTCAGGGAAAAATGCTTACCCTGAAAAAACTGTGCATGCATTTTAATTATTACGATTTTTTTCTCTAAAAGCTTATCTTTTTAGTCCATTTTTACAAAACCTTTTGGAAATACTCTTGTATTTAGAATATCTGTCATTTCCCGGTCAGACTTTGGCCCTGAAACTCGCGTCTCATTCCTTTATTAGGGGACACCTGGCCGAGTGGGGCGGTTCTGACGAGGCTGGATTCTGGGGTGTGTTGCTTCTCTGCTGCTCAAGGAAGTCCTCTGAGCTTTGGAGGCCCTGTTGGGGGCTGAAATGTGCAGGACGTGGCTCTGCGGATCTCAAAGGAGGCAAGGACAGACCAAGGCAGACCCGGCAGGAAAGACTGGGCATGCCCTGGGTCCCAGCTAATGGTGAGTTGAGTTCCAGCCACCAGGCCTCGGGGGTCAGTGTTGACTCTGCTGCTCCACTGGCGCTTTCCAGGAATGGAGGGACCTGACTCTGCCAAGGGAGCGGCCACCGCTGGGGCCCCACAGTCACCCTGGGGGAGATTAGACCCGCCCGTTTACCTTCCTCCTGGCGCTATCTGCTGCCCAGGTTCCGCCCAACAGGACAAGCAAACCCAGAGGGCCAGAGTGCCTGGTGGCAGCAGTGAGTGCCACCAGCGTTGTCTTTAATCAGCTTACCCAGGTGGCCCCGAGCCCAGAGTAAACTTGGCTCTGTTGACATCTCTGATTTTCCCGTCTCTGGTTGCACGCAGCCCCAGCGCTCGCCGTTCTGGAGAGAGGGTTAATGGCTCATCTCGGATAGCTCACTCTGGTGAACTGTATAAGTAAGAAAAGGGGTCTGGGGGTGGGGTGGGGTAACCTGTGGTCTTGATGTTCCTGGTTGACAGTGGCATGGTTAGAGATGGACACGTAGCCTTGGGCCAGTGCAGCGGCCCCCTACCTGGAATGTTCTCCCAGCTCTCTGTGTGGCTGTCTCCTTCTCAGCCTTCAGTGACCATCCCACTGTCTCTTCTTCCAGGAAGCTTTCCCTGGCCACACAGGGCCTGACTCGTTGTGGGAGCTCCACACTTGCTGAATGCATTTTCCCATGCGTTCTTTATGGACACCTTGTGAGGCTGACAGTGTCCCCAGTTTACAGATGAGGAAACTGAGGCTTAGAAGAGATAAGGAGCCCCCCCCCAAGGATTTATGGCAAATAATTGGTAGTCAAGACTTGAACCCAGGTCTGCCTAAGAATTCCATGCCCTTGATCTCTCTGCTGCTCGCTGTTTACTTTATGTATTTGAGAGGTAGAAAGAAAGCAAGAAAGAGAGACAGAGACAGGGAGACACAGAGGACTCCCACCCACTTGTTACTGAAGTCCAGGCTGTCAACAGAACAAGGGGGACAAGGTCTGAGGACAAAGGAAAGAGAAAGTCTCATCTTTCAACAGATGAGGAGGTAGCGATGGGCATCTGGAGAACCACCAGGCTGAGTAAGGCATCCAGAGTCTTTAAAGGATTCCGAAGGGGGACACTGCACTTGGGAGGCAGGCCAGCTTCCTGAGAAATGCGCTGACGGAGAGTTCACGGCTTGATTTTGACTTGGCTGGAACCTAACAGCTCGTTCTGTGTGAGCCAGTAGCCAGAAAGCATTATTTGGCTCACCATGCCAGCAGTGTCTGCCGGGAGTGACATGTACCGTCACTACTCGAATCTCATGGGACTAAGCAAGTCACGTGCATCCCAAGGGACTACAGAAGCATGATCCAATATGAGCTCAGGACAGCACCTGATGTCTGGGATGGTGTGGAAAGGGAGAACTGGGCCTAGGTCACACTAGGCCTTGAATGTCATGGCCAGGAGCTTGTAGCCCACCCTGTGGGCACCTTGGAGCAGGGGAGTGAGATGCTGGACTGTAGAAAATGGAGGAGGAAAGAAGAAAGTGCAGTCAAAATGCGAGGCAGTTATGTGAGGTAGGAAGGTAGAAACCAGCCCCAGGGATCGATGCCGTGGCTCACTTGGTTAATCCTCCGCCTGCGGCGCCAACTTCCCATATGGGCGCCAGGTTCTAGCCCGGTTGCCCCTCTTCCAGGCCAGCTCTCTGCTGTGGCCCGGGAAGACAGTGGAGGATGGCCCAAGTGCTTGGGCCCTGCACCCGCATGGGAGACCAGGAGGAAGCACCTGGCTCCTGGCTTTGGATCGGTGCAGCGCTGGCCGTGGCGGCCATTTGAGGAATGAACCAACAGAAGGAAGACCTCTCTCTCTCTCTCTCTCTCTCTCTCTCTCTCTCTCACTGTCAAATAAAAACGAAAGAAAGGAACCAGCCCCAAGAGGAGTGAAAGGAACAAAGCAGCTTCGGAAAGGAATGCGGCAGCCTGGAAGCAGGCCTGCTCTTTCACTACAGTCCTGCCCACACCCCAGAGAGGTCGTCCCGGCTTCCCCCAAAGGACAGCCCCCGGAGAATCCTCTCTGCCCAGCCAGCCTGATAGCACTGGGTAATGAAACCTTGGGAGGAATTTTACCCGTTTCGCCCTTTGTCCAAGAGAAGAGGGTGGGAGGAAGAAGAGGAGGCAGAAGACCTGGAGCCCTTACCCTCGTGAACCCCAGTCTGAATGCAGACTGTGCTGTCAGCTCTCAGCCCTTTACTGAGCCTCCCGCCTGGCCTGGCAGGTGTGTTCTCTCCATACAGCTACGTAACCTTGCTGCCGTCACTCTGAATGCTGGGCACTGTCTCAGATCTGACTGGTCGCAGCATCCACCCCTTCCAAAGGATGTCCTATGCCATTAAACCTTGCTGCCTTCTTACCACTACTCACTACTCATGGTCTCACGGTGAAATTCTTTACTTAGGGGAAGACAAGGGCCTCTATTCCTGCCAGCCCCGCCAACAGGTGCACGAGCCAAGGGGAGTGGAGAGGAAGCAGGTGCATAAACCGGAGAGAGCCAGGAGCAGGAGAAGCAGGTGGGGAACGCTGGGCACTGGCTGAAGGCCGGGGTCTTCTGCTTCCCGTCTCCTCTTCACAGGAAGGGGAGCAAGTGCAGAGAGAGCATGGTGGGGGCGACAGAGCCCCCCCAGACATTCTGGGGCGCTGTGTTGACTGGAAAATGAGACTTCAGGAGCTCGAATATCTAGACGTGTTTTCACGTAAATAAGGGACTCGATTTGTTCCTTGGGGAATTTTCAGAGTGAAGCAAGGACAAAGGCTGGGACTTGCAGGAGGCAGCTGTCACTCTGACAGCAACGGCTGTCACCAACCTGGCGTTGTCACTGCAACTGTTTGCCAAGCCCCTCGCCAGGATAGGGGCTGTGTGCAATGTGTGGAAACGCTCGCTTCCTTCCTGTTCTCACGAGGTGGGAGACAGAGAGCGAGAGCTTCACCCTGCGGGCTGCGGCTGTGCGTGGCGCTGATGCGTTCTAGGATGGCGTTGAACAAAACTGCCCCCCAAGCCGGTGTCGAGAAGTAAAGTGAGGGGGTCGGGGAGGTGAGAGAGAGGTCAAGGCCAGGACGCAGAGAGGAGGACGCCCCTTCCAGGGGAAAGGGTGCTGTTGGCTTCAGCACATGGCTGAGGCTGGTCCTCTCAGCTGAACCTCTGGCTAGGGGTGGCTGGGGGCCGGGCTCCGCCTGCTGAGCGTGTGGTCTCCAGAGGAGCTGGCTGGGTCCCCTGGGCTGGGCTCCTACCCTTGTGCTGAGCCTCACTTTCTCCCTCTTTAAGCAGAGAATAGTAACAGAACCTAAGGACCTACTGTGTGTATAGTGCATATTTTTTTAAAAGATTTATTTATTTATTTTGAAAGGCAGAGTTCCAGAGAGAGAAGGAGGGCCAGAGAGAGAGAGGTCTTCCATCCACAAGTTCACTCCCCAGGTGACCACAATGGGCAGCACTGGGCCAGGCCAAAGCCAGGAGCCAGGAGCTTCATCCGGGTCTCCCACGTGCATGCAGGGGCCTGAGCACTTGGGCCATCCTCCACTGCTTTCCCAGGTGCATTAGCAGGGAGCTGGGTCGGAAGCAGAGCAGCTGGGACATGAACCAGTGCCCGTATGGGATGCTGGCATCAGAAGAGGCGGCTTTACCTGCTACACCACAGTGCCAGCCCCAAGTAGAGCTTTGATTCACTGCAAGTGAATCATAAGCATTACAGAAAATTAATTACGTGTTGTGGATTCATATTCATGCTGTTGTATACACCTCCTGGATGTAGGGGGCTTGGCTGGGACTTAGTGAAGCTGAGCCCCTACCCCAGTGCCTTTGCTATAAACTGGATCAGGCCCTGGTGGCTCCTCCTTAGCTCGCAGCACCTCTGTACAGAGTCCCGTATGAAATTCAAGAGTGGGGGCCAGTGCTATAGCATAGTAGGTTAAGCCTCCACCTGTGGCACCAGCATCCCTTCTGGGCACCGGTTCTAGCCCCGGCTGCTCTACTTCCAACCCAGCTCTCTGCTATGGCCTGGGAAAGCAGCGGGAGATGGCCCAGGTGCTGGGGCCCCTGTACCCACGTGAGAGACCTGGAAGAAGCTCCTGGCTCCTGGCTTCGGATTGGCCCAGCTCCGGACAATGTGGCCATTTGGGGAATGAACCAATGGATGGAAGACCTCTCTCTCTCTCTCTCTCTCTCTCTCTCTCTCTCTCTGTAACTCTACCTCTCAAATAAATAAAATCTTATAAAAAAAAGAAAAGAAAAGAAATCCAGGAGTGACACAAAGGTAAAGGCAGAGCCGAGGCCCTGAAGTCACAAAGGCTTACGCTGCCCCTGGACTTAGCACAGTGGCCACCTCAGGGCTGGCGTCTGTTCCGGGAGCTTCCCAGGAACTCCCAGGCGCTGGTCAAAGTAACACCCTGTCTGCCCTTACACCCAGACAGACCGCAGCCCCGCCTGGCCATGTCAGGAGAAACATAGCGGCCCCCGCCGTTGGTCAATCAAAGGAAGGCCACAGGTGCTGTAAGATTCGCTGTGTTTCATCCCTCGGGAGCTACCTGGCGCCTTGCTCTGTGCATTGTAATGAATCTCCTGCTTTCTCCCACCTGGCAGGTGTCCAGGATTGGCTCACTGCCCACTGGGCGAGCAGACCCAGCGGCGGGGATTCTACAGTGAATCCTCCACCAGTCTGGGGCTATTCTACACTATCAGGGGTGAAGAGGGGTGAAGAGGGAGCTGCCTCTTTGTGTGAGGGGATGCTTTGGGTCCCACTGGTTCAGCTCCTAGCTTCACAAACGTGGAACTGAGGCCCAGAGAACAGAAGGGACTTGGATGAGGTCCTCCTGGACCAAGGTGATTCAGTGACAAAACCAGGACTGGGATTCAGGAGCTCCAAGGCTGAGTGCTGAATCGGGCTCTCCCCATGCTATGTGATAGCCAGGAACTGGGCTTTTCAACTTCCGAAAGAAAGGACTGCTTTGTGAGCCTCCAGGGCGGCAGGGTCAAGTGCAGGCTGTCTGGCCTCCAGCTGCCTGGGGCTGCCGCCCAGCCAGAGAAGAGGCAGGCCTTCCATTCTGATATCCAGGAGGCCCTGGGGGTTGGGGAGCGTTGTTTGACTTCCTGTGGCCTTATCACACTGATACAAGTTGTTTTTCAGAGACTGGCAAACTTTCACACCATTCCTGGAGGCCCAGGTTAGAGAGGCAGAGCCTGGCCAGTCTTGGCTTGAGTACATGCCAACAATCACACCCCTCTTTCTCTTAACAACCTTTGTGTGTTGGACAAGTGGGGCCGTAAACGCAAGCCTCCCCCGCTCCCCTGCCCGCCCCGCTAGGGTCATTGCACACTTGCTGCAGCGGGTGGCTTCTCTACATGTATGGAGGTGTCTATCAGAAATGCCCTACACCCTCCATTGAGGGCGTTTTGGCCTCTGGGGACCAGAAGAGCTGTCCCCTGAGGTCTTGGCAGGATTCCTGATATGATGCTGGAGTCAACAGAGGCGATGTGCTATACCCAAACATCACCCGAGGTTGCACTTTTGCCCACAGCCAGTGACTGAGAGATGCCTGCAGAGGTATGGAAGCCCGGCTCCCTTGCCTTAGCTCGGGGCAGTTTTAAGCCGTTATAGAAACCAGAGTCCCCTGGAATATTCTGGAGCTTTCTTGCCCAGCACGTGCATGAAACCGCACTGTGGCATGGCTCTGTCCCCTGCCCTGCTCCTGCTACAGAACGTCCAGGCCTTGTCGATGGTGCTGGATCAGAAGGAGGACAAGGTCTGAGCATCAAGGAAAGAGGGCGTTTATTCTGTTGCTAGAGTGAAGAGGGAGTCAGCGGATGTCCCAGGGATCTGCCATCCTCGATCCTCAAGTGAGGGTGGTTCTGGAATTTCAAAGAGTTGGAGGGAAACCTGTGCCTGGGGGGATGTGGCTGATAACACAGCAGGCCTTAGAGACGGGCTCAGGAGTCAAGAGCTGACCACCAAAGTGAGTGGGTCCAGTAAGAGGATTTTTTAAATACATAAATCTTAAACATCAGTGCAGTTTCTGGAGAAACGCACCGAAGGTGAATTGATGGCTTGATCTTAACATGGAGGGGCCACAACAGAACGTTGTGCCTGGCGAGCCGCTGCAAAACACCAGGCTGGCATCCAAAAGACACACAGCGCTGCGTTAGGAGAGTCTGGTGTTTCCCGGCCGGCACCGTGGCTCAACAGGCTAATCCTCCGCCTTGCGGCGCCGGCACACCGGGTTCTAGTCCCGGTCGGGGCGCCGGATTCTGTCCCGGTTGCCCCTCTTCCAGGCCAGCTCTCTGCTGTGGCCCGGGAGTGCAGTGGAGGATGGCCCAGGTGCTTGGGCCCTGCACCCCATGGGAGACCAGGAAAAAGCACCTGGCACCTGGCTCCTGCCATTGGATGAGCATGGTGCACCGGCCTCAGCGCGCCATCTGCGGCGGCCATTGGAGGGTGAACCAACGGCAAAGGAAGACCTTTCTCTCTGTCTCTCTCTCTCACTGTCCACTCTGCCTGTCAAAAAATAAAAAAAATAAAAAATAAAAAAATTTAAAAAAAATAAAAAAGGAGAGTCTGGTGTTTCCTTAACTACAACGAGGTGCATCCCCCTAAAACCCAGGACCACCTAGGTTTACTGCGCCCTGAGCCACCCACGCCCCATTACACCCTCTCCCCCTCCCTCACAGGCTTCTCCTGGGAGCACCTTTGAAACAAACCACTGCCCCGAAATCTATCTCACGGAGCGCTTCTAGGGAATCTGACCTAAGACCCCCTTCTTCATGTAGTCCACTGAGACCCCAACCCGGTTAGGGCCCCTTCCCTTCCGGGTGTTCCTGGGGCTTTCCCCGCCATGGGGCTTTATCCTGGACAGATGTTCTGATGTCCCTGCGAACCATCATGTTCCTGGGAAAGAGGGACCTCTCCTGAGTCGGTCACAATGTTATAGGACCCCCCAAAATGGCGGGAGGGATTGCTCTAGAACCCTCCCCCCAAACTGGTTTCACTCATGAGATGTATAGCAAGTCAGTGAGTGACACGGTGCAGGGAGCCAGGCAGCTGTCACCCAGCCCCCAGGCTCTCCAGGGTGTTGGGGTGAACTTCCTCCAGGACTGAAGTTGGGGTTGCAATGGGCTCGTCCAGCTCGGGTCCAGGTCCCCGTTTGGCCTGTGGTGTGCTCGTGGCTCTCCTTTGATGGGTTGGTGATATGGAGTCCTCTTGGGAAGTGCGATGATGGCAAAATGGGCTGAAGTCAGTCTGGGGCTGCGTGCAGGTGGTGGTTACTGTTTGCCCAGGGCCTGGGCTTCCTGGAAAAGAAACCTCTTGAAACAAGACTGCACCTCAAGCCGTTATTTATAGGGGAGCTACGTGGCCTCAAGAGTCTGGTGGTCAGGGTCCCTGCAGGGCCAGCTGCAGCACTCCCTCAATTAGTGAGTTAATTTTAGGAAGAGGTTGATTGGTAATCCGAAAAGCAGGACAAGGAGACTCGGAGCTAAGGGAGGGAGGCTAGGAGACCGTGGGAGGCTGGGCCCTGATGGTGTCTGGCACCTGCATGGGAGGCCCTGCAGAGGGTTCAGTTTCAGCAAGGGTGCATGAGCAGATGTGGGCTCTGTGTGCCGGAACTCTGGGCAGACAACGCGAACACCCAGGAAACCCCCTCTGTATTAGGATGCAGGTGCAACTGCTGCAACCAAAGCCCAGATAGCAAGAGGCTTCAACAAAGCACAATTCCTAACAGTCCCGATGGCTCTGCAGTAGTGGAGACCCGAATTCTTTCTCGTTGCTTTGCCATCCTCAACATCTGGTGTCTGCCTCTTGGTCCATTATGGCTTCTCCAGCTCCTGACATCACATCTGAATTCCAGCTAGCAGCAAATAGAGAAGGGGGAGCAGGATACACCCCTTTCCTTAAAGGGCACAATCCAGAAGTTGCACATGTCACTTCTCACTTCTCCTGGACCACAGTGAAGTTACAGGCAGCATGTCTAGGTGAAAGGGAAGCTGGGAAATGTAGCCTTTAGCTGGGTGACTAAAAGTTGGTGTCTGATTGCTAAAGGAAGCAGGGGATGGTGAGAAGTCCCTGCTCCACCCTCCTGTTACAGTGAGGATGAGCTGGGTTCCACCGTCAAGATGCCCAGCACCCAAATCTCAGAGTCTCAGTGCAGCCAAGGCTGATTTCTCACTCACAGCCAGCGTGATTGGCAGGAGTTCTCATCACAGCCACCGAGGGTGCAGGCCGATGGACGCCCCATATCGATGCAGGGGAAGGGGACACGTGGCAGATTGGACTCTGGTGCCGCAAGACACTTCCACCCGGAAGTGCCACACGACACCTCCTGTCGCTTGCCGTTGGTCAAAGTGAACTCCAGGGTCATGGCAACCCTGGGCTGCAGGGTAGATGGGGAGGGCAGCGAGGTCCTGCTCAGAACATTTAGGAACAGCAACGATGGCCCCCACGCCATGGAGGCGCTGGTCCTTTGCTCTTTGATTCTTCTCACCTGCTCCTCAGCCTCTTTGGTCGGTACCTACAGATTTGGGTAAGAGGACATGGGTAAGACCTACACTGGCCTGTTAACAAACAGGAGAACCAAGCAAAATGAATGAAAGAAAAAAAAAAGAAAAAACCTTTACTTTAACCACAATTTGCATTTGCCTTTAGGCAAGATTACGGGTCTGTGTGTTTCATGCATAAATTTAATAAACTTATAAAAGACAGTTATAAAACCTAAATTCACTTGCCAAACAAAATAATTATAGTAAAGCTGCAGCACATTGCTATGGACAGAGTAACCTCCCCCCCCCCCCCACACACACACTGATGAGGTCCCAAGGTGGGCCTTCCTGAGGTTAGTGCCCCTGTGGGAAGAGATGCCAGAGAGAGTGCTTGTTTGCCGAGCACCCGGCGAGAAGGTGGCCTGTGCAAGCTAGGAAGAAAGCCCTCACTGGAGTCCGGCCATGCCGCTACCCTCATCCTGGACTTCTCACCTGCAAAACTGTGAGCAAATGCGTTTTTGTCGTTTCAGTCACCCAGCCTATGGCACTTTGTAAAAGATGTATTTATGAGAAAGGCAGAAAATCAGAGAGAGACAGGGCCAAAGAGATTGTCCATCCATTGACTCACTCCTCAAAGGGTCACAACAGCCAGGTCTGGGCCAGAGAAACACCAGGAGCCAGGATCTCCATCCAGGTCTCCCACATGAGTGGCAGGAACCCAAGTACTTGGGTCGGCGTCTTCCACTGCCTCCCCGGGAGCATTAGTGGGAACCTGAATTGCAAGCAGAGCAGGGGGACACAAACCCGCACTCCAGGACAGATACTGGTGCCATGGGTGGCATTTCACCTGCTGCGCCACAACACCAGCCCCTGTGGTGTTTTTGTTGTTGTTGTTGTTGTTTTTAATATTTATTTTATTTATTTGGAAGAGCTACAGAGAGAGGTAGAGGCAGAAAGAGAGGTCTTCCATCTGCTGGTTCACTCCTCAGATGGCCACAACAGCCAGAGCTGTGCCAAGCCGAAGCCAGGAGCCAGGAGCTTCCTCCTGGTCTCCCACGCAGGTGCAGGGGCCCAAACACCTGGACCACAGCAGAGAGCTGGACTGGAAGAGGAGCAACCGGGACTAGAACTGGCGCCCATATGGGATGCTGGTGCTTCAGGCCAGGGCTTTAACCTGCTGCGCCACAGTGCTGGCCCCACCTATGATGTTTTGTAATGGCAGCCTGAGTCTGCTAAGATACATATTAAGGTAGTATATCAGGTCTGAGTTTAGTTTTACATTATAGAAAACCTGAAATGACTATAACGTAATCCAGATAAAGCTTGAATTTTTTCTTTAGCTCCCTCTGATTTAAACAAATCTGGAGGTGGATAGCTCATGTCTCGGGGCAGGGAGCTCCCCTTGTTTCCTCTCAAATCCAATCAAGAATGTGACTTTCTGGAGGCTGGAGGTGACGCCTGGTCACCTGCGTGTCTTCAGGCCTTCGCAGTGTGGGTGTCCGGTGACAGCACGTGGAAGGAAAGAGCCAACGAAGGAATGAGAGGAGAACCAGGCACTGCTTCTCTGAGGGGGCTGCTTGTGCCTAGGACTGTTTTTCTATTCATAAAAAAGTTTATTTATTTGAAAGGCAGAGTTACACAGGAAGAGATGGAGAGAGAGAGAGAGATTTCCTGTCTGCTAGCTTACTCCCCAAATGGCTGCAACGTCTGGGGCTGGGCCAGGTCAAAGTCAGGAGCCAGAAACTCCAACCAGATCTCCCACGTGGGTGGCATCATCGGCTGCTTCCCCAGGGGCATTAGCGGGAAGCTGGACTGGAAGTGGAACAGCTGGGAACTCTGAACCGGATGCTGGCGTCGCAAGCAGCTGCTGAACCCGCCGCGCCACAGTGGTGGCCCTGCCTATACCTTTCTGGTTTTTGTATGTCTGAAGGGCACTCTGGACATGACTAACGTTGGGTGTAGCCGAGGCATGAGATGTGGGGATCCAGGAGCCCGGACCAGAGGGGATGAGGCTGGAGCCAGGGGACCCTGGGGGGAGCCGGAGGGCAGCAGCAGGACACGAGGCAGAAAGAGCAGCGCTTCCCACTGCCCGCTCCCTCAGACGACCTGAATTTCCTGCAACTGTCTCCACCTCCCTCCTCTGCCCTCCTCCTCTCTCTCAGGTTGTTCACCCTCCCCCAGCCCCCTTAAGGAGACTTGGCATTGAGCCAGGACCTGCAGAGAGCACCAGGAATTTGTTATCATAGCCCCCAGCACCCTGGGTGGAATCATCTCATCGTGTCTGCCACATTCACAGGTTCTAACTGCTGCAGCTGAAGCAGTTTCTAGCATCTGCATAAAATGATATGCAAAATAGATTCTCTGTCCCTTACAGAACACACAAAAAAGTGGAGTAAGTGCTAAGAAGGGGAGAAGTATGGATTGCTTGAGTAACATATTTACCCCACTTGGGGGGTACACCAGGGGTTTTCTAGGAGATGAGAGACAAAACACCCTGTAACAACCGCGGCTTACACAAAGTGGCTTATCTCCCCATTATGGCTGCCAAGTGTGGCCCCTTTGGTTGCCTCATGGTTCAAGATGACTACTCTAGCTCCAGCCATTACATCCAAATTCCAACTCCAAGACGGTACTAGTGAACGAAGGGATTAGACTCAAATTGAGCCATAAGTAGTGTTCTCTAGCCTCCCCCGGAAAGCAGTATTCATCCATGTGCAGAGTTAAGAAACCATAGGACAAAGAGCTAAGGCAGCTGCGCTGGCCCTGCCAACCCTTACACGGTTCCAGCCTGGCTCCCTGGCAGCTGCTGTCACTCAGCTGACTTCGTTCAAAGCGAGAGATGCCCGCCGAACCGACCATGCGGCCTCCGACGGGGGGTCGCCAGGTGCTGCCTGGGGGCGGGCGGCTGCCTCCCAGACCCCTGCCGCCGGGGCTGGGGTCGGAGGGATGGACAAGGGCAGTCCCTGACGAGGCTCGGTCATCCACGGGGCGCCCGCAGGAGGAACCTGCGTCCCGCAGGGGCAGTGAGGTCTCGGCCAGCGGGACCCACCCCACGACCCCCAGAATCTTCCACAGAACCCGAATCCGCGGAGTGGCAGAGCGACGGCACACACACAGAGCCGAGTCAGGCTCAGGGCGTCTGGTCCTGTGACCCCGTCATTCCCATTCCGTCCGAGCCGGGGTCCGTCACCAGCGATGCCCGCTCCGCTAAGGAGGCGCTGAGCCCGGGGCGGCACGGCTTCCCGGGCCTCGGAGGTTCGCCTCCTGCGACCCCGTTTCCACCAAACGTGGCTCACCGCGAAGGGCTCTCCCCGGGGCACCAGGGCCCGGCCTCTCGGCTGGGCAGCGTGCAAACCCCGGGCAAGCGAGGATGTCTGTGGTTTACACAGACCCGGGGTGACCTGCGGCCCTGCAAAACGGGGCGCTTTTGGGGAAACTCCACAGAGCCCTTGGGGACCTTCCGGACCCAAAGGCGCTGCTGTCCGCCCAGGGACTCGGGTCCACGGGCGCTAAACCGTGCCCTGGAAACGTGTGCCTGGCCTTGGGCGATGCCGCAGCCCGAGCTCGGCCCATCCAGCTCGCCCCCAGTCCTGGGATTCCGCGCTCGGGGCGCCCCGAGAAGCCTCGTGCACGTCCAGCCAGGTCACACAGCACAGCCACGCCCGCTCCCCCGCCCGAGGCGTCTGCGCAGGCGCACTCGCCCCGGGACGCCCGGCGCAGGCCGGCCCAGTGGGCGTGCCCAGAGGCGGAGGGGCGTGGCCAGAGGGCTGCGGGGGCGGGGCCGGGCGCCCAGCACGCGCGGGGCCAGGGTCTCGGGGGCCGTCCCGTGGGTGTGGCTCGTGTGGGACGGGGACGGCGTCTCGGGGAAACGCAGAGGCCCGCGAGGAGGCCGCCCCGCGCGGCCGCGGGTTTAGGGACGGGGGCCGGCTGCGGCGCCCGGACGTTGGCGGGGGGGTCACATCCGGCGGGGGGGGCGGGCCTCGCGGATTCCGGAAGTGTGGGCGCGGCTGTGGCTTAGCCCGCGGTGGCGGCGGCGGCCCCGGCAGGTGAGCGGGGCCTGGGGAGGGTCCCTGCCCGGCCTCGCGGGCGGGGCCGAGGGCGGGGGGCGGGGGTGGCGCCGGCGCCGGCTCCCGGCTCGCCCCCGCTCGCCCGCCTCGCGCTGGCAGAGGCCGGTGATTGGGCGCGAGGGCCGCGTGACTCCAGCCGCCCCTACCCCTGGCGACGGGAGGGAGGGCAGAGCTCGAGGGGCCGCCCCCCAGCCCTCTCCGGCCCCCGCTTCTCTGCAGCCCCCGGCTCCTGGCCGTGAGCATTGACCGTAGAGCCAGTCTGCCCGTTGTACAGATGGAGAGACTGAGGCCTGCGGGGTCCGACTCGCCACAGGCCGGTGGCGGAGTGGGGTGGCGGGCACTCGTGTTTGACTTCCCGGCCTGTGTGTTTTTGTCAGGGCAGGAGAGGATGTGGCTTCCAGCCTTGACTCTGCCCTTGTCCTTTATTCTGGAGCCAGACCTGGCCCGCGTCTCGCCTGGGCCTGCAGGGTTCAAGGGGGAAGTGGCGTCTGCGCACCCGTAGTGTTTGCCTGTCTTCGCTCCGTTTCCTCCTCACTTCGGGCCAGGTGCTTTCCCACTGTGGCTGGGGAGAAGGGGGTGGGGACCGGGTGTCGGGGCCCGCCCCGCTGGCCTCCACGCCCCGCACTGCGGGCTTGCGGGCTCGCCTTCTCAGCGACACCTGCCACCCTCCTGGGAATGCCCGTCTTCCTCCCAGCACACCTCAGGACCCGGTCCCTCCTCCTCTGCGCTGTCCCAGTTCTGTCTGCCTCAGACCCTGGCCACTCCCTCCCCTGGTTCCGTGCCTCTTTCCCAGGAGTGCTGTTTCCTACAGGGGCACCGGGTCTGCGCCTCGGGCCCCCGAGCTGGAAGTGGAGGTGACCCCGGACTTGGGGAGGAAAGACTTTGGCTGGTTCCAAGCTGGGGCTCTGGCTGGTGGGTGGGTCTGAGGACCGGCTGCTGTTGGGGTGCAGGACTGGATGCTGAGGGAGTGTTTGCTCTTGGTGGCCGCAGCGCCCAGGATTTTTCCTAGATTATCTTGGAGCTCTGGCCTTGTGCCTCTGTGATCCATTAGTCAGAAAATGTTCCTTCGTCCCGGCAGCCTCTGGTGGCTGCTTGGCAGGTGCAGTCGCGCTAACTGATGTGTTGCTGGGTGGGGGCCACACTGGATTCTGCAACACTTCCAGGTGGGTGGTGAGCCCCTTTCACAGGTTTGGTGAGCCACCGAGATGTTAGGGAACTTGGCCAGTGTCACACAGCCTATGAGCACCTGCGTTGCAGTTTCTAACCCATCAGTCTCACCTCCACGGTAAATGTGATTTTTACAGCAAGATTCATTTACTTTGAAGGTCAGAGTTACAGGGAGGGAAAGATTTTCCGTCACTGATTCTCTCCTCAGATGGCCACAACAGCCAGGGCTGGGCCAGGCCAAAGCCAGGAGTACAGGGGCTTCGTCTGGGTCTTCCAGGTGGGTGCAGGGGTCCCAAGCATTTGGGCCATCTTCGGCTGCTTTCCCAGGGACGTTAGAGGGAGCTGGATCAGAAGTGGAGCAGCCAAAAGTTGAACTGGCGTGCGTACAGGATGCAGGGTCACAGGCTGCGGCCTAAGCAGCTGCACCACAACACTGGCCCCATAAATGTGATTGTTTAAAAAAAAGTTTATTAATTTATTTTTACTTGAGAGACAGATCTACAGAGAGGAAGAGATCGATCCTCCCATCTGTTTATTCCCAGATGCTCACACCAGCTGGTGCTGGGCCAGGCCAAAGCCAGGAGCCGGGGGTTCCATCCGGGTCTCCTGTGGGTAGCAGGGGCTCAAGGACTTGGGCCATCATCTGCTGCCTTCACCTAAAAACGAAGCTGGATTGGAAGCGGAGGCGGGACTCGAACCTGGCACTCCGGTGTAGGATGCAGGCATCCCAAGCAGTGGCTTCAACCCCAGGTCCACAGTGCCTGCCCGGAGTGTGCTGCTGACTTGCCGATCTGGCAGTTTCCTAAACTTGCTGGGCCTGAGGACTACTCTGTGATGCCTGTCACGGGTACAGAGCCCTGCCCCTGGAGATTGTGCCTGGAGGGGACCCCAGGCATCGCCTTTGAACAAGTGCTGTGGGCGATTCTTGCTGTCAGGAGGTGTGGGAAGCCCTGCCCCAGGAGCTCTGTGGATTTGCTGGGCCCTGGGAGCCTGGGAGAGAGATTGTGAGTAAGGATTCCCGTTTGCTTCTTGCTTTGCAATGTGGTGATGAAGGGACGTGGGGATAAGTAGCCTTGTCATCATTTCTGGACACTGTTGGCCAGCAGTAGTAGGGTTTTTCCAGGCTGACATAATCCGGTCATTGGAGACCTTGTTTCCGTGTGTCCTGTGGAAATTCTGTCGCGGGTTTCCTCGCAGGATCTGTGGTTTTCAGAAGGTTCTGATGTGTTCCTGGATGGAGGCCCCATGGCAAAGGAGTCTCTGTAGTGGCAGCAGTCTCCTGGGTCGTGCTGACTTTAAAGTCCTGTTTACTTCGCAGGTGCCCCATCGACTTCACTTCTTTGTTGCTTCCATTGGTTTATGTGAAAGACTGAGCAAATTCCAAACAGGTTTGTCTTGCTTGAGTTGAGTCTGACAAGTGGGGCCCTCAGGGTTTGGGTTGGGCCCGTGAGGAACCATGCGCTTCAGATAACTCAGGACAGGTAGGCCTAGCTGCAGACTGGAAAATACTTAAGAGTCTCACTGCTGACGTACCTGGTCCTTCTTCAGCGGGATTACGTGAGTTAAAGGGGGAAATTCATACTACCCTTTTATTCCCTGGTCCAAGAAACCTTGACTTCATACTTTGTGTGATTGGAATTGTTTCAGATCTACTGGGGCTTGTTTTCTGGCCCAGGGTGTGGTCTGTGTTGGTTAATGTGCTGTGAAGTTGTGAGAAGAATGTGTGTCCTGCCGTTGGGTGGCATCTTCTGTGCATTTCCGTAAAGCCAGGTTGGTTGGGGCTATGGATTCAGTATGGTTCGGGTGACCCCAGGGACCAGTGTTTAAAGCCTTGGTCCCCAGGTGGTACTGCTGGAAGGTGAGGGTACCTTTAGGAGGTGGGGCCTACGGTGAGTGCTTGGGTCATTGGGGGTATCGGGTAGTTCTTGTGAGACGGTGGTTACAGTGGAAGAGAGCCTGGCCCTTCCCTCCCTCTCTGCTCTTCCGGTTTGAGATGTGACCACTTGTTCCAGTGTGCACTGCTGTTGTTGCCATAGGCCATCCGCTGTCTCCCATCCGCCATAAGGCCCTCACCAGAACCGAGTGGTTGCAGGTACCATGCCCTTGACTTCCAAAACTGTGAGGTAAATGAACCTCTTTTGTTTCTAAGTCACCCATGTTAAGTATTTCCTTATGAGAACTAGAAGCTGACGAATTCAGTGGGTAGTGTTGTCCAAGCCTTGTGTCCTGTCGGATTTTCTGTGTACTGTTCCATCAATTATTGAGAGAGTGGCATTGAAACTTTTGACTGTAATTGTGGCTTTGACCATTTCCCCTGATAGTTTTGTATATTTATTTAAAAATTTAGTTCTTTATTTTCATTTTATTTGAAGGGCAGAAGGACAGAGACAAAGAAGCAGATGGAGAGAGCTCTTCCATCCAGTGGTTCACCACCAAATGCCCACAGCAGCGAAGGCTGGGCCAGGTCAAGGCCAGGGGCCTGGAATTCAGTCTGGGCCTCTTCATCTGGTATGCAGGGACCCGGGTGTGCATTAGCAGAAACCAGGCAGTTCAAAGTGGGATGTGACGTCTCAAGTGGTGACGTAACTGCTGAGCCAGACGCCCACCCTCACCTGGTAGTTTTATCAGTTGTTATTCATGTATCTTGAAGCTCTGTTGTTAAGTGGGTAAACATTTCCCTTGATGCATTTACCTCGTATAATGAAATGCCCCTTTTGATCTCTGGAAATGTTCTTTTGCCCTGAAATCCACTTTGCCTGATACTAATATAGGAATCTAGTTCTAAAAATCAGTGTTAGTGGATTGATATACAGAATGTATAAAGAACTCCTATAACTCAGCAACAAAGAAGCAGATAACTCAGTTCAAAACTGAGCAAGAGACTTGAGCAAATGTTGATCCAGAGAAGATAGCAGATGGGCAGAAAGCCAATGAGAAGACGCTCACCATTACTAATTATCAGCGAAAAACAAATCAAAGCCATAATATGCTACCAAGTTACAGAGAAGCAGAGCCAGAGAGAGGGAGAGAGGGAGGGAGGGAGGGAGGGAGAGAGAGAGAGAGAGAGAGAGAGAGAGAGGTCTTCTATCTGCTGATTTACTCCCCAAATGGCCGCAACAGCCAGAGCTGTGCCAATCTGAAGCCAGGAGCTGGGAGCTTCTTCCGGGTCTCCCATGCGGGTGTAGGGGCCCAAGGACTTGGGCCATCTTCCACTGCCTTCCCAGGCTGTAGCAGAGACATGGATCGTAAGTGGAGCAGCCGGGACTCGAACCAGCGCCCATATGGGATGCCAGCACTGCAGGCGGCCACCACACTACAGTGCCGGCCCCAGGATGGCTGCTTTTATTGTTGCTGTTGTTGGTTTTTGTTTGTTTTTAAATCTCAGGAAGTATTAAGTATTAGTGAGAGTGTGGAGAAATTGAAACCCTTCTGCATTTTTTTTTTCTGGGAACCTAAAATGATGCAACCTATGTGGAAAACAACATGGAAGCTCCTCAAAAAATCAAACACTGGGGCTGGCATTGTGGTGTAGCTGATAAAGCCACCACTTGCAATGCCAGCATCCCATGTGGGTGCCAGTTCCTGTCCTAGCTGCTCCAGTTCTGATCCAGCTCCCTGCTAGTGGACTGAGAAAAGCAGCGGAAGATGGCCGAAGTGCTTGGGCCCCTTTAACCCTTGTGGAAGACCTGGGAGAAGCTCCTGACTTCAGCCTGGCCCAACGCTGGCCATTGTGACCATCCAGGGAGTGAATCAGTAGATGGAGAATCTCTTTCTGTGTCTCCCTCTCTCTCTGTAAGTCTGACTTTCAAATAAATAAATACATCTTAAAACGAGAATTAGACATAGCCTACCACGTGATCCAGCAGTTCCAGTTCTGGGTATATACTTAATAGAAGTGAAAGCAGAATCTGACATTGTGGCTTCGCGAGTTCAGTCACATCTCCCACAATGGAGCGCCAGTTCAGGTCCCAGCTGCTCTGCTTCTGATCTGACTTCCTGCTGCTGCTCCTGGGAAGGCAGCAGAGGACGGCCCAATTCCTTGTACACTTGCCACCCACGTGGGAGACTACGGATGCAGTTCCTGGCCTCTGACTTCAGCCTGGCCCAGCCTTGGCTGCTGTGACCATTTGGAAAGTGAACCAGCAGATGGAAGATTCCCCTGTCTCTGTGTCTTTCTCTGTCTCTCTCTCTATCACTTTGCCTTTTAAATAAATAAATAATCTTAAAAAAAAATAAGAACTCAAGCAGATATTTGCATACCTGTATTAATTGCAGCATTATTTACCATAGCCAATAGCTGTGTGTTATCTAGCAAATGAATATACAATGTGTAGTATATCCATTAATAGAATATCATTCAGTCTGTAAAAAGGAAGGAAAATTTGACACGAGCCACATGAGTGACCCTTAAAGGAATTATGTTAAGTGAAATAAGCCAGTCACAAAATAAAAATATTATGTGATTCTTCTTAAAAAAAAAAAAGCGCTTTGAATGTGATTATTGATATGGTTGGGTTTATATCTGCCATCTTGTTACTTAGCTTCAGTCTGTCCTGTGTTGTTTATTCTCCTTTGTCTTCTTTTTCCTAATTTCTTTGGGATTGAGTAATTTCTGTGATTCCCTTCTGTTTCCTTTGTTGGTTTGTTATCTCCCCACCACCACCACCCCCGGCAGCCCCTCTTTCGGTGGTTGCTTTAAGGTAGATCATATGGCCCTTTAGTTCATCACAGCCTATCCTCAGATATTCCATCCCTTTCCAGAGTGGATGAGTG
The DNA here is from genome assembly GCA_949820135.1 of Sylvilagus floridanus. Lineage (NCBI taxonomy): Eukaryota > Metazoa > Chordata > Mammalia > Lagomorpha > Leporidae > Sylvilagus > Sylvilagus floridanus. The sequence continues at coordinate 114,595,592 of OX463224.1, read as the reverse complement.
AGACTCTGGTGAGAGGCGGCTGATTCCCTCCCTCTGGGCCTTTGTGCTGGAGTCACATGTTTCACTTCTAGGATGTTGAGTGTTCCACAATAGATTGTTACTATGTGTTTGCTTTAAGTAGTTACTGTCAAGGAGACCAGAAAGCAAAGGAAGGTCTTTTGTATCTGCCCACTTGTCTGTCCTTCCTGGTGCTCTGCATTCATTGCTCCAGTTGAGCTCGCCACCTCCCTCCTGTTCCTCTGTCTGAGGACTTCCTTTTAACACTTGTAGTGTTGGTCTGGTGAGGATTCTTCCAAGTTTTGGACGTATGAGAAGGTACTTTATTTTGGCTTTGTGTTTGAAAGTTATTTTCCCCGTGTGTGGAATTTTAAGTTGACTGTTCTCTCACTGCTTTATAAATGTTGTCCAATGTCTTCTACCTGTGTTGTTTCAGGTGCAGAATCTGCTTTTACTCTGTTTTTTTCATTTATTCCATTTATCACTGGGTTTAATTTAATTATGACGTCTTTTAGTGTCGTTTTCTTCATGTTTCTTAGGTTGGAGTTAATTGAGTATTTTCAGACCTGTGGGTTTATAGCTTTTATCAGATTTGGGAAATTTTCAGCCAGGAATCCTTCATCTCTTTTTACATTCCTGTTCTGTCTCCTCTCCCGCAGAGACTCGAGTTTCATGTGTGTAAGGATGCTTGAAGGTGTTCCACAGTTCTCGGATTAATTTTTCCCTCATCTTTTTTCCTTTTAATGGTTTCTTTTAGTTTATTCTACTGCTGTGTTTACATTCACTGATCTTTTCTTCTGCAGTGTCTAATCTGCTAGTATTCTCACCCACTATACTTTTTATCTCAGATAGTGTAGTTTTTACCTCTGGGAATTTTTTTTTTTTTTAAGATTTTATTTATTTGAAAGGCAGAGTGACAGGGAGAGAGGGAGAGACAGAAATATTCCATCTGTTGGTTCACTTCCCAAATGACCACAGCAGCCAGGACTGGGCCAGGCCAACCAGGAGCCAGGAACTCCTGCCAACTCTTCCTGTGGGTGACAGGGGCCATCGTCTGTTGTCTTCTCAGGTCCAGTAACAGGAAAGGGTTGGAAGCAGAGTGGGGTGTCGGTGCTGGTGTGGCCAGCAGTGATTTAACTCGCTTTGCCACAGTGCCAGCCCCGTTCCCTCTAGGAGGTTTGACTTGGCTCTTTTTTTAATCTCTATATCCATGTCTTCGTTTACCATGTCCCATCTTCCTTTAGGCTTCTTGAACATACGTGACTGTGGTAACTGCCCTCCTGACATGTTATCTGTGTAATTTCTGGCGTTGTTTCTGTTCATTGTTTTCCTCACTGTGCTGCATGTTGTCTTGCTTCTTTGTATTTCCATTAATTTTTTATAGGATTTCAGTTGTTATTTTTACCTTGTTGGGCACTGGATATTTTTGTATTTCTATAAATATTCTCAGCACTGCTTTTGGACAGTTGAGTTACTTGGAAACAGTTTGATCTTGTAAAGGCTGCTCCTCAACTGTGTGCTGGGGTCAGAACAGCCATTCGACCAGGGCTAGTTCTTCCCCTCTCCAGAGGCAGGTCCTCCAGTGTATCCATGTCCTGAGCGTCCTGAGGTTTTCCCTCTGTGCCTGGTGGGGACCCCAGCTATTCCCGGCTCAGCTGGAGATCAAGGGTTGTCCCCTCTGCTGCTGGTCCCTATTGATCAGTACAACCTGAAAACTGGAGGATACCCTGGGTGGGTTTTTAGGGTTCTCTTTCTTTATTAGAAAATAATATTTACTAAATTTATTTACTTGAGGAGAGAGAGAGAAAGAGAGAGAGAGATCTTTCATCCACTGATTCAGTCCCCAAATGCCATGACTCCGTCTGGTCAGGTTTGAGGGTGGTGGGGACCCACGGACTTGAGCTGTCACTGCTGCCTCCCAGGGAGTGCATTAGCAGGACTCGAACCCGTGCGCTGCAATACAGACTGTGAGTGTCCCAAGCAGCAGCTCAACTCCCCACTGGGGTTCTCACTCTGTGAACTCCTCCCCATATTCCGCCCCGTGAGCTCTGGCTGCTTTGGCCTCCCTGGCCTGCGTCATCCCTCTCCCCAGCTCCTGGGGTGGCCGGGGCCTCTCTGGTCAGCAGGCTGGGGCACCGTTAGTGCTCCCCTTGTTCCCACTCAGGGTCACTCTTCTGGGCTGCCTGATGCCCAGTGTTTGAAAACTGTTGTTTTATTTCTTTTGTCTGGCTTTTTAGTTGCTTGAGGTGGGAGAATAACTTTCAAGTTCTTTGATATTGGCTGAAAGTAAGCTCTCACTGGGTGCCTGGTGTGTGCTCAGCATTGACCTGGGTGATGGGGGGCAGAGGTGAACCAGACAGGGGCTGTGCCCTGGGGCGCTCCCATTCCTGCTGAGGGCACGTGCTGGTTCCTGCATATGGTGCTGGAAGGCGGGCTGAGCCCTGTGGGAGGCGCTGGCAGTTGAGGGATGGGCGGGTGCTTTGTAGATGTAGGACAGAGTCCCCCAGGCAGTGGGAAGGGTGGAAACACTGTGCATGGGGATCCTTGGCGCAGGGACCCAGGTCCTGCGGGTCTGTGTCGTGACTGGAAGTACAATTCGTGTTCTGAGCTCAGTAGAGCAGAAAGAGCTGGGAGAGCCGAGCAGCCCGGGGTATGGAGGGAGAGCTTGCCGGTGAGGAAGGTTGGGGTCAGCTGAAACAGGGCCTTGTTTGCCAAGCCACGCAGCCCTGGATTTTGGACTTCACGCCAGAGCCCCGGGGAGCCACGGGCAGTGTGCAGTGGGGCTGAGAGAGCTCTGACTGTTCTCCAGGGGCTCCTGCGGAAGAGGGTGTCAGAGCCAGCGGGCAGCTGCCACAGAGGCTCAGGGTCGACCTCGGCACAAGGACCACAGTGAGTCTGGTGCCCAGTCAGCCGCTGCTACAGCATTGCCACCTTTCACCTGTTTGATTATGGCCTTGGTGGACTCCCGTGTGAGTCAGGGGTATATATGAGGAGCTTCTGGCTCGGTTCCTCGGGGTGCTTCAAGCTGTCTGCTTGTTTATGATTCCATGGAGTCATAAAGCCTGTGGACCCAGAGGTTCCTAAGGTCAGGCCCGTCACAGGCAGCCACCCTCCTTACACCCACCAAGGCTGCCGGAAGTCAGTGAGCACAGCGTCTCACCATTCGGGACTTTGGACAGACGCACCTTGTGAAGTGTTTGTCCCGTGTGTCTTTGCCTTGCCCTTCGTCTTGATCCTTCCTAAGGGATGAGGGAATCTGCTCAGCTTGCACGGTGCAGATTAGACGTGTGAGGACAGGAGGCTGCCAACAACAGACCGAAACCCTCTCCGAGCCATCTGAACGGTGGGGAGAACCGAGGAACGCTTGGAAGCCTGGTGTGAAGTCCTGGAGGCTGTTTGTCTTTTCAAGTCAGAGCCACTCGCTGGAGAAGGAAGAGGCCTCACCGGGTGGCTGGGTTGTACCAGCAGGAGGCCTGCTTGTTCAGTCCCTGGTTCTTGGCCTACTGAACTGATTGTATCCGGCTGTTAGGCCGCTCGGTTGTGGATGCCTTCCCCGGAGCGGCCTTGCATTTTCTGTCCTCAAAGTCCACATAGGAAGTGCTTGCAGGGCAGGAGGTAAGAAGGGGCTGGGTGCGTGAGCCCGGCCGCAGTCCCAAAGATCACCCCCCACTCCGGCACCAGCTCAGTTCATGTTCACCAGAGGCTCGTCTCAGAGGAGAAACTGAGGCCTGGAGAGGTTAGGTTACCCAGGAAGTGACTGAGCATGCAGGGCTGGCTGCCTGACAGACGCCAGGCCTCTCGTTGCTGGGTCCCTGGCCAAGCTGAGCTCCAGGGAGGCACAGTGGCTCCTGGTGCCCCTGGGGGATCGGAGCCCCTGTGTACCTGGCTGAAGGAGACCAGCCACCATGCTGATGTTTGCCGTGGCGGCGTATACGTAATCTGACAGACCTACTCTTTAGGAAGCTCAGTAGTGACAGCCATTTGTTAAGTTGGTCCCCAGAGCTGGGCACTGCGTTTTGTGGACATGGCCTTGATCGAGAGGTGGCCTTGTCTAGTGGTGAAGAGCGTGGGCCCCAGGCTGGACCACCTTGGTTGAAACTTAGGCTCTGGTGTGTCCTCCTTGTGAGACTGGGTGTGCAGGAAACTTCTCTTAAGCCTGGTTTTCTCCTCTGCAAATGGAGAAAGCCAAGGGCAAACAGTGGCCTGGGCTCACAGTGAGGACTGCGTGAATTTCTGCATAGCAAGTGCCTAGAACAGTGCCCTGTGCCTGGAGAGCGCTATGCCCGTCGGCTGCGAGCGCTGCGCTTGCTTCTGTTTGCTGACGGGATGGCGAGACCCAGGAGCCGATCCCAGCGGTAGGTGGGAAAGCCTGGTTTGACCCCTCTTTGCTGCTGCAGAGCCCCTCCCCGACTCCCCCTGCTGAGCCGTCCCAGCTGACGGGGAGCAGGAATGGTGGCATGTGGATGGCAAGGGTTGGGTCGCTGGAGGTGATGGGTTAGGACAGGGGTTTTCAGATGTTCTGGGAGCGGGTCTCAGGTTCCCTCTTGAGGTGGAGGGGAAACTGAGCTGGGAGAGTATGGTCCCTGTCCCTGTCCCCTGCTCCTCCCTTCACCAGAGCATCTTCTGTGTTCTGTTCTATGCAGTGGGGGTTGGGATAATATGTCTGGGGGCGGGGGAGGAAACCTCTTTTCCTAGACAGATTTGAAAAATGACAGCAGCAGGCAGGGCACAGCAGGCATGAAGGGAAAGGAGTGTCCCATCCTGACAGTTAGGAGGTGGGGGCGGGAGGGGATTGGCAAGCCGCAGGGGAGGCAGAGGAGGCTGGAGGCCTCTTTAAGAAATACTCACCCTGGAGCTGGTGGTGTGTTGCCGCAGGTTCAGCCACTGCCTGCAATGCTGGCCTCTCGTAGGAGTGCCAGTTGGAGTCCCAGCTGCTCCACCTCCAATCCAGCTCCCTGCTCATGCACCTGAGAAAGCAGCAGAAGATGGCCCAAGTGCTTCGGCGCCTCCACCTATGTGGAGTTCCAGGCTCTTGGCTTTGGGCTGGCCCAGGCCTGGCTGTTGTGGCCAATTGAGGAATGAATCTACAGATGAAAGATTCTGTCTCTCTCTCTCTTTGACTCCACCCCTTATATAAATAAATAAATCTTTTTAAAAAATTTATTTATTTGACAGATAGACAGTGAGAGAGAGACGGACAGAGAGAAAGGTCTTCCTTCTGTTGGTTCACTCCTCAAATGGCTGCCACGGCCAGAGCTACGCTGATCCAAAGCCAGGAGCCAGGTGCTTCCTCCTGGTCTCCCATGCAGGTGCAGGGCCCAAGCACTTGGGCCATTCTCCATTGCCCTCCTGGGCCACAGCAGAGAGCTGCATTGGAAGAGGAGCAACCAGGACAGAATCCGGCACCCATATCAGATGCTGGCGCTGCAGGCGGAGGATTAACCAAGTGAGCCACGGCCCTGGCCCCATACATACATAAATCTTTTAAAGATATAAAGAAAATCCTCACGCCCAAGTGCCACAGGACAGCTGTGGGAATGCCACTTTGGAACTTGCAGATGGGCAAGGAGATGTGCTTAAGAGACTCAGGGTCACTGATGAGACACGGCCGAGATTTGACGTCAGAGGCGAGGGGACCCGAGACCTGAGCTGGCCTGGAGGACTGGAAGTGAAAGTGGGAAGCTGAGGCCATTGAGGCTGGGAGGGGCCTAGAAAAAGATGAGTGAGGAAGAGTGGGAATGCAGGCATTTGGAATGCAGGTGAGGAGCTCCTCAGGATTGGGACGGGACCCTTGAGTGAATGGACTGGGTCGTTGGAGGAAGTGAGGCTCCAGGGGCTGCGGGGGGCTCAGGCCTGCCCTCTGCTGCCGGAGCGCAGCAGCTGGAAGGGCGGCCATGCCACTGAGAGGCCAAGTCTGCCACTCCGAGTAAAGGGGCGTTGCTGCTGGGTCTTCTCACTTGGGGGCATTGGGGCCAGAGGGAGGGTTCCGGGGACCCGAGGAGCTCAAGGATGGGCTGGCACGGGCCTTCCTGCAGCCGTCTGGTAAGAGGCCGGCGCCCCGTAGCTGTGCGTCCACGCTTGTTTGCAGACCTTGATTCTCATTGGTTTGGAGTCTGCTTCGGAAAACTGCTCGCTTTGCCTCTGTCTGGGACCAGCTCTCTCACAGTCCTCTGAGGCGCGCCTCGTGGACTGCTGGCAAGGCTGCCAGGTGGCGTCTTATGACCAGGAGGGTGAGGGGGTGGGAGTTAATACTGCCTGGAGCCTGCAACGGCAGACCTGTGGCTTGGTGGGCTCTCTGGACTCGTAGAGACTGTCTTTTCTTTCTTAATGAATCTTTACAACCATGGTAGTAGTAGCCGCGTTTTATAGGTGAGAAACAGAATGAAAAGAGCTGAGTCTTTTGCTCAGGATTCCATAGCTGGTAAAAGGTCAAGCTGGGATTTCAGTCTAAGAGCATTTGGCTCTAAAGCCGTGGACGCTTGCCCTTCCCGCTGACTTTGGTATTTAGCGCGCTGGACGGCGGGGAGGGATCTGCAGCCCCAGCCCTAGCAATTCCTTGGGAAGACTGGGAAGCACAGAGTCCCTTTCTGTCTCCTGCCCTCCGGCTCAGCACACTGGGGGAGCTTTGGCTGAGGGAGAGCAGCAGGGGGATTTTACTTGTTTGTTTAACCTCTCACGGGAAGTCAGGAGACTTAAAGCATTTTGGAGAAGGACAACTAGGTGAAGTCAGCCAGTGCTCCCTCATGAAGCAGCAGGGTTCTGAGCAATGTTTCTGAGACAACAGCAGGGTGAGGGGTGGAATGGGGCCACTTCCCTGTGTAACACGTGCAGATTGAACTTTGCAGGTTGCCATGGCCACGGCTTCTTCCAATACCATAGTCAGAGGTGGGAAATTTGCAAATAACTGAGGGACTTTATAATGCTCCATGCAGTGGGATTTCAGACTTGGAAGTTGCTGGCAAGTAGGCATTGGCTGCAGGGCAGGAGCTGGCAGAGGCTGGGGCCTGCCCTGCCCACTCCAGGCCTATCGATTCAGCGATATCATTTGATGTTTGACGTTTGATGCAGTGTCACACCCAGGATTTCAGAGCCACCCTTAATCCTCAGGTTACTCCCAAGAGGCAGGCTCCCTAGTGTTCGTTCAGCACACAGCAGTCGGCTAAGCCCCCTCAAAGGTATTTGCTCAAATGATTAACTCAGCAAGCGGCACTCTCGGGGTGCAGTTGTCATGGCGCCCCATTTTCCAGCTAAGGAACCTGAGGCGGGAGGACTCACTCCAGGTCACGTAGTTAAAGAGCTGAGACCCACGTTCTGTGCTGTTCTTCCCCCCCGTGCTGTGGAGGGAGAGCTGGCTTTACCCATGTTGGCAGAGCGAGGCAGGGTCCCACAAGCCATCTCTGAACAGGTCCCACACTGGTAGCTTGCTGTCTAGAAAATGCCGCATTTTGCTTCCTGCTTTACTTTTATCCCCAGCTTTTTCCTGCAAATGATCTCTGGTCAGTTGAGGCTAGAAAGCTTCTTCCCAAAGTCTACAAAATAGAACTAATAGTACGGGTTGATTTTGGTGCAAAAAAAAAAATGAAACCCATGATTTTTTTCTGAAACACATGTTCCATTTCATGCAGTCTAAGACATTTTTTTTGCCCCCAAATAACCTCAGGCTTTTAATTCCATTTTTCCATGCACCTCTGGAAGTCCCCTCATATTTTTATCTTTGAGGTAAAAAGTTATGGCAAAGGTCCTCACTGAGCCAGAACTACCAATATGTTCACTTAATGTGTCCCTAAGATCTGGAAGGCTGCCCTGAGTGCCCCCACACCTCTCTGCCCCAAGGTTGTGCCGTAACCTCTGCTGAGTGGCCAGAAACAGAGCTACAGGTGGCCCATAATCTGCCTTGGCGCCTCGCTGTCTCCCACTAGATCTTGTTCCCCTGGTCAAGGCTTGTGGGATCATTGAGTCAAGACAGGAAGGCATGAAACGAAGTTGAGACCTGAGATAGGAGCAGCAGGGGCCAGTGGCCAGAGATGCCCGATCTCCTCCACGTGGGGTGGACTGCAAGGGCCAGGCCTCTGCCCCACTCTGGCAAGAGGTAGATGCCAGGTCACCTGTGGAGTGTGTCTGCCACCTCTCTTCTCTCCCCACTGCCTTGTCCCTCCTGTGCCCTGCACATGCCGCCCACAGACGGTCCGGTTACACACTACAGCCAGTTTTTTACAGCCTTGAGTTGGCTGCTGAGATTTCCACACGGGGAAGTGCAGCCGGATCTGGGTTCCCAGCCTCACTGGAGAACTGGCAGGCCTGGGCCTGGCGAGCTGGGCCTGCCCTCCTCCCCACAGGAAGTGCCTGGAGCCTGGGCAGGACCTGTGCCGCTTTGCAGAGGGCCACACTCCCTCCTGGGGACAGCCTGGCCCTTGCAGGTGGCTGGGGTGTGACCTCTGGTGGAGGTGGGGGAAGGGGCTGGGTCAGAGCCCTGCTGTGAGGAAATTGGGTATCACGGGTGAGCCCATGGCTTCCCAAGTAACAGCTCAGCAACACCCCAGTTCTCTCCTGGTGACCCCTGCTACTTGTGCCACTCCAAGAAGTGCTGGTTGGGCCTTTTCTGCCGCATGGGCAACTGGGAGTCAGGGTGCTGCCATCCTGGATGCCTAGGCTTTGGGGCCACCTCTTAGCCGCTTGGGAGCCTTGGGTGGAAGATTTTCCTTGCTGCCTTTGGCCGTCCTTGTTGGCTCTGGGGAGCAGGCAAGAGACTTGTGCAGGAAAGGCCCCAGTAGCTTCCAGGGCGGGTGGTGCAGTGATAGATGCACAGGGTGGCCCTCCCTGCCCTGCCTGACCTGCTGTGTGAGGGCGTGGCTTGGGTGGGGCTCGTGATCCCTGGGTCTTCAAACGAACCCTGCTGTCCTCACACCCATTGCTGGGCACAGAGGAGGCAGAGGTGGTGGAGAAGTGGAAGCACAGAGCAGGGACAGGACTGGGCCTCTGCGAGGTGACCCCCAGTTCCCATAAGGCCTTGGGGTAATACCCTTCCTGTTTCTGTCTGGGCTTCATTTCATCCTTGAGTTAGGGGCAGGCACACCCTCCGCTTACTCACTAGTGTGGTTGTAAACTAATGGGAGAGTTTGCAGAGGCTTTGATCCCAGGAGAAAGAAGCAGCGTGAGGGTTTACTTACCCATGTTACAGGCGAGATAAATTAGATCCCTAAAAAGAGAATGTTGGACCTGCAGCCACTGGGTAGAGTCCTGGGCACACTCCGTTCCGGAAGCAGTGGGGACAGTGCCTCATACACAGGCCTGGATACCTCCAGAAGCAGAGAGGCCAGAGAGCAGGGTGGGCAGTGCTGGCTGGAGGAGCCCCCTTGCCTTCCTTGCGCCGGCTCCCACGCAGTGTGGGGTCTCCTGGCCTCTTTGAAGCCCATCTTGTGGCAGCCCTGGTCTTCGTTTGAATCTCCCTGCAGAGCTGGCCAGAGTTCTGCTCTTTTCCTGTGAGTTGTATCCAGACATTCTGCCTGTTGGTTCTGAGAGTGTGGTGGCCACGCTGACGCTGCCTCACGGGCTGACGCTCCTTGTCCTGGGACTGCCCGACTAGAGCTGGCATCCTGATGTGCAAGCCCCCATCCCTGTGGATGTCACCCATCACCCTGCCGAGTGGAAGCAGCAGAGCCAAGTGTGTGTGCTCCCCCACCTGTGCTGTGTCCTGGGGGACAGACCCCTTCTCCTGGGGGTCTTGCTTGTCCTCCCTGTTCCCTCAGAGGGTTGGAGGAAGGGAAAAGGAAGACAATCTATGCCCAACCAGGAGGACCTGGCTGGCCCTCTTACAAGGAAGGCGTCATTCAAAGTTGAGCTTTCGAGTCTGGAGGACTTAGGACTTGGCTTCAGCAGGAGCTCCTGGGACTCTGATGCAGGTGTGGAGAGCCCTGGGCCTGGAAGGCACTGCCACTTCCACGCTCCTTGACCTTGGTTAAGTGACCTCACCTCTCTATGCCTCTATAGGGCGATACTTTTTGTCTTCTTTTTGTAAAAGATTGGTTTATTTGAGAGGCAGAGTGACAGAAAGAGAGACAGGGGAGACAAAGATCTTCCATCCACTGTTTCACCCCCAGAGGCCTGCAGCAGCCGGGACTGGGCCAGACTGAAGCCAGGAGCCAGGACCTCCATCCAGGTTTCCCACATGGGTGGCAGGGGCCCGGGTACGTGGACCGTTGTCCGCTGCCTTCCCAGGCGCAGTATCTGGAAACTGTATTAGCAGAGTAGCCAGGACTCGAACTAGTGCCTTGATAGGGGATAGGGGAGTCCCGTGGAAGGCTTCCCCATCCCCACGATGCCTGCCCCTCCTCGGGGTGATACCGATGCCTACTGTGCGAGATGGTTATGTGGTCCCCAGATCCTTCCTCAGTGCTTACTGTGGTCTAGATCCTCTCTGTTCTCCCGTTGGGGAAAACTGAGGCCTGAAGAGGTAACAGAGCTGAGACTCAGAACCCTGGAGGTCGGCTTGCTGAGTCTGACCTGGAAGCCCTAGGCCGGCGGTTCTCAGAAGGCGTTCCAGGAACCCACGGGTGTCTGCAAGGCCGTTTCGGGTCAGAGCAGTTCTCGTCATGAGTCTAAATGCGATTTCCCTTTCCCACCTGACTAGACAGTGGTATTTTGGAGCCTACACAACCCAAGATCGTGTCGTCATTCTGACAGCTGATGAGAACGTGTGTGCGCATTCTTGAGTTTAAAATCTCTCCCTTCTGGTTTCTAATGTTAGATACCCGTCTGGTCACACTGCACAGTTCTATGGCATGGGACTCTTCTGCCAGCATTTGCTTTTGGCCCTGCACCAGGCCACTTGGCCTGAGTTATCTCAGTGACCCTTGCTTCCTGTCCTGGGATGGAGGGGTCATTGCTAGGCCCATTCTGCAGGTGAAGAACTTGAGGCTTGGGCGCTCCCACGGGTGCGAGGCCCCACCGCTGGCGAGTGGCTCTCTGGAGCCTGGGTCCTTGTGAGTTTTGTGTCTTCCATCTGTTGCTCCTGTTCGTGGCAGGCCCTTGGCCTGGTGGCAGGATAGCAGTGTGCCTCCCCGGGTCCTGCTCTGTCACCGGTCTCTGCGCTCTGCAGTCTTTGACCAGGGTTTGGAGAGCAGTGGGGCGAGGTGTGCGCAGAGTGCAGGTTTGAGTCTGGGCTCTGCCATTTGCTCACTGTAGCCTCCCTGATCTTTCTGATCCATCCTCTGACTGCACATGTGACAATTACTGCTACTGGGCATTACTTGGGGAGACTGTGCAGGTGAAACTCACGTGGCAGGTGCTCGCTCAGAGACCAGTGGCCTCCATTGTGATGTGTCTGTCATGGAGCTGTCCTCTGCCTTAAATCTAGCCGTGGTGCACCTGCATAGGTGTCCCTGGGAGCAGCTCCCTCCAGCACGGTGTCACAGGTGGGATGGGCCACCCTCATTGGCACGGAGCGTCTCCCGGGACTCAGGTGCACACGGGAGTTTGGCCATCCCTGTTGCGCTCAGCCTCAGTAGATAGCAGGCAGTGGTGATGCCCCTGGTGGGACCCCTGTCTGTCTGTAGGGAGTCCTCATAGTTGTCGTTTAAGCCAGCACACTTGGAGCATTAATAGCTGTGGGGAGTGAACTGGGACTCTCCTGGCAGGTGGGGATGCATGGTCACTCTACAGGCTTTGGAGGTTTTCCCTTCATATTATGCAAATAGAAACTAGGTTGCTTCTGTCCACACGGCACTCACTCCAGTCCTGATTCCCAGCTGCCTCCTCAGCTGTGTCAGCAGCATGGCTCCCCCGGGCTGGCAGCCAGTACTGGAGGCCTGCGGAGGACCCATGACCTCTGCGGTGCTGGGATGTTGGGAAAACAAGCATAGCCCTTATAATGAGAAAACCCTCCATGAAAGCGATGAAATGCACATCTTTCTAGAAAAGGTGAAAACTGGATACGGATGGGTGATCTGTCTGCAGAAGAGGGGGTGTGCCAGTTGTTTTGTGCTTCCTCCCTTCCATCCCTGAGCTCCCCCGGGCATGCAGTGACCCATCCGTCACATATGTAATCAGCGGCCCCCTGCGGGGGACAGGGAGCGCACCACTGCCACCAGCTGCCTGTCACAGCAGACGTCCTATCTGGGTCAGTCGATTTTCTTCCCGATTGCCCAAGAGGCCAATGAGGTGATTTCGGTTTTCTGCTTCGATGAGAGCATGCATGTGACCGTTCACTTTAGTGACACACAGAGGGCCGCCTTGCTGGGGATACTTGAGGGAAACCTGAGGTTGTTGATGCACTAAATATAACAGTGACAGTCGAGCCTGTGATGTTGGAGCCAGCAGAGCCCTGTGTGTGGGGCCTGTGTATTTCTGGTTCAGACAGAAATAGACACGCACCAGAGGGCGTGATGACGTCAGGACCACATCATCCCTGCTGCCTGGCTCCCTCCTACTGCCTCTTCCTGTGCATTCCTCGGGGAGCTCCATCTAGCACTCGTGGGAGTCGTGGTTTCACCTTCCGGCTGCCAAGTGCTGTCACATATCCCAGCTCCCTGGTCCCCGGGGATGCACCTAGTGGGGCCTTTGCACCTCCCTGGGCCTCCCTGTAGAGTGGTATCATGGAGGCAAAACTCCCCATTGCTTTTCCACTGATGGTGTGTGCAGGCTTGGGGGCCCTGCTCCCTGACTGCCGCTGCCTCACTTTGGTGTCGTGTTCACAGGGAACGATGGAGACCCTGAAAGACAAGACCCTGCAGGAGCTGGAGGAGATGCAGAACGACCCAGAGGTGATCGCCCGGCTGGCCCTGGAGTCCCCTGAGGTACGGAGTGGCTGTCACAGAAGGCCAGCACACGGGGCTCTGGGTTGGTTGGTGTTTTTTTGTTTGTTTGTTTTTAGGTTCATTTATTTATTTGAAAGGCAGAGTTACAAAGAGAGAGATCTTCTGTCTGCTGATTCACTCCTCAAATGGTTCTGGTGTCCGGGACTGGGCCAGACAGAGGCCAGGCACCTGGAACTCCATCCGGGTCTCCCCTGTGGGTGGCAGGGGCCCAGGGACGTGGGCTTCTGCTGCTGCCTTCCCGGAAGTATTAACAGGGAGATGGATGGGAAGTGGAGCAGCTGGGGCTCCAGCACTCATGAAGGATGGCGGCGTCACAGGTGGTGGCCTCACCCGCTGTGCCAGACGCCGGCCTCCACGTGAGACGCCTAAAGGGCTCTTTGTAAGGATACTGATGGACTGGGCTTTCTAGACACACTCATCTCTCTTTTCGGTGGACTTCGCTTTGGTTTGTGCCCAGCCAGAGGAGCCCTGAGGTGCCAGCCCAGTCCCCGGGTCTCCTGGATCCGAGAGCAGCTCCTCTGTGATTCTAAGGGTCCCAGTAGCCATTCTTGGGCTGCTCGTCTCCTCCTGACCTGCTTCCTGTCAAAGTGGCACCCAGTCCACCCAGCCGCTTACCACAGAGTCCTCGTTGGAATCACCCCACCTCCTCTGCCTGTACAGAGCTTCACTCCGTAGAGGGCTTTCCCTGCCCTCCTTGTCCACACCTCCTGTGGCCCCACAGCTGGGGATATCCACAGTCACCCTTGAGCCCCTGCCCTGGAAACGGCTGCCTCCTGCCCCTGGGGAGAGATGACGGCACAGGTGACGCCAGCCTCGGTTGACCGGCATAAACATGGCTTCGTCTTCACTGATGAACAGGCCTGGCTTGTCTTGTCTGGATTCACTGTCTTAAGAATGAATAAATAGGGGACCGGTGCCGTGGGGTGCAGTGCCAGCATCCCATGTGGGTGCCGATTTGAGTCCTAGCTGCTCCACTTCCGATCCAGCTCTCTGCTATGGCCAGGGAATGCAGTGGAAGATGGCTCAAGTCCTTGGGCCCCTGCACCCACGTGGGAGACCCGGAAGAAGTTCTTGGCTCCTGGCTTTGGATCGGCACAGCTCCATCTATTGCAACCATCTGGGGAGTGAACCAGCGGATGGAAGAACTTTCTCACTCTCTCTCTGCCTCTGCCTCTCTGTAACTGCCTTTCAAATAAATAAATAAATAAATCTTTTTTTAAAAAATGAATAAATAAAAATGAAGCCACTCCGTCCAGCTGTGTCGCCTGCTCCTGTCCTTACTGTGCTGTCTGCCCACCACCTGTCCTCCACCCGCAAGAGGAAGCTTCGCTGGGGTTGGAGGAGCTGAGTGCTGGGTTGTAAAGGTCTCTCGGTGGGCAGAGTATGAGAAGAAGTCTGGGGGCTCCGTGCAGCACCCCCTGCCACCCTAAGGCTGTGTCTGTCCTCAGCTGAGCTTGTTCAGCCGGGACGGGAAGCCACGCTTGTCTTGGTTACGCTCCAGGGCCAGCTGGGGTTAATTAGTCTGTGAGCCACGCCAGGACCTTGTCTTCCCTGGCACGGGTGCCGGACACAGTGCAGGGTCGTCTATGCATTTGTCACAGACAACCTTGACTTTCCCTGATCTGAAATATTTGAGACCAGAAGTATTTCAGAGGTGTTGAGTTTTGCCTAGATTTTCCCAGTGAAACATTCCCAATCCAATTTTTTTAAATTTATTTTCATTGTATTTGAAAGGCGGAGACACAGAGAGATACATTGTGGGAGATCTTCCTTCTGCTGATTCACTCCCTAAATATCCACAACAGCAGGGCTGAGCCAGGCTGAAGGCAAGGGCCTGAAACTATCCAGATTGCCCCAGTACTTGAGACCCCCCAGGTGAGGGGAGCTGGAACAGAAGTGGAGTAGCTGGGACTCAAACTCGGTACTCCAGCAATGGGTGCAGGTTTCCCAGGCACACCTTAACTGCTGCACCGGATGCCCGCTCCCCAAATCCAAAACTTAAGGTTTGAGTTTTCAGAGCATTTGGGGTTTGGGATTTGCAGGTCGGGGTGGGACTCCATCTATTAAACAGCATTCGTTGAGTCCGCCTGAGCATAGTGTTCTGCTCTTGAAGTGCTGAGCTTGGCAGAAGCAAACCTTCTGTGGTTATCAGTAGTTGACTTCTAAGTAGAACAAGCTGATAGGATCTGTGATGGGGCCTAGATGTAACAGAAGCAGCCTCTTGGGCACAGGCACCTGCATTTCGTGGTGGACAGCCGGTTGTGCCTGGCCAGTTGGTCTGAAATCTCCCAGGGAAGAAATACTGTGGATCTCGTGGAGATGAAGTGGGGCGAGCTGCTCAGCATTCCGAAAACCTCTGACTGAGAAGCATGGGCTTGTGGGAAGAAACTGGAGCTGGGCTGTAGATGCTGCTTGGGGCACAGAGTGGTGGGGATTTGCTGGGTGTACAAGGGTGTGAGCCTTAGGGTGGGGCGGGGGCCGTGGGCGAGCGCCTCTGCCAGGGATAGGGCTAGGGAGCAGACTCCAGAGCTTTCCTCCTGTCCTTTTATGTACGAACGGTGGAGGGCTTCATGGTAAACCCCAGAGGGAGGACGAGCTGAGGCCCCTGCGGAGAGGGGCAGAAATGCATAGAGCAAGGTGGCATTGTGCAGACTTGGCTGGCTAAGACCTAGGGAGAAGGCCGAGGCTGGTCTCTGAGGAGGACCCTGCAAGAGGCGGCTGAGTGGGGGGCTTCAGGCTTCCTGCTCTGTGTCACTTCTTGTGTCAGCCACCAGGAGGAACAGGGCTAGTGGCTGCGCCCCAGTCACGTGCTTGTCCAGTGGCTGAAGAGGATGTTTGGGGCAGCAGAGCAGATAGCCCAGTTGTAGGGCCATGATGGGCCCTGCGGTCCCAGAGCTGTGCAGCACGTGTGTGTGTGTGGGGGGAGGAGGTAGCTGTGCCCTCCCTCTCCAGCCCCATGGCTGGGGATCAGCAGGAGGGCAGGCCTCCCCAGATACCCCTTCTTCAGGGTGCCCATGGGCTTCCTTTGTCTGGGGTGGGGGTGAGTCCATCTGCCTAGTCATCTCGTGCTGACCATGATGGTGGACAAGGTATACCATGCAAGTGACCCAGCTCCTGTGTGGAGGCTGGTCACCCCGAGCCAGGCCCTGAACCCTGTGGTAGGTACGGGGTCCTCTCCCCTGGTACCAGCGGTGCTGTCCATGGCCTGCTCTCTCGGGCCGGTGGGTCTGGCCTTCAGCCCTCACGGTAAAGCACACTGCTTGGCAGGTGGGCAGGGCTTCAGGTCACGGGCCTCTTGGGCTGGCAGCCACAAGGGCCTGGCTGAGGGGCAGCGTGCTGCTTGGCTGGAGGAAGTGGCCTCTTGCCAGTTCTTGGGCAGCCTCTCTGCAAACACACGTGTTTCCTAGAGGCGGGGACGAGTCACTCCTGACCCCGTGTTCTGTGTTCTGGTCCCCTCAGGATCGTTTGTTAGGAGAACTCGTGGCGTGTCCAGCCCATAGTCTGGCCTGGGTCACCTCAGTCCACCTTAGCACCTCTGGACCTCTGAGTTAGTTAGGACAGTGGATGGGACTTTTGGTGCCTTCCCTCTTAGGAGGCCGTGACTTCCTCATGGACATTGGTCCTGTCCCCTCCCTTCTCCTTCCCCAGCTCTGTACACCTCATTGTGGACCTGGTACTTGTCCATCACGTGGCCTTGGGCAGGCTGTTACCTGACCTGGGTCTCCCCCGGGGTTAGGGGTCCAGTGAGACATTTGGGACAAGGTGCCCCACTTGGGGTTTGAGCCTTGGTCCATCTGTGCTCCTGGGGTGGCATCATCCCGGGTTCCCCAAGGTGAGGAGGGGCCCAGTCCTGGATGTGAGGGCGGGTGACGGTGGTGTTCACGATCGCCTGTCCTGCTCTTTCAGGTCCAGGACCTGCAGCTGGAGCGGGAGATGGCACTGGCCACCAACCGGAGCCTGGCCGAGCGGAACCTGGAGTTCCAGGGCCCCCTGGAGATCAGCCGTTCCAACCTCTCGGACAAATACCAGGAGCTGCGGAAGCTTGTGGAGCGGTGCCAGGAGCAGAAGGCGAAGCTGGGTAGGGGCGGCCGGCTCTAGGAGGGGCCCTGGCTGGCTGCTGAGCTCCCCAGCGTCCCCGGTCAAGGCTGCCCCAAGGGGCGGGGCAGCCGACTGCTGCCGTCTCCCAGGACAGAGGCGGGGTGGCTTATGCACATTTTTGCACAGCAGCCACACACACAGGGGTAGGCACTGCTGTTCTCAGTCTGCAGATGAGGAAACCAAGGCTCAGAGAGATTCGGCAACTTGCTTAGGTTACACAGCTGGCAGTGGGTGGGGCTGGGATTTGGCCCAGAGCGCCTGCATCCTTTGCTGTCGCTCAATTGGTGCCAATTCTGCGCTTTCCAGAGCTGAGCTGGGCTCTCCGTGCCCCAGGGCCTGTGGGCTGTGAGGGTGGCAGGGGCCACCTCGGCCTTGGCACTCAGGCAGGGTGGGTGGCTCTCCCTCAGAGGTGGGACTGGGCCGCATCAGCCTGCTGGGCTGCGAGGCCTGCACCCTTCTCCCCAGGCTGGGGAGGTCTGGCCTGGGCTTGGTCGGGCTGCTCTCTGCTCAGGAAGGAGAGGATGGTGCTGTAAGGGAACTGGACCGAAAGGGCCCTCCAGCCCCCCCGGTGGGGCTCTGCAGGAGACCCCAGGGTGTTGCCTGTCCCGAAATCTTGACCTTCGACCCTGAGTCAGAACACACTTTTGAAATACTGACCTCTCGGCCTTTCTTTCCAGAGACATTTTCTTCAGCGCTGCAGCCGGGCGCCCTGTTAGACCTCCTGCAGATCGAGGGCATGAAAATAGAGGAGGAGTCCGAGGTGAGACACAGAGCTGCGCCGGCGGGAGCAGGGGCCGTGTCATGAGCACCCGGTGTCCGCAAAGCGTGGGGCACCGAGCGCTGAGCTTGCCAGGGCCTTGGCGGGGCCCAGTGGATACAGATATAGTAACCTCCTTATCCACGGGGAGGCCTACCAAGACCCCCCTGGGTGCCCGCGACTGCAGATGTATCGAGCCCTACTTGGGCTGTTTCCCCCATCCATACACACCGTGATAAAGATGAATTCATAAATTAGGCACAGGAAGAGATGAACAGTGATACCTAATAACAAAACTGACCAATTTATAGCATTCCACAAAAATACATTGTAGTGAAGGTAACTGAAAACTTATGAACTGCTTATTTCTAGAATTTTCCAGTGTTTTCAGAATGTGATTGACTGTGGGTGACTGAAACTGCAGAGCCTCAGGGGTCTGCTCTAAGAGGAACCCCATCTCCCTGGGTGAAGCAGAAATGGGTGGCAGTGGGCAGCACAGGGAGTCCTTTCTGGACTGAGGCCAGGCCCCCCGCCCCACTCCTCGCCCCCTCCCTCCGCTTTCTGCTTCCCTCTTGGCATCTCTTCACTCTCCCTGGGCAAACTGAGTCCCCACTGCTCCATACTCTGAGTGCATGGACTAGCGTGCACCCATTCAGCTGGTCTCCTATCCATGCAGCGGCCACCTGGGCCTGGCCTGGGCCTGGCAAGGGGCAGGGGACAGTGGTGACCATGACCTCGAGGTGCTGGCAGTGTAGTGAGGGAGACAGGGCAGGTAAACACATGTACGTGTGTCAGTAGGGAGAGGCCACGAAGGAGTAGGGGGTGGCTGGGGCGGGCCTGAGGCAGGAAGCCTCGCAGGACTCCGACCTGGGGAAAGCAGGCGGCCAGCCTCCCAGCAGGCCCCTGGTGTCAGCAGACCCTGTGTCTTCCAGGCCATGGCTGAGAAGTTCCTGGAGGGCGAGGTGCCCTTGGAAACCTTCCTGGAGAACTTTTCCTCCATGAGGACGCTGTCCCACCTGCGCCGGGTACGCGTGGAGAAGCTGCAGGATGTGGTGAGGAAGCCCAGAGCTTCCCAGGAGCCCGGCGGCGATGCCCCTCCACCCCGACCACCACCCCCACCTCGCCCGGCCCCCCCGGCGACGCCCCCTGTGGCCGAAGAGCAGCCACCACCGCTGTCAGTCGCTTCAGCCGTTCCTCCCTACCCTCTGCCCTACAGCCCATCGC
The DNA here is from genome assembly GCA_949820135.1 of Sylvilagus floridanus. Taxonomy (NCBI): domain Eukaryota; kingdom Metazoa; phylum Chordata; class Mammalia; order Lagomorpha; family Leporidae; genus Sylvilagus; species Sylvilagus floridanus. The sequence goes on along the minus strand of OX463224.1, from coordinate 114,576,704 downwards.
CCGGCCTGCCCGTGGGCCCCACTGCCCAAGGAGCCCTGCAGCCAGCCCCATTCCCAGTGGTATCCCAGCCGTCCTTCTCTTACGGGGGGCCTCTGGGCCCCACTTACCCATCAGCCCAGCCGGGACCCAGGGCTGCAGCCGGCTACTCCTGGTCCCCACAGAGGAGTATACCGCCCCGGCCAGGCTATCCCACGGCCCCAGCTGGTGCCTCTGGCCCTGGCTACCCTGTGGTGGGGGGCCGGGCCCCCAGTCCTGGTTATCCTCAACAGTCCCCCTACCTCCCAACAGCAGGAAAACCCCCCTACCCAACACAGCCCCAGCTTCCAGGCTTCCCAGGACAACCCCAGCCATCAGTGCCCCCTCAGCCCCCATATCCCCCAGGGCCTGCCCCTCCCTATGGGTTTCCACCTCCCCCAGGGCCCGCCTGGCCTGGCTATTGATTGCAGCCCTGGCCCTTGGCCCGTCCCTACTTCCACCAGCGCCACAACCTCTGGCCCAGCCAGCACTGAGACTCCAGGTTAAATTGGAAGTGGAGTCGGTGCTCCCTGTGGACTTGAGTGGACACGTGCGGGCCTTGGAGGGGCCTGGCTGGGAGCGTGCAGGCCCTTAGAAGGCAGTGTGGGCAGCGTGGCCAGGTTGGCAGTGGCAGCAGTAACGGCACCTGCTGGCCCTACGGCTATGGGTCCTCTTGGGGCCCTGTCGTCTTGGTGACTGGCTTCAGCTTTTCTGGTGCTAGCCAGGCTGCAGGCCCAGGACCCCTGTGGGTGTCCGTGTGGCTGGGCGTATGCATGTATTGTGGACCTTGAACCCAGTACAGGGTTGTCTGAGTGATGGGGTGGCCTCCCGTCTCTGGCCCCTGCCCCCTCCCCACCCTGGGGTGTTCGACATGGAGCCCCCTGCCCAGGGATGCCGTTCTTGATGTCTGTCTAGTCCGCTCTAGGATGGCCCCAACTCCGGCTCCTTGGCCAGGGTGAGTTTGGAGGCAGAAGACGGGAGAAACAACACTTCTTAAATCCTATGAAGCCATAATGTAACCCCGGTGGACTGATGGCAGATCAGCTGGTCCTGTGTGCTACTTTGCACGGCAGAACTCGTGCAGGGAGGGGCTGGAGGCTGCGAAGGCGGACCCCACCCCTGCTTGCGCTGGTTCCAGAGTCCAAGGTATCCCCTGGCTGGGGAGAAAGAGCAGCTGGAGGCCGGGAGGTTGTGGTTATGCAGGGCTCATCTCGGCCTGGAGGGCCCCGTCCCCTCCCAGCTGCCCTCTGTTCTCTGAGGCTGACTCTTTCTGCGGTCCACCCACCCATCCTCTCCTCTAGTGCCTTGACTCTCACTCAGAAGCAGCCCCCTTCAATCCCTCCGTCCTCCCTCTGGCTCACTCCGCGTAATCCTCCCCTCCCCAGACCCCTCCCCAGACAGATATCAAAAGACGCCCTAACAGTAACCTCCCAAACGGTGCTTCCGGAAACACCGCCACTGCCGTGGGGTCGGTCTCTGCACCTCTCTCCTGAGGATGTCAAGGGCAGGGATGGTGACCCTGCACACGGGGCTTCCGGCGTGCTCGGCAACCACGGAGACTACACTAGACCAAAGGGGGTGTGACGAGTGAAGCATTAACTCGCTTATTTCAGATGTGAACCAGGTCTCAGGGCAGACCCTGGAGCTGCTATCGGTCGGGAAGTCGTATGTGCCTTGAATTGTCCACCTCTGCCGGGCCTGGGGGAGCTGGGGGCCGAGGAGGAAACCCCGCCTTCTGGTGCCTGCCCCCTGCCCGGCCTGCGTGCCGTCAGTGGGTGTGTGTGATGCTGGGTTAGCCTGCTGGCTCCTCGCCGCTTGTACTCGCTTCTCGTAAGTTATTTATAAAGAGAACTCACTAATGGACTCTACTTGTTCGAGTGTTTCTGAACTGGAGGAAGGATGGCCGGGATGTTTGTATAATTAATTTCCATAATAAACTTTGAAGAGTCACATGTAGTGTCGTGGCTCGGGGTGGGTTTGCAAGACGACTACGTGGCCGTGGGTGGAGGCCTTGGTTTCCTCTGGGGTGCAGGGCCTGGCCCTTCTAGCAGTTTCCTTTCCTCTCTTGCACTTTGATTTTGCTTCTCAGCCTTTTTCTGCCTGTTTGCCTTGGAGAGTTGTGGCCTGCCAGGCCACAGGATCCCACTAGGTGGCGCCCAAGCCTCAGCTGTGTCAGGAATGCACTTTTTTTTTTTTCCTGCCACCTGCTGAGCTGGCCAGAATGTGGGCCTGCCAGTGTATTCTCTGACCTACCCAGCTTCTGAGCGGGACTGCGGGGAGTGCTCAGAGGGGCAGGAGCAGCCAAATAGGCTGTGCAACCAGCAGCCTGCCCCTATCCAGCATCCCAGAGCTCTGCTGCTGCACCGGTTGTCACGCGGCCTGGGCGGCCGTCCTCTGCTTTCAGCAGTACCGGCAGCTTCCAGGGATGGCAGGACCTGGTTTCTCCTGGTCTGGCGAGTAGGCCCTACTGTTCCTTCCCTGCAGACTGCCCAGAGACGGGAGAATCGCCAGATCAACACGCCGGGCTGTGCCTCCACGTCGTGTGCGTCACCTCCTTGTGTCCTCTCAGTTGTCCTTTGGGCCCCAGTTTCAAATGGGGAGAAGACACAGGATGGCCGGCTCAGAGACCAGCTGGCACAGCCTGGGGGGTGGGGTGGGGTGGAGGCGGGACCAGATCTCCTGCAGGCAGGAGGCCAGTCTGGCACCAGAAGGCTGTCCCCAGGACTGAGCTGGGTCACAGGGCTCCATCATCTACTGCCCTCCACCCCTGGGCAAACCCTGGCCTTGCTTTGCTCTCTTGGCTTTGTAGGAAGAAGGTTCAGATGTCTCTGGGAACACAGTGAAATCTCTTGCTGGCTTCCTAGGACGGGATGATGTCATGAGCGGTGCTGGCTGGTCACGTGAGGGTGGCAGCCCCACTGAGGCACAGGTCCTCCCCAGACCTGCCCCCCGTGAAATCACTGGGTACACTTGGCCAGGCCATGGTGGACCCCTTCCTGCAGAGCCTGCTACTTGGGACGGGCCCTCCTTGTCCAGTTTAGAGCCTCTATTAGGTTCCAGGCTCAGGGCAGACCTGGCACTGCTGCCTGGGGCAAGGCCAAATGTATGTACAGTATGGAATGTTAGTTCATTTCGTACTCCCACATCCCTGGATGCGTAATAACTTTAAAAAAAGTATTTATTTACTTGAAAGGTAGAGTGAGAGAGCATGTCCATCCTCTGGTTTACTCCCCAAATGACCACCATAGCCTGGCTGGAGCCAGGAGCCCAGGACTCTGGGTGACATGTGGGTGACAGGAACTCAAGTGCTTGAGCTGCCACCTGCTGCTTCCCAGGCATGTTAGGGAGCAGGACAGAGGTGGAGTAGCCAGGACTCAAACTGGCACCCTGATCTGGGATGCAGGTGTCCCAAGCGTTGGCTTAACCTGCTGTGACACTCAAACCACACCACAACTTTAAACTTAACTGCTCTCCAGTCTAGGGGAGATTGCTTTGGGATCCTCAGTTTCTTAGAGATAAGGAGAATGTGCTAGAATCGGGTTGCATGCCCAAATCCTTCCAAAGGCCATCCAGGTAACGTGTAGGGGAGAGGCTTGGGGTGCTGGGGACACAGGTGAGTGGGAGGAGCAGCCCCTGTTCTGTAGTAGGTGGCTGTGAAGCAGCAGTGGGGACTCTGAGGTTGCCCAGGTCACACAGCAGGGGTTCCAGCAGCTGCGGAGACTGGCTGTGTGGGTCACTGGGGAGCAGTGCCTACCCGATGGCCCTCAGGCTCAGTCCAGCCAAGGCCGGAACTTGTCAAAGACTTGAAGACTCAAATGGTTCCCATTCAGCTGCATGACCAGACCGATGCCTTTGGAGTATATCACCCAAGCCTACCACAGCCTGAAAAACAGTCTTCTAAAGACATTTTTCTCCTCTACTAAATTGGGTTTTGGTGGGGTGGTTTTTTTTTTTTTTAAATGGACCATGGTTGCTTTGAGGTCACCGTATGGTGGTCAAATACATCAAAGAGCCTTTATCAAGAAAGACCTATATAGGAAATGTTTGGGGTCTCATTTCCTCTAACAGTAGCCTCTCACCTACCCCCGCCCCAGGTATGGGCAGATAAATGGGTGACCCTAAGGATGAATTTCCAGCCTGTCTGGGGCAGTTGTATGACCCAGGCCTGGCCCCCTGGGCTCAGAGGGAGGCCTGGTGGGAGGCTGTTGGCTGGGGGCCAGGGCGCTGACCAGACTCCTGGCGTGCTGGGACCGCTCCCCACCCGACTCTGTGACTGGCTCTGACTGTTGATACCTGTGCTCCCGGCAGCTAGAAAGCCAAATATAGTGGAGAAAGACCCCCAAACCCCAAATGAGCTACCCATCATGCTACTTCATCACCTGACAGAGCCGCCTGATGCCCGAGGGCTTGGGGATCCGGGCACAGCCTCTCCCTTCATTAGATCCCAGGTTCCGAGTTAGGTTGCCACTCCTCGCCTGCAGTGGAGGACACTGGCATCACAGGACTGCCTGTGTGGCTGGGATCTTGGTGGTGCAGACTGGTTAAAGGAATTAATCCACCCAAGGCGCGTACCAGCCCCATTCTCTGACTCTCCAGTTAGAAAGTTAACTGACTGGTTTGGGATGGATTTTCCAGGTGTGCCCCTGCCAGGCCCTAGGGTGGCACCTGTGCCCTTGCCAGGCATTGGGATGAGGCGTTGGGTTCAGGTGGCTGTTTGAGGCCAGGTGCCCACTGCCTCCCTCGTGGGCAGGTGCTGTGCACCTGCTAAGCTGTCTGTGTTCAGGTGTGCAGCCCTCTGAGTGTGACGGCTACAGATTCCCTCCTTGCGGGTATCCTTAGAAGAGGCTCGAGCACTCCCGTCCTTGGGTAGTAGGAAAAGCATGGTGTACAAAGAACACACCAACCATACACCGGGAAATCACCCCCAACAGCTCTGAGCTTCCTTGCCATTCCTCACCGGGGTCAGGGTCCAAGGAGAAAGGCCAATTCTGCCCCTGTTAGGAAAGGGGGCCAGAGGTGCCACACCTGGAGGGGCTGGGCCTGCCGTTGTGGTGGTCCTGGCCTGGGTCAGGGTCTGTCGGGGGGGGGGGAGGTAAGAGCTGGCCTGCCCCTGTGGGTAGCAGGATGTGTGGGAATGCACCCTGGTCTCTGTCCGGCTCTGGCTGGGGTAGAAATCCGCTGTTGCTGAACTAGGGAAAGGTTGCGTGCTTTCTCTGGACAGATGGGTCCAGCTCTGGGTTACCAGTTCTGTGGGGTGAGAAGGAAACCTGTTGGGGGGAGAACCCCAGTCCCCACAGGTGACTTGGGGAGGTGCGGTACAGGTCCAGCCTGGGCTCCAACAACACAGCTGCTTGTCCTGCTGCTGGTGCCCCAGGGCCTTGTGGGAGGGCTTCCAGGTGGACTCAGGTGGATTCCTCTGCCCCATGTCAGCGCCATCACCTGCATTGCCGGCACTTGCTGTTTGCCTTTGCAAGAACCCATGCACTCAGGGTGCAGGCAGGAGGGGATGAGGAGAGGAGTGGGGTGGCTGGCGCTGGTCCCTAGGGCTGTGGGGACACTGGGGTGCTGGGCCTCTGGCCGGGGTCACATGCACCTTTCACAGCCTCTGAGCTGCGTGCAGGTCATAGTCGCTGTCGGAGGAATTGTCGGGCTGCGTGGAGGAGCGATGCAGGGCCCCTTCCAGGGCTGGGGAAAGAAAGGAGGTTATTTGCAGAGGGCTCAGGGGCTACACAGAGCCCCTCAGAGCCAAGGGCGGCTGCCCACATGGGCGGAGAGATCACAGGGACTTTCTGAGCTGATGACAGCCCCCGTGTCTGTTTTGATCAGATCAGCCAAGCGCTCACTAACGATGCTGAACTCCAGGCCCCTGGGGCATGTTTGTTCACACTAGCAAGGGGGACAGGACTCCTGCAGGCCACTTAATGGCTGTCTTTGGCCTCCCAGGAATCCAAGGGGCCTCATTTACCATCGACCCCTCAAAGGCCCTGCAGGAAACAGGTGCATTAGGTCACAGCGAGGCCGGGGTTAACAGCGCCCACCTGCCCAAATAAGTGCATTCTGCTCTGTAGATGAGTGGCTCACAGCCCCACAGGGGCCCAGTGAGGCCTGGGAGGGCTCCACCCCTTCCACACTTGGCCTCAGCCTGCTGTCAAGTACACAGCTTGAGCCCTCATCCCCTGGAGCCTCCCTGCTCTCTTCGGGCAGTCATGTGAGCTTCAAGGACATCACGTGACCAGTCTGGGCCCTGCCTGCATGGGAGCACCCCTGCTACTTACCCGGATAAGCGGACAAGCGGGAGTTCCTGGGAGGCTGGCTGTACTCGTTATCCACGTGGGAGGAGGCTGTGGGGTTCCCCGCCTGGGAGCGCACGGTGGTGGCCGTGTGGTTGCGGTGGAAGGACACTGAGCAGGTGCGGGAGACAGTGTCGTTAGTCGGGGTGCTCTGTCCTCCCACGCCTTCCCAGGGGTTCCCTGGGGCCCTAATGTCCTGTTTAGGATGTCATGGGGAAAAGGCGAGCCACCCACAGTCTCCTCCGTGCACCCCCACTTTGCTCTCTTCCTGGAGAAGTCATGCTACCAAGGTCAGAGGCAGACTTTAAGAGCAGGTTGGGCTCGGCCAGCCATCTAATTGGGGGGTTGGGGGCTTGCAGTCAGTCAGTCATACATTTGCCCACACCGATTGGACAGATAGACTCCCCGCCCTCCAGGAGCTGAAGGCCTTTGGATTGTCTAAAGGACTTCCTGAACGCTTTGGCCCTGGACTTGGGAAGGAGAAGAGTGCAGAGGCCGTCCCTGCTTGCATCTGCTGGGCTGACGCTAGTCCCTAGTCCCGGCTGGAAGAGAGGGGATGGAGACGGGTGGGGGATGGGCGAGCTGGTGATAGAAGCAGCCCAGAGATGCCCACGAAGGGTCCAGTGAGGCCTGAAATACAGACCATGTTTAGCTTTGCTCAATTCATGGTTCCCCAGACTCGATCGCAGGGTCCCCTTTTGGGAGCAACCATTGGCCACTGCGTTGGGGACGCTGCCCAAGGAGGTGGCTGCCACCGGGACCTCATTGTTAGAAAACTGGCACAGTTTTAGAGCCAGACTCCACCCCCATCCTAATGGGATTCGCTGTTCTGGCTTCCCTGCCCGCCCTCAGGCGAAGTTTTAAAAGGGCCTGTTCCTGAACAGTGCTCTCTTGCCTCTTGGCTCTCTTGTTTCTTCTCTCCTGGCTCTTCTCTCCGGATTCCTCTCTCTAGCCTCCTCCTCTGGGCTCTTGGCTCCTCTCTCTTGGCTCTGCTCTCCTCTCTCCTCTGCTCTGCTCTGTCTTCTCTCCTTGCTAGCTCCTCTCCTCTCTGTTTCTCTCTTATACTCTTTCTCTTTCTCCTTCGCCGCCCCTTCACTCCAGTCTGTAGGGTGTTCCCCTATAAACCCTTTCCCTTACTCCCTTACGTTGTGTGTTGCGATGGCTAACATTAATATATAACACTCATGACAGAGGGGAGGCCACGGTCACTGAGGCTTCAAGGTAAAACCCACTATGTCCCGACAAGAAGCCATGGCCCTGCCGGTGCGGAGACATCCGCTGGCGACAGTCAGTCCCTAGAGGAGCCTGGCGGGGACCAGAGGCAGCCGTTGGCTCTGTGATGGGGCAGAGCCTTGCCCTATCTCTGTGGCCCACCTCCGGGACACTTACTGTTCTGGCTCATTTCCGTGGGACCGATCCACTGGCGCTGCTTTTTCTGTCGGACTGGGCGACAAATAGGAAAGCATGTCAGGGTGGGGGCGGGGCGGGGGAGGGCAACACGGGGAGGGGCTAGGAGGGAGGGCAGAGCTGGCAGGTGTCGCTGAAGGCAGGACAGACAGCTAGGGTCTGGCTCCCTGAAGTCTCTCCGGGCCTCCAGAGAAACCAGAGCCAACCAGTGCCAAAGGAGTGTGCCAGGCTGCCCGGCTGCCCAGCGGAAGCACCACGGGTGTTTGGAACCGGGCAGGCACTAGGGACCCAACACTGTCCCCGCTCTGGACTCTCGGCTTCCAGCCTCCTGAGTGTCACTTCTGGACTCCTAGGAGTTCCCCAAGGCAAGGGCACTGACCCTCTGTGTTCACAAGGGCTCGGAGCGCCCACGTGGCCCAGAGGGGAACTGAGGCTCAGAGACAGGAAGTGGCTCTGTCGGCGTGGCTGGCAGCAGGTGAGCCGTGGAGCCAGGCCTGCGTTGTGTCTGTGTCATCGAGTCCCTGCTAATGATCCTGCGAGGCCACCACCACCTGAAAGAATGGCCGCAGCCTCTCTCTGGCTGATGGGGGCCAATCGGAGTCGCTGGTTGTCCTGCTTGCTGTTTCTGTTACTTGGGGCAGGAGAGGGCTGGTGCTGAGGGTGCGGGCGGGGGGGCGGTGAGGAGGGGGCCCCAGGCACCGGCACCTACATTTCTTCACCAGCTTCCTGTAGGCGAGAGGGCCGCACACGACCAGCAGCACTCCCAGGAGCGCCAGGGCCAGGATGATGCTCGCCACGGTGCCTGCGGCTGGGCCTGCAGGGTTCGGGTCCTGGCCTGGAGAAGGGGTGGGGCTTAGGTCAGTCACAGCCCTGGGGGGGGGGGGGGGTAAGAGCTGCTTGCTGCTGCCGCCCCAGCTTCCCCGAGGTCACCTCTGCTCCTTCCACAAATTCACCAGCTTGTTTGGAAGGTGGGCCCCACCCCCATCCATCTCTGGAAGCCTCTGCCACTTGTCCTTGCCCCCACCAGTCCACAGTCCATCCTCCAGCTGCCACAGGCCACTGTCTTATCCACCATTTAGCTTTCTTCCATTGCCTGGTTTCAACTGCTCACCTTCCCATCTTAGACCAGCATCCCTGGAGCCTCCAAAAAGTTCCCAGGGCGGGCAGGGGCTCAGCCTCCCAGATAGGATGCTGGTATCCCATATCAGAGTCACTGAGTTCAATTCCCAGCTCTGGCTCCTGACTTCAGCTTGCTGCTAATGCAGACCCTGGGGGGTGGCCATGACGGCGCTCATAGCTGGGTCCCTGCCACACAACGCCATCCCCACCCCCACTCCCACCGTGGAAGATCTGGATTGAGTTCTCAATCCCCAGCTCCAGCCCAGCCACGGCCGCTGCAGGCATCTGGGGAGGAAACCAGCAGATGGGAGCGTTCTCTCTCCCCCCCGACTCCTCTCTGTGTGCCTCTGTATGTCTCTCAAATAAGATAATTCATGGAAATGTGCATGGATTTCTTCTCTTAATTCCAATGTCCACAAACTTTTTGAAGGACTCTGGAATGATTGTATATCAGTAGCCATCCAGCCAGCCACTCCCCCTTTATCTGCCAATCATGTACCAAATATGTACCCTCTACCCCTTGACCTCTAGCTCCCAGCCTGGGAAAGTGGAGGACAGAATGAAGGGTGTTCCCATGCACCAGCTGCCTAACAGTGCCTTGCCGGCTCCTCGGTATCCGTCACACACCTGGCTGAGCATGGTTGCTCCCCGTGCCCCAGCGCCCTCTCTCCATGCTTCTTTGGGCGCTGGGGCTCTGTCTGGCTCCTAGGGCCTGTCCTGCAGAGACTCGCTCACTGACCAGGTCCCAGAGGGAGAGTCAAACAGCTCCACCCTCCCACGCTGTGACCAACTCACATGTGACAAACACCCTCTTGCAGTTGGCTTTTTTCTCCCGAAGCTCGTGGCACTGGGACAGCTTCTCCTGGGCACAGGAGAACCCCCAGGCAGCCTTCTTGCCGGTATCCAGCACGTAGTAGGAGTTGACGCCGCCGCATTGCTGCTCCTGGCACAGCTCCTCCCACCGCGCCGCACCCTTGGCCGAAGAGTTGTGGCACAGAGCTGCCCACCGCGGGCCCTGGCGCACCTCCGCAGTGCCCTCGCACATGCTGCTGCCCCCCACAAGGCGGCTCTGCACCTTGGGCTGGAACTCTGAGGATGGCACAGTGGGAGAGGAGGTGAAGCCTGGGTCCCAGCCCGCAGGCTGACCCCCGGTGCCCGTGCCGCGGCTGGCAGTGAGCAGGAGCCAGGCAGGCTGCCTTCCTGCCTCCTGCACATCCTCTCTCACTTCTCCTGACCAAACTCTGTCCCTGTGCCTCTGGGCACCTGCCAGCAGCTATTCTGAGTTGCACTTCCTGTAGAGAAGTTGGCGGGGTGGCAGTGCCCATGGGCGGCCGCCAGCACAGAGCTGGCTCTTATGCCAGGTGGTGGGAAGAGAAGAGCATGGGAAACCAACCCGGCCTGGTGGAAATGCCCTCTCCTTCTCTTGCTGCTGCTTGGAAAGGGGGAAACTGAGGCCTAGGGTGGGGGAAGACTTGTTCCAAGTCCTGGAGAACTCACAGGTGGGACAGAACCCAGGAGTCCTGCTGCCCGGGCCCTGTGCCCGAGGGCCACGCTTTCAGCTGCTGGAGCCTGGTCCAGCAGAGACTCAGGTTCACTTGTACTTGTCAGGGTGGGGCCCGGGAGTCCCCAGCTGAGGCCGCTCTGCTCAGTGCACAGTGAGCTGTGATCTCACGAGCTTTGGCTGGTTTCCATAGCAACATCGACCTTCAAAGCCCTAGTAAATCTTCTCTTTAGAAGAAACTTCAGAGGCAAGCCCCCTGGGCATGGTTTTGCAAGTCACCTGCCAGGCAAGTGGGGCCAAGGGCCTGGGGGCTGCTTCTGTCTGGGGTGGGGGTGAGGGGATGCTGTGTTATACTGCCCAGCAGCTTGGGGGGGGGGTGGCCCTGCTTGCAAGAAGCCAGGGGACTGGGAGTCGTGGTTTCTAGGCTGTGCAGAGGACTCCCTGGAATCATGGGAATCCTGATTCTGATTCTGTGGGTCTAGGGGCCCAGAGCCTGTGTTCGTCACCAGCTCCCAGGCGGTGCTGAACCTGCCAGGGTGGGGCGGCACGTTAAGCAGCCAAGGCTCAGATACCAGAGTGGCAATCCTCAAGCCGTGCTCTGTGAGCCTGGGCAGGACATGTAACCTCTCTGAGGCTCAGCTTCCACGTCAGTGAAATGGGCACAAGAATAGGAAGCCAGCCCTTGAGGCCACTGTGAACATTACGCGTGCTCTGCAGTGGTCCCGGTGGCTCTCAGTAGTCTAGGGATGGAGACCCCCACCCCACCTCTCACCCAGCGGGGCCTACTGCTGTTTACCTTCCTCTTTTGCACCTGGGGGCCTGTCTTGCAGTTTCATCCCTCTGTCGCCTCCCCTCAACCACATCACCTCCCGGCTCTGTGGCTCAGGACCCTCTGCTCCACCCCCACCCCATTTCCCTCTTTGCCTTCTGTGCTCTGGCCATGGCCTCAAGGACTGCCCACCCCTCCCCCTGGATTTGCACACACCCCTCCTGCAAGCCCCGCCCCACCAAGCCATCTATAAAACCCTCTTCCCCCCTTGTGCCACCAAACCCGCCAGGAGTCTGCTGCTTCCACTTCCCCAGGCAGCCACCACTGAGCCAGGGGTTCCGTCAGCCCAGGGTCTCCCCTCCTCGAACCCGCGCCCACTTACCCGAGCAGACAAGGGCCAGAGCCCGGCGGCCGTCCTGAGGTTGGATTCTCCTGAAGCATTGCTCCAGGGAGGTACAGCTCGCGTTCTGGATGCCCCATCGGATTGGCAGAGGCCTGCGTCCCCCCGACTCCCCCTCAGCCTCGACCGCTGTCACTTCCTTCAAGGAACCACACTGGAGGGTGGCACAGACGAACTTCCCCAAGTCCTCGTTCTTGTCCTGAGCCTCGGCGCGGATGGTGCCCCCCAGGCTGCCCCTGTAGAATTCCACCACGCCGGCGCAGTGCAGGCCCCGGGGCCCAGGCACCAGCTGCAGCCTGGGGGGAGCTGGAAGAGGAGAGAGCTATTGGGCCCCAACAGGTGGGCAAAAGCTGACCCACAGTTGACTCTGGGAAGGGGCGCAGTCCCTGGTATGGCACCGGGCAAGCTTCTACTGAAATGCGCATGTTAATCTGAGCTCAGAGCCCACTGAATATCTGGGTCTGCCCCCCCCCCAACCTGGGGAGCCCCCAGGGTCTCAGCGTGCTCTTACCTGTGGGCTGTGGAGTGGTTTCCGGCGGGGGACTTGTGGGCGGAGGTGTTGTTTTCCTGGGCTCTGCAGTGAGAGTGCAGTGGGGAATGAGGAGAAGGGAAGGATTTGGAGTGGGGGGAGAGGGCTGGGGGCAGCCCGGAGTGTTGAGAACAGCTAGGAGCTGGTGGCGTGGATGCCACCTGCTAGGTAAGCCCACTTGACTCGCATGCTGTTTCTCATCCTCCTGTGAGGCGAGTAGCACCACCCCACTTTACAGATGGGAAAATAGAGGCTTGGAGGGGACTTTCACGTTAGCAAGGTGTTTTTTCACCTTGCCAGACAGGTGCCAGTTCCCCTGTTACCTTCCCCCTCCTGCGCTCCCACCTGTTCGGGAGGGCTGATCATAAATTAGGAGTGCCTCCACCTGCTGCTCAGGCCCCAGATCCCAGGCCCTGGGTGGCCTCCTCTGGGCCAATCCCCGAGCCAAGGGTGCCCGTGGGGCTGGCGGCTTACCCACCTAAGCAGACCAGGCCCAGCGAGTGGCATTGGCTGATCCTTCCGCTGCAGTTGGCAAAGGACCCTGGGAGTCCCTCGCAGAAGATCTGGTCGCGGGGCTTGTTGAAGTGATGGAAGGGGCCGACCGCCAGGGCCTCCCCACAGTGCAGCTGCTGACAGAGCTTTGAGGCCCTCCAGGGGTCCTTCCAGCTCTCTGAGCTCCTGCCCCAGCTGCGGCTGCACACGGTGTGCCATGAGCCCATGGTGTAGACCTCCAGCTGGCCCTGGCACGGTGAGTGGGAGTCGGTGAGATTGGCCAAGAAACCTGGGGGTCAAAGAGGTGGGGGGCAGTCAGACTGGGAAGGTCCCACCCCAGTCCCCCCAGATGCTTGCCTGGGCTCCCTGTGAGCCTTGAACTTCCTGGGGCACTGCAGGCTTGGCCGCCCGACCCAGGCGACCTGAAGTAGGGCCTTGAGTTCAGAGCCATTAGGGAGGGCATTTTTAGCAGGGGACAAGATGTGCTCACGTGCACACCACCCATCAGAATCTCCATTCCTGGACATACCAAGAGGTCTGGGAGGCGGCCTGAGGCCTATTATTAAAACACACACACACACACACACACACACACAATGTTTAGGGGTCAGTCTTGTGGCAGAGAGGGTTAAGCCGCAGCACTATGGGGGTTGGGGGCACCAGTTAGAGATCCAGCTGCTCCATTTAGAATACAACTCCCTGATGATCCACCTGGGAAAGTGGTGGAAGATGACCCAAGTGCCTGGGCCACGGCCATCCACGAGTGACCCGGATGAAGCTCTTGTCTCCTGGATTCAGCCTGGCCCAGCCCCAGCTGTCGGGTCCTTCTGAGGAGTGAACCAGAGGATGGAAGGTCTCTGTCTCTCTCCTGCTCTCTCTGTAACTCTGACTTTCAAATAAGTAAATAAATTTCTTTAAAGATAATGAAAAAGTAGAATAAAAGATAACCTGCATTTTCTATGACCTCACTGAAGTCCCTTCGTATGGCTCTTTGTGTGAACACATTTCCTGCTTTCTTGGGAATATACTGAGAGTGAAATTGCTGGGTCATAGGTAGGTATGTGGGTCATATAATTTTGTAAAGCTCCACAGGGGAGAGAAAACACACATAAACGTGTGCATGTGTATACACACACACACACAAGCATACACATACATACACGCATGTACAATAAACCATACATGCCCACACATAGACATACACACACACATGTACAATAAACCATACATGCCCACACATAGACATATACACATACACACACGCATGTACCATACATGCCCACACATAGACATACGCATGCACAACACACGATGTACACATGTGCAAGTGCATGCACGCAGATGCATTCACATGTATGCACATACATGCATACATTAGACATACATATATATACAGGCATACATACACACATAGGCAACATATGTACACATGCATGCACACACATAAACACATGCTCACATACATGCAATAGACATACATGAATATATATGCACACAGATGCTCATGTGTATACATGCACCCATCCATTCACATATATGCATGTAAACATGCATGCAACACACATATACACATGCATACACATAGATACGTATATGTGTATGCATACATGCATGCATACACATAGACACGTGTGTGTGTACACATACATGCATGTGTGCACAGACACATGCTTGCATGCATGCACACACACACATACACACACGCCATTGTCCCTTGTTGTGCATGGGGGATTGGTTCCAGGACCTCTACAAAGATTCTAAAATCTAGAGATGCTCCAGTTCCTCACATAAAATAGTATAGTATTTGCACATAACCTGCACAATGCTCCCATATACTAGACCATCTCCAGATTACTTGTGATACCTAGCACAATGTAAATGTATGTAAATAGCTGTTTTAGCATTCAAGAAAAATAGTCTGTACATCGGGGCTGACATTGTGGCACAGCAGGTTAAGCCGCCACCTGCAGTGCCAACATCCGATACAATCATGCATGTGTGAGTGTATGTGTGCATGTGTTTCAGTCCTGGCTGTTCCTCTTCCGATCCAGTTCCGTGATAATGTGCCTGGGAAGGCAGAGGAAGATGGTCCAAGTGCTTGGGCCTGTGCCACCTACATGGGAGACCCAGATGGAGGTTCTGGCTCTTGGTTTCAGCCTGGCCATTTGGGGAGTTATTTAGCAGATGGTTCTCTCTGTCTCCCACCCCCATCCCATAACTCTGCCATTCAAATAAATAAATCTTTAAATAAAAAAGCCTGAACATGTTCAAAGTTCAATACAGACATGGACATCATAAGTCTAACTTTTTTTTTCCTGGGGAGAGAGAGAGACACAGAGAGACCAACAGAGAGAGATTCATTCATTCACTGATTCACTCCTCAGAGGCAGGCAATGGCCAAGACTGGGCCAGGCCAAAGCTGCAAGCTAGAAACCCAATCCAGGCCTCCCACGTGGGTGGCAGGACTGCCCGCCTGGTGTCTCCCAGGGCATGCACCAGCAGGAAGCCAGAATCAGGCAGAGCCGGGACTTGAACCCAGGCATTCTGATATGGAAAGTGAGTGAATGAACCAGCAGTGTACCCTCTAGGCTAAAGGCCCAGGCCCTAACTACATTTGATCCACAGATGGTTGGCTCCCTGGGTGTGAATGGCCGACTGTGTGTGTATACAGGTGTGTGTGTATGCATGTGTATTTGCACAGAGCTTCTAGGAAGATGTGCAGGAGAGGAATAAACATGGCCATTCCCTGGTGGTGTCGGGAGGACACGGGGCTGCGCAGTTAGGGCACAGGGAGTGAGACTTTCTAAACTGCTGAGCCAGGTGGTTCCTGGTGATCCCGAGGTGCGGGTTTCTCCTGGCTGGGAACTGCGGCTCAGGCTGCCTGACCCTGATGAGGGCACTTGGGGCCTTGAGTGTGGGACAGGATCTGCCAAGGTCACTGGCTGGTCACCTGTTGCAGGCTTTCTGCCCCCAGAACAGACTCAAACAGACTCACTGACTCCTCACCAGGAGACTTGGTCTTCATTTCTCAGGTGGGGAGACTGGGGCTCTGAGGGGTCTGCCATTGTCACAACACAGAACCAGGACATGAATGTGGGAGCTGGGCCCCTGCCTTGTGCCTGCTAAGGCCCCATGGTGACTTCATGAAAGCCTCCAGCCTCATTTCTCCCAAACACATTCAGCATGGTCTTATCCCAGTTAATGTGCAGGAAAGAGGCTGGGACGTAATGTGCGTGTGTTGTTGTTTTTAAAGAGGTGTAGGGGCCTGCACTGTGGTGTAGTAGGTAAAACCCCATCTGCAGTGCCAGCGTCCCATATGGGCACTGGTTCAAGTCCCAGCTGCTCTACTTCCGATCCAGCTCTCTGCTGTGGCCTGGGAAAGCAGTGGAAGACGGCCCAAGTCCTTGGGCCCCTGCACCAATGTGGGAGACCTGGGAGAAGCCCCTGGCTCCTGGCTTCAGATCGGCCCAGCTCCGGCCATTGTGGCCATCTGGGGAGTGAACCAACAGATGGAAAACCTCTCTCTCTCTCTCTCTCTCTCTCTCTCTCTCTTTCTCTCTTTCTCTCTCTCTCTCTGCCTCTGCCTCTCTGTAACTCTTTCAAATAAATAAATAAACCTTAAAAATAAAGAGGTTTAATGGATTCTTTGTTGCAGGACTTCTCAGAGCCTTAGCTAGGCCAGCGTATACCGTCAATCTCCAGTGAGGGTCCCGTGTGTGCCACGGAACCCTGTCTGGGAAACGCTGGCCTAGGAGGACAGTCCAGATCAAAAGCAAGGTACTCAATAAAGCACACCCGTGCACAAGCCTCAGCTGCAAGTGGCCTTGGCTCTGGAGTGCGGGGCTGGACTGAGAGGACGCGCAACTCTGCAAGCTGCACTTGGGAGCCAGTCTGTTTTCTGTGCCTGGTGAGTGGCTCATAAAGACCATGACAACCAGCACACGTGGGGTGCACCACGGCCATCACTGGCATCCACCTGCCCCCTCCCCGGGGCATCTTAAATGTGGGCGTGTGTGTGTGTGTGTAAGTGGTGGGGTTCGCCCTCTCTGGGCAGGGTGGGGCTCACCCGGTGGAGACGACGGCTTTGCAGTCTGATGGAACCGGGGGCTGGCTGTCCCCTGCTCCCGGCCTCCCTCCACAGGGCTCTTCCTTACCTGGCTCATCCCAGCTGGGCCATCCGAGGCAGGAAGTGACTGCAGAGAGGAGAGAGCGAGGGTCAGGAAGTGGAGGCTGCCACCCTCAGCCTGTGCCCGGCTCACACCCACCCACAGCTTGAGGGAGGGCCCTTGCCTCCTGCCCACCCCAAGATCACAGGGACACGGAGTTTCTTTTGGTGGTCAGGTTGGCACCCTAAGTGATCATGAGATTAAATGAGTGGCTGCAGCTATCGAGTTTCCCTCTATCTTAAAAACTTTCCTTTTAGGGGCCGGTGCTGTGGTGCAGTAGGTTAATCCTCCACCTGCAGCACTGGCATCCTATAGGGACACAGGTTCGAGTCCCAGCTGCCCCTCTGCCCATCCAGCTCTCTGCTATGGCCTGGGAGAACAGTGGAGGATGGCCCAAGTCCTTGGGCCCCTGCACCCACATGAGAGACCCAGAAGAAGCCCCTGGCTCCTGGCTTCGGATCGGCACAGCTCCAGCTGTTGCAGCCATCTGAGGAGTGAACCAATGGAAGGACGACCTTTCTCTCTGTCTCTCCCTCGCACTGTCTATAACTCTACCTCTCAAATAAAAAAATAAATAAATAAAAAATCTTAAAAAAAACTTTCCTTTTAAAGTGAACAGGCAGTGAAATGGATTTTTCTTCAGGGCATGATTTTTTTTTGACAGGCAGAGTGGACAGTGAGAGAGAGAGAGAGAGAAACAGAGAGAAAGGTCTTCCTTTACCATTGGTTCACCCTCCAATGGCCGCTGTGGCTGGTGTGCTGCAACCGGCGCACTGCGCCAATTCAAAGCCAGGAGCCAGATACTTCTCCTGGTCTCCTATGCGGGTGCAGGGCCCAAGCACTTGGGCCATCCTCCACTGCACTCCCGGGCCATAGCAGAGAGCTGGCCTGGAAGAGGGGCAACTGGGACAGAATCTGGCGCCCCGACCAGGACAAGAACTCGGTGTGCCGGTGCCGCAAGGCGGAGGATTAGCCTATTGAGCCACGGCGCCGGCCTCAGGGCACGGTTCTAGGAGTGTTACACATACATGATGTGTGCAAACGCCATCACCCTCAGAGTGCACACCAGTTCCATGTGCCACCCCTTGGTAGCAATGCAACCAACATTTTTTTTTTTCTTAAGAAATGGAATGGAAGGAAGACTCAGAACAGGCATCGCTTTTTGACTTGTCAGCTACTTTCTAGGATTCCCAAGGCAGTTAGCCGCTCACAGGTCTGGAGGCGGAGGCCCAAGCTCTAGGCGACAGAAGGACTCAAGCCCAGTGGTTGTAGGTTCATAGGGCCTCAGTTTAGCCCAGTGTGGGCCCTTTGGGACATGGAGTGGGGCCAGAGTGGCCCATGGTGCGGGGCTCCCAGCTGCTGCCCTGTCTGGGTGGGCATGGGGTGTGGGGGCCTCGGGGCTCCCGTGTGTGTGCTGGGTGAGCTTCACCACATCAAGAGCAGCCTTTTAGAGTTCCATCTGTCTGACTCGTGGTTTGGCGGCTGGGGCCAGCACTGGGCCAGGGAGAGTGCTTAAAATCAGAAGCAGTGAGAATTGCTTGGGGAAATTGTTACTGCGTGTGGAAAAGCAGCTGTGTTTTAAAAACCCCGTTCCTGCCACAGAGTTCTCAAGCTGGTCTGATGTGAGACAGCGTGATGACGTCATCACGGCCCTATGATAATCACTGTCGTCTTCCTGAGATCCCGACCTGGCTGCCCTGGGAGTCATTGATCTTGGAAGGGAAAGTGATGCAAACCAACAGGGAGCCTCAGGCCCGCCCCGGGGCTCGGGCCTGGTGGAGAGGGATCGTCTGGCTGCCAATCATCTGGCCCAGGGCAGAGGGCAGGGCAGCCCCAGAGAACGCGGACCAGATTTCACCTCTCACACCTGACCTCTCACTCCCACCTCTTTCTGGCCCCAGGCCCCGGGCAGTCCACCTTTAGAGACTCATTCCTTTGGCTACATGGGAAGGGCTGGGAGGCACGATCTGCCCTTTGCTACTGTGCGACACAAGGCGGGGTTGGAGGCACTGACACCTTCATGCTGCTCTGGGTCTGAGCACCGGCTCTCCCACTTCCTGCCAGTGGGGCCCGGGGAGCAAGTCTGAGCCCCTGTGAACCTCAGTTTCCTCACTCGCAGCGTGGGAATGAGCGCAAGAGCAGCTTCCTGGCTATTGTGAGGATGCCGTGACGCAATCTGCGTACAGGACTTAGCCCAGCCCCCTCCTGGCTCAATACTCAGAGCTGGGGCGAGTGTGGCAGGGACTCCGGGTCCCTGGGGAGCCTTCCAGGTGGGAGGGGTCCCTGGTCCGGGAAGCGCAGAGGCCCAGACGTGGAAACTCTGAAACCAGCAGAGTCGACATTCCTCAGGAACCGCAGCTAGTGCTGGGGGAGCACCTGCTGCCCGCTCCGCGCTCGGGTGGTCCCTCACACACGTCCCTGCCCCTCTTCCACAGCCCCCGCAGCAAGCCCAGGGTGCACATGTCGGCAGACGGCCCGCAACCCGACAAAGGTGGCCCGGCTGGCGAGGGGCGGACCTAGATTCCCTCTGCTCCCCAACCCGATGCACTCAGAGGGTCAAGTTCAGAAACTCAGAGAGGACCACAACCTAAAGCCCGACCTTGACGGCCCTGGGGTCAGCGACCGAGCTCCCCATGGAGCACCGCACGGCCTTGCTGTGCTAGGAGAACGTTCCCAGGCAAGAACAAGCTGGAGAACCAAGTTACCTTCCAGGAAGAAAACGCGCCACTAGCACTTTGGAGGTTTTCCCTCTCCCAGGCCACACCACACATGAGCTCTGTCAGCCCTCGGCAGCACGCGATGCAGTGGGTTCAGCAGTGTCCCCCATCCCAGACCCCCTGGCGATGCCTGAAGCCATGGACAGCCCCGGGCCCTACGCAGACTCTGTTTCCCACGCATGCTGCGGCATTGCCACACGGTGCCGAAGCTCAACTTCCTCCCGGGTTTTATGTCCCGAGGTCTCTACTGTGCCACTAGTTTGTATTCTGGAGCCGTTGTTCACGTAAAACAAGGGTGACTTGGACACAAGCTGTGCGAAGCTGCAGCGTAGCCGACCTGATGGCCTGCTTGGCTACTGCGGGACTCGCGGTGGAGAGGACGCAAGCCTGGGTGGGTGCTGGACAGACAGAAGATGACTCACCAAGCGCCATGGCACAGATACCATCACTCTACTCAGAAGGGCGTGCAGGTTGAAACGGACAACCTGCTTACTTCTGGGATTTTCCATCTCCTACTTTCATCTACCTGGGGAGGTTGACCTCAGGTAGCCAACCTTGGAAAGCAAAACCACAGATAAAAAGGAACTGCTGTCTTGTTTGTTTGTTTGTTTTTGGTCCCCACTGCAGTAGATGAGGAAACAGAAATTCAGTCACTCACCCAAGCAGCTGGTGAGGGCTGGAGCCGGGACTCGCTCCCTGCCCTGCTGCTGCCCTGACCAGGAGACGGGTGAGGCTCCCCCCGGGGTCTCATGGATTCCCCTGGAAGCAAAGGCACCGTGATTCTGTTGCGTCAGTGCCGAGGGGAGTCATAGCCACCAGCCAGCTGTGGGACCATGGGAAGTCACTGCTCTGGGAAGTGAAACTCCCGATCCCTCCCCCTCGCTGGGGTTCTGTGACCCAGCGGGTTAGGGGTGCGGAGAGGGGGGATCTGCCGCGGGCTTGGAGTCTCGGGGTACTTCTTCTTCCTGCCTGTCCAAGCGTACATTCAGCTTTGGATCATCCACAACCCCTTTCCATTCTTATCTGCTTCTCACAGGGCTAGCACCAGCACCCTCCTTCCCGGGCACCCCGCAGCCCAAGCCCAGAGCCCCTCGGCCTGCTCTGGGGCTGCAGGCGGACTCCTGATCCTTCTGGAATCCTGCAGCCTGAGGCCCTAGGTTCTGCTGCCCCTACCTCTAATTATCCACCATCCAAAACCAAGTCCCCGGCAGCTGGGGAGGGAGAGGAGGCTCCCTCCCTTTCGAGCCCCAGCCCCTCCACCTCCGTCTAAAATGAGGTTTGGACTGGGCCAGCCCTCGCAAGACTCAGGGCACAAAAAGCAGGAAGTATCAGGTGGCTTCGTCCCTGTCCCCAAGCCTCTTGTACCTTGTCCCTGCACAGGCGGAGATGGAGTCATTTTGACCCTGCCTGCTCCGAGGAGCTCTGAGTGAGGATTAGACGAATTCCTGCCAGCCGCTGACAGGTACCCTCCCCACGACCTGCCCCGCAACACTAGGACCGGCCTGGCTTGGACTCCCTCCACAGCAGCCCCAGGACTGTATCCGGCTGCCAATGAGTTTTATTTGCTCTGTACTGCGTTTTACATTTTCTTAGAGCCAATGTTTAAAGAGGTTTCTTCTTACCATGGTTCTACTTTTCAAATGAATTCTTTTTTTTTTTTTTTTTTTTTTTTTTTGTGACAGGCAGAGTGGACAGTGAGAGAGAGAGACAGAGAGAAAGGTCTTCCTTTGCTGTTGGTTCACCCTCCAATGGCTGCCGCGGATGGCACGCTGCGGCCGGTGCACCGCGCTCATCCATGGCAGGAGCCAGGTGCTAGGTGCTTCTCCTGGTCTCCCATGGGGTGCAGGGCCCAAGCACTTGGGCCATCCTCCACTGCACTCCCGGGCCACAGCAGAGGGCTGGCCTGGAAGAGGGGCAACCAGGACAGAATCCGGTGCCCCGACCCGGTGTGCTGGCGCCGCAAGGCGGAGGATTAGCCTGTTGAGCCACGGCGCCGGCCTCAAATGAATTCTAATGTCCAGAAAAATAGGACGCCCTGCCACGCTGGGGAGCGTCACTCAGAGCCCCAGGCAATGGGCTGTACCCTGGTGGCCCCACACTGTCACTTGCACCTTAAGCCACATGTCTGTGCCTGCAATGGAACCTGGGTTCCCACCGGTGCTGTAAGCAGCCTCCCGTTTGTTCAGGTCAGGTTTGAGCCCAGCGCAGCATCCGGAAACGCACGGGTGTGTTTTGGACTTGGGAATCACAGGTGAACGTTTGTGGACCTGCGGGGCTGACTCCACCTTACAGGCGATGAGGCTGCTACGGTGCATGGGGGTGAGAACAGAGCACAGCCGTATGTAGCCCAGGCCAGCTGGCGGCAGAGCTGGGCTCCTGCTGGACCCTCCCTCGGCACTTGGAGCCCCTGTGCAGCGCAGGAGATGGGGACTAGCAGGTGGCTGACTCAAGGGCCAGTGAACACCCAGGACCCCAGGGAGGGCCCGGGACGTGGTGGGTGATGATGACAGCGGCAGTACTCCACCGGGTGCAGAGCCCAGGGGAAGGTTTTGCGCGGCAGACCCTGTTTCTTCCCAGAGACCTCGTGGGAGGGGGCTGGCACCACTGCAGGCTGACGAGGTGTGGGGTGGAAGCCAGATGTGGCCCTGTCGTCCCAAAGCACAGTGCCCTCCGACAGGCCAGAAACTCGCTGACTGCCCCGCCATTGGCAGCCAGCACGGCACCTGCCCTGCTTTGCGGGAGGGCTCGGAACTCCCTCGTGTTGCTGACCTGGAGGGTCAAACACCCCTGTCCCGAGGGTCACCGGTGGAGGGGTCTGACTTGAAGCTGCACTGGGACCCCAGGGAAACAAAGGGCCGAGACCCTGTGTCTCAGGCCGGGCGCTCTGTGAAACGTGGAGCGCTGTCTGGGCTCGAGCCTGGAGGGGCCCGCGGGTGGAAACCACGCTCGGCCTTGGCCTCGGGTGGATCCCGCACTCGGCCTTGGCCTCAGGTGGATCCCGTGCTCGCCTTGGCCTCGGGTGGATCCCGTGCTCGCCTTGGCCTCGGGTGGATCCCGTGCTCGCCTTGGCCTCGGGTGGATCCTGCGCTCAGCCTTGGCCTTCCAGTTGCTACTTCTCTCCTTTCCCAGTGATCTCACCAATCTGCATGGGCTCCACGTCGTGTCCTGGCTCCACTGTGATGGTGCCGTGAACTCCCCTTGCTCAGTTTCACATATCCCGAATCTCGTTCACATCGGGGGTTCCACCTTTCACTCACAGCCCTGTGAAGCAGACACTGTGCACGCCTTCATTCTCCAGTGGTGAGATAGGCTCAGAGAGGTTGAGTGACTTGCCCAAGGCCACACAGCGAGCAGGTGGCAGAGCCAGGATAGAAACTCCATCTCCATGGCCTGACACTCCTCTGTGGGAATCCACCATGGGGACACCCACAGCCTTCTTGCCCCATGGCATAGATGGGGGAAACTGAGGCCAAAGAGAGGGCGCCCGGGAGGGGGGTCTCTGGTGGTACATGGGACTCTGGTCTGCTCTGCCGATGGCCACCTTCCATTTCCTAGGCTGTTCCTACCACACTTGTCCCAGCTGTGGCCCCAGGGAGAGGGGAGACTTGAGGTTCCCATGGGAACCAAGACTTCAGTCTCCAAGTGTGGAGGAGGAGGAGGTGACAGTAGTGACAGTGGTAGCTCCAGAGGAAGGGACCCAGGGCTACACTCCCTAATTGCAATTCCAAATCCCAAAGCAGCAGGCTGTTTGGCATGTTAACAGTCCAAATTCCCACTCTCCCAGGAATGGGCATGTGTTCCATCTTGGGCCATTGGCCCAGGCCCCAGCTGCGTCGCTGTGAGCACACAGTAGGTACACAGAATTGTCTTCTATAATCTGAAGCTGCCATGCCCTAGTGCCTCTGCCCCAGAGCTCAAGACAGGCGCCCGAGCACCCGGAGGGATGAGGGCGTTGGATTTTCCTCTGCTTCCGGCGGCTTTTCCGGCTCCCAGGAAAGGAAGCTCAAGGGTGGGTGCTGTGGCCGAGAGGCGCTAAGCCGCCGCTGGCCTTGCTGACCGCCCGCGTGGGGGCGCGGGCTGGAGTCCCAGCTGCTGTTCTAATGCAGCAGCACCTGCGACACAGGCTGGAGCTTCTGCTTCTCTCTCTGTCCCTCTGTCCCTCTGCTTTGTAAATGAATAAACTATTTTGTAGAAAGCAGGCTGCGGTGCTGTAGCACAGCAGGTGAAGCTGTGGTCTGCAGGGCCAGCATCCCATATGGGTGCCGGTTAGGGTCCCAGCTGTTCCTCTTCCAGTCCAGGGCCATGGGGAACACAGGAAGGAGTTCTTGGCTCCTGGCTTGGCCCAGCCCTGGCTGTTGTGACCATATGGGGAGTGAACCAGTGGATGAAAGATTCTCTCTCTCTCTGCCCTTCCCTCTCTCTCAGTCACTCTGCCTTTCAAATAAATAAATTAATTAAACATTTTTAAAAAGGGGGCCTGGCGCTGTGGTGCAGTGGGTTAAAGCCCCAGCCTGTGGCACCGGCATCCCACATGGGTGCTGGTTTGAGTCCCAGCTGCTCCTCTTCCCATCCAGCTTTCTGCTATGGCCTGAGAAAGCAGTAGAAGATGGTCCAAGGGCTTGAGCTGGAGGAAGCTCCTGGCTCCTGGCTTTAGATCTGCTCAGCTCTGGCCATTGCAGCCATTTGGGGAGTGAACCAGTGGATGGAAGACCTTTCTCTCTGTCTTTCTTCTCACTGTCTGTAACTCTACCTCTCAAATAAATAAATAGAATCTTTTTAAAAATTTTTTTGACAGGCAGAGTGGACAGTGAGAGAGAGAGACAGAGAGAAAGGTCTTCTTTTGCCGTTGGTTCACCCTCCAATGGCCGCCACGGCAGGCGTGCTGCGACCGGCGCACCGCGCTCATCCGATGGCAGGAGCCAGGTGCTAGGTGCTTCTCCTGGTGTCCCATGGGGTGCAGGGCCCAAGCACTTGGGCCATCCTCCACTGCACTCCCTGGCCACAGCAGAGAGCTGGCCTGGAAGAGGGGCAACCGGGACAGAATACAGTGCCCCGACTGGGACTAGAACCCAGTGTGCTGGCGCCGAAAGGCGGAGGATTAGCCTAGTGAGCCACGGCGCCGGCTAAATAGAATCTTTAAAAAAAAAATCTTAAAAAGGGGGAGGGGCAGGGGGTGGAGCCGGTGCTGTAGCATCTGCAGTGCCAGCATCCCATATGGGCACGGGTTCGAGTCCTGTCTGCTCTACTTCTGATCCAGCTCTCTGCTATGGCCTGGGAAAGCGGTAGAAGATGGCCCAAATGTTTGAACCCCTACATAGTACCCGGAAGAAGCTCCTTGCTCCTGGCTTCAGATTGGCCCAGCTACCGTCATTGTAGCCGTTTGGGGAGCAAACCAGCTGATAGAAAACCTTTCTCTTGGGGCCCGCGCTGTGGCGCAGTAGGTTAATCCTCAGCCTGCAGTGCCGCCATCCCATATGGGTGCCGGTTCTAGTCCCGGCTGCTCCTCTTCCAATCTCGCTCTCTGCTATGGCCTGGGAAAGCAGAAGATGGCCCAAGTGCTTGGGCCCCTGTACCCGTATGGGAGACCAGGAGGAAGCACCTGGCTCCTGGCTTCAGATCAGCGCAGCTGTGGCCATTGCGGCCATTTGGGGGATGAACCAATGGAAGGAAAATCTCTCTCACTGTCTGAAACTCTACCTCTCAAATAAATAAGTGAAATCTTTAAAAAAGAAAGAAAGAAAACCATCCTCTCTGTCTCTCCCTCTCTCTGTAACTCTTTCTCTCAACTAAATAAATAAATCTTAAAACTAAGGGGTGTGTGGGTGGAGCTCAAGTCAGGATGTTGGCCCCTAGCTCCCTCGCACCTGCCTGGTGGGCTCACTCACCTCCTCCAGGTTTTTGCCCAAACGTGATCTCCCCATGAGACCCACTGAGCCCTCCACAGGACAGCGGCCTCCCCAGCACACTCAATCCCCTGGCCTTCCTCTGCTTGTCTGTCTCTCCCGCGCCCATGCACGACCTCCAGCACTCACGACCCTTGCCCCCCACCGTCTCCCCATGGCACCATGACTGCTGTGTGGGGCCCACCCAGGCAGCTGCTCACGGCTGCGTCCCCAGCCCTGAGAGCAGCGCCTGGCACAATGCCAGTGCTCAGTCCACGCTTGCCGTCTGAATGAATCCAGCTTAACTGATGCAATTGCCCTTAAGGTGGATGCAGCCATTAGCGCCTGTTTTTCTAGAGAGAAGAGAGAGACTCTGAGAGGTGTTCTTATCACTTGTAGGTGGCCACTCTGCATTGCACCAAAGCCCCCTGCACAGGGCTGCGCACACAGGCTCAAAGGCACGCATGCACATACACGCACAACATGGAATAGATGTCCAGGCAATTCTGGCTGGTTGGGGAACTCTGCACCTGCTAGGGACCTGCTCCTTTGTACCCAGAGCCAATGAGGGCCTCAGCTCTGCAGCCTGGGACAGAGGCCACAGCCTCTCCCAGCCAGGGCCTTTCGCCCTCTCTGCTATGGACGCCCTACCCCTCTCACGGCCTTCCTCCCCCACTGCCACCCCACTGCCGCCACCATCTTCCCTGCTTTGCCCTGCCTGGCCGATCTCTTCCATCCTTTTGGTCTCAGGTCTCAGATGAGACCTGACCTCCTGGGAGGCCCCCTGGCTGCCCAGCCACACGGTGGTCCCAGGAGCACGCAGCCGGGGTGCCGCATTGCATTGCGTTCTTGCCTCCCCCACACTCCTCAGGGCTCACAATTCCTAAATACTGGCGCACACTTTTACTTATGCTCGGTGGGAGTCTCCTCGGGGAGCCGTGGGGGCAGGGGCTCATCTCTTGGCTGCCACCGTACCCGCAGTGCTTTGTGCAGAGCTGGACACCAGCGAATATTTGCAGATGATGGAGTGAATGAGAACGTGAATGGACCAATGGCCAGTGTGAGACAGCAGAGAGAGAGCTGCAGCGAGGGCAGCGTCCAGCGAGACGCCCCCGTGCGGCCCTAAGCCTGGCAGTGATCCTGAGAGCAGCGGTTGTGGTCATGTGCACGCTAGGCCTGGCGCTAAAGCCCTCTGTGCATGGATTCACTTGATCCTGTGAGCTATCGTAGTTATTCCCAATTCACAGGTGAGAAAACCGAGGCAGTATAGAACCAGCCCAACGTCACCCAGCCAGCCAGCGGCAGAATTCAAGCTGCAGTACCGTGACTCTCCCCCGTCCCCTTGCTGGGCCTGGTCAGGCTGGGTGGGGCTGTGCGCTGGGCAGGGACCCTTCCATGTCCCACTCTGGCACACGAGTGAGCCTCAGGTGGATTGGGACCCAGAGGGGAGCAGCGTGAGAAGCCCTGGCCTGTGACTCTCAATCCAGGCACACTGTGGCCTCAGGGAACATCAGTCCCCAAGGTTCGGTGCCAGCCGGGGGGGGGGGGCCCTGGCAGGGACACATCTCCCTGTGGACTGGCTCCAGGGGCACCTGTACTGTTTGCCGGCCCTTGGTGGCCACATGCTGTGCTCGGGCCAAAGCTCCGTCCCGTGGCCATTTTCCGGCTCATGGGAGAGGCACTGGTGGGTCTTTGCTCTTAGCTGAGGGTGCAGAGCGGGCTCAGGAGGGCAGGGTGCTGTGCCTCTGCTGCCCCGCCCTGTACTCCATCTCCCCACTGTACAACGGGGGCAGGGCCTGCCTACTTCATGGGCTTGAGGTGAGGCTCACAGAAGAAGATGCCTCCCAAAGCATGTTGTGAGTCTGACCCGCGGCTCACAGGGCATGCACACCGGGACCCACGTGCTCGGGGGCTGCCCGTGGTCTCCCTGCCTCCCAGTATTCCTGACTCTGGCTTGTGTGGAGTCCTGGGGATCCAGGACGGAGGACCCACAGAGCAGGACCCTCACTCCCATCCTGAGCTGGGAGCTTGGCTGGGCCCAGCTTCCTTTTCAAAGTGGGGTGGGTGGCCAGTTTAAGGGCCTGGCTCCAGGGATCCCCAGGGCCAGGAGGCTGCCGCAGCTCCCAGGCAAGATCGCCAAAGCCTGCCAGGGACCCATCGCCAGACCTCGGGCCTGTGGACAGAGGCCCTGGGTAGTTCTTACCGTTCCCTGTGCCGGCGGCCATGTGAGCATGTGTGTTACTGTGCCTTTGTCCGTGCAGAGGGCAGAGACGCCTACACAGGGGGACCCAGCCGTGCCCCCAAAAGCACACACGGAATTCTCCCCCAGGTGTGCACACAGACTCCCCATTCTCACACGAGCTCACCCCTGACCCCCGGCTTCTCCAGGCCAAGCTCCCGGATCTCCTCCCATCCAACTGGGAAGCTGCTTGCCTCTTCCCGGGCTCCCGCCCAGGAGTCCAGCACCTCTCCCGCTGCTCTTTCCAATCCCAGAGAAGCATGGAGATCTCCAATCGTCACACTTGCTACTCCACCGGCCCTGCATTTTATAACTGGGGAGCCGAGGCCTGGAGAGGCTCGGGGGGCCTCCCTGAGGTCACACATGGCCTAGCTGAGAAGCCAGTGCGGGGGCCTCCCAGTCCACAGTGCCCACTGCCCCTCAGCGTGCCCAGGACTGCCCACTAGCTTGTGTCGCTGGCTCCCCAATGGCAGGGCTCTGGGCCCAGAGTGCGGGCAGACCCAGGATGTGAGCAGATCCTGGCCAGTCTGGATGGGGTCCCTCTAAGGAGGACCAAGGACCGGATCTGCTCAGCTGAGTTCTCAGGGGCAGCCTCCCCACCTGCTGCGACCCAGTCTCTGCCCCGACACCATTAGCGCTGCCTCAGGAGGAGCTCACTCACCATGCCTGGAGACAACCACACATCAGTGCCTCGGGGAGCCTGGAGGATGGCTGGGTGAGTCTGATTTGGGCACATGTGCTGCCTGGAAGGGTCCCAGGAGGCTCCCAACAGCACAGAGAGACACAAGCTTGGGGAAGCAGACTGGGTGCCCCCAAATCTGCACAGTACTCCAGAGAAACGATGCAGGGGGCCCAAAGTCAGGCATGGGGAGAATCGGGGTCCCATCCCCTAGAGCCCAGGTCCCCCGGCAGAGCCAGGGCAGGAACTCACCCAGCATCCCCAGCAAGGACACAGCGGCCAGCGGCGGTGGCTGAGAGCCCATGGGCGCGGCCTCCTCCTGCCTTAGGCCTGGCAAGCTTGCACCCGTGGCCCTGTGTCTCGCTCTCAGGGAGGAGGGGGTGGGGCAGGCAGGCGCGGGTAGGGGTGGGACGAGGAGCAGGCAGCGGGGGCCTGCGTCACCCACGTTTGAAGTTGAACTGTCAACTTCCTCCTGGCAAAACCGCCTGCCCCAGTTCCTATGGTGGCCCAGGCCTCTGCCAGCATCCTGCCCGAGAAGCCCAGGGCCAGGGCCAGAGTGGTGCCCCATGGCCACCCGCACACCAGGACCGGGCCAGGCAGCCTGGTAACCAGGGCAGGGAGCCCTGAGCTGAGTGTATGGGAGAAGTAGCCTGGCTCTAGCTGAGGGCAGGCTCGGAGGTGTGCAGGGTAGACAGGGGCAAGGTCCCTGAGGCAGGAATCCCACCGCTGGGCTTTGAGCTGTGACGGGGAGGCGGGGGAGGATGGGAGGTGGGAAGGAGGTCCTGACGCCAGCTCTCGCCAAGGACTCTGGGGAAGAACTGAGGTGAATGCCTCCACTTCTTCAGGAGGGGTGAGGCTGGACGAGAGGTGACCCCACAAGTGTCATTCATCAGCAGGCACAGCTATTGGGCCCCCCAAGAATGCTAGGCTCGCCCCAGCGTGTGCATGTGTGTGAGGTTTCCATGTTGAGGGGGTCCCACACTGACGCCTTAGTCAACCTGGGGTCTCTGGGGTTCTATGAAGTAGCCAGGGAGGCCTGGGGCAGGAGGAGGCTCTAGCCCCCATGGGTGTAGGCTGGGCTGGCTGCCTGTGAGGTGTGGGATGGAAGGGTCTGGGCCTGGCCCAGCAGCCCTCCCTGGTGTCCCCCCTGGCTTGCCCTGCCCACAGCTCCAGGTCCTCCAGGGCTGGGGTCAGCTCTGGGGCTGCACCCCCTCAGCTTCCTCACAGCAGAGAGAACATACAGAATGAGGACTCCTAGGGGAGCTGTGCCGGGAGCCGCCCCCAGCCCTCAGCCAGTCCCGGAGCTCCCTCCTCCCCGCCTGGAGTGGGCCCTGCCTCAGCTCTGGGCTGTGCAGCCTCCCCCGCCTCTCCATTCATTTGTCCACTATTGATGGAGCCAACATTTGCCCTGTGCTGAGCGCCAGGGCTGTAGAGGTGCAGTGGGCAATCCAAGGACCCCTCCGGAGGCTTTCTGCTCTGGAGCCACGAGGTTTCAGAAGCTGCAGGGATCACACCAGCTGTGTGTGGTCAGTGGTCCTCCAGGCCCCTGTCCCCGACAGTTTACATAACCGCAGCCCAAAGGAGAGAGAGGTGTTCGTTGAGGGCGCCCCCTCCAGCCAGAGGCGTGACCTCCTTAACTTCCCATTTCACAGATAAGAAAACTGAGGCTCTGAAAGTAGCCTATTTGGCCCCTGGAGATCACAAGTGAGATCGGAACCCACGTTTTTCACGCCACAAAGCCTTTCCACGGCTCTCCGCCCCCCTTCTTATTCAACACAAAGCAAGCAGACCAAGAATGTTGGTGTGAGGGTGGGCGAGGCATGGTTGCTCCTCTTCTTTGGTGGCTTGGTTTTTGGGAAACTGAAAGTAGCCCAGTGCCGGAGGTTGCTGCCTCCACGTCCCTGTGCCCAGGGCTCAGTGCCTTCCAGATCCCCACGGAGGGGACCCCGGGCTCCGGGAGCCTCCTCCCCACTCTGCCTGCCCTCGCCGCTCCCTCCTTGCCGCCCACTCCCATCGTTACCCCTGTGGTCCCCTTCCCTGTCACCCCCACCTGTGGGGCCCAGGCCCTGTGCCCGCTCAGACCCCAGACCCCTGGCGAAGTTTCCTGTCCTCGCGGCTGCACTTTCCATGACACAAGAGGAAGTCAGCTGAGCGCGGGGCTGGGTTTTCCATGCAGCCGGGCAGGGTGGAGGCCGAGGTGGGGGGAGGGCATGGCGCGCCCCCAGGGCTGGCTGTCAGAAGCTCGTTGGTCTCTGTGCTGGAGAGAAACCTGCCGGTGCTGCCTGGCCACATCAGGTAACGGGTTTGGTGTGCGTGTGTCTGTCAGGCCCTCGGGACTCGGTCACCCCCAGCACCCCCGGGAGTTTGCCCTCCACGCAGGGATGCAAGGGCCACAGGGGATGTGGGGAAGGGGGGAAACTGAGAGTGAGAGGGAGGGGTGGTGGGAGGGGAGGAAGGAGGCTGAGAAACGGGGCTGGTGCGTAGTAGGACCTCAGTGTTTGCTGAGTGGATGAGCAAGGGAGTCTTTGGGACAGTTCCCAAAGACAGGGGGATGGCCTGGTAGCCAGAGAAGGAGGCTTGGAGAGCCCCCCAAGTGGTTGTTTGTTGAATGACTTGGTGACCTGAGCCCTTGAAAGCTTCTACCTGGCAGCCCCAGTGGGGGCGCACAACCACCCTGGCTCAGGAAGTGGTAGGAGCCGGGTCATTAGCAGGAGTAGGGGGTTCTGGTTCTGGATTGACAGCTGATGGGGGTGCTGACGGTAGCCACAGGTACCTGCATGCGAGTCTCACCTCTGTCCAGCGTTGTTGACAGAGGCCCTGGGCCTCAGTTGGTCCGTCTATATGATGGGGCAGTCAGGTAATCTGGCGCCAGCTCTATCATCTTAGGAACCGGCCAGTGGCTGGGGGTGGGGGGAGGGGTGCAGGCCAAGTCGGCCGGGTGGGGGATTCCTGGAACCTGGCTGGTCTGACTCCAGGGTTTGCGTGAGAAGGTGTCAAGGGGCGGGGCTCTGCGGGAAGGGCCGAGGGCATGAGCTGGCTCAGGCGTGGCTCAGGGCGGCCGTCCCAGCCACAGGGACAGGTCAGGGACCCAAGCCGTCCCTAACAAGCCTGGGTTCAGGTCCGGGGGATGAAGCCTTGAGTAAGTTCCTCGGCGGATCTGCTCAGTTGCTCGCCAGTGAGCTGACTGTTGACACTGAAACAGAGCGAGCCGTGGGAAGAGTGAGGCCCGGCCCTGCCTTGGGGAACCATGGCTCTCGGCTTGTGACGATGGTTTTCAGGGTGGGGGCAGGAGGAGTGGAGGATTTGGGGGTCCAGAAGCTAACTTTACATCCCAACTAACTGGGTGACCTTGGGCAAGTCACTTCCTCTTGCTGACAGTCATCATCTTCCTGTACTGCAGGGCTTCTGGAAGGTTCTATGACAACAATGTGACGGGCTGGTAAACTCTAGCACACCTGAGTGTGAGGGCCTGCTGCGCCCCCCCCCCCCCCCGGCCTCATGGGCCCTACTCACCTTTCCCTAGCAGGTGTCTTGTGCCTTGAGACTCTCTCCACTCCCACGCCCACCAGGCCCCAGCCGGCTCCCCCGCCAGTGTATGCCAATCACACGTCCCATAGCCCGCGGCCCTGAGGCCTCAGCCTTGGGGGTCTCCCCGCTGTTGTTCCTGTGAGATTGGACTTGGTCGGCCACGGGGCATAGGTCTTGGCTGAGAAAGTGAGGCCACCTAGTAGTACAGACAGGTGGTAGCCAAGCCCTGTTTCCAAGGTAGCAGGTGAGGAACAGAGAGGGTGGGTGAATTCCCAAGGCACAGCCCCTCTCTCGTCTCAGGCAGGGGCCCCCTCTGGCCTTGATGGGGTTGTACCGGGTCAGCCGCGGGGGACAGCAGACCCAGCTCTGTTCCCAGTCGGGTTGCCTGGGCTCCGGAGCCCCAGCTCTCTCTGGAAGGGGAGGGGAGCAGACTGCTGTGCAGGGTGTCCTGAGCATACACAGTGGACGTCAGCAGGGTGGGGAAACCAGCAGCTGCCCCCAGCCCATCAGAGCAGGGCCACAACGCTAGTCGGAAATCACCCCCTCCCCTTCTCTTTTATTATCCCACCCAAGCCTTCTCCCAGCACTCAGCACCCAGCACTAAGCCATCTCATGAACAAACGAACACATAAATGACAGAGAGACTTTCAGCGTGGGCACAGGAAACAGGCTGGCACCCCCACCCTTGCCCCGAGCTTCCCGTCTATAGCTAGGCCTGAGGGAGCCGGGGGGAGGAGGTGTGCCCGTTCCCACCTCTGAGACAATCTGGGAAGGCATCCTGGAGAGGGTGACAGCCAGGCAGAGGCCTGAAGCATGGGCGGGAGTGTGCCAGCTGGGTAGCGGGATGGGTTTTCCAGCCTGAGGGAAGAGGCAGGGCCCAGGCTCCTGGGTCCTGTTAAGGCCAAAGCTGTGCTGCTACAGTGAGAGGGGTCTAGAAGTTGGGGGACCTGGTATGAGTCCTGGCAT
The DNA here is from genome assembly GCA_949820135.1 of Sylvilagus floridanus. Lineage (NCBI taxonomy): Eukaryota > Metazoa > Chordata > Mammalia > Lagomorpha > Leporidae > Sylvilagus > Sylvilagus floridanus. The sequence goes on along the minus strand of OX463224.1, from coordinate 114,544,005 downwards.
GGCCATCCTGTGTCTCCCCCAAGGACTTGGTTTATCTGGGAGTCCTCAATCGCTAATGTGAGGCTTGGGGTCTTTTAAAAAGAATACTATTGACCAGAGCTCGAAAACTTGACACAGTCTTTTTTTTTTAAATGTTATTTTATTTATTTGAAAGGCAGAGCTACAGAGAAGCAAAGGCAGAGAGAGAGAGAGAGAGAGAGAGAGAGAGAGAGAGAGAGGTGTCTTCCATCCACTGGTTCACTCCCAAATGGCCGCAACAGCCTGGGCTGAATCAATCCGAATCCAGGAGCCAGAAGCTTCCTCTAGGTCTCCCACATAGGTGCAGGGGCCCAAGCACTTGGGCCATCTCCCACTGCTTTCCCAGGCCACAGCAGAGAGCTGGATTGGAAGTGGAGCAGCCGGGACTTGAATCAGTGCCCATATGGGATGCCAGCGCCACACGCAGAGGCTACTATGTTACAGCACTGTCCACAACATGCAGCGTTTTTTAAAGAATGAGATGGCAAAAAACTATAGCTTCTTTTTTTAGTGCTCACACACAAAATGACGTTTTGAGAGCTGTGCACTGCCCACCAGGCTGAGAGGTGGTATACACAGAGGGCGTTCACCTAGGGAGGGTAGACACAATGAAGACAGGGCTAGGGGCAGGTGAGTTCCAAGCTGCCGAACAGGGAGCACTATGCAGCCAAGGAGGAGGAGGAGGAGCTAGGAGGAGCTAGGTGCTCATGGCATTCTGCTCAATGGAAAAAACGGAATTTCAGAACATTTATATATTGCAACTTTATTTTTCTAAAATAAAAATGGGTGACTTGAATAGGTGGTAAAATGTTTCTACACTTCCAGAGGCGATTTTTCAGAATGTTCACCCGAGTGATAGCGGGAGTGGCATTCGGTAGGGACTGAGAGTGAGGTTGCCCGGGCTTTGCTTTGTATTTATGCTCTATTGCATTAATTGTTTCCAAAAAGTGTGTATTATGATCTTATGATTAAATTTAAAATAGCATGGAAAGGGTGTGCAGAAAATCTTTTTAGGAAAAATGTCCTATGTATTTGTGTTGTTATGTGTAACATAGAACATTTTTATAGTACGATTTTTCTTAAGAATAAACATAATACATATTTATTGAGAAAAATCCATGCATACAGCAGAGTAATGAGAAAAGTTCTGCCACTTTCACTCCTCCCTTCCAACATGGCTACTGCTGACACATTAGCAGGTGTTCTTTTATTCTTTTTTCTGTTTATAATTACACTAGTTATACTGTTTCAAAGTTAGTATATATTTAAGATGTATATTCATATGAGATCTAACATTTATCTATGTGTGTGTATGCCTATAAATGATAAAGATATAGATATACACAAAGATATGTGTATGTACAATCTTTGAAAACTGCCTTTTTCTCTCTTAAAACACATCTTGAGAATCTTCTCGTGTCACAGGCTTATATGACATTGCTTAAAAATTGACTCCATGGGGCTGGCGCTGTGGCACAGTGGGTTAGAGTCCTGGCCTGCAGTGCCGCCATCCCATAAGGGTGCTGGTTCAAGTCCTGGCTGCTCCTCTTCCGATCCAGCTCTCTGCTATGGCCTGGGAAAGCAGTAGAAGATGGCCCAAGTGCTTTGGCCCCTGCACCCACGTGGGAGATCCGGAAGAAGCTCCTGGCTTCAGATCAGCACAGCTCTGGCCATTGTGGCCATTTGGGGAGTGAACCAGAGGATGGAAGACCTCTCTCTCTGTCTCTACCTCTCTCTGTAACTCTTTCAAATAAATAAAATAAATCTTTTAAAAAATGACTCCATAATAACTAATACATAAACATCTGGATATTTCTTTAATCCCCAGTATTGAACATTTTTGTTATTCACTTTTTTTGCTAGTTAAAAAAAGATGGGTGATGAATATTTTTATATAGTCTTTTTTCTATGACCTTATTTCCTTTAAGTAGAATTTTTGTTTTCTTTTATTCTCCTTATTTTTTTGTTTGAGGGGCAGGAGGCAGAGAGAGAAGAAGCTGGCCCCTGCTCATTCACTCTCTAAGCGCTCTCCATGGCGTAGCCCTGACTGAGGCCGAGGCCAGGGCCAGAACCCAGTGCAGGTCTCCTGTGTGGGAGGCAGGAGCTCACTCACTCACATCATGGCCACCTGCTGCCTCCCAGGGTCTGCACTGGCAGGAAGCCGGAGTCAAGAGCAGGGCTGGGCATTGAACCCACGCACTCTGATAGGGGACAAGGGAGCCGCAACAGCATCTTAACCACAGTGCCAAATGTCTTCCTGACGCCAACGTCCTTTATAAACCCTGAATGAGTAACCCTCACCCCTGTCCAGCTGCGCAAATGTAAATGCTGAGACACTGAGTTTGCTTAGAGAGGTGCCCTGCAGGGATATAACCGCCTTAGGGACCGGGTTTTCCTTTCTTGTGACAGGCATTCCAGGTACCTGGGGCAGTCAGGGAGGGAGGGTCCCAGGCCCACCCCAAGGGGGAGATCCGAGATAGGACACATACTTAATGATTTACTGAGTATCCAGGGCTCTTCTTCTGACTTGTGTTTGTCTTTAATCGTGTGTACGCTGGGCCCCTGGTGGAGGTTCTGAGAAACCAAGGCCACCAGCTCTGTTAGAGATCAGGTTGAAGTTCAAGGTCAAGGCTGTATTAGAGATCAGGCTGAGGTTCCAGGGGACAGGCCCTGGTACAGTCAGCATGGATCTAGGGGAAGGGCAGGTCCACAAAGACAGTCTGGAGATGGGTCTCTCTCTATCTGAGGTGGAGCAGGGAAGGGGCAACCTTGAAACGTCCAGGCATGGGTCCCATGCTCTTAATCCTTTCATTTCTGCTGAGGGCAGGGCCATGTGCAGTTGACCCCATGGGATGGTCTGGAAGCAAGTATTGGCTTTGTGTGTGGTGATAACAGTGATGATGATGATGATGGTGATGATGTCAGTAATGATGACTGTGATGGTGATGACGTCAGTAACAATGTTGGTGACAACAGTGATGATGATGATGATGGTGATGGCATCAATAATGATGGTGGTGATGATGCCAGTCATGACAACGATGATGGTGATGACATCAGTAATGATGATAGTCATGACAACAGTGATGATGATGATGGTGATGATGATGATGTCAGTAATGATGATGATGATAGTGATGTTGATGATGATGCCAGTAATGACAATGATGATGGTGATGACAATAGCAATGATGATGGTGATGACATCAATTATGATCGTCAGTAATGATGACGATGATGGTGATGACATCAGTGATAATTAACGATGATGGTGATGAGATCAATAATGATGGTGGTGGTGATGTCAGTAATGATGACGATGATGGTGATGTTGATGATGGCGATGACATCGGTAATGATGATGATGACAACGACAGTGATGACATCAATAATGACGGTGGTGATGACAATAGTGATGGTGATGATGGTGATGATGATGTCAGTAATGATGGTGGTGACAACAGTGATGATGATGGTGGTGATGTTGGCGGTGATGTCAACAATGATGAGGATGACAGCAGTGATGGTGGTGGTGGTGGTGTTGATGACGGTGGTCTCCCCTCGCTAACACACAGTATGAGGGGCTCTAGGTGACGACATGACTCTATTGTTCCAGTTAGCTTGCTGCCTTCACTGATATGGGTGATGACACGATGGTTAATTTTTCTTAATAATTACATGTTTGCTTTAATTTGTGTTAATTTATATACTAAGACATACATAATTAGCAAACCAAACCCGTGATTTATGAGAATGATATAATGTGCTGCTTTTAGATTGTTTACGGAAAACCGCTGAGCTGGTTTGAAGGGAAGACGTGAGGTGAGCCACCCCTGACACTTGGACCAGAGAGACGTCAGGAGGGGACTCTGAGAAGCGGCTTTCAGGGCCACTTGAGGCAGATTCCCTACTTTGCAGATGACAGAACAGAAGCTCAGAGAAGTTAATGCCTGTGATCACACAATGTGCAAGTGGCAGAACTGGGACTTGAACTCACAAATTTAATTTTATATTTATTTATTCGAGAGGCAGAGTAACAGCGAGAGGGAGAGTCATGGTGGGGGGGCATGGTCTTCTGTTCGCTGGTTCACTTCGCAAATGGCCACAACAGCTGGAGCCAGGCCGATCCAAAGCCAGGAGCCAGGAGCCTCCTCTGGGTCTCCCATGTGGGTGCAAGGGCTCAAGCACTTGGGCCATCCTCCCTTGCCCTCCCGGGTCACAGCAGAGAGCTGGATCAGAAGTGGAGCAGCCGGGACTTGAACTGGCGCCCATGAGGGATGCTGGCACTGCAGGCGGAGGCTTAGTCCCCAGTACTGGCCCCATCAAATTTAATTCTAAAGAAACCATTTCAGTTAAGTATAGGACACGCACCAACACATGTATACATGCATAGCCTTGCCCAAACTGAGCACACTTTTCATAAACAGAACCCGTAAACCCCTTCTAGTTCCTCTTTCCTCTCGCTGCTCCCAACACAGCTGCCTACCCTCTGACGTTTATGGGCGTAGCTTGCTTTGCCTATTCTTGAACTGTATGGACGTGATTTCATACAGTTCATGCTTCTCTCTCTCTCTCTCTCTCTCTCTCTCTCTCTCTCTCTCTCTCCATTGTACTTGGGAGATTCATCCATGCCATTGTGCCCAGCAGGGGTCCGCTCTTTTTCCTTGCTGCATAGTATTCCATCGTACAACTGTGCTGCAATTGATTTGGTTGTACAGAGCCTACATTTTTAACCTTGAAGCTCTACTGCCACCCACAGATATCTGCACGTCACAGGGTGAGCAGGGCTTTCAAAGAGCTGGAGGCCAGGGAGGGTGTGAAACACTCAAAGCCACAACTTCAGAGACAGGTGCTTTCCTAGCTGCAGAGCGGCCTCAGGGTGGCCTGTGGGAGGCGGGGCCGACTGGATGCTCCCCTGGGGGCTGGCACTTTATGGAGCGCCCCCCACCCAGAAGCACTGCAGCTCATATCCCTGACAGCTCCATCAGGGAGGGTGGCCTTCCCTGTGCCATCAAGGAGGAAACTGGGGATAGGGGACGTCACGCCAGCCCCCCGTGGTGAGATGAAACAGAAACAGAAACAGGATCTGAATCACGTCTCCTGATACCGCGTTCTGGGCTGTTTGTATCTTGTTCTAGCTGCCTGGTAAAATCCAGGGGCTGGGGCTGCCGGGTCTGGGTGACCCTTGCTGTCCCTGTGAGGACCCTGTGGGCTGGGATTCTGAGCCCCCTTCAGAGAAGAATTTTAAGCAACACACGTCTCTGGATTTTGGGGGAGTGAAAACCTGCCTTCCCTCGAGCTGCGCTGTGTTTATTTGCAAAATGGGGGCGTGGCCTGGTTATCGTGAGCCACCCCGACTGTGTGGCAGCACGGTCATCTTTCCGCAGCAGCTGGAGGCAGACGGTGCCCCAGAGAGGCGGAGTGACCGCCCGTGGCCACGCTGCAGGTGAAGGCACCCCAGGCTCCCCAGGCTCCACTGCATGGTGTCCACTAGGGGAGGCCTAAGGCCAGGACACACCCCACTCCGAGGGCTTGGGAACTACAAGGTAGGGACACAGAGGCCTAGCACAGTTGGGGGCTTACCCAGGACACAGCAAGAAGGGTCAGAAGCCCACGACTCCTACGTCCCACCTTCCACAGTCGGGGCTGGATGTGGGGGTCTGCAGAGGACCCCCCGACAAACTGGTCCCAAGGGGGCTTTCTCCCTGGGGACAGGGAGACCCCTTTATCCTCAGAACTCCACCACTCACTTCCCTGGTGCTATGGCAGTGATCCCAGCACCTGCTCTCTCGCTGGTCAGGAGCAGTAACTGGGATGAGGCAGTCGACGTGATCCCAGTGCCTGGTGCCCACCACCTGCCACCCCACAAACCCTGCTAATGAGGGCAGCTTCGGAATGGCACTTCCTTGTGTTAGGGCAGGGAACTGAACACACATGCGCACACACACACACACACACACACACGTGCGCACATGCGCTCGCGCGCAATTACCGAGAGAAAGGTGTTTGTAACAGAGAAACACAAGCCAGCTGTCAGAGCAGAGGGAGCCAGAGCACACAACGTGGCAACCATGGAAGCTTTGCTGTTCCCTTGACTCTGTAACAAGACCACCCTGCCAGGTGTTCACAGCTGTGCAGCAAACCCTGCCCCTCAGGGCACTCAACTCCACACTGCTAGGGGCAGGGGAGGCAGGGAAGCCCCTATGTGGGCTCTGGTGTCAGGGGACTGCTCCCGCCCCATGCTCCTTAGAGGGTGGTCCAACCATGGGCCCCGTGATGAGATGGGCTTGGCAGGAAGTCCTGGGCTTGATGCCAGGGCAGTGCACTCAGTGGCGAGGTCTGGGTGGGGCATGGGAAGGAGCGTGCGGGCTGGAAGGAAGCTGGAGCTGGTCCTGCCTTCACTCTCACCCTCAGTCAGGAGACTTCCTCCCCCAGGTAGCTCTCCTGGGTTCCTCTCTGCGTCAGTTTTTTTCCCCATCTTCCTCTCTCCTCTCTGCTCCCTTCTGGCACCCCATCTCTGACAAAGGAGCTGGACAGAAAAGCAAAAAGTCTAGAATTCTGTGCTCCTGGGCGCTCATTCCTCTGCTAAAAGCCAGGGTAGCCACAGGTTGTACAAAGAGGTTGTGGAGCAAATTCTGAGTTCAGATCTCTGGTGAGGACGGCATGTTTATCACATGAGGAGGGTTTCTCATGCAGGGTTTGCCACTTTGATAGAAGCCTTTCCAGGGCCCAGATGCCTGAAGAGAGAGGCTGATGTCAGGGGTCAGAGGGTGCCCCGCCCGGGTGAGGCCCAGAATGGTGCAGGGCGCTTCTAGGAGCAGAATCTTCCAGGCCAGCATCAGGCTGGTGCTGCAGCTCACTAGGCTAATCCTCCGCCTGCGGCGCCGGCACTCCGGGTTCTAGTCCCGGTTGGGGTGCTGGTTCTGTCCCGGTTACTCCTCTTCCAGTCCAGCTCTCTGCTGTGGCCTGGGAAGGCAGTGGAGGATGGCTCAAGTGCTTGGGCCCTGCACCCGCATAGGAGACCAGGAGGAGCAGCGCGCCAGCTGTAGCGGCCATTTGGGGGGTGAACCTACGGAACGAAGACCTTTCTCTCGGTCTCTCTCTCTCACTGTCTAACTCTGCCTGATTATATTCCAGCCAAGGAACGTGCAAAGGTCTTGGGTATGGCTGTTGTTAACCATTGGGTGGCTTTTGGGGCCCAGCTATGGCTCTTCCTTGATCTGATCAGGGTTTGGGGACCCCCCCCAGGGGTAGGGATGAGGCATCCCAGCCCCAGCCAGAATGACAGCACCCAGGACGGGCAGTGGGGCCCCAGAGCTGGCGGTGGAGCTGCCAGGTCTCCCGGGCACCTGCTGCTCCTTCCCAGCGCTGCTCTTGGCCGACGAAAATGTCTGCAGGCAGCCTGAGCCCAGGGTGGAACAAGCATGCTGACCCTGGGGGCCAGGGCTGTGCCTTTGTGCCCAGCCTTTGAGTCCGGGTCTCAAGGTCTCCTTGGCACCTGCAGAAGGTTCTAGCCAGTCATTCCCTCCTGGCCCCCGCAGGACGAGACCGAACAAGCTGGAAGCGTGGCTTCGTGCACTGTTGGCTTGGGGGTCTTGCTGCAGGAAATGCAACTTCTCGCCACTTAGGAAACCACTGCGGGGCAACCTGGGCTTTCGATCTTTGTGCAGCCTGCTCCGTGTGATCCGCCCGAGCTTCAGGCTCATTTGCGTGCCCATGGTCTCCCCACGTTCTGTGATAAGGAGGCCCCTGCTCTGGCTGCTGGGGTCTGTCCCATTCATAGATCGTACAGAGAAGCAAACGGAGGCACTCGAAACTCAAGGGACCAGAGCAGGTCCCCATGGCTGTCCAGAGTGGTGTCTGCGACTTCCAGCCCCAATCCTGGGCCCTTTCATCCCGTGAGTCCCCAGCCTCAGGACCCTCCCTGCAGTAGGGGCCCGAGGAGTTCATCTGTGCCAGCAGGTTCCCTGGTGTTTAGTCCACTGTTGGCAGCCACGGGGCGATTGCAGGAGCCCTGCCCATTCTCTCTGGCTGCAGCCCCGAGGGGATGAGTCACCGGGCCGTGGTTCTGTTGGCTGACCCCAGAGTCCCTTTGTGTCCCACAACATTGTCCTGTTTTCTTGATTTTTCATGGTTTCTTTCTGCATCGCTCTGGGCCTCTCACAGTCTAGGCACAGCCCCTGCGTTTCCTGCAGAAAATCGCAACCCAGCAGCTTGGCAGCGATGGGCCTGCTGGGCTGATGCTGATCCCCAGCGGTCCTGGCTTTTGGTTGACAAGGAGGCATCATGCCGTCTGGTTCTGCTGCAGGCCCTGGGGAGCTCGAGGAGCTTGGAGGTCAGGCGCAGAAATGCACACAAGGAGGCCTGGCCTGCCCAGCCGCACCCCAGGAGGTGGTGGCCTCGTGGACGTTGGGCCCTGCCCTTCTGTCCCTAGGCTGGATGAAGCCCTGGCCTCCAGTTGTGAGTTTGGGGATATTTGTTCTGACCAGGACCGACCTGGGAGCTCCATCGGGCCAGGATGGGAAATGACCACCCCAGGTTCTTGGAAGAAAAATAGACTCCCTAAGTAGCAGAGTTGTGAGACCAGTTGTCACCCATGCCAGTTCCTCTCCTGCTCATTCAGACGACAGTGGGCAGGGCCGGGCTGGGAACCCATCCCAGGTCTCCCGCATGGGTGGCAGGACCCCAGATACCTGAGCCGCTGTCTGCCACCTGTCAGGGTCTGTGTTAGCAGGAAGCTGGAGTTAGCAACAGGCGTGGGCACCAAACCCAGGCTCTCTGAGATGCAGGGTGTCCTGACCATTAAGCAAACGTGTGCTCCCAGTCCTATCTTTTAACGCCGTTGTTGTAAATTTGTTGGCATGCCCTTGTTTATGGGAAAACATAAATCACCCCCAGAAATCCCCACCCGGAGGACCACACAGTCAGCCTCTGGCAGTGGCCACCCTGTGTGCTGACTACTTCCTGGTCTTATTCCTCACCTCTTTAGCCCCATAGTTCAACCTTTATTTATTTCAGTTTTGCTCTTTCTTTTGAAAACATTGTATTTGCTCTTTGCAAAAGTAGCAGGCTCAGTGCAGAACATCTGGGAAGCACAGGAAGACATTTTCTTGCTTCTTCAAGCCAAGACAGGCCCCATGCCCCCACCTCCTCCAGGCGGCCACCGTGCTGTCACCGTGCTGTCGCCGGCTTCGGCTCCTTTGTGAGCTTTTGCAGAAGCTACATTTGGGCGGCTGAGAGCTTGCTATTTAGGGGATCCTGGGCTGTGGTTTGCTATGCAGCAGTGCAGCATAGGCATTCCCCACGTTAATAAAAGCCCCCAGCCCACCGTGTGGTCTGTTCTGTGCACCCTGAGCTGTGCATTTATTTTCTTGCAACCGAATGGGACAGGTGCTGTTATTAATTTTGCACACAGAGGAAGTGGCCTGAGCTTGGCCGAGGCCTGAGAGGCACGAGCCCCAGAGCGGCAGCAGAGTGGCGGTGTGGTGGCCTCAGCCCGCCGGCCTCCAAGGTCCCTGCTCCTCCTCCTCAGCTTATGTCTCCCTGTGTGCTTATGAGCTGGTTCTATGTAACAACAGCAAATGACCGTCGCATCCTGCCCGCCAGTGGTGTTTATCCTGATGCCCGACACCATTTTGTGTGTATGCTGGGGGACTTCAGAACTTTTGTGGAAAATGGGGTTAAAAGGTGAGTTTATTTTGGTGCAAAAAAAAAAAATGATAAAATCCACTCCTATACAGGGTGTTCAAAACATTCGTGGAAAATACATGCTATGGGGAAGACGCTTGGATTTCAAATTCCTTTTGCTCCAAAACAAGCTCATCTTTGAGTTCCGCTTGAAGCCCCTTCGTAGAGCGCTGGGATTTTTCGTTCACGTTGTCCTGTTCGGTTTTGAATGAGCTGGTGGTGTCTTAGGGCTGATCTCACACTCGGAGGTCATGATCCACGTCATTAGACCCCCTTGGGGAAACACAGTTTTTATTGACGGTTTAGCTGTGCATGCAGTGGGCGATGTCAGGGTCCTTTATTGACGGTTTAGCTGTGCATGCAGTGGGCAATGTCAGGGTCCTTTATTAACGGTTTAGCTGTGCATGCAGTGGGCGATGTCAGGGTCCTTTATTGACCGTTTAGCTGTGCATGCAGTGGGCGATGTCAGGGTCCTTTATTGACCGTTTAGCTGTGCATGCAGTGGGCGATGTCAGGGTCCTTTATTGACCGTTTAGCTGTGCATGCAGTGGGCGATGTCAGGGTCCTTTATTGACCGTTTAGCTGTGCATGCAGTGGGCGATGTCAGGGTCTCGAGGCTGCACTGCTCCAGCAGGGCTCGCTCTCTGAGTGTGAAAATGATTCAGGGACAAATAAGTGTCCACACCCAGCTGCTTCTGATTTCTGAGTAGGATATTGTCCCAGAGACTGAATTCCTGGGCCTAGGCTTTTTGTAGCTTTGAATTTATATTGCCAGAAGATTTCCCAGGTGGTCAATGACTCCGTTCTTCAAAAAGCAGCATCCTGTTTCCAGCTAAATAGAGGGCTATGAACTATTACCTTGTTTTGAATTGCATTCCTTTTACTCCTATTGAAGTTAAATTTTTATCAGGCACCTGTGTGACCTTTTTGTGTGTAAACTGCTTTGCCATCAAACTTTCTTCCATGATAGACGTACCCTCCATCTGCACACCCACCACATGTTGCTACTGAGCACTTGACACGTGGTTTGTTCCCCTGAGCAACTCAACTGGTAATTTAATCATATTTACATTCGGCTTTGACTTCATTAAAGTTTTCATTTAGATCTAAATTAATTTAAGTAGCCATGTGCAATGAGTCGCTAGCAGCTACTATATCGGATAGTGTATTCCTAAGACTTTCCACCTGGAATCTCAGTGGTTAATTTGAATTGATTTGTACAAGCTCTTTATTTATGAAGGCTCTTAATCTTTTTGTCATACTTGGTGCCGATATGTTCTCCAGCCTGCCATTTGACCTTTACGTCTTCTTTCATGTTGTTTACAGAGCATCAAAATGTTGGGGAGCCACGTCTAGTGATCTCTCTTCTTTTTTCTTTCTTTTTTTTTTTTGTGGTTTCTCCCATAGTTTTAGGGTTAGAAGGTCCTCCCCCACACCGATGGCTGATGAATTCTCTCATCAACTTTATTTGAATCTCTCTGTGATTTTTTTTTTCTCCTTTAACCCTTTAATCCATCCAGAATTAATTTTGCTGTGTGGTGTGGAGTGTGACATTTCTTAGTCATCTCTGTGCTGGTGTACGACTCAATGCCTTGTGTCTCAGATAAGACGCTTCGGGCCCTGCACGTTAGCTTGAGTCGGGTGGTGGGTACGCAGCATGGGATTAAATAGTAGGTAAAATATACCTCTTCTAAGAAACAGAGGTTTGAACGTTTTTATGTTTATGGAGATTTTAATGACAAAAGAAAATGACACCCAGATAATGCTTCCAAAGGGAGACACAAAATCATACCTACAACGTAGTAGCCACTCGGTTTAAAATACAACGAAAGCATTGGGAGGAGTTTTCTAAAATGTCTGTAGCAATTGTCTGTAGGTGGCTGGTATTTTTAATCCTATACTTCCCCAGCTGACTACACAATCCTTTCATGCTCAGACATATTGCAGAACTTGGGGACACAACTCGTAACCAGTTCCAACTGCTGTCTGCCCACCGCTTTCCTGCACTGGGCCTGCAGGTCTCCCTGCTCAGCACCCCAGACCAGCGGGCTGTGGGGGAGGGTCCTCCCTGCCTTTAGGTTGGGGCTGGGCCTGGAGTTCCTTCTTAGTCACTCACAGAGTGAGTCTCTCCAGCAAGCGAGTTAACCTGGAACGGTGTTCTCATCTCTAAAACAAAAAATAATAACGACTTTGCATAAGGCTGGTGAGGATTTATTACTTTGGTGTTCACAACACAAGTACACACACACACACGCAATATAGGAGGGGGCATTGGTCACGGAAAAATTGAAGTAAAAGATAAATTGATTTTTGTGCAAAAAAACAGTTGAAACTCATGTGTACAAATGGTATTCAGACAGTTCAGGGGAAATTCATATTATTAAAAAACACACTTGGGTTTCCAAATTTATCAGATCAAATGAACCTATGTTTAATTGGATTTCCCATGAACTGTTTGATGTGCAGAATTGCATGGATCAGCAAAATACATTCAGGGCTCACCGGCCTGACAGTTTTAAGAAGTAACATTCCCTTGTCCCTACCACTCCCCACCAACCCCACTCCTCAGAGGTCGCCTCCATAATCATTCGGCCTGAACCTTTATTTACTACTTGTTTATTTTACAAAAAGGAATCCTGCTATGCCTAGTAAGTTACCGTGGCCTCCCTCCCTTCACCGCCACCTTCCATAAATCGCTGCGCGTCTGTCGGTGGTAGTCCCCAGGGATTCGTGTCATGTCTCCTCTTCAGCCTGCACAGTCGGGCGTCCTAGGACTGTGCCGTGGCTGATTTTATTCATTGGCCTGGCGGGGATGGGGCTGCTCCCCTTGTTGTAGGAACGGCTCGGCTCGGGGGCGTCTCTGTGGGCTCCTGTATTTAGTGTCTCCTGGGACGAACGTCCTGATGTGAGTGGCTGCGTGCATTTGAGCCTTACAAAATTTGAGAGAGGATTTGTAAGGGGTTCTCTGAAGACAGCAGAGCCAGCTGTCATTCCTGCTGTCAGGGTAGGTCTCTGGTTACCGCCATCTTCTCAAATCCGGATGTCCCCAGCATCTCTAACATTTTCCGAAAGAAGAGGTATCAGATATCTAATCGTGTTTCAAGAAAAATAAAATTGTTGCCTTAATTGTCTAGGAGATTGAACACTTTTCATGTCTTTTGTGGACATTTGTGTATTTCTCTGTTGGTTGATTATCTACTCGTATTGTTTGTGTGTTTTTCTTCTGGGTTGTCTGTTCCTTCCTGGTTGATTTATAGAAGCTCTTTATATATACCAGATTTTTTAAAAAAAAGTTTATTTATTTGTTTGGAAGGCAGAGTGACAGAGAGAGGGAGAGGCAGAGAGAAAAGGAGATCTTCCATCTGTTGGTTCACTCCCCAAATAGCCGGAACGGCTTGGGCTGGGCCTGACCGAAGCCAGGAGCTTGGGAGTCCGTCCAGGTCTCCCCCGTGGGTGGCAGAGGTCCTCCGAGTACTTGAGCCATCGTCTGCTGCTTCCCTAGGCACAGTAGTGGGAGCTGGGTGGGGAGAGGAGCAGCCGGGCCTTGAATCTGTGCTCTTCCATGGGACGCCAGTGTCGCATGTAGCAGCTTCACCTGCCGTGTCACATCGGGGTCCCTATGTGAGGGAGAGTAATTCCTTGTCCCATGTGACAAATATTTTTCTCAGCCTGTCATTTGTTTGTTACTATTTATTTTATGATGTCTTTCACTGTTCATAAGTTTTAGATTTTTATGTGGTTAAAATTCTCTTTCTGTTTGTGGGCTCTCAATTTGGTATTGTGCTTAGGAAAACCTTCGCCACACTGAGGTTATAAATTTTGCTTTCCCTACCATTTTTATAGTACATTTGTTATTTTTTTATTGCACAGAAATCTTTCATCCAGCTGATTTTATTTTGAGGATGATATGAAATGTGACTTTTAATGTGACGTTTTTTGTTTTTGGAATGTGACTTTTTTTTTTAACTATTTAAGAGTCTTCTTTAAAATGTCTACTTTTCAATTATTTTTCTCCAAAAAAAAGGAAAAAAACTTCTTTGAGAAAAACTACCACCTTTTGAAAATCCAGTGTTTTTGTCTCTGATTAGAAATATCTCATTATTGGCATTATTGAATTTCCTTATCAATTATATAAATTTCCTTTCTTCAGATCCTACCTTAATTTCCACTAACTCATCTATTCTTAAAATGGTCCACCCAGTTTTAATTTCCAAAAGTATTTAGATTTATTTATACTCTCAATATGTGGAAAGACATTGTTACTCTTTCTAAAAACATTTTTTAGTTATTCTCACTCGTTTTCAAATAAACTTGTCCAGTCTTTCCACCCCTGAAAATCCCAATAGATTATTTATTTAAAATGCATTGTTTACTGGGGCTGGCGCTGTGCAGCAAGCTAAGCTGATGCCCACACAACAGCACCCCAGTTCGAGTCCCGGCCACTCTGCTTCTGATCCAGCTCCCTGCTAATGCACCTGGGAAAGCGGAGGAGGATGGTCCAAGTGCTTGAATCCCTGCCACCCACATGGGAGACCCAAATGCAGATCCTGGCTCCTGGCTTTGGCCTAGACCAGCCCTGGCCGTTGCAGCCATCTGGGGAATGAGCCAATGGATGAAAGATTATCTCCCTCCCTCTCTCTCTCTTTGTCACTCTCCTCTTCAAATAAATAAATAAATCTTTTAAAAAATATTTTACTATTATGTTTAAGGTATACAACACGATGTCATAGGATTGCTGTGGATAGTAAAATGGTTCCTACAGTGAAGCAGATTAATGTGTGTATCGCGCCACAGGTACCCTGTGTGTGTGTGTGTGTGTGTGTGTGGCCAGAGCAGCTCAAATCTACTCATGTAGCAAGAATCTCAAGTACAATAAGACTTCAGTTGTCAGTGAGTCTGTGAGTGGATCCGCACTGCGCAGCAGTGAGCCTCTCCACCGAGAATCCGGTGTTGGATTCCGTACGATCTGCGCTCTGGGTCTCCATCTGCCCATGCAGAGAGTCGCAGCTCTGTAATTGAAAACACCACCATTCCCAAAAACCGTCTTCACTGTGCCGGGCGGGGCCTACTGCAGTATGCTGGGCACAAGGGGACAATGACACAGAGGACCCCATCCCCATCCTCCAGTCCAGGGACTTCCCATCGAAGAGGGGACGGAACACATACAGGAATTTATGGCCAAAATGTCTGCTTGATGCATGCCAGATTCCTGGGTGGGAAAAATAAATACACAAATAAATTCACAAATAAATGGAGCGGCAGCCGTCAGCCTAGCCAGCATCAGCAGGGACGCTTGGCTGATGGCACAATTTTTCGCTCACTGTAGCGGACTAAAAATAGTTTTAAGAAGGAAAATAAATCTAGCAAATGTAAAAATAACAATGGTGCCCATATCGAAATTCCCAGACAAGCCCTTTTAGTAACCAGCCGGCTGTGACGGTTAGAACACGGCCCGGCTGGGACTGCTACAGCGCTGGACTCTCACACACCAAATGATTGTGCAGGACGGGAGGGGGCGGGCACGTGCCTGAAGTCACACCGTGGATTAGAGCCCCCGAGAATTCCAGCAGGCTCTGTGGGTGCCTCAGGGTTCGTCCTGCTTCCCTCTGGCCTTCTGGGGATTGGGAACTCAACTCTCCTCAGTGGGGGCCATCGCAACCCTGCCCACCCTATGAGACCTGACTCCTACCGCCACGCGGGTGGAGTCTGGGGAATGCCCTCCAAGGGGGCAGGTGCATATCACATCCTGTGATTCAGGCCTCTTGGGAAGGGGGCTTCCATCTGGAGAACTCCCTGCGGTGCATGGCAAGGCGCTTTGGGGCCCCGGCCCTGAGCAGGTCCCTCCTCTCTCTGGGACCAAAGAGGGAGTAGAGCAGAGCTGGTGGTTTCCAAGTCCCTCTGGGGACCCCCCACCAGCCACAGCTGGCTCGTGTGTGCTTCATAGCGTGTGATCTGCAGGTTGGGTCTGCGGGCCTGTGCACCCATGCAGCTAGATGTGCAGAGCAGGTTGGGGTGTCGGTGGGCAGCAGTGGCCGACATGGGTTCCCAAGGCGGTGGGAGAGCCGGTGGAGGGGCGCAAGGGTGTCACGCTCACACCTGCTCACTGCAAGGCCGTCTTGACTCGCAGCGTGGCCCACCTCCCTGCCAGCACCAGGCCCCTAGGGTCAGCCTCTGCCCCAGCACCAGGCCCATGTCTGTGCCCATGCCCATGGCCCTGGACACAGCCCCGCTGAAAGCCTGAACCCCCCACGTCACCTGGCTGGCATCCTCATCAGGTCGGCAGGAAGCTGACAGAGGGATGGGGGTCTCAGGACCCCCAACCCCGCTTGGACTGGCCCCCACTCTCCAAAGCAGGGGTGGGGAATGTCTGGCCCGCAGGCCATATGCGCTCCACAAAACCATTGTGTTCTGGGCCTGCTGGGGCAAACACAGGCAGGCTTTGAAATCCAATAAACCTGTAGCAGCTTAGTGTTTCAGCTGACAATTTTGTATGACCTGTGAATGATGATACAAACTTCCAAATGGCCCTTGGCAGAATAAAAGCACCCCACCCAGCTAAAGGCAGGAAACTGAGGCCCTGCAGTGTCACCGTCACCTCAGTCCCGTGGGGCTGCCCCCAGCGAGGCCTCGCTTCTTCCCAGAAGCCGACACCCCCTCCCCTCTGTGCAGCAGGGTGGGGTCCTCCGCCCCATTCCCGGAACCAGGCCCCCTGCCTCCTGCGCTGGGCTTCCCTTCGCTCTCTTTACAAACAGCATCTTCAGGGTGAAGCCGCTCACCCAGAGGTCTCTTTTCTATTTTAAAAAAGATTTATTTATTTATTTGAAAGGCAGAGTGACAGAGAGAGGGGGAGAGAGATCTTCCACTGCCGGTCCATTCTCCAAATGGCCCCAAGAGCCAGGGCTGGGCCAGGCTGAAGCCAGGAGCCAGCAGCTTCTTCTGGGTCTCCCACACGGGTGCAGGGGCCCACGCTGTCAGGCCACCCTCTGCTGCTTTCCCAGGGGCATTAGCAGGGAGCTGGATCGGAAGCACCACAGCTTGGACTTGGCGTTTGTTTCAAGTGACTTTTTTTTTCTTTTAAGATTTTATTTATTTGAGAGGTAGAGTTACAGGCAGAGAGAGGGAGATTCAGAAAGGTCTTCCATGGCTGGTTCACTCTCCAAATGGCCAAAATGGCTGGAACTGGGCCAGTCCAAAGCCAGGAGCCAGGAGCTTCTTCTGGGTCTCCCACACCACAAGTGTGGGCCCCACAAGTGACTTCTTAACCGTCTGCACCGCGCGCAGGCCCTGAGATGTTTCTTTTCAAAGCAGTGAGGTGGCCGCCCTGTAGATGGCTCATTCACTCATTCATCCCTTCATTTTGTGAGTGTTTGGCCTGGCTCAGTAGCCCCTGTACAAAGGGGACCCAGTCTTATTTAGGGATTCTGAATCTGCCTGGCTCTACAGCTTTCCCCTAGGGACTGTTTGGCTAACATCCGAGGGACACAAGGGACCAGGTCCTGACCCCAAGGCCCTGGCATGGAGGTGGCTCTGGAGGCCACCCAGGCCCAAGGCCTCAGGCCATGGACCCACTTGTGCCGGAGTCTGCTCCCCGGGACAGACCACATTCCCAGGGGCCCAGTGTGT
Source organism: Sylvilagus floridanus (assembly GCA_949820135.1). Classification (NCBI taxonomy): domain Eukaryota; kingdom Metazoa; phylum Chordata; class Mammalia; order Lagomorpha; family Leporidae; genus Sylvilagus; species Sylvilagus floridanus. The sequence goes on along the minus strand of OX463224.1, from coordinate 114,526,677 downwards.
GGCTGGCATAACTCACCTGCGGGCCTGGTCGGCCTGCGGTCCCTGGCCTTCGGTCAGTGGCAGGGACAGTGCTGCCAAGCCCTGTGTGCTGTGGGGGTCGCATTCTGCCCGGGAGCCTCTGGGTGTTTGCTCAGGTGGACGTCTCTCCTCCAGAGCTGCCACCCCACCAGCTCCGCAGGAAGTGGCTCTGTTCTCTCTGTCTCTCCCCCTCAGTCACACGCGTGCATGGGGGCTTGGCCGGAGGTGCCAGGCCATCACCTTCGGAGGCCAACCATGTTCTCAACAGGCAGGGTGGAGGTCTGGCTGCGGGATCCGAGGAGGCTGCCCTGGGGCACCTCTGCTGTCACATTTACTAAGTGCATCGATCAGTGGCTGGGAATTTGCTTGTAGGCTAGGGAAAGGAAGAAAGCAGAGTTGCTTCTGGGTGCTGTGGCCGATGGGAGCCTGCGTATGCACTTCTCAGTGCCAGCTCAGAGACTTCTGCGAAGCCACAAGAATGGCGTTTAGGAGCCGGTGCTGTGGCACAGTGGGTTTAGCCGGGTTAATGCCAGTGGGTCAAATGGGTTAATGCCAGCATCCCTTATGGGCGGCAGTTCAAGTCCCGGCTGCTCCTCTTCCCATCCAGCTCCCGGCTACCGTGCCTGGGAAAGCAGCAGAAAGTGGCCCAAGTGCTTGAGTCTCTGCACCCGTATGTAAGAACTGCACCGAGTTCCAGGCTCCTGGCTCCTGCCTGGCTCAGCCTCGGCCGTTATGACCATTTGGGGAGTGAACCAGCAGGTGGAAGCTCTCTCTCTCCTGCTTGCTGTCATACTGTCTTTCAAATAAATACATCAATGTTATTTTAAAACAATGGGTTTGAGCAGTGCACCATTTTCTGCTTAAAGGCGAAGCTGACTTTATATGTGGAGATGCTGACTGACGCATGTTCACTGTCGCGTGGAAGTCCCGATCGGCTCGTCCCGCTCCTTGTCTGTGAACGCTCAGATTGTCCCCACTGCTCTCTGCCCACCGCAGCTCTGATGGGCGCCTCTGTCGAGTTCCCACGGGCACAGCCTCCATGCGGCTCCGCAGCAGATCTCCAGGTGGGGGGCTGTGGGCACAGGTGCCTCCTGGGTTTTGAGCAGGGTCTGCTTTAGCTGGTGGGGGAGAATGCCCAACGCCCTTCCCTGGGGTCTCCCTCCATCCTTTGGGCAGGCCCTCCCCAGTCCCAGTGTCCCAGTCTCCACCTGACTCACACTCTCCTGCGATGCGAGCCTCTTAGATTCTGCCCGTGGCTGTGGGCGGCTCATCGTCACCATCACTGCGCCTCAGCACTGGTCTGGAGGAAGCAGGGCCAAGGAGTCCCCGGCTTGCTGTCTTTCTGTCTGGGCTTTGTGACTATGAGCCTTTGCCTGGGTCTCCGGCCTGTGCAGCAAGGGTGCTGAGGCCTCCAGCAAGGCTGAGGGAGGGTCCAGCTGAGGCATGATGACAAAGCTCCTCGTACATCGCCAAAGACAGCACAGGAGCCACCAAAGAGACGAAGGCATCCTGAGGCATCGGCACAGCGTAGTCCCTTGTCCCCACTCCGAGGGGGCCGGGAGGAAGGGGCTGAGCCAGAGTGGGGGCAGGGCAGCTCATCGTGAACCCATCTGCTGTGTTCTGGAACTTACTGAGTGCCTGCCATGAGTTAGGCCGGCACTGTTCCTGGCGTGCAGGGCTTAATGCCATCAATAAAGCGGGACCAGCGCATCCCTGCTCTCCTGTTTCTTGCAGTCGATAAAATAAACCAGTAAAGATGTCTGCTGCATGTCAGGGGGCAGCGCACGCTGTGATGGACAGGATCTGAGATGGGGTGGAAGTGGGAGCAGGGGAGGGAGTATGAGAGGGCCCTGCCCCGGGTGAAAAGGCCTGTGGAAAATGGAATGAGAAGTCTATTTTGGTATTTTTTTAAAAAAAGTTTGAAATGCATGTGTAGTTTTTTCATTAAGCATATTTTCTAGGAGTTTTTTTTTTAAAGACTTTGCATGCCATCTCCTGCAGCCCAGCCACTGTGCTCCCCTCCAGTCTTTGCTGTGGTCTATGTGCCTGTAGGAAGAGGGGCTGCTATTCTGGGCCCCCGCCCCCGCCCCCACCCCACTGAGACACAACGCGATAGTCATGCCGTGACAGAGAAAGAGCCCAGAGGCCATCGACGCCAGCCCTAACTGGCTCGAAAAACAGGTCACCCTGGAGCCCAGGTCTTCCAGGCCCCAGCTCCAGCCAAGTCTTGCATGGATCTGTGACTCATGTGCCCCTGCACCTCGGGGCGGGGGGCACCGTCTGGGCAACAGACGGCTACGCCCCCCGAAGGCCCCTCTGATCCGTCTCCTGTGCTTGTTCCAAGCGTGACCACAGAAAGGGGCCTTGCTAGCTCCTGCAGTCCCATTACCAGCCTGTCCACCAGGATCACGGATATACGCATGGCTTTGCAGGGTCCCCGGCCACGTGTTTCACAGGAAGGACTCACAACCCAACTCTCTGGCTGAGACTACTTCGTTTCCTCCAGTGAATACAAAGTTTAGCTCTGAACACAGATGTGTTGATAGACACTGCCAATGATTTCAAAAAGCAAACATTTTTTCGGGTCTCACACACACACACGCCTGTGCATATGTGCACCCATATAGCCGGGACCTGGCTCAGATCAAGAGCACCTATAGGTGAGCTCTGTCTTGTGCCTGCTCCTCGGGTCATCATCAGGCCACTGCATCCATCTGCAGGTTGCATGGTAGCCGCGGTTTGCACTTTTGGATTGCTGACCCAGATCTGTTGCGTGACTATCGCCTTGTGTCTCATGCTGACGCCCTTGATCAAAGCAACATGGTGACAGAGAGGCCGCACATCCTTCAGGGTGGCACCCCAGAGCCGGGCCTGGAGCCGGTACAGTTTGTTGAATGAATGAGTGATCGTTGTTCTGACCTTCAGTGGCCTGCAGTTGGGGCTGGATTCTGTTCACGCAGTGGTCACCACATCAAGTTCTGGGGTTTTCCAGCAAAGACCCAGAGTCCACAGGTCCAGAGCAGACCAGCATCTTTTTTATTTTTTAAAAGATTTATTTATTTGAAAGAGAGTTGCACAGAGTGGGAGAGATAGCAAGATCTTCTACCCTCTGATTCATTCCCGAATGGCCACAATAGCTGGGGCTGGGCCAGGCCAAAGCCAGGAGCCTGGAACTCCATCCAGGTCTCCCACGTGGGTGCAGGGATTCAGGGAGTTGGGCCACCCTCTGCTGCTTTCCCAGGTGCATTAGCAGGGAGCTGGATTGGAAGTGGAGCAGCTGGGGCTTGAGCCAGCGCCCATGTAGGATGCTGGCATTGCAGGGTGTGGTTTAACCTGCTGTACCACGACACCAGCACCCAGAGCAGCAACTTGCTCCAGTGATCCCCTCATTGCCCACCCCCTGCCCCGACCCCTGCTGGTGAAAGAGGTGGGGGCACACCCTAGGCAGTGCAAACTGCGGAGCTGAAGAGCTCAAGCCAGGGTGGGGAGCCAGGACCCGGAGCCTTGCTGCGTGACAGCGGCCACACCACGGCCCTCTCTGGCCCTTGCTCCCTCATCTGTCCACAGCGTTTGGCTCTGGCTCCTTTCAGGCTCTCTCAGGGCTTTGGTAAACCATGGGAGCCTGTGGGCTGGAGCAGGCGTGCCAGGATTCAGATGTCTCTCCTCTGTTGGCCGCTGGGCTGGGCTCCGGGGGCCCCGAGCTGCCACCCTAGAACTGCTGCTGCTCCAGGCACAAAGCAATGGCTCAGCTCCAGGTACTGCTGCTAAGGCCCCGCCCCCAGCTCCGCCTAGGCCTGGCCTTTGATGGTAAAATGTGAAATCAGGAAGCGGCCGCCTGTTGAGTGAAGTTGTATCAAAATGAGTCCATCAAGGCAAAGGAGATCTTGATCTTTCTTCTGACCATGGTTGGTGTTTCCTGAGTGCATGTGACCAGGTGCTTTCAATAGAAAACAGTGAGAGACGGGTGATGGGAATGTGAAAACCTGGCTCTTCTGCCTTCATGCACCTGACTAAACATCTGAGTGAAACCAATGAAATGAGGCAGAAGGTCTGCATGTTTAGTAACAAATGAACAGCACGCAGATGACCACTGCATGCTTGTGCTCTTGACAGACATCACTAATCAATACCAGCATTCTTTTCTGCTGAGTTCAGACAGAGCTCAGAGTCATTCTCAATGCAGTTGGTGTCTTAATACCTCCAGATCTGGTATGTGAATTGAAAGCTGCTTGTTAACTCTGGTCCACACAGAGCAGAGCAGTATGAAAAGCTGCAGATGCTTGCGTGGGGCCTGGGTTCTTCGCTTTTATCCAGGTCTTTGGCTCCCCTTAACCCAGATGCTCACATGGTGGATTCTGAGAGCTCGAGACAGGGCCACCAAACGTGGCCCAAAATAGCACTGCTAGGTCCTCCCGAGCAGCACCCTCGGGAGGGAGGGAGTGGGGGGGTCTCTGCAGAGCGCCTCTGTGTGGGCTTCATAGCTGGGCAGGGAGAGCATGAGAGCTGGGAGCTTTGGGCAGGAGAAAGAGAGAGATGGGGGGCCTGGCTCTTTGGCTTATTTCCTTTTGGGTCGGAACAAGCCCTAGGTTCAAAAACGATGATGTCAATAGCAGAACAGCAACAAGGCATCTCACAGCTGCAGGCCATGTCCCCCTTTCTCCCACAAACATTCATGCCTTTCCCCCTCCTGCCCTTGGATATATGTGTTGTTATCCACATTTTAAACCCATGGTGGGACCGGCGCTCACTAGGCTAATCCTCTGCCTGCGGCACCGGCACCCTGGGTTCTAGTCCCAATTGGGGTGCAAGATTCTGTCCTGGTTGCTCCTCTTCCTGTCCAGCTCTCTGCTGTGGCCCAGGAGTGCAGTGGAGGATGGCCCAAGTGCTTGGGCCCTGCACCTGCATGGGAGACCAGGAGGAAGCACCTGGCTCCTGGCTTCGGATCGGTGCAGTGCGCTGGCCAAAACGCACTGGCCATAGCGGCCACTTGGGGGATGAATCAACGGGAAAAGGAAGACCTTTCTCTCTCTCTCTGTCTCTCTGTCTCTCTCTCACTGTCTAACTCTGCCTGACAAAAAATAAAAAAAAAATTTAAAAAATAAACCCAGGGCAATGGATACAGAGAAGGTCAGTGACAGACGCAGGTGCCACACAGCTAACAGGCCAAACCACGCTGGGCCACCCCAGCACCAGTGAGGGGTCCTCATCCATCTCCCGGTTCTCAAACTCCTTTCCTGTGTGCTGTCTGCCCCTGCCATTGACACCTTTGCCTGCTGTCCCATCTGCTGGCTGTGTCCCTGAATCTAGCACATGAACTGCACAGGTAAAAACAAGACATGATCTGTGTCTCGTGGGGTTCCGCCCCGTCCCCCCCAGCTCCTCGTGGAACGTGATCTGGAGCTTACCCACCCCAGGCTTCCTGACAGGGCTTCCAGCTGAACACCTGGCGGGCAGAAGAGGTTTTGGGCAGGGAGCGGAGGCAGGTGGTTGGGCACGCTGTCGGTCTGGCCCCAGGTTTTTACAACCCTGAGGCTGGTTTGGTTCAACAGTGAAGTGGAATCAGCGTAGGAAATGCGGCAGTGCCAAGTTAACCCCCTGAGAGCAGCTTCCTTATTTTCTGTGTTGCTCTTGGTAAATTATCTTGACAGAGGTTCCACGGCCTTGAACTTCCAGGAGACACATACTGCTTGCTACGTGTCCTTTTATGTTCTGCACCCCAGCACTGGAATATAGAAAATGTTTCCCATAAAACCAGCACCCACAGAGGAGGTCTCTGTTTCCCGCAGTGGACAGGACTGTGTGTCCATAATTTTCCCACTGCCAATCTTGTGCCCTGACCCCGCCCCCATCCCTCTATACTGCAGCTTGGGAGCTCTCCAAGTCAGACAGAATCTGCTCCTGTCACCACTGCCCTCTCTTGCTGTGGTTCCACATCTCCCGCTCTGTGCCGTCCCCATCACACACGCCAGGCAGAAAATCTGCTGGACAGGGCAGAGGGGGCAGCAGGGAGTGTGAGGAGCTACAGTGAGCCAGGCGAGAGCTGTGCCTGTCGGACAAGAGCCATCCAGACTCGCCTGGTTGCAGTGGAATAATGTGGGCTCCATGTTTTCAGAACTTGAGTCTTCCATACTTTCCTAGAAATTGGATTTTTATATGGAATCATCCAATTTCCCAATGTTGGTGTATATTTTGTTACAAAACACCACTTGAACCACCCACATAGCCTTTCTGTGGGCTCCATACCCACACGTGTGACCACCCCGGCCCTACGCTGTGTGCTCGGAGACACTGGCTCTGCGAACACCAGCCTCCTCTGCACCCATGATGCTCCCCTTCCTTCCTGGCCCCTTCACTGTACTGGGCAGCTCAGCTCGGCCTCAGTGTTCCTCACGCCTGCTGGGGGACTTGGGGCCAGATACTGGCCATCTCCTCCCTCTTCCCCCTCCCCTGTCCAGTGGGAATGACAACGGTGCCCACTTCCCAGTGTGTCTAGGAATTTTATAGGGGCAAACTAATGGGAAGTGTCGCAGGTGCCAAGCCAGTGTGCTGACATCATTGTCGTCCTCATCATCACCATCATCGTTGTCATCCTTCTGGGCTTGGCTGTCGCCTCCTCTGAGAAGCCTACCTAGACCCCTTGAGGACCCTGATCCCCAGTACCTGCCTCACTGTGTGGATTGTGTTGACTGTGGGTGCCCTGGGTGAAGCAACTGTGTCTTTCTTCTGATGCCCAACTTCCCGCAGGCACTCAGCCTGGAAGCCTCTGTAGGGGCTAACGGAGCAAATGGGTTTTGAATAGATGCTGGACTGTGAGCCTGGGACCACTGGATGGATTTTTTTAAAGATTTTTATTTACTTATTTGAGAGGTAGAGTTACAGAGAAAGGCAGAGGCAGAGAGAGAGTTCCTCTATCCGCTGGTTCACTCTCCAGATGGCCTCAATGGCTGGAGATGAGCCAATCTGAAGTCAGGAGCCAGGAGCTTCTTCCAGGTCTCCCATGCAGGTGCAGAGGCCAAAACACTTGGGCCATCTTCTACTGCTTTCCCAGGCTATGGCAGAGAGCTGGATTGGAAGAGGAGCAGCTGGGACACGAACCGGCTCCCATATAGGATGCCAGCGCTGCAGGCGGAGGCTTAGCCCACCACGCCACAGTGCTGGCCTCACCACTGGTTATCTCAATGCGCTTTTTACTTTTGCCAGGAAGGCTGAGGGTGTGCTTGTCCTGAAGGCATAGCAGAGTGAGCTGGGCTGTTCCCATGGCAATCCGACATCCCTTCTCCCACCGCTCCCCTCTCTGCTGCAAGTAGGGACAGGAAGTGAGCTGGTTTCAGGTCAGGTGTGTGTGAGAGGGGACGAGTTCCCCTGCACCGTCCCGGGGGCTTTGGCAGGGATGTGAGTCACTATGTGTCATCGCGATGTTTTGGATGCGTTTCTCACTTTCAAAAGCATGAAGCACTGTTGCTATGGGTTGAGGATGTGGAGCGTAGAATGACTGTGTCCCGAGCCAGACGGCGCTGTCTGTGTCTGGTAAAGTACCTGGGAGTTTTCTCTGATCCGAGTGAGGTTGGTGGCTGGGCTGTGGGGGCCGTACAGTGATGTTATGGTCCCGTACAGTATCGACCTGGAACCTCTGAGCCCCGGCTGATTCATCTGCCCTGAAAAAAAAAAAAAAACCCCTATGTGGTTGCAACAAAAGATGTGATGACAGACTCTGTGCCCGAGAGTCACACCCAGCCCACTCCGGCACGTTTTGGGGATGCTGTGAAACTCAGCTGAGCTGCCCAGCGTCATAAGAGAACTGATCGAGTGTGGTTAGGACATTGAGATCCGCACCGGTGCTGTTTCTCGCTGGGTGTACCGACAGGCGCTTGCCGGAAGCTGCCTCCGTGGGAGCACAGTGAAGTCCTGGCAAGGCCTGGCTGGAGTGATGGAGGCGTTTTCCATTTTTCACTTTCCATTACTCTAACACAGCTATGACCTGGGACTTTTTCTGTGTGGGGTCCTGGCAGAGTGTTTGTAATATCCAGGAGCTCTGGTGGGAGGCAGGTGGGATGAGGATGGGGTGAATCTGAAACTTGCCCCAAATGTATGTTCCAGATGTTGTACAGTCCCAACGCCCCAGATTTTTTTTTTTGAAAAGCAGAGTTACAGAGAGAAAAGGAGACAGAGAGAGATTTCCATCCCTGGGTTCACTCCCCAAATGGCTGCAGCGGCCAGAGGTGGGACGATCTAAAGATAGGAGCCAAGAACTTCCTCTGGGTCCCCCATGTGGGTGCAGGGGCCCAAGCACTTCAGCCATCTCTTGTTGCTTTCCCAAGAGCATTAGCAGGGAGCTGGATGCAGCCAGGACTCCAACTGGTGCCCATATGGGATGCTGGCATCCCAGGCAGTGGTTTTACCCACTATGCCACAGTGCTGGTGAACATCTTTTTTTAAAATAATTATTTATTTGAAGGGCAGAGTGACAGAGAGGCAGAGTTAGAAAGAGAAAAAGAGGTCTTCCAACCACTGTTTCACTCCCCAAGTAGCCACAATGGTCAAAGCTGTGCCAGTGTGAAGCCAGGGGGCAGGAGCTTCTTCCGGTTCTCACACATGGGTTCAGAGGCCCAAGGACTTGGACCATCTTCTACTGCTTTCCCAGGCACAGCAGAGAGCTGGATTGGTAGTGGAGCAACCAGGACTTGGACCTGTGCCCATATGGGACGCTGGCACTGCAGACAGATGCCTAACCTACTATGCCACAGGGCCAGCCCCAATTAATTTTTGTATTTATTTGGAAAGCAGAGTGACAAAGCAAGGGAGACACATCCATCTGCTGGTTTACTCCCCCAAATGGTTGCAATGGCCAGAACTGGGCCAGGCAGAAGCCAGGAGCCAGGAACCCATCCATCTTCCTCTGCTTCCCAAGGTACACTGGCAGGGAGCTGGATCAGAAGTGGAGCAGCCAGGCCGGCGCTGTGGCTCAACAGGCTAATCCTCCGCCTTGCAGTGCCGGCACACCGGGTTCTAGTCCCGGTTGGGGCGCCGGATTCTGTCCCGGTTGCTCCTCTTCCAGGCCAGCTCTCTGCTGTGGCCCAGGAGTGCAGTGGAGGATGGCCCAAGTGCTTGGGCCCTGCACCCCATGGGAGACCAGGAAAAGCACCTGGCTCCTGCCATCAGATGAGCGCGGTGCGCCGTCCGCAGCGCGCCGGCCGCAGCGCAGCGGCCGCGGCGGCCATTGGAGGGTGAACCAACGGCAAAGGAAGACCTTTCTCTCTGTCTCTCTCTCACTGTCCACTCTGCCTGTGGGAAAAAAAAAAAAAAAGAAGAAGAAGTGGAGCAGCCAGAACATGAACTGGTGCTCATATGCTATGTCGGCATTGCTGGTGGCAGTTAACCCACCGTGCCACCACACTGGCCCCTGCAGCAAATTTTCAAACATTGCTGGATAGTGTCTCATCTTGTGGCTATACCGCTTTTGGGTCTTCAGCTCACCTGTTGATGGATATTTTAGTCATTTCTAGTTTTTCCCCACCAGATTCTCTCCATTTTACAGCTGAAGAAATTGAGGCCTGACCTGAAAATTACTACTGCTCCCATTTTATTGCTGATATCCCTTGCTGGTTTCCCTGTCATGAAGCATCAGAGCCAGACCTGAGCCCCTCGAGCCCCTTCCACGACCCCCTGCAGGCTTTAGCAGCACGCCACAACAGCTATCTTCCCAGCTAACTAAAAAAAATTTTTTTAATTTATTTGAAAGGCAGAGAGACAAGAGACAAAGAGAGGTCTTCCATCCGCTGTGCTGTTCCTTCCCCAAAGGTCTGCAACAGCCCGGGGCTGGGCCAGAACGAAGCTGGCGCCCAGAACGCAGACCAGGCCACTTCCCTGGGGAGATGCAGCCGCCAGCCAGCCAGGGAGAACTTCCTGAGGCTGCAGAGGCCTGGAAATCAATTTAAATGGAATGGCAGCTCCCTCTGTGCCGAGGGACACGGCTGATTTCCTGCCGCGGGAGGGAAGACAGCGATGAGTGATTTGGCCCGGCTCCCTCAGGTAGGGGAGCTGGGAGCGCACAGAACACGGGGCCCCTTTGCTGTTAATTAACGGGGCTCCTGGGTGCTGAGCATCTGGACCCAGAAATGAGCCGCTGGGGGCACACAGACTGCATGTTCAGGCCTCCTGCTGCAGTCACCCCAAAGTAGTGGCAGGGGGTTTTCCGCAAGGGAGTGCCCCAAACTGCCCAAGATGGGAGGCTGGGATTCCAGCACAGATCCCAGGAGCCCGGTGGGTTTGCCGGGGGGGGGGGACTCACAGAGGGAGCACATCCTTGCCGTGGGCAGGGACGCTCTGCCAGCTGGGGTTGTCACAGCGAGGAGGTCGGTGTGGGGGCTTCCTGAGGTTGTACGCGATGTGGTTCAAGACCAGGGCCCTCCCGGTGCTTTGGGCCACAACCTAGACACCTTCATCGGCGCCCCGCCACGGGCTCGAGTCTGCAAGTGATGGAGGTGCTGTGATTTTCAGTCAGAACTCAGCGAGGAAGGCTGGGGGTGGGGGCAGTGGGGACCCCAACAACCTTTCCGAACCCCAGTGTGCACCTGCGGCAGGGGGGCCCCGAGTCCTGCCCTCCTTCTGCCGCATGTGTTTCAAGAATTCGAAAGCCAGAGGAAACTGCTCTGTGATCTGAGCCCAGCTTTAGCGGTCCCGTGCTCTCAGCGTGACCTGCTCTGGTGCAAAGGTCCCTGGTGTGTCTGGATTCTGTCCCAGCCCCCAGGCAGCAGCAACTGCCGGCTCCTGCACGCAGGCAAGAGAAGAGCTTTGTCGGCGCACGAGGACTTGAATCATGGGCCGTTTCTTTTCTCCAGAGCGGACGTGCTCGTTTTAGCTGCTAGTTGTAAATCAAAAGCCGAAAGCACAGGAAGACACTTTTACAGGGTTGCTAATGATGCCCAAGGGAGGCCTGGAATGGGGAATCTTCTCGATTCTCCTACTCCGGCTGTGCCTTACAGCACTGAGATGAGTAGCCGGTTTTGTTAAAAGTAAAAGAGAGAGCAGAGTGAGTGTTGTGCAGCCATTGAAGATGATAGCGCGGCTTGTAATGACGGGAAATGCTGCTAACAGGGTGTGAGGTATAGCCATCAGCGCACTCTGCGATGTACAGCGGAGTATTTTTTATTTATATTTATTTTAGCTTGTGATGTGTAGCTTTGTAGTTCTGAATTTGTAAAGCAGTGAATATGTCATGCATAAATATAATTTAATGCATAAAATATTGATTAGTAATATTTGATAAAAGTTTTTGTATTTTCTCTTTCCTTTAAAAAGAGAGAGAGGGAGAGAGAGAGAGTGTGTGTGTGTATGTGTGTGTGTGTGTGTGTGTGTGTGTGTGTTCCCATCCCATCCACTGGTTTAGTCCCTAACTCCCTGTGAAGGCCAGGACTGGGCTGGGCTGAGGCTGGGAGTCAGGAATTCAGTCGACATCTCCCATTTGGGTGGCAGGAACCCAACCAACTTGAGCCATCGCTGCTGCCTCCTAAGTGTGCAATAGCAGGAAGTTGCAGGCGGGGGCTGGAGCCAAGCATCAAACTCAGGTGTTCCAACACAGGACATGTGTCCCAGCTGCCATTTATGTATGTATGTATTATTTGAAAGGCAGAGGGAGAGAGGGAGAGAAAGGGAAGTCTTCCATGCACTGGTTCACTCCCCAAATGCTGCAATGGCCAGAGCTGGGCTGATCTGAAGCCAGGAGCCAGGAGCTTCTTCCAGGTCTCCCACGCAAGTGCAGGGACCTAAGGATTTGAGCCATCTTCCACTGCTTTTCCAAGCCATAGCAGAGAGTTGAATCAGAAGTGGAGCAGCCAGGATTCAAACTGGTGCCCATATGGGATGCCAGCATTGCAGGCGGTGGCTTTACCCACTATGCCACAGCGCCGGCCCCCAGCTGGCACCTTAACTGCTAGGCTAAACACCTGCCCCAAAGCTTCAACTTAAATAGTTACCACCTTGCAAGCACTGACCAAGCTAGGTGCTGCAGACAGCCCTTGTGTATCTTACAGAATCCTCACAACAACCTTATGACACAGATCACCGTCCCCCATTTCACAGGTGAAGAAGCAAGGCTGAGGAAGGTCAAGGGATATGCCCAAGGTCACAGGGCTGGGAGGTGAAGCAGCTGCAGCTCTGCCCAGGTCTCTGTGAGTCCTGCTCTTCAGGCTGAGTGCAGACACACACTTCACACCTGTCTTTGCAGAAAGGTGGTGGGAGCCCCGAAAACTGATGCCTGAATGAAGGTGTTCATGTCCAGGCACGGAGAAGTCGCTCATGGCCGTTTAAACGTTTTCTTCAGCTGTTTATGCTGCGTAGGGGAGGTAGCAAGACTTTTTTTCCGCCCTGTTAGGCTCAGTGGCTGTGGCCATGAATCAAACCGACATAAGTCACAGGAGGAAAGGCTTATTTTACATGCAAATGGGAGCCTCACAAGCAAGAAGTGGGTCAGAACCGAGGGCTTATATACCATCCAAACAAGGGGTGATCAATTGCAGAGAAGTAACTAGACAAAGAAAGAGGAGGCAATTAGGGCTTCGACAGACAGCAGATTGTGGGAGAAGGCAAATATATGGCAGAAACTAGTGGGAGACAGGATCATGAGGTAAGCTTGGTTATGCAGACTCAGGCTGGTGCCTTCTCTGTTGCTAAGACTCATTCATGGGGACGGCGTTTGGAATGGTGGGGTTAAGCTGCTGCCTGTGTGTGCTGGTTCAAGTCCTGGCTACTCCATTTCCAATCCAGCTCCCTGCTAGTGTGCCTGGGGAGCAGGGTAGGATGGCCCAAGTGCTTGGGCCCCTGGACCCATGTGGATGAAGCTCCTGGCTCCTGGCTTCAGCCTGGCCCCAGGCCTGCACACTGCGGCCATTTGGAGAGGGAACCAGCAGATGGAAGACCTCTCTGTATGTGTAGCTCTCTCACCATACCTCTGCCTTTCAAATAATAGATAAATCTTTTTTAAAAAAAAAAGAGTCATTCACATCTCCAGGGATTAAGAGTTGTCCTAGTCCAGGAGAAGATGCTTTACAAATGGAATTTTATGTAACTTTCACGAAGGGAAATACATGCCCTGGTTCTCAACAGAAAGGGAAGGGGTAGGAAGCTTAGTGCTTTCTGCTCCAAACAATCCTCCCGCCAAAGTGACGTGTTCGCAGGTATCTTACTCTGATCGCCTTCAACTGTACGCTACAGATCAGCTCAGCTCCGGCCATTGCAGCCATGTGGGGCGTGAACCAGCTGAAGGAAGATTGCTCTCTCTCTCTCTCTCTGTCTCTACCTCTCTGTGTAACTCTGTCTTTCAAATAAATAAAACTAAATCTCAAAAAAAAAAAAAAAACCTGGAGCAATCAAAGAGGGAAAAAAAGGTCAATTCATTTTAAGAAGGAGAACAGAAAACCAAGCTGCAGGAATGATTTGCCATCACAAAGCGTTGTTTCATTGCAAAACAGAACAGAAAGAAAAAGAAAAAGCATTCTCTTCCCACAGTAGTGAAACTTTGGTGAGACTTTGGCAGAATGTGCTGTGACGGTGTGTGCGACACGGGTGCGAAGGGCTCTGAAAACCGAGAAGTGGGAATAACCACACAGCGTTGTCAGCTAGGGTTTGCTGAGCACCTGCCGTGTGCCAGGCAACGCGCTGGCAGTGTCACGGTGTCACAGTGAGGTGATGGCAGCATCCCCATGAGTGCCTGGCACGCGTGTGCTCAGCTGCTGAGCGCCTTTCTTGTCTTAGCTCACTTACCCTCACAACAGCCCACAGAGGAGGGAGCCGAGACACAGAGAAGGGAAGTAAAGAACTGGAGTCCCTACACCTGTGGGGTGGACAGCACCGTTCTGCAGACTGCACCCAAAGTCATTAAAGGGCAGCAAAGCACTAACACACACTAATGCCGATACAGTGAATGTGTCTTTAGAACCTTTGTCTCACGGCGCTGGCCGAGTACTGGGACTTAATTTGAGCCTTATAACGTGGAGAATTTCCCATCACTCTTTTCTTTTATTTATTTGACAGAGTTAGACAGTGAGAGAGAGGTCTTCCTTCCATTGGTTCACCCCCCTAAATGGCCTCTATGGCTGGAGCTATGCTGATCTGAAGCCAGGAGCGAGGTGCCTCCTCCTGGTCTCCCATTCGGGTGCAGGGCCCAAGCACTTGGGCCATCCTCCACTGTCTTCCCGGGCCACAGCAGAGAGCTGGACTGGAAGAAGAGCAACCGGGACTAGAACCCAGCGCCCACATGGGATGCTGGCACCAAAGGTGGAGGATTAACCAAGTGAGCCACGGCGCCGGCCCACCCCATTGCTCTTTAACTGAGACTGGGTCTTAGATGCAGCTTTGGCCGACTTCGTTAACAAGGACAGTGACCAAGCAGGCAGCTTTCTGTGCTCCCACTTGAAAGCAGGCCAGTGTTTCAGCATTTCGAGTGGACCCCTCCGGGGCCCGGGTGGGAGGACCACTCTGTGGCACGTGGGAGATGGACCGGAGGCAGGAAGGAGGCCAGGCAGTGGGAGAGAATGAGCATGCAGGCTTGGTGGGCTGCTGGGAGGAGGGTGCCGTCGGTGCAGTCTGGTGTGTAGGGCACCTGATGCAGGCATGTTCCTACTGCCTGTGCCACACTGTAGGACTCTTAGCAGGTGAGGGCCTCTTGGGTTTCTGTTTTGTTTTTCAAAACCTTCAAGCTTCTTCTTGGTCACCTGGGAACCTGCACGCCACTGCTTTCTGGAGTTCTGGACCCACAGGACAGACAGCCTTTCAAGGGCGATTGTAGTTGACTTTGCCCCCATCACCTGGTGGGCCAGGAGGAGAATAGGTCGGTTTCGCTGGCGAGGCTGGAGAGGACGCGGGGAGGGACCACAGTGCAGATTGTTCTGAAGTGGCAGCCCCTGGGAGGAGTCGCTGGTATCAGCCCATCTGAGGGACCCAGGCATCGAAGCTGAGGGAGGGGATGGGCCCCCGAGGCAGCTCTCTGTTCTGTCTTCTGGCTTTTTTAAAAAAATACTTTATTTTATTTGAAGGGTAGAGTTAGAGAGGCAGAGAGAGAGAGAGAGAGAGAGAGAGAGAGATCTTCCATCCATTGGTTCACTCCCCAATTGGCCACAACGGCCAGAGCTGCGCCGATCTGAAGCCAGGAGCCAGGAGCTTCTTCCGGGTCTCCCACGTGGGTGCAGGGGCCCAAGGACTTGGGCCATCTTCTACTGCTTTCCCAGGCCACAGCACAGAGCTGGATTGGAAGTGGAGCAGCCGGGTCTTGAACCGATGCCCGTATGGGATGTCAGCACTGCAGGTGGTGGCTTTACCTGCTGTGCCGCTGTGCCACAATGCCAGCCCCCATCTCTGACTTCTAACATTTATCTACTCCCCTCTGATTCTTCCATGGATATGAGGCAGCAGTGCATGAAATGGAACAGGATTTTAAAAAAGAAAAAGAAAAATCTGGGTGATGGGAAAAGCCCATAGTTGAATTTGGTCTGAAGAGAACCTGCATGCTTCATCTTACCAAAGCATCTGTCCATCTCACAGGTGGTGGGACGCTGGTTTGCTTCTGGGCTTCCATGTGGCCAAAGCAAAGAGGCAAACTCAGAAACCTGAGCACGCTCCACTGGCTCAAAAGACAGTGCGCATCTTTGTAAGCAGTAAGTAGCAAGATTTGGGGGCCTTTTTCTTATAAGACCTCTCACTGCCAGGTCTGTCCCAAAGCACAATTCAAGGACAAGAGTTCTTCAGGGACTAAAGCAGGTTAATGCTTGTGAGAGAGATTTAAAAACTAGTAAACATGACTCCTGTCGAAGCAGGGAGCTATGCAAGCATCAGAGGACTGGGTCTTCCCAAGCCAGGCTTCTGGAACCAGACACTGGTTAAAGCTGAGGTTCCTGGCGAGTGCTCCATGGCTGCTGTCAGCTGCTGCCCAGCTCTCACAGGTGCAGCGATGGGCAAAATGCACTTGGCTCAGTGTCAGAGGCACACAGCAGGTGCTCCCCTAATGTCGAATTAGGACCAGCTTAGGACCTGCGCCCCACCCTTGGGCTTGCTACACAGTATCGAAAGCACTGGGCTGAGCAGAGGCCCCCTCCAGAAGCATTTGCGGGGGTGGGAGTGTGGGAGGCAGGCAGATCACTGAGATACTTGCTTCAGAACAAACCGCGATGTTAAAGATGTTAGAAGTGGGCCGGGTTGCTGGAGGCTGGATGCCCAATTCGCCTGCGACAAGAGCTAGTGCAAGGAAACACGGGTGTGCAATCTTGAGGACAAGGCTTAAATCTGTTTTTCCCAGCTCTCCAGTTAGCATATGTGTGCTGTTGCAGGGAGCAGAAAGGAGGGGGGCAGTCAGGAACAAGGGGAACAAAGGACAAGGCCAGCGGCACGGTGGCCTCTGGCCAGGCGGTAGGGGGCTCGTCCAGGTCACAGCGGCTACTGTCACCCTGCAGTGACAAATCCAGTCCTCTGGTCCTGGGTCTGATCGCTGCGCAGCCTCATCTGGCTGGCTCAAGGCCACTTTTTGTAATTCTCAAGCAAGCACTAGGTGTCTGTTGGGCTGTTGTCAGTCTAGGCAGTCACAAAATCAGCAGCTAGCGCTGTTCATCAGAGTGTGGAAGGGAAGGATTCATTCCAGTTACACACACAGAGCTCAAGGCATCCGTGTGTATGTGTGTGTGTGTGGGGGGGATTCAAAGCAATGCCCATCAAGACAAAAGGCGGGACTCAGAGCAGCTCCAGAAGAGAAGTCGGTACCTGGGAGATGGGCAGGTGGTTCAGCCGTGTGCACGATGCTGGCCTGGCGGAGGACAGACCTGTACCCTGGTGTGATCACGGCGTTGGAAGTCACCCTCTGGCCACCTGCATATTTCCTAACTGGAAAACATACACAGGTATCTGAGGGCTTCCACAGTGTCATTCACAGGGAGCACTAGTCAGGGCTGTGCTGTTCAAATTACACTGTCTTGAGAACTCGGCAGCCATGTCGGAATCAGAGGGGCGAGTGTTTGGTGCAGCAGTTAAGATATCCATATGGGAGCACCTGGGTTTGCGCCCTGGCTCTGGTCCCGATTCCAGCTGCCTGCTAATGTGCACGCTGGGAGGCAGCAGGGGGTGGCCCAAGTGCTTGGGTCTCTGCCAACCCATGTGGAGTTCCAGCCCTGGCTATTGCCAGCCTTTGGGGAGTGAACCAGAGGAAGGTCTCTCTCTCTCTCTCTCTCTCTCTCTCTCTCTCTCTCGCCTTTTCTTTTCAAGTAAATAAAATCAACCCCCCCTCAAAAAAAAAAAAGAAATCAGAGAATGCTACAGCCAGAAGCATTTCAGGAACCACCCAATGTTTCCCAGGTCCTCACCTTACAAAGAGGGAAACTGAGGCTCGAACCAGGAGAGTGAATTAACAGGAGATAGGATATTACCATAGAGGGGGTTCCTGGTCTAGCTCACTTACTGTCACATTAACGACTAGGTGGAATCCTACACACTCCCTCCGTGTGCATCAGCGAGACATCAGCACAGTAAGCAGTAGTGCATCATACAACAAGATGTACGGGTGGAGATATATTAATGCAGACCAGTAAAAGAGTGGGGTGGACGGCCTTGTATTGATGTGAAAGGAAACTGACAATGATGAGTGGAAGAGGCACTTTGCAGAACAGTGTGTCTGTATCTCTGCACACGGATATATACAAAGACGCCTCAAAAGGTTTGCAGAAAAGCACAAAATTAAAAACAAAGATTCTTTTGGCACAAAACGTTTTGAAATCCATACACGTGAGGGGTTGTGAAAAAGTTCTTGGAAAATGTCTATTACGAAAAAGCTATTCATAGATTTCAAAGATTTTTGCACCCAATAAAGTTATCTTTTAATTCCATTTTTAAAAACATTTTTTATTTATTTGAGAGGTAGATTTACAGGCAGAGAGAAAGGTCTTCCAATCGCTGGTTCACTCCCCAAATGGTCTCAACGGCTGGAGCTGGAACGACCCGAAGCCAGGAGCCAGGAGCTTCTTCTGGGTCTCCCACGTGGATGCAAGTCCTTGGGCCATCTTCCACTGCTTTTCCAGGCTCATTATCAGGGAGCTGGATCGGAAGTGGAGCAGCCGGGACTTAAACTTGTGCCCATATGAAATACCAGGGCTGCAGGCCGGGTCTTTAACCTGCTGTGCCACAGCGCTGGCCCCTTAATTCCACTTTTCTATAAACTTTTTGAAGTTCCTTATTATTTGTTGTAAAGCAAAATGTTAGAAGTGGCAGGGTTTTAGATTACATATGCTTTCTCCTTTAGGTGTTGTGTTGTGTTTAGTGTTTAGCCTTTTTCCTTTTTTCCTCTCAGTGAAAATGGGTTTGTCATAATTAATAAATAAATAATATAACATGTTGGGGTTGGCATGGTGGCGCAGTAGGTTAATCCTCCGCCATCCCATAGGGACGCTGGTTCTAGTCCCAGCTGCTCCTCTTCCAATCCGGCTCTCTGCTATGGTCTGGGAAAGTAGTAGAAGATGGCCCAAGACCTTGGGCCCCTACACCCGTGTGGGAGACTAGGAAGAAGCTCCTGGATCCTGGCTTCAGATCAGCGCAGCTTCAGCCGGTGCAGCCATTTGGGGAGTGAACCAACAGACGGAAGACCTTTCTGTCTCTCCTTCTCACTGTCTGTGACTCTACCTCTCAAATAAAATAAATAAAAATCTTAAAAAAATAAGATAACACATTGATTAATTAGTTTGAAAACAATGTTAATTGTCCACTTAAAAATAGGCTTCAAACAGTTATCAAGGAAGTGTATACCCGTGATGCAGACCTTGGAAAACTATTTTTAAAAACTAGAAAGAAACCAAAAAGTCCCAACCAACTTCCACCCGCACAAGCAACCGTTGAGTTTTGTTTGCTGTACGTCTCACCGGGATTTACAGAAAAGCAGCCCTTCTGAACACGGCGTAAATTTCTCTGCAGTGCATACCAGAATTTACTAAATGGGTTTCTAGATGTTAGACATCGAGTTCTAGTTTTTCCTTATGACGCATCTGTGGGTCCATGCTGTTTCCTTAGCGGCTCTGAAATGTGGGACTCCTGAGTCAGGCCTTGCTACAGCCCTCGGCGCACAGTTCCCAGTCACCGTGAAAGACGGGCAGTTTGCCTTCCAGCCTCTCTGACCTCCATCTCATCCGCTTGGCGCCTGCCTTTCACAAATATTTCCAATTAAGCATCTTTGAGCACATCCGGCTGAAAACCAGGAGGCTGGCACAGAGCTCTGGGGGGCTGTGGGTGTCATCAGCGCTGGCTTCACACTCTCTTGTGTCCCCTCCACCTCCCTCCAACAGAGAAACAGGGGCTGTGAGCAGAGGTTTGGAGCGAGAGCACCTGACCGCTTTGATGGAAAGAGTAAGGAAGGTAACACATATAGGTTAGAGGCAGCTCCTCCTGAACCCAGACCATGCGTGAGTGTGTGTGTGTGTGTGTGTGTGTGTGTGTGTGTGTGTGTGTGTGTTGGGGGGAGGGTTGTGATGATGATGTGTTTAATCATTTTAAAGTTCAACTACTAGAGAAACCAGCAGGAATTACCAAGGAAGTTTTGAACAATAGGAGTGGTGAAATAGTATTTGCCCTTCCAGATACTAAAAGCTTTATAAAGATAGAGTCAGAAGATAATCTTGCAGGCCAGTGTTGCTCTGATTTGATGAAGGAAAGGGGCTGGCACTGTGGCATAGCTGGTAAAGCCACTGCCTGCAGTGCCAGCATCCCACATGGGTGCTGGTTCAAGTCCTGGCTGCTCCTCTTCTGATCCAGCTCTCTGCTATGGCCTAGGAAAGCAGCGGAAGATGGCTCAAGTCTTTGGGCCCCTGCACCCACGTGGGAGACCCAGAAGAAGCTCCTGGCTCCTGGCTTCGGATTGGCCCTGCTCTGACCATTGCAGCCATTTGGGGAGTGAACCAGTGCATGGAAGACTCTCTCTCTCTCTCTCTCTCTCTCTCTCTCTCTGCCTCTCTGTCACTCTGCCTTTCAAATAAATAAATAAATCTTTTTAAAAATGAAGCAAAGATTTACTGAATGTGGAATAATGAAGAAAGCCCAGAAAGAAGGAAAACACAGATTTTTAAGTTCCGTAGTTCACAAAGCACCATAAACAAACGTTTAAGCTGCTTGAGAACCAGGGACACGTATTAGCAACAGTCAGGAAAACACGTTAATACCACTGGCATTTCTCCATTCAGTGAATATTTATTGAGTGTTTACAAAGGTTGAGGCACTGTAATAAGTGCTAGGGATTCAAAACTAAATTAAATATGTTTAAAGCTAAACCAAATATGTTTACACTTTCATAGGAAAATGATAGAACCCAAAAGAAAAATAGGTGAAGATAGAAGCAGTTTCCAAGAGAAAAGAGATAAATGGTCAACAAGCATATTAAAAAAAAATCTCTTAAAATGTGGCCATACAAATTGATGCTTCCGTGAGAAGTATTCTGTCACCCTAAAATAGCTTTAAAAATTGAGAGCAGTTCAACTGAATTTTGACCCATTGAATGGTAAATGAATTAAAACATTTTAGAGACGATGTGTAATGATTTTAAATAATTATTAGCTCTAAGACTTTATCCTAAACATGGGGTCTCTCTCTCTCTCTCTCTCTCTCTCATTCACACACACACACACACACACACACGGACTCAGGTGAAGTGTTCAACATTCGAGTAACAGTTTAAAAAATTTTGTTTCTTTGAGACATAAACAGGGGGAAAGAAGGAGGGCTCACGCCCATGCATTGTTCATTCTGCGAACGCCTGGAGCCAGGGGTGCAAGGCAAGTCTCTCTCCTGGGTGGCAGGAACCCAATCACTTGAGCTACTGCTCCCAGAGTGCACATTGACAGGACTCCGGAATCAGCCCGGAGCCCTGAATCAAACTCAGGGACTCCGACGTGGGAAATGGGTGTCTTATCCATGAGGCTCAACACCTACTCCCGGATGACGGTTAAATGAACTAAGGTACACTTGTGCAACAGACGTGGACGTGAGAAGCCTTGTTCTTTCAGGAATGTGAGACACCATATAACAGGTGAAAGAAGGCAACGTGGTCCTAAGCACCCGGTGTCCACCCTGTGCACGTGCAGAGAGGCCTGGACGGAGGTTAACTTGTCTGGATGGGTGCTCACTTGGGGGAGGGGCTTCTTGTTCCTGTTTTCAATTTGTAATGAGTAACATTTGATTTTTAAATGTTTGCCATGGGGGAGGGAGATGGACAATAGCACCACAACACAGGCAGAAGGGTCAGTTCCAGCCGGCCAGCTCCGTGGGAGGCTGCAGTCCACCATAACCGGTCCACAGCTTATGAATAACAGAAGTGCTTGAAGCTTCCAAACAACGAAATTAGAAGACAGACAGGCTACTCGCCCTGACTGGATCAGCACGTGCTGTGTGCCTGTGTTAAAATATCACCGGGGCAGGGGGAGTGTGGGGGGGATGGCGCTGTGGTGTGGCGGGTAAAGCCACCACCTGCAGTGCCGGCTTCCCATATGGGCACCAGTTCATGTCCCGGCTGCTCCACTTCTGATCCAGCTCTCTGCTGTGGCCTGGGAAAGCAGTGGAAGATGGTCCAAGTCCTTGGATCCCTGCACCCATATGAGAGACCTGGAAGAGGCTCCTGGTTCCTGGTTTCGGATCAGCCCAGCTTCGGCCATTGCAGCCATTTGGGGAGTGAACCAGTGGATGGAAGACCTCTCTCTCTCTCTGCCTTTGCCTCTCTGTAATTCTGCCTTTCGAATAAATAAATAAATCCTTAAAAAAATCACCCAGTACCCCACAAATATGTACGATTATTACATGTGACTCAAAAAACGTTTTGCTCTGAGGAAATACTGCTTTTACAAATGTAGGCTACTTCAAAAAGTTCGCAGAGAATACATGTTATGATAAAAATACACATGGATTTAAAATTTATTGCACTAAAACAAATCTATCATTTAATTCCATTGCCACAAACTTTTGTGAAGTTCCCTTACTAGGTGATACTGTAGGAAGTCAACATAAGATTAAAAAAAAGTACAGTTAATACCAATGAGCACACACAGGGGAAAGTAGCATTGTGGTGATTAGGACTTTAAACAATATCTTCCTCCTTTGCTTTGTCTGAGTTCTCTACTGCAAACAATGCAGCTGTTATAGCTGGAAAGTAACGCACCCCTATTATTATAAATGCCTAAAATAGGCCGGCGCCGCGGCTCAACAGGCTAATCCTCCGCCTTGCGGCGCCGGCACACCAGGTTCTAGTCCCAGCTGGGGCGCCGGATTCTGTCCCGGTTGCCCCTCTTCCAGGCCAGCCCTCTGCTGTGGGCAGGGAGTGCAGTGGAGGATGGCCCAAGTGCTTGGGCCCTGCACCCCATGGGAGACCAGGAAAAGCACCTGGCACCTGGCTCCTGCCATCGGATGAGCGCGGTGCGCCGGCCGCAGCGGCCATTGGAGAGTGAACCAACGGCAAAGGAAGACCTTTCTCTCTGGCTCTCTCTCTCTCACTGTCCACTCTGCCTGTCAATAAATAAATAAATAAATAAATGCCTAAAATATTGCGGTGACCCTGCTCTTCCCATGCTGAGGGTAGCCCCAAACTCAGCAAACAGGGGTTACATTTATTTGTAAACATTTTATTGGTGATGCTTCTAAACACTAGGCTCAATATATTTTCTTCAACCTGTTTCACGTGAATTGCCTTTAAATACCAAGCAAGTGGCCCAGTTGTTCACAATCACGATTTAATGTTTGTTTCCAGGCCTTCTGGATACTCTGTAATTACACTGGAAGTCGAAGACAAACATAAGGCAGAATCTTTGAAAATGCAATGTCCCATTTGCGTAAATGTGGTCCAACCACGTTGGAAACTGGTTTGACAGTTTCTAATGCAATTAAACCTTCACCTACCCATACCGCTATCAATCCACTCCTGGGTCTTTGCCTCAGAGAAATGAAAGCAAGTCCCTATGTGGCTTGAACCTGAATGATCCTGACAGCATTTTTCAAAACAGCCTCAAACTGGAAACCACCCAAATGTTCAGTAATGGGAAAAGGACAAGGTCACACACACACACACACACACGTCTTCAAGTTCACAGAAAGTGTGAACGAAAAAGCTTTGTATGGATTTCCAACATGTTTTGCGCCAAAATAAAATTATTTTGGAGATTTATTTATTTGAAAGGCAAAATGACAGAGAGAAAGAAAGAGAGCTTCCATCTGCTGATTCACTCTCTAAATGGCCTCAATGGCCAGGGCTGGGCCAGGCTAAAGCCTGGAGCCAGGAACTCCATCTGGGTCTCCCACATGGGATGTAACGGGGACTTGAGCCAGCACTGCAGGTGGCGGCATAACCCACTTTGCCACAATGCTGGCCTCTAAATTTATCTTTTAATCCTATTTTTCCATGAACTTTTGGGGAAGAATCCTCATACACACACACATAACTGAAGGTACCGGAGAAGTGACTGTGTGTGTGTGTGTGTGTGTGTTATTACAGATTTAGCAAATCCTGGACACAACAAAACTAAGCTACAGCGGCTAAGCTGATGGGCGGTTGTAGGGTTGGGGGCGTGAAGAACTGTGGGGTGAAGGAGGTGTCCAGATCTTGACTCTGGTGGTTGCACAGGTATATTTATTTGTCCAAACTCGTCCAACTGCCCACTTGAAATGAATGCATTTTATTGTCTATAAATTATATCAGAAAGTGGATTTTTTTTTAAAGAATGTTACTGCATTTGGGGTCAACTCCTAACTAGGAGTTAAGAGGCAGAGGGTGCTGTGCCCTGGGAGCTGGTCCTGTGGTTACCACCTCACTTCTTTGGTACCTTCAGTTACGTGTGTGTGTGTGTGTGTGTGTGTGTGTGTACAGAAGCTGTCTTCAAGTGTGTTGTTCGCTCAGTCCTAGCTGGGGCTCCTCTCCAGGCAGTGAGCCTGCTCCCTTCCCCCTGCACTGAGCCCCCACAGCGAGTAGCACTCACCCCCGCCCGTCCCAGTCTGCCAGCGTGGCTCAGAGGCGGTGGCCTGCAGGTTTCCTGCCCCGCCTCTGTTCCTCTGAGCTTTACACACGGTGATGAAGTCTCTAGGAGCATCACCCTTGTGCTGCGGGCACCCTCCCTCCAGGGGCCGGTGGGACCTGACCTCTCACACGGAATTATGCCACAGGCTGCTCCTGGGGCCGGGTGGGGGTCAAGGAGTCCATGCCCCTGCTGCAGCAGGGTGGGATCCTTGTTAAGCTCTGCCGCACCCTGCGGGGGGCTCCCAGCCTCAGGACTGTGTCCACCATGAGGCCACCTCTGTACCCTGCGAGAAGGATGGGACGGGCGGGGACCCTGCTACATCCCAGAAGGAACTCTCCCTCTGCACTTCGATCCGCTCAGCGCAGCTTGATGTTGGTGTCCCACACCCAGCGTGGACTCTGGGGCCTCCTGCCACTGGCTTCTAGGACCTGCCGAGGGGAAAAGTGATGTGTGCAGTGCCAGGGACTTGGGATTGACCCTCTGTCAATCAGACGCTTATTTCGCCACATCAGTCACCTGTCAGGCCACTCCGTGGGCCCCCGCCCCTTCCACCTTTGCAGGGCATCAGGGGTCTGGAAGGTTTCTTCCAGCCCTGGCTCCTCATCCTCCACCGCCAACCTGGGCATACCTGAACCCAGCAAATGGATCCTCCACAAAGAGAGGACTGGCTGAGGAAGGGGGGGGGGGAGGAGAGGGAGGGGGAGGGGACGGGGGTGGGGTGGGGAGGAGCAGCAATGGTGGCTACTGGGCCGGCAGCTGGGGTCCCCCTGAGCCTCTGTGATCTGTGCTGTGACTGCCCCGCTTGGCTGCCCGGGGCGTCATCCTCAGTGGTTCTGCCAGGGACAGGGGCAGACTTTGCTCAGGGACCGCAGTAGGGAGGGGAGGCCAGCGCGAGGTGTTCAGTTTTCACAGAGGGAAGGAGGAGTTTTGGAGGGAGGGTGGGGGAGTGGGGAGGGGAGCGGGGAGGGGCTGCAGGCCCAGTGGCTCCTGCCTCCCGTGGGGGCTGAGACCCAGGCCCTGACCTCCCAGATGGTGACATTCCAGAGGAGGGGCTCTGGGCTCCCAGAGAAGACAGCCTGGTGCGTAGAGCTAGGGGAGCGTCCCAGAGGATCAACAACACAAGGGTTTCGAAGTGAACACAGTGAGAGACGCGCTCAGTACCCTGAGCTGATCAGCTCCCATTGGGCTGCACACACCGCTGTACGCTGCAAATACGTACAGCTGTTAAGTGTCAATCAAAAATGTTATCTCTCCTCGCTCGCTCTGCCTTTCAGATAAGCAAAAAAGAAAGAAAAAAGGGGTGGGTGTTGGGCGAGCAGTTTAGACGCCACTTGGAACTCTGGTGTCTCCTATTCGAGGACCTGGGTTCAAGTCCCAGCTCTGCCTCTGATCCCAGCTTCCTCCTAATGTGCACTCTGGGGGCAGCAGGTGAAGGCCCGGTCAGCTGGGTCCCTGCCACCACACGGGAGGGATTCAGCTCCTGTAGTGCACACGAGGGTGTGAACCAGCAGATGAGAGAGCTCTGTCTCTCTGCCTTCCAAATAAATAAATAAAATTTTATAAAAAAATGTTGAAGGAGATGGAAACGCTAACTCACCAGACGTGGTCCTCACACACTGTGTGCACGTACCGAATTATCACACGTTCCCCATAAACACGTACAACTAAAATTATGATTTTAAAAAATTGAGTAGAATAATTGCTCCATAAAAAGGAAGGTCGAGGGCCTGTCTTCAGACCAGGCAGCCCTGAGCTTTCCCAGACAGGACCTCAGGGGGCCTGGGTGACCCCAGGGACAGCACGAGGCGGCTAGAAGCTTGGCTGGGGCTCCGTGGTGTCCCCCTGCAGGAGGCTGGCCTCTGTTTTCTTGCTAAGTTTTGCAGTTCTCAATGCAGAGTGTTCGACTCTCTTCACCTCTGCTGGAGGTCTTCAGACAGGGAGGGGCCCAGGGCCTCTGGCAAGGCAGATGGCTTCCAATTTTTATTTTCAACATGACATTTCAAAAATTAAAAAATCATCTATTCTAGTATACATCGTGATTTTTTTTTTTTTGGCATCTAACTTGGACAGGGCTGAAAAAAATTGAGTGACATCACCATAGAATTTCTAGTTCCATGTCCTCAGTGCTCACAGCTATAAAAATGCAAAAAGTGATGCTAATTCCTGCCTCCTTCTAGCAATGCATAAATATCCACCTATGGATTCCGCCATGAATGGGGGACAGTGTAAACATCTTGCTAGATACACTTATAGTTTTTGTGGCTTTTTATAGGGATATTATAAATTGATTCAAAATTCATAGTGTCCATGTTATTTCACTCTGTGTACTAATCATGATTGTAACAACACTGTAATCTCTGGGAAATATTTTATCAGAGCCTGATGATCACAGGGAATGATGAAGTGTTGGGATTTTTGATTTGTGTACAGCTTTGTTTCAGAGACTCTTAAGATGAATCCTATAAGCCAAAGATGTAAAGGCATGAGAACGTATCAGCATAAAATTGTGTGGAAAGAGTGGACCAGGAGGTCAAGGAGACCACGGAATAGCGTGAGGGCACCTGCTGTGAAGACGGCTCACTCGTGTGTTCTGACGACGGGTGGTGGTGGATATTGATATCACTCGAGTGTATTTAAAAGGATGCTGCGAAAAAATTAAAAAAAGGATGCTGTGAGTTTTCTTTGCAAATGTCAGCATTGAAAATATGACATGAATCATATCCTGCCTCATCAAACCTTTGATGAAATATTTCAGAAAACAACTTCAAAACGTGTGAGGGCCTCTAAGGCAGCTTTTTTTTTTTTTAAGATTTATTTATTTATTTGAGAGGTAGAGTTACACACACACACACACACATACAGATCTTCCATCTGCTCATTCACTCCCTAAATGGCCACAATGGCCAGAGCTGGGCCAATCCAAAGCCAGGAACCAGGAGCTTCTTCCAGGGTCCCAAGCGGGTGCAGGGGCCCATGCACTTGGGCCACCTTCTACTGCTTCCCCAGAGAGTTGGATTGGAAGAGGAGCAGCCGGGATACAGACTGGTGCCCATATGGGATGCCAGCGCTGCAGACGGAGGCTTAGCTCACTATGCCACAGCGCTGGCCCCTAAAACAGCCTTCTTGAAACTATTCCTCTCGATCCAGAATAAGCAAACCATGGCCGCCACAGCAGCCCAAAGGGACCCAGTGCTTGGTTTTGCGTTGCTGGAACGATCAGTGGTTTTTACATCTATAAATGGCTGGGGAGGGGGGATAGGGAAAAACAAGAATATTTCACGACACACACAAATTATATGAAGTTCAAGTTTCCTCATCCAGAGATGAAGTTTGGCCAGGACACAGTGACACTCACCTTTGGGATACAGCCAGGGACTGTGTTTTATGGAACAGCGACACAGGCCAGGAGATCCTATAATAGTCACAGTTTGGCCAAGCCCAGGAAACCCCGAGAGCCTCCGCCTCTGCGCTTAACCATGGATAAATCTAAGAAATAACAATGCCGTTTGGACGAAGTGACCTCTGAGCTCTCTCCAAAGTGTTGAGTGGTCTAGGAAGCAATTCATATCCGGGTGTTCCTGGCCGCTACCTCCCAGGTACACCTGCTTTACAAGTGACCCCACGCAAAGGAGCGAGGCGCGAGGAGCAGAATCCCAGACACTCGCATGGGTTGGCGGTGGCAAATTTGGTGATGGGGTTCTGCAGCAGCCGTCAGTTTCGCAGTCTGCAGTGAGCAGATGAAGTTTGGAGGAGTTAATCTGTCCTAAAACAGGCATCCATCAGCGGTCCCTAGAGGCCAACCCTAGAGGCTAACCATTCCAAGCACACAAAATTCCCAGGCTCTGTAGTAGCCTTGGGGACGGCCAGGCGGCACCGAGCGGAGCGGAAAACAGCCCTGCTCTCTGTGCGCATGCGTCGCACGGCTCTGCTTCGCAGGACGGGGGCGGCGTTCACGCCCCTGTTCTTAGCCTGGGAAATGCTCGCCTCTCAGGCAGGGCTTGCAAGGTGCGGTGGGAGGTGTCACGTGAGTGCCAGGCAGACCAGCGACAGGCCACACCCTGCGCGTCCCTGCTGCCCTGGGCCCTCTGGGAGGAGCCCCCGCAACCTGCCACCCACTCCGCTGGGCTGTGCTGGGGGGGGGGGGGGACTGGGTGTTCGTGGTCTCCTGTGCCCTCCTCCTGCTTGTACCGGGCGGGTGCTGCCCTGCTCGCCTTCCCCGCGGACCCAGGGTGCCTGAGCTGGAGAGGCTGTGAGCAGGGGACTGGCGTGGCAAGCCCAGTGCTGACAGGATCCCAAGCCCATCGTAGCCGACTGCTGAGGCTCCAGATCTGGGGTTGCCAAGGGCTCCAGTTTTCCTGTTTTGAAGCTTTTTTTGCTTATTTGATAGAGGGACAGAAATAGAGACCTTCCAAGATGTGCTAGTTCATTCCTCAAATGCCTGCAAGAGTCACAGCTGGGCCAGGCTGTGTCCAGGAGCCCAGAACTCAACCCAGATCTCCCACATAGGTGATGGGGATCCAGATATTTAAACCGTCACCTGAAGCCTCCCAGCGCTTAGCAGGAAGCTGGAATTAGAAGTGGATCCACTGCGGGAGGGAGGGGGGGGGGGAGCAGGACACACAGCAGACATAGAATGGCAAACGCCCCAAATAGCACTCTGGCCTCAGAATCAACCCTTGGGGCATTCGGATCTGGCTAAAAAGGCCCATGGGAGTCTCACAGGCATGGAAAGCCATGACACAGTGGCAAAAACAATCTAAATGAAAGATCCTGGTGAACAAGACTCCAGCAGAAGGAACAGGCCATCAAGGAGGGAGGCGCCTTTCTCCGAAGGGAGGAAGGAACCTCCCCTGTGATACGGCCTTGACTAAACAAGTTCAGAGTCGGTGAACTCAAGGGGCTTCCATAGCCTAGACAGCTCATGGCAAGAGTCTCGGGTGATTGCTGACGCCATAAATAAGAGTGCCAATTGTTAAATAAACAACGGGAGTCACTGGGTACAGGCTCCCCACGTAGGATCTCTGTCCTTAATGTGTTTTACTATGAAACTTAAAAACAACACTACTAGTCGAATAATACCCTATACCTTGTGCGGCTGTGTGAGTGCAGCCTGTTGAAATCCTTGCTTAGTATATACTAATTTGATCTTCTGTATATGAAGGTAATTGAAAATGAAACTCAATGAAGGGCAGGATGGGAGAGGGAGGAGGAGAGGGGAGGGCCGTTGGAGGGAGGGAGGTGGGGGGGGAGCCACAACAATACAGAAGTTGCACTTTGTAAATTCAAAATTTATTAATTTAAAAAAAAAAAGTGGATCCAGGGGCTGGCACCTGGCTCACTTGGTTAATCCTCCACCTTGTGGCGCCAGCATCCCATATGGGCACCAGGTTCTAGTCCTGGTTGCTCCTCTTCCAGTCCAGTTCTCTGCTGTGGCCCAGGAGTGCAGTGGAGGATGGCCCAGGTGCTTGGGCCCCTGCACCCGCATGGGAGACCAGGAGAAGCACCTGGCGCCTGGCTTCGAATCAGCGCAGCTCTGGCCGTAGCGGCCATTTGGGGAGTGAACCAACGGAAGGCAGACCTTTCTCTCTGTCTCTCTCTCACTGTCTATAAATCTACCTGTCAAAAAAAAAAAAAAAGTGGATCCAGGACCTGTACCCAGGCACTCCAGTACTAACAGGCATCTTAAGTGGCCTCTTAACCACTGGGCCAAATGCCTGCCCCAAAATTTCTAATATTTTTTTAAATTAAGAATCTGTAATTCTATGTGAACTCTCTGGATCAAATAATGGTGATTCATCAAAAAAAAAAAAAAACAGCTTATCATCTTTGGTGCCCAGGCTGCCAGTCTGAGAGGGAAAAGCTTGACCTTTGGACCTGGGAGGTGGCAGTTGTGTGCCAGCTCTGGCACTGACCATGTGGCCCATGTCGCTGACGGCCCCTGAGCCTCGATGTCTGCAAAGTCAGGGGATGGCCGTGGTCTTGTCTGGCAGTCCTGAGGCCGAGTGGCTGTCCCACAGGAGTCCTGACGGGTGTCACCCCTTTCCTCGTTCGACAACTAGGGAGCGATTTCTGGTAAGAGACGAGCAGGTGGAGCGGTTACTGGTGCACGCCATTCCTTCCGGAAGGCGGGACGAGACTTCCCTGTGTCCCATGCCAGTCAGTGCCCTCATTTGTCCTCGACGGTGCTGCCAGAGGCCCATCCTGCAGCCCCTCCACCCACCCGAGGAAGCTGCTCAGACCGGAGGTGCCCCACGCCCCGCGGAAGGAGACCCTGGGGAGGGGGTGGCTGCTGAGATGGCGCCGATAAACTTGTCGCTCCTCCTGTGAGGCTTCTCTCAGGGCTTCGTGTGGGCGTTTTCCTCGTAGAGGAAGTTCAGATGTCCTTTCATTGATGTAGGAGCGGAGTCCATTGTCTCCTCCCTCCACGCGGCACCATGGCCGGTGTGAGAACTTTCCCGAAGAAAAGCCTGCAGCCCCTGGCGCTGACCAGACCCGAGACCAGCGCGACGTGGTGCAGGGCAGACCTGGGACGGCAGGTGTTTGAATTCATGTGTTGTCTCCTGGCATAACAATAGTAGCCAGCATGGAGGGGGGCTGGGGTTAAACCCACAGTGCCAGTGCCTGCAAAGCTCCCGGTGCTGAGCAAGTGCACAGTAGGATAAGTGCAGGCGCCGCCCAGTAGGAGCACAAGGAACGTGCATGAATGGAACGGAAACAGAAACAAGTGAAGGGACTCGTGGGAGCCAACCAGCCCTCTGTCTTTGGGTACCATTAGGATTCTCACCACGCTTGAAAATTGCTTGCTAATTGCCTTTCATCTTTGCATCTGGCCTAATTGTTGAGCTTTGGTGTTGAGAAGGGGCACACGTGTCTCGGGCAGGACTCTGTGCTGGGAGCAGGGGGGTCTTCCACTCTCCTGCAGCAGAACCTGGGCTCCCACAGCTGGGCACTGGAGAGCTTCCCACAGTCGTATCTGAAGCCTCCAGAAAACCTGGAACTGTCCTGCGGTGAGGATGGAGCGGCAGGAGTGAAGCTGAGTCCTGCCATTGTTGTAATCGGGGCTGGAGGTGATGTTGTAGCACCCACATCCCGTGTCTGAGTGCTCCTTGAGTCTGGTTACTTGCTTCCCATCCAGCCCCCTGCTGATGTGCCTGGGAGGGAGCAGATGATGACCCAAGTGCTTGGACCTCTGCCACCCACGTGGGAGACCAGGATGGAGTTCCTGGCTCCTGGCTTCATTGTGACCCAGCCCTGGCTGTTGCAGCCATTTAGGGGATGAACCAGCAGATGCAAGATTCTTCTGTCTCTGTCACTGTGCCTTTTAAATAAATGAGTAATCTCTTTGCAAAAAATAAGCCAGAAAATTGTTAGCATCGGCTTTTTAAAAGCATAATGAAAGATAAATTGGAGCAGAGTGCCGGATGACGGCAGTGGCAACGATTTACAACTTTTAAAGCCTTTGTGGGACACAGATGTTCAGGTTACAGCATAACCTATTTATAGAAACACTCATCAAAGGCGCCAGCAAGCCTGCTTCTCAGAGAGAGAGAGAGAGGCAATTAACCAGAGACCTGCCTGCGCCGCGCTGTGCAGTTCACTCCTGGGAGGGTGCGCGAGCCAGTGGAAGCCAAGTGGGGCTTCCCGGCCCTGGGCAGAGGGTAGCAAGGTGGAGCTCAGAGCCAGGCTCAGGGATTTTCCTGAGAGCTCCCCGGAGAGCAGGCCGGAGAGATTGCACTGGGCCCTAATGGAGCTGGCTTCGTGAGTCCTTGTTCTCTCTGGAGCTGGCCCTTTGGGGTTTCCATTCCCATTCATCTCTGCCTTGCAAGGTCTTGGAACAATGCACGAGCGAACGCAGGAGGAAGGAGGGGCCTTGCAGCAGCAGCTCTGCGTTTCATTCCTCCACCAGTGGATGTGCCGGAGAGGTATCGCAGAAGGGGCATTCAGGGCTGCCTGTGTGAGAAGCAAATCACAAGGGGTTAGGAAGACAGGGTGAAGCTCCTAGTTCCTGGCTTTGGCCTGGCCCTGCCCTGGCCGATACAGCCTTTTGGGAGAGTGAACCAACAGACAGAAGCTCTCTCTCTCCCTCTCTCTCTCTCTCTATAACTTTGACTTTCAAATAAATAAGATAATTTTTTTAAAAAAAAAAGTCCTGGAAAAATAGAATGCAAATGTCACGCATTTTACAAAACATTCTTCTAGATGTCGGTGGGGGAGAGGGCGGAGACCAAAAGAGAAAAACAAGCTCAGACCTTGGCTTTGAGGAACTTAGAACTTTGATGGAGACGATAGGAAAACTATGAGACAGAGAAGCGGCGTCTAGGCTGGAAACCTCAGTACATGGTTGGGGGCTGGTGGGAGCCAGGTTTCTCACAGTTGGAGTGGGGGGCTATTGGTGGGCGAGAGAAGGCTGCTAGGATCCATGTGGAGCGGGAAGCATTCGTGCACCAGATGGAGAGGTGTTTATGGATTTGCCCATGTACACAGGTTACTGCGCACACTTACAGCTCCTGGCCACGTCAACTGAGACGGCTCGGAAACAGCCACACCCCAGTAGGGGCAAGGTCACGTAGCACCCGGATCTTGTTTTCAAATATTATGAAAAACCAGGACTGCCCTGAGAAATGACTGATTTTAAGATCAGAGCTGGGAATAGACCAGAGGAGTCCATAGCATCTTTTTTTTCAGCTTTTTAAAAAATATGTTTATTTATGTATTTGAAAGTCAGACTTACACAGAGAGAGGGAGAGACAGACAGAGTTTTCATCCACTGGTTCACTCCCCAGGTGGCCACAATGGCCGGGGCTGGGTCAAATCAAAACCAGGGGCCAAGAGCTTCATCTGGGTCTCCCACATGGGTAGCAGGGGCCCAAACACTTGGGCTGTCTTGTACTGCTTTTCCCAGGCCATTAGCAGGGAGCTGGATCAGAAGTGGAGCAACCACGACACAGACTGGTGCCCATATGGGATGCCGGCGTCCCAAGTAGCCACTTAACCCTCTATGCCACAACTCTAGCCCCTTTTTCAACTTTTTTTTAAAAATTCTAATTTATTTATTTAAAAGGCAGAGTGGCAGAGGGAGAGAGAGAGAGGTATCTTCTATTCACTGGTTTAGTCCACAAATGCCCACAGTGTCTGGGGCTGGGCCAGGCTGAAGTCAGGAGCCAGGAACTCCATCTGGGTCTCCCACATGGGTGGCAGGGGCCCACGTATTTGGGCCATCATGTGCTGTTTTCCCAGGTGCATTATCAAGGAGCTGGATGAGGAGTGGAGCAGCCAGGATTTGAACCAGCACTCCCACGTGGGCTTAACTAGCTGCCCCACAACACCAGCCCCCTGCACTTCATCACTGTGATAAAAGCCACATAGCATTTATCATTTACCATCGCCACCATTTCAAGTGCACAGTTCAGTGGCATTAAATGCATTCCAGATGTTCTGCAACCATCACCACCATCCAGCTGCACGCTCTTCACCTTGCAAAACTGAAATCCAGTCCCCGATACACAGTAACTCCCCAAACTCCCTGCCACCAGCCCCTGGCCACCACCATGCTACTGCTTGGGTGATTCTGTCCACGCTAAGGACCTCATAGGGGTGGACGCATAGACTACTTGTCTTTTGTGACTTGGCTTATGTCACTTAGCCTGACGTCTTCCGGGCTCATCCACATTGCGGCGCACATCAGAATCTCCTTCCTTTGTGATGCTTGGAGCATCTTGCAGTGCCAGAAGGGTCAGGAAGGGCTCAGATGAACCTGCCTTGGTAGGGGTATGTGGAAGTATCACGGAGGTCCACGGGGGCCGAATCTGGAGCAGCTGGAACAGCTGGAGCAATGGCAGAGGGTAGTATTGGGCCAGAACCCGAAGCAGACAGCCCATGAGCTCATGCTGGTATCAGTAAATGATGATGAGCAAACCTCCCACGAAGAAAACTTCCAGGTGATTTGCGGTGGGGCGGAATTCCCTGCTCCTGAAATGGGGGCTGTACCTAGTGACTCCCTTCTGGCCACACAGCATGTGAAGGAGGGGAAAACCGGGAGGCCCTCAGGGGCGACACTGATGCTATGGGTCGTGGTAACAACAGGTTCCTGATCTGGATGATCTGAGACAATGGCACTTCACCTCTCTGGCCATCCTCCTCTACACCTTTAGCCTCCGTGTGAGCATGAGACAAACATCTAGCAAACCGCAGGTGAGGACCATTTGATGAAACACCTGCCCAAATGCTTCTCAAAACCATCGTTGGTTGGCCGGCGCCGTGGCTCAACAGGCTAATCCTCCGCCTTGCGGCGCCGGCACACCGGGTTCTAGTCCCGGTCGGGGCACCGGATTCTGTCCCGGTTGCCCCTCTTCCAGGCCAGCCCTCTGCTGTGGCCCGGGAGTGCAGTGGAGGATGGCCCAGGTGCTTGGGCCCTGCACCCCATGGGGAGACCAGGAAAAGCACCTGGCTCCTGGCTCCTGCCATCAGACAAGCGCGGTGCGCCGGCCGCAGCGCGCCGGCCGCGGCGGCCATTGGAGGGTGAACCAACGGCAAAAAAGGAAGACCTTTCTCTCTGTCTCTCTCTCTCACTGTCCACTCTGCCTGTAAAAAAAAAAAAAAAACACCATCGTCGGGTGAGTGTGGATGCAGTGGAGAAGTAGCTGCTGGGGATGGCCCCGTCCCCTGTTGGAGCACCTGTTTCATGTCCCGTCTCCTCTTGAGACCCCACTGATGCCCACCCTGGGAGGCAGCAGATGATGGCTCAGGTACTAGGGCCCCTGTCACGCGTGTGGGAGACCAGCATGGAGTTCCAAGCTCCCCGGCTGAAGCTTGGCCCAGACCTGGCTGTGGCAGGCATTTGGGGAGTGAATCTGCAGATGGAAGATCTCTGTTTTCTCTGCCTTTCAAATAAAAAGAAAACATTTTTGAAAAGCTATCATCATTGCCAAACATAAAGAAAATTTGAGAATCTAGCACAGCCAAGAGGAGTCTGGGGAGGCAGGATGATTAATGTGGGAGATTAGGTAAAACTAAAGAAATCAGAATAACATCTGGACTTTAGCTAATAAAGTATCAACATTGGCTCACTAATGGTGCCAACTGTGGGGATGGCAGGGGACTCTGGCCTAGCGATGTGATGTTCCTGTTAAAAGTAAAGAGACCTTTTTAGAAATGAAATGTGTCCTCAGAAAGATGGGGAGCAGAGCTCACTGCCAGTCAGAGGGAGCAGAGTGGGCAGGGGCACGAGGAAGGGCGCAGACCCTGAAGGGACAGGAGTCGCGGTGCGCGGTCCTGCCCCCCTCTCGCTCACCACTGATGGAGTTCTCCTTTCTTCCCCAGCCCTGAGCTGCCCCGGCTCTGCGTCTGCACCTGCGGCACGTGCTAGCCTCAGGGCCACCACCTCTGACTCGGGGACCCCAGGAACGTTGGACCCAGAGAAGCCACTCTGCCCCGGCCCCTCCTCCATCCCAGTACGGCCCTGCACTGCACGGAAGTGAGCGTCCTGAGGGCGGGGCCCTGTGGTGCGGGTGCCAGGCTCCTAAGGGCATTCACTCAACTTTCACGCCATGAATGCTGCAGGATTGAG